>CM064556.1:6254075-6944075 GCA_032716605.1 Paralithodes platypus
GTTAACTTGGTCAATGTGTTTACTGGAGCATGTGCCTAATATGTGTGAGAGACGGTTACCAAACAACGCAGCCACCATTCAACTAGGATCGAACTCTCAAGCAGTACCGTACCGTATGCCTATTTGTTAGGTCAGGTTAAGTCAGGTAAAGTTAGGGGATTATATTAAATCGGCTCTCGATTGGTTAGTCGGGGTTTATTTGGCACGGGTTGAGATCTACTGGTTAAATTATTAGGTTAGTAGTTTACTTTGGCACTGGTTTGGTTTGGTTGGTCGTGATTGATTTTGGCACTAGTTGAGATTTACTGGTTGAAATGTGTGCTTACTGCAAGAATAAGTATATAAATGAATACAGGAAAATGTACAGATAATAGGATTGTTTTGGCCAATTTATGAATTCCACATACTAAACAAAGCACATATAAAGCATAATTTTACTTTTAACTGAAAATAAATATGTTACTTGCATACAATATAATTATAACACCGAATACACTGATGGGGCTCCGTTTTAGGGCTGGTTTTGCCTATGTGTGAGACGCGGGTTGTTCAGATATCTTCATTCTCCCTAACTGTCCTGCGCTCCACAAACTGTCCTGAATTATGCATGCGCGGCAGCCCTCTTCATTACGGGGGTGAGGTAGGAGGGGTTGCGATGGGAGTGGGGTATTGATGGGGAGTGGTAGAGAAGATGAGGGAATATGCTGGGGGAATAGTAGAGATAGGATGGGGAGTGGTGGTTAGCCTGAGGTAGGGTATGCTGTGGAGTGGGCAGAGATGAGATGGTAACATAGGTGCGATGGGGAGCAGTGTGGGGGCTGGATTAGAGATGGGCTTGGGTATAGGGTATGTTGGAGTAAAATATGCAAAACCCTGTTACAAATAAGAAGGCCAAAACTCTTGAACATTAACTTGTGTAACCACAAACGACTGTCCAGTTAATATTTCTACCATTTGGGAAGAATCAGCGAAGGAACATGTATGGAAATGTACAGCCCATTTGTTCGACCTCTTTTTGTGCTACAGAGCTTAGGGTTCACGATTTCTGGACTATCTATTTGGAACAGGGTATTGGGGTGTGGTATGAATATGTGGGTCAGAACTTTGAAATTATAAGTGTGTACTAGGCCTGGTATATGATGTGGGAGTCGTAAAAGTGTGATGAGGAGCAGTGCATGGGCTGGATTAAAGATGGGCGTGGAGGTGTTGAGTGAGGGTGGAATTGTGTGTGGTGGGTGGGATTGACAGGAAATGTTAAGAGGCAGGGCAAGGGTTGGAGATTGAAGGGAGGCAGCAGTTGAAGGAGGGCAAGGGGCTGGTGTAGGTTGGTTCGAGATGCAGCAAACTTTCTCGTCAAAGCTCTTTATTATAATGTAGATGGAAGCCAAATATATACGTAGCTGAGTTAAGTATTACATATAACAAATACAGCTAAGGTTAAAGAGAGTAAACAAAATTAGTGATCTGAACACAAGACTAGACGACTTCAACCCACTTTAAAAAAAAGTGTTCGTTGTAAAGACGCCGGCAAAAACGTTTAGGTTCACCTTTAGACTTCAGAAGGGTTCAAGATGAGCCGAAAATGTCATGTTAAAAACATCAACAAAAATAACATTAATATATAAATATCCAATGATAATGTACGACAGGTTGGGAGATTAATATATAAAATAAATAATTAAATACATAATATAAACAGGGTGTCCCGAAATAGACGTGCCAAACTTCAAGATATGATAATTTTGGCTACAGATGCTTCTAAGCATAATCTATGCTATAACAATCTTAATCTCAACCGTCTAGGAGGTATTGAATGTTTTATATAGTGTCCTCCCCCGTTTCGCTGTAATGAACTCTTCCATGTCAAATAGTTTCCAGCAGGTCCAAATTGAGCTGATATGTCTACAATTATTTTGCAACTTACAAAATTATAATATCTTGATAATAACAAGGTAAAATATTTGCAGTTAGATGGGGGTGTGGTAAGCTCTATGACAGCCTTATGGGAAAGTACCGGTACTTAAGAAATTGACATTTGCAATAGGCAATATCTCTAAAATGAGTAAGATGTGGAATTTTGCTTACGGTATAAAATATTTTATGCCTAGAATATTTTTCCGAACCTAATCCTGAAGTTTGACTGACTGACTGACTGACTGACTGACTGACTGACTGACTGACTGACTGACTGACTGACTGACTGACACACACACAGACAGACAGACAGACAGACAGACAGACAGACAGACAGACAGACAGACAGACACACAGACACACACACACACACACACACACACACACACACACACACACACACAGCCCGTAGCCTAGTAGGTAGAGCTCTCGTCTCACACACGAGGGGTCGGGGGATCAATCCCCCGCCGGGCGGAGACAAATTGGGCTTGTCTCCTTTCATGTGTTAGCCTCAGTTCACCTAGCTGTAAATAGGTACCTGGAATAAGTGGACGACGTTGTGACGTCCAATCTGGGGTTGGCAAAAATGGTACAAGGCGAGATGGGTATCATATGGTTCACCTAAGCTGATGGCTACCTAAGCCTTCGGGCGAGACGGTACCGTCTATAGTGAGAATGGTACCATACAGATCCACCCTAAGCCTTCGTTTCCGATGTCGCCAATTGGCTAAAAATACAGACTACACACACATCCACAGCCATTCCAACGATACATATAACACCTACACATATAGGAGGCGGGAAATAACGAGCATGCTCACTCCCGCAATACAACTAGAGTAAGTACAACTAGAGTAAGTACACACACACACACACACACACACACACACACACACACACACACACAGAGAGAGAGAGAGAGCCCGTAGCCTAGTAGTTAGCGCTCTCGTCTCACACACGAGGGGTCGGGGGTTCAATCCCCCGGCCGGGCGGAGATAAATTGGGCTTGTCTCTTTTCATGTGTTAGCCTCAGTTCACCTAGCTGTAAATAGGTACCTGGAATAAGTGGACGACGTTGTGACGTCCCTTCTGGGGTTGGCAAAAATGGTACAAGGCAAGATGGGTATCATATGGTTCACCAAAGCTGATGGCTACCTAAGCCTTCGGGCGAGACGGTACCGTCTATAGTGAGAATGGTACCATACAGATCCACCATAAGCCTTCGTTTCCGATGTCGCCAATTGGCTAAAAAATACAGACTACACACACATCCACAGCCATTCCAACGATACATATAACACCTACACATATAGGAGGCGGGAAATAACGAGCATGCTCACTCCCGCAATACAACTAGAGTAAATACAACTAGAGTAAGTACACACACACACACACACACACACACACACACACACACACACACAGAGGTGTGTGTGTGTGTGTGGACAGGTCCGCTTGGGGGCATTTTGTGTATGGCCATCCTCATAAAGAGGAGTAAAGCGTTCGGCAATAAATAAGATAGATAGGTAAACGGTGGTACCGTTAGCTCACCATTATACAAAATAAGAGATAGACAAATACCGTTCATAAAATAAAGATTGCTAATTAGATACACATGTCTTATAGCCATATTTAGAGGTGGTGAGACATAACGATGATGCTGTAAAGTGTGTATGTGTGTATTTTATGTGTGTGAGTGTGTATGTACATATTATGCATGTGTGTGTGTGTGTGTGTGGATGTGTATGAACGCGTGTGTGCGGTGCGGTGTGTGGGTTTGAATATGAATGTTTGTGTGTATGTGTATGTGTTATAGCGATGATACTGCTTCTCGTATATCAATAGTTAGTCTGACTCATCCACAAGTGTTCAGGGCCCTCGCTAATAATAAGAGGTCACACCATTGGTATTCAACTGTACTTCTCACTTCTCATCTTGTTCTTCCTCTGTTCAATTACTCTTCTTTCCTATTTTACTCCAGCCATCTGGTATGGTCTGGTAATATAGGTATGTCTTCTCTGCAAATCTCGTCTATGATGCATTTGTCTTTTCGCTTTGCGGAAATTATAACTAGGCATCTCATTTCTCGACTAATAAGGACATTACCGGTACTATGTCTCTGCATCAATTTAAGGCCACGTGTTTACAATAACAACGAACTTCGCTACAAAGGCTTCGTAATAGTTTAGCATATGGGGATATGGCAATTTACCGGCAGCAGAGAAAAGGCTACAGTAACTTCTGAAGTAAAACATTATACAAATTCAGCCACGGAAGATAATCTACAGTTTATTTGCTGATACCAATAACAAAGAACAAGGATAGATATGTTTCTAGAAATAACAAATCAGATTTGTCATTACGTTTGCCAATTTCAGACTAGAATCACAATAATACTAGTAACATTTCTACAGTCGTTATTGAAGTAAATTGTATATGGATCTAGGAGGACGGGCTACTGGTGTTTATTATATATGTTGTGAATCTTTCTGGCATGCTCATTATGCATATTGAAACACTACTTTGGGCTACAGTATTTGTTCTCACCAAACCTTCACTATCTTAAATATAACGTAATATAATGTACACATTGTTTAGTAAGATTGGGTACTGGTACTTGACATGCGATATATAAAGCATCATAGTCCGTAACACGCATCGCTACTTTAAACCTAATTGGGTCGAGGGAGGTCCTTTTGCATCTACCCTGTTTCACGCCATTAGTTTGGAGATTTTAAGACGCTTCATCCCATTAGTTTGGCGAAAATAAGATGCTTCACCCCATTAAGGTGCCAATTGTTTTCTGGGCGGGCGATAACGAGCCAATAAGTCAAAAGAAATAGACCTTCGGCCGGGAAATTTTCCTATTGAAATATATATAAATTTAGCTTGAAAGGAATCTGAATGGGCATTTTTTAGGTTGAAAGAAGTTTGGAAAGGCTTTTTATGTTTGACTAAGGGTTAAATTAAAATACATTGCTCGGAAATGACAAAAAAGTAAAATCCTCAGTAATAATTACACAAATTATCACAATAACCCACAAGACAACAAACCAGAGAGTGTTAAATGTGACATGAGTTTCAATTTGTTGTTATTTGGTAGCGTTCGTGTTTCCTGGTGTAAACACAAAGCCATAAAGATGATATTTGGAGCGAGTATACACAACTACTAAAATAACACTCGCTCATAACTGTTATACATTGCTGACTGGATCTCTCTCTCTCTCTCTCTCTCTCTCTCTCTCTCTCTCTCTCTCTCTCTCTCTCTCTCTCTCTCTCTCTCTCTCTCTCTCTCTCTCTCTCTCTCTCTCTCTCTCTCTCTCTCTCTCTCTCTCTCTCTCTCTCTGGCAGCAAAAATAATAGATAAGTTAAATAAGTTCAAGTCATCCGGCCCTGATAGCTTTCTTCCAAGAGTTGTACGAGAAGTGTGAGACAAAATCGCACCTTTCTTGGCAGAAATTTTCAATAAATCACTAGAAAATGGAGAGGTCCCTGAAGACTGGAAACTGGTCAATGTGACCCCAATCTTTAAGAAAGGGAATCATGAGTGTCCCAAGAATTATTGACCAATTAGCTTGACTTCTATCATAGTAAAACTCTTAGAAAGGGTACCGGTACTAGTAAACAAGCTAGTTGACTACCTAGAAATCCACAATCAAATTACAGATTCCCAACATGGATTCAGGCGACACCCCGATCATGTCTTACCAATTTGCTGGAATTTATCCATGAAATGCTGAGTGAGTAAGACAAAAGTCGAGCCGTAGACATCCTTTACTTTGATCTTCAAAAAGCTTTTGACAAAGTGCCTTATTACAGGCTAATGTCAAAATTGAGTGCCTAGGTATCAATACATAGGTCACAAATTGGATGAAAAGTTGGCTAACAGGTAGACAACAACTATGGGTAATCAATGGTGTTTCTTCTGAGTGAACTCCATTCGCTTCTGGAGTTCCACAGGGATCTGTCCTTGGCCCACTTCTGTATCATCGATATTGGTCTGTTGAGTGTTATCTCCAAGTTTTCAGATGACAAAGCTTGGAATGATTGTGAAGGACCCAAAGGGGTTAAATAGCTCAGGATGGACCTCAACAAACTGGGTGAATAGTCGAAGACATGGCAGATGCCTCTAAAAAGTGCAAGGTGATGCATATCGGTCAAACGAATCTCAAGTTAGGCTATTTGCTATTGGGAATGCCTCCAGAAGTGACTGAATTTGAAAAGGATTTGGGTGTTCTGATTATCAGTAACTTGAAGTTTTCCAAGCAGAACATTGAAGTACAGAAGAAAGCCAATAAATTATTGGGCTATATTAAGAGGCAATTTAAGTATAGAAATAAGGAAATAGTCTTAACGCTCTGATACGGCCTCTCCTGGAGTATGCTGTTCAATTCTGGTATCCAGCACTCAGGAAAGATATAGAGCGACTGGAAAGAGAACAAGGTAGAGCTATAAAGCTTATTCCATCGATTAGAAGACTGAGCTATGATGACCGGTTGAGAGCTCTTGATCTCTTTCCGTTGGAGACACGCAGACTACGAGGTCAGCTCATTGAAGTTTTTAAAATACTTAATGAGTTGGACAATGTGGAATACAGCAAAATGTTTAGCCTCAATATGAATACAACACACATCCATGGCTGGAAATTAGAATTGAAAAGGTTCAGCACTAGTATTTGTAGAATAAATTTCACATATAAAATTTGTTCTACATGGAACAAACTTCCCTCGGAAGTTTTAAATAGTTCTTCAGTAGAGCAGTTCAAGGAGAGTAAATAGTATTCTGCACACTCCTAAATGAGTGTAGTGCACTATACAGTCTCTCTCCTTCGACCTCTAGTATCTCTCCGGAATAACCGCCAGGTCTCTGAGATACTAACTATTCCTTATAACTATGTGTAGCTCTCTCTCTCTCTCTCTCTCTCTCTCTCTCTCTCTCTCTCTCTCTCTCCCACACATACAAGCTTTTTGGATAACGAACAAAATAAAAATACCATTATTTGAGCATACCGGTACTGTATATTTTCTTTCCACCAGATGGTTAATAACATTGACAGATATGATAGACCACTCTCCAAGGGACTGTCTCATTCGCGAGGCAATGAACCAACCACACAACACATGAACAACAACCAGTTTGGGTCCCGTTGCGTCCACCACTACACTACACTACGGACTCCTCAGGAACGCTGCTACAGTACCGGTACGCTATCACGAGTAAACAAACTTAGCGGGCATCAGGTTTCACGAGTTGAAGCTCTGGCAACAAGTGTGTCTGCAGCAGAATAAGCAGGGTGGTAATATGCTAGGAGAGTAGAAGTGAAGAAGGGTAGATGGTAGTTAGATGCGAGTATTTAGATACAGTATGTATAAATGTTTTAACCCTCAGCCGAGATTCGAACCACGGACAGTCAGAACGAAAATCCCTGCTCGCTCTCTCTCTCAATATATATATACAGTATATATATGTTTATATATATACGGTATATATATATATATATATTCTTTAATACATACGAGGTTGAAAGAAATGGCAATTTCTGCGTTGGAAATTTTATTATTCAAAGTTTCCAGGTCTCTGATGAGTTTTCGCTGGGTGGCAGGAAGTAGATGAAGGAGATGAACAAAATTCATGGTGGTACAGGGTTACATTAAAGTACATGAAGATACAGGATATACGACGCGTTTCACTGGACAACCAGCATTATCAAGTAAGGAAGGAATGATATAAAAGGAAAACAGGAAGGGTATATATAGAGGGTGGAGGATCAGAGGAGGCGAAAAACAGGGGCAAAAGTCTGCTATTGGTGGAGGGGTAATCTAGGAGAGAGAAAGGTGGGAACCCCTTCACGCATGCGCACTGGATGCGGGATGGTGGTCGGTAGGTGGGGTCGAAGCTGATTGGCTGCGTGTCGAGGGGCGTGGCCTAAGTTGTGTGGCGCCTGCGGAAGACGAAGCTGAAGGAGGTAGCGCGGGGGGCTGCGTCAAGGGCACCGGGGGGTGAGGTGGGGTGTTAGGTCCTGTAGGGTAGTGCCTTTTGGCAGAAGGAAGGATCTGAAGGTCCAGAGTTTGGTTGTTGATGTTGGGATGTAAGGCTTGGATATATAAAGCTTCGAGTATAGGTAATCTCCTTGGGTCACTTTCTTTATCGAGTATGGTGGTGTGTTTCTCTAACTCGTTGCGAGTGAGGTGAGGGTGGTTAGGGGTGAGATAGTGGTCTTTGATGGCTCCAGCCTGAAGGTGAAGAGTTAACCGACGTGGAAGACGAGTCTGCGTCATACCAATATAGGAATGAGGTCCACAGTCCTCATAATTACAGGTATGTTGGTAAATGACGTGATCGTCGGTCATCGGGCTCTTTATCTTGGTGGAGGCTGGTTTGTTGCGGAGAACGAGGTTGGAGGTCTTGGGGGATTTGTAATAAATTATTAATTTGATTTTGTTTTCCGGGTTGGTTGGGTGGACATGCTTGGAGAGACGACACCCACCAGGAACTAGAAAGACTATCCCAAGTTTTAGTAAATAACGGATACTCCAACTCCGACATCTCCTGTACCATCAACCACCATCTTGAAAAATGGTACACCCAAAGCCCTCCCAACATTGACCCCCCCCCCCCCCCCCCAATGAAATTAAGATCTTCTACCGCAATTACATGTCCTCTGAACACAAAAATGACAAGGCCGTCTTAAAAGAAATAATCTCCAAGCATGTCCACCCAACCAACCCGGAAATCAAAATCAAATTAATAATTTATTACAAATCCCCCAAGACCTCCAACCTCGTTCTCCGCAACAAACCAGCCTCCACCAAGATAAAGAGCCCGATGACCGACGATCACGTCATTTACCAACATACCTGTAATTATGAGGACTGTGGACCTCATTCCTATATTGCGAAATTGCCTATAATGTACCTTGATTTTGGTTCTCTGTCAGTTTTTCAACCTTTGGGGGGACACTTGTTGCAGGCAGCTTTGCCTATGTTTCTCCTTCATAAACATACAAAACAGGACATCACACATTTATTCCCAATAATATCCGTACATCTAGATAGTCCAGGATATGAACACGTGAGCTACAATTACTATTCAAGTATTGGTTCATGGAAATTTGAAGTTAGACGAAAGACAATTAAGAAGACATATAATTTTGACCCCAAATTAGAAGATTAGAAGATGTACAATGCAACTTTGTCCAATACAATCGGCTAAGTACCGTACACGGTACTTTACTATACTATCAACACAAGTGGTAGTATGAAGAGAAAATACAAATATAGGTTTATGTATTTGTAAAGGAATTCCAAGGAAACGTAAATAATAAAACTGTTGTGAAATAATAGGACTAATATGAAACACGATATTTAATAGGGCAACAGCAGGTAGAATGTAGATAAGAAGAGGAAAGATTGGAGAAGAGAATAGTCACAAAGGGGAAAACTTAAGTAGGAACACAACAAAATCGAGAAAATAAGTGATAATGTTTGAGTATGCAAGGAGGTGGAACATGGCAAGGTTGCAGAGGAGATATTTGCATTCAGATGGGATGCTGGCTAAATTTGAGCATATACTGTAGAGAGAGTGAAGGAAGTGTTACAAAAAATATGCACCAGCTTACATAGATACACTGACCACGCAGACATAATGATCCAATTGCAGTGGTCAGAACTAAATTCTAGTAGAAATAGCAGAATTCCAAACGGAGATAAGTGGAAAACAGAAAAGTACAGCAGGAGAGAGAGAGAGAGAGAGAGAGAGAGAGAGAGAGAGAGAGAGAGAAGGGGAGGGGATTTGGTGTAAATCGAACGAGTTAAATATGAGTAAGTTTTTAATTTAACAGCCTTCAGAAAGTTATGTATATACCTGACCTTAAAATAATTATACAAGTGTCATTTTAGGGTCCATACAAAAATCCAAATAACATTTATATACATTCTAATAAACAAAAAATATCCTTCACAATTCTTACAACAGAAGCAAGTAGCAAATCTTAAAGTACAGTATATATTGCTTAATGAAGAATGTTGATTTTATCGTATAATTATTTAACAACAATGTAGCCTACAGATATTTTTAATTCCTCTAAGTAGACACTCCTGCAAGGGTACAAGAGAGAGCATATGATACCAATTAAGGTGGGGCTTTAGCTTGCTCTATAGACATCTATTAAGCTTTAAAAAAAAACATCCCTAAAACTCCCCATTGAGACAAATTTGTAAATTTGTCGGTAGAAGAATGTCTTGGCCCAAAGCCAATTACTCTTACATTACGAAAGGTTTTGATATTGATAAAGAAATGGGGCGAAAATGTTTATGATTTGCCAAGTAATGGTCTTAAGATTTCAAAACTAATCCCCCCCCCCCCTCCCCCTCCCCAATCCTTAATTTACATTCTCGGTAAAGCACGATGGTATGTTGGGAGCAGTCGTCTGAGTATTAAGAAGGGTGTGGTGCAGCTGAATGGTTACTAAGCTGAGATGCAGCTGTGTGGATTTGTTAAGTACCGGTACTACGATTAAGACTTACAGTTTTAAGCATGTGGGAAGGGGCGTACAGTCGCGGTCGATAATTGTGGTACACTTTGGAGCCTCTTAAAACATAATTGAACCTCCGAAGTGCAAATATCGGTAAATAATTAGTTAGAAGATACAATTCAGCTCGAGAAAGCTTAGACAATGTATGTATGCAAATTAATTACTGCGACTGTACATACCCGATTGTTAACACAGACTACGTATCGGATTGTTGGTTTATGGAGAGAAATTGGTATCACTGTTTCGTAATCCCAATTATAATAAATGCTTATTTCGTCAATCAAGGGTACCTGCATAATATTCTCTGTGCTAAGGTTGAAGCATATTATAGACAGTTATTTGACTATCTGAGAAAGCATGGTGCGTTCGGGAGGTTTTGTGTGGATTCGTGTGGATATGTTAATTGAAAGTGGATGGTGAAATGTGGGGGTACTTAGTATGGTCCAACTGAGTGGCTTCCCATGCTTTGAAAGACTAGATGGGTATAGGTAAGTGTGGAACCATGAATTGTGAGACTGCGTGTGTGTGTAATAATGATAAATAATATTTGTCGGTTTATTGTTCATTGCAGCCCTGAGGCTGAACCTAGGTACAGTACAATACGGTATTTATTCTGCTTTAACTACGAGGTCACATGCAACCTTTGGCGACCGTGAGGTGCTTAGCTTCCCACCAAGTACATATGCAGATGCACTTTGTATAGGTGAAAAGTATGTGTAGACTAACACAGACTGATAGCAGCGTGGTTAGAGAGGAACAACGATACAATTCTCTCTGTCGTTTTGGCCGAAAAAAAACTTTAGGATTCTGATGGAGACTCTAACCCTCATCCCGGCCCTCGCGGTCCAGCGCAATACACAGAGCCTTAGACCACAGCGACCCATGTGTGTGTGTTTGTGTGTGTGTGATGTTGGATGCAGGGCCATTGTGAGCGACTGGGTTGATATGTGTATAATGAAGAGCCATGGGTAATGAGAGTGGGTGGTTAGGTTCACGGGTGTGGGTGATTATATCCAGTGTAAAGTTACGACTGATGGGAGTTGCATGGGAACGGCTGTGCGAGTACAATGTGAGATCGAAAGGAATGTGAACAGCAACAAACAAACTAGTCGATATGTGAGGCCATAGACAACAAGAGCAATCTTAGTATATGAGGAATACTGTCATACGGGCGAGTGTATGGGTTTGTAAATGTTATAAGGTTGGGATATGGTTGCGGATGTAAGTAGGTTGTTTTTGTTGTTGTTGTGTAGCACCAAGTTGTTTAATTACTCATAGCTAGCCCTTTATAACACCTCTAACAGCCTGATCAGGCTCCCATGCCCTCAATGGTGAAGCTATCCTATTTTTCAGAGTCATCACAACACCGATGAAGCTGGCAATCAAGATGCAAGCAACTTGTAACGAGAACCAGGCACACCGAAGGATGGACCGAATCGGACGTAGTTAGTTAGTGTGTGTGTGTGTGTGTGTGTGTGTGTGTGTGTGTGTGTGTGTGTGTGTGTGTGTGTGTGTGTGTGTGTGTAGGGGGGGGGGGGGGGGGTTACAGAAGAGGCATTTCGGTGGGATGGTGCCTCTACTCGCCTTTATTCTGAAGGGACCAAAGTTGAAGGGTAGACTACCTTTCGAGGGGTATTATAAGGCAGTCCGTTTCTGTCGCGGTCCTGAAAGATAGTAGGGCGATGGTGAGGCCAGCCCCTTTTAGTAACCTCTTAGGACACCCAGGGATACGGGGTGGGAAATACTGCTCTAGATCTTGTGTAATCCCCTTACACTCAGGGGGATTTGATTTTGCCCCGAGGGGCGAGTTTATTGAGCAGCGCCCCCCATCCTGTGAGGGGACAACCACTAGTAAGGCGATACATACTGCTCAAAGAGCCATTATTCCACTGAAACAACAGCATCGTCGTCTGGTTACATTCATATTTGTGTTTATAAGTCAGGTTGGCATTATTCAGATGTGTTATTATAGTTTCCTCATTTAATTGTCACATGGTCTGTATAAAAAAAAAAAAAAAAAAAAAAAAAAAAAAAAGCAAGCAAGCTTGTAGTGACTGAATTATTAATTGACAGGTTGTAAATAATAGCACTACAGAACTAGTGCAATCGTATGAGGAGACTATTCATATTTTCATTACATCAATGATTATTGAGATCATAGTTAGCTGAATACAATTATTACAAAAATAGGCAATGGTATAAATCAACATAATACATAATTTAATACAGGCGGACATAATCATGATCTGGTTCGTTGTGCACTGGGAGCTAAGGTGTCTTGAGATCGCCTCGTACCCATACACAACGAACGTATTATAGTCTGCATGGTTGGTATCTAATTGAATATACTTAGTGGGTATTTCAAGAATGTCAGGGGGTAAGGGAATGTGATTTGTATATTAGAAGACTGTGATTAACGAGACGTGTAACATGTGGAGGGAGGTGGTAGAAAGAGAGGGATCTCGTTGGGGTGGAAGTTTCGCTCCCAGGAATTTTCGTTCCTGTGGTATTTCAATAATAATAATAAAATAATAATAATAATAAGGGGACAACCACTGGTAAGGCAATACATACTGCTCAAAGAGCCATTATTCTACTGTAACAACAGTATCGTCGTCTGGTGTTATTATAGTTTCCTCATTTGATTGCCACATGTGCTGTATATACGTGCTCATGAGAAAAAGAAAAAAAACACAAAAAACAAAAAAAATGTGACTGAATTATTAATTGACAGGTAAATAATAGCACTACAAAACTAGTGCAATCATATGAGGAGGCCATTCATGTTTTCTTACATCAATGGTTATTGAGATCATAGTTAGCTGAATACAACTATTACATACATGATGTGACTAATATTTCGAACTACATTAATTATTATGCAATAATAGTACCACAAATATATTACAATCATATGAGGGACACTTCACATTCTTCATTACATCAACGGTTATTGAGGTCATAGTTAGCTGAATACAAGAGTCACATACATAATGTGACTAATATTACCAACTACCGAAGTTATAATGGAATTATAGTAATACAAATATTTTACAAAGATGAGTGACATGGTTCAAATTCTTATTACAATAATGGTTATTGAGGGGATAGTTAGCGCAATATGACCAGATGGTAAAAATCAAACGGTGAGTGTTAACTAGTGAATACCAACCATTCCTTCTATGTGGCTCAAGTAGTTTAGCAGCATAGTTTGCCAATGCAGTATAATTATGCAGGAATTTATGTCCACGGCTGGACTTGAATATGTAGACTGTGAGCAAATGTTAATGATATGGAAGGGTAGGTGTTGCAATTCAGTCATAATAATGTAGACACTCCTTTAGGTACCGTATAATTATAGCCTATTTGTTATACTTTACTCTCTAAACCTCCATCAAACTTATAAAGAAACGCCTCCAAAATCCTCCAAGATAAATCTGTACAATTTGAGGCAGAAAAATGTACAGACTCGCCATCGCTCGCCAGGAAAAATTGACACCTAAATAGCATGAAAGGTCTTATTATTGACAAAAAGGGGGCGAAAAGTCTTAAAATCATCAAAACTAATGGGGTGAACGTCTTAACATTTAAAATCTAATGGGGCTAAACATGAGGGAGAAAGGGGTCCAGAGAAACCAAAAACCTCGCCTTAAGACTTAAATATGTGACATGCGAAAGTCTGTGGGTACTGTCTGGCGATGGCTTCAGTTTTGTGAGTATAGTTACTGTATGTGAGTATTGAGTTAGCAATACGAAACATTAATAGGTAAATATACAAACAGAGAGAACACTGCTTAATATAATGGCGTAGTGTAGGTGTTAATTAATACTGGACAAATGGCTTGATAGAGGAGTTTGAAGATTGTGAAAAGGGGGTATGTACAAGGATTGGTTGTGTAGTGAAGTGGTCGTTGGTGTGTACAAAGGAGTACAAAGGAGTACAAAGGAAATCAAGCAACAAGAGTTCTAGTGACCCTAAATGTGTAAATGTGTGTGTGTGTTACTCAGTTACTCAGTTACTTGTTCGTCAAGGGGAATCCACGCAATGCGAGCTAAGCTCATTATTATCGCGCCTCCTTAACTGGGAATGTATTGCGTGAAATGCATGTTAAGTGTTTTACGTAATGTTGGAATGGCTGTGGATGTGTGTGTAGTCTGTATTTAGCCAATTGGCGACATCGGAAACGAAGGCTTAGGGTGGATCTGTATGGTACCATTCTCACTATAGACGGTACCGTCTCGCCCGAAGGCTTAGGTAGCCATCAGCTTAGGTGAACCATATGATACCCATCTCGCCTTGTACCATTTTTGCCAACCCCAGAATGGACGTCACAACGTCGTCCACTTATTCCAGGTACCTATTTACAGCTAGGTGAACTGAGGCTAACACATGAAAGGAGACAAGCCCAATTTGTCTCCGCCCGGCCGGGTATTGAACCCCCGACCCCTCGTTTGTGAGACGAGAGCTCTACCTACTAGGCTACGGGCTGTGTGTGTGTGTGTGTGTGTGTGTGTGTGTGTGTGTGTGTGTGTGTGTGTGTGTGTGTGTGTGTGTGTGTGAAAAATAACAAAAAAATCGAGAGAGAGGGAGTATTGAGAATAAATATTTAGAATAGAGACTCCGGTGATACTGGTACCAGTAAACATCTTAAAAGTATCTTGCTTAGCGAATTAATATTTGGGTAGGCCTAATAAATGAACCAGTTGTATGCGAAAAAGATAAGTAAAACAGATATAATTAGGTAGTAAAATAGTTAAATATTGCAATACTAATGAGCTACCGGTATAGTAACTAATAAAGTAGTAGTGGAAATGTTGATAGACTGTTAGATAATATATAATTGGTTAAGAAACTTAACGAATATAGGAAAAGTGGAAGAACCAATGGGTAGCGTAAGAACGAAGCTAAATGAGTAATGAGAGTGGATGAAGAGAGAGAAGAGATAAATAGCAGAAATGATGCAGATAGATTGATAGATACATACATAGATTTACAGTGAATGAAGGTTCGTGTTGTGGGTGGGTATAAGGGGTCTTCTTCTTAGGCAGGATGTTTATGCCAGTCAAGGAGACACTGGCGACAACATGGGGGCCCTCTCAGCAGGTCTCCCACTTGTTCACATATATACATGACCTTTACAGTACAAATAAGCAGTTCTGGTAGTTACCGTGCAAATTGCAATTAAATTCCACAGTGGGCTTAAATGCCATAAATCATCTATGGAAATTGTTAGTCGGTCACATAAGGAACCTTCAGAGTGCAAATAGGCTTAAGTAGTTCTAGTTACAGCTGATCGTACAGTCGAGATCAAAAGTTATTTCACACAGTAATTCACATAAATTACATTTAGAGTTCAAACAGGCTATGCAGTTCTAGTTACAGTTTATGGAACCATCGGATCCAAAATTGACTAAACCACTAGACACTGTAGTTGTAGTTACGCTGAGTAGCAGGAAGGTTTTCTAGAGTTGTTAGTCGGATACACTAAGAAACCTTCAGAGTGTAAACAAGCACTGCTTGTTAAAGTTGACCGTAGAATTGCCGTCAAAGTTATGTTTGTCAAACTTTCAAAATATAATTAAATATCTCACTCTTAACCCCCAATTAACTGCATTTACAAACGAATACCACCACTCACTACTGTGCTACCGTTATCTTTTAGTTTTTCACATAGGCTAGGTGAGGTAATTTAGTTATAGGTAACCTTTTAAAGATCATTAATTTGTTGTTCCTTGTTTTCCTTTGTACTTTCCTTTGTTTACATAATTGACTTACAAAGTGTTAATACAACATTCTAGGAATATTTGATTATCCTACAGTCGAGGGTAAATACCATGAAGAACCTCCAGGAATATGCAGACGTCCACATAAGTGATTATACACATTTATGGGAAAGCTATCAGAAACATTTCCGCCCTATAAATATGAGAGAGAGAGAGAGAGAGAGAGAGAGAGAGAGAGAGAGAGAGAGAGAGAGAGAGAGAGAGAGAGAGAGAGAGAGAGAGAGAGAGAGGGGGGGGGGGGGGGGAGTTCGAAACAGTTACAGTAGTGATGTATCGATATATAATTCTGAATCTGTCTTGGTGAATAAATCAAGGCGAATAACGAAGAAGTAGGAGAACTAATACATGTCTACGGCCGAAACCCAAACCCGTTCACCAAGTGCCTCAGCCTGGGCGACCTTCACTTTCCGTGCGGCACCGTCATCAGGCCTTCCAAAACATCTGGCTGCTAAATTCCTAAACCGACTCATAATTTCGTATGTCTGATTCAAGATTTATCATATAATTACTACTATATATGGAACCTGTGCCTGGATTCCATTTACAAAGTTTAAACGCAGGGAGATATTGGAATTTACCGAAGCAAAATATTTGGCTTCAAGCTAATGATAATATTGGCTTCATCCTTGACCCAAAAATGATTAAGAAGTAGCAAATCGCTGAAAAATATGCGTATGAGTATTGTTTTGGTTAATGTTAGCCGCCCTGGTAAAACAAACTGAAACAATATGAATTATATTGTTTTTTTTCTTATAACATTTGAATTTAGAAATATTTATTCCATGGCTGTTCTGTTTGCATGTCTAAGATACTAAGAACAATAAATGTACATACTATAATAATACTAAGATAACCTCATCATCATTTTAGTGTAGAAATATTTGCAGGAAAATTGGTATTTAGGGAAGCAAGAAAACAAAAAAAATAATTGAATAATCATTAATAACATATTCACAATATCCGACTTTTGCTGTTCACTGTGACATAATTGTTTATGTGATGAAGGACGTTCAGGTCGATAGTCAAAATTAAAGACAATATATATATTTATGTTTATCATAGCAGAAAATATTAAGAGCTTACAATAGTCGGTTCGTAAGAACAGATGTAAATATATATTGCTTTATACAGTACGTTATATGTGTAGTAGGTACGATAAGTTTTAATTATTTTCACAAATTAAGAGCATTTTGGCCAAGAAAACCTATAGGCCTACACTAATTGGGCAAATGGATTACTTCCAAAACAAATCTAGCTCTTCCAGAAAGCCATAGTCTATTATTGGGAAACCTGTACCGTACCTTAAATAGTGTTATTATATCAGGATTTGCCTTAAACTGGTGGATCTTAGCACAGAGTGTCTTGACTCCTTTCATGCAGCACGATGACGTGTGTCTTATTCTAGTTAGCCTAACACTAGACTATTTTCCTTAGTTTATAATCTACTTCGAGGATTCTCAAAGTTAAATAATATCTCAATACACTCTTTACAAAGTATAGGCTCTTCTCAAGCTGCATAAAATTGTCAACTGTTATCCAGAGTACCGGTATACAGTTAGAAAGGCCATCTCGTACTGAAACGGATAAACTATATAACAATCAAACAGTCATGATTAAAGAACCCAGATACTCAAAAATGTCATACCGGTACGTTACGGCGAGGTGAGAGGCATATCACACCAATGAAATAACAATTAATTCATTGCCCACGACTTCATAACTTCTCATTCAGAAAAACTAGACTACCGGTATTACAATTAGTTATAATGCTCAGGCATGATTTGTTTTAAGTATTAATGACGCCACAGTTACGATACAGGCATGTAGGATGTGACTATCAGAGGGAGAGAAGATTTCGTAAATGAGTATCAGGCCCATATAAGCCTAGCCTAGTTCACTGTGGCTGGTGTTGCTGATCATATTTGGCATGACCATAGCATGCATCAAGCAGTCGATTTTTATTAGTTTGCATAGATTACAAACTACCTGGTTCCTCAGATCCTTCCTAAATCCAGTCAAATTAAATAACGTCAACCCGAATAATATGAAAGAAAAGCGTATCACAATGAATATTAACAACATTACAATACACAATTATTTAAACAAGAAGCAAAAACAGCACCACTAGAAATAAGAAAACCA
This sequence comes from Paralithodes platypus, assembly GCA_032716605.1. Lineage (NCBI taxonomy): Eukaryota > Metazoa > Arthropoda > Malacostraca > Decapoda > Lithodidae > Paralithodes > Paralithodes platypus. Next base: position 6,272,449 of record CM064556.1, read on the forward strand.
ACATGGCCCAGATGGCTCAAAAATGCTCACTGTAGTAGAGGTGCCCCGAACGAGAGAAGAGAGTGAAAGGTAGAGGGGGAGACTCGTATAGTAAACACCAATGGGGCCAATCAGCGTACCGTGCCCCCTCCCTCCCGACCCAGTACTCCCAAACCACACCAATACCACCCCCTCCCCCTGTACCTTACTACCATACCAATGCCCCAGTTCCTATCCAGTACTGGTACCTAAGTTCTCTCCAACCTTAACTGGTACCCTCCTCCGCCAAACCCCAAGCAACCTCAATCATACCAGTACTTCCCTCCCCAGAACCCCACTCAACCCCATCTATACCAATGCTGTCTCCCTTTTCCCCCAAACACACCAATACCCTCCCCAACACCACATCGGTACCCCCATCCACTCCAGTGTCCTCCCCCTCCCCAGTACCACTTACTACCTCAGAATCCTCCCCCCAATAACCTAGTCTCCCCTAACCACCCCCAAATCCCTCACCTGTGTGAGCCTCCACAGTGGGCGGGGCACCTATCGATCACGTTCCTCCACCAGCTGCCACCCTGGCCACCCGATACCACTCACGCCCACACCCCAAGACTCCCAACACGCCCCCAGAACACCTTTCTGGGGGTACTGGTCAAGCGGGGACATGAATAGACAAGCAGAACAGGAATCGTTCATCACAATACGGTGATATATGCCCGTCTGGCGAGCTGCGTGGTTTCACATCCTGAAATTATCTCCGAAGCGGCCTTTGAGTAATGGTACTCACTGAATCATTGGATATTGCACGGGCTTTCACTCTCGCCGCTAAATTTATGACAGAAGCTTAATTTTTTTTTTTTTTTTAATGGCGCCGAAAGTTGTGTAGGCCTACGATAGGTAGGTCAGGGGTTTAGGATATCCGAGCTGGCGAATTCACAATGTTGTACGGTATAGTTTATTCTTGACTAGCAGGGGTACCCGGCGTTGCCCGGGTAATCACCATCACTACTACCACCACTACTACTACCATAATCACCATCATCAATCACTACTACCACAATCATCACAATACTACTACTACCATAATCATCGGCCTCTGTGCCTCATTAAACGGCGACCTCGATTTCGGCCGCTAAATGACCTCCGATTTTGGATCTGACGTCATCCGTACCCCTATTTTGGGGTGCTGCGAACAACTTTCGTTTCATACACCTTTTCGATCGGAGGCCTCCTCCTGCCCCAAACGGCCATTTTTTTCGATTTTTTTTGGCTCCCGTATATACTACATAAGTTCTGCCGAAAATTTTATTAAACAAAAGTGTCTCTGATTTCCACTAAACTCGTCGAAAACCATCTCCAAAGCCTGGGCTTTCCAACGGTGCCCCACACTCCCACCTGGCACCAAAACTGTGGGAGGAGTTTAGTAACAAAGGTCGGGTAACTGACAAACAGACAAACATTGACCTTTTTTTATTAAGATGAATAAGTAAATGTCTTTCTTTCGGCTAGGGAAGGAAGATGAGGAAAGAGAGGCATAAAGTTGCGTTGGAATAATGAGGGGAAGAACCTGTTGTTAAGTTGGTTCTTTTGCTTGCATCCACTGGAGGGACTTAGCACCACGGACAAAAAATTAAAAAGTGCTATTATTGTACGGTATGGAAAGAAAAGACGAATGCAGTATAATTAATGCTTACAATTGTCCATGAGTTCGCTTCAGGCATCTTTAATAAAGGCACAAACATACTAACTATGAAGTTTCATGCTACGCGTTGTGACAACTTATTGAGAGAAAGCTTTTGTTTGGAGGAGCATCGCCCATTTTATTTCCTTTGTTCCATAATGTATGAACCCCTTAATCTGGTTAATCTAGTTAGAACTGGCTATTCACATAACACATATTTGTAGTCATATATATACTGTACCGGTATATATTATTTTAGTGAAAACTAAAAAAATCCTCAAAGACCTGCCTCGGAGGGCCATAGCCATTTAATTAACACTATTTCAAACGCTGGTTAGCATAGAAAGAAGAGATTGACCAATGAAATACGGTGCGATCAGTAGAATGAAAGTACGGGTGGTAGTAATAGCTTAAGTAGGTGTTTTTTATGGATCCCCTTCTTCATATTTAGCCTCATTAGTTTTGAGATTGTTAGATGTTCGCACCATTTCTTCGTCAAAGCTTAGCGCTTTCCTGCCATATAAGTGTCCATATTTTTCCTGGCGAACTATAGCGATTCTGTAATTAAGGAAGAACCAGGACATTTGTCTACGGTGACATATACTAATTTATCTCGAAAGAGAGCCATGAGGGTGTTAGTTTTAAGCTTGATAGCGGTCTAGGGAACAAACTATTAAAAAAAAAAAAAAAAAAAAAAAAAATTATATATACTGTATACCGATATATATATATATATATATATATATATATATATATATATGTACGGTATATATATATATAATGGCTACGGCCTAAGTTTCTTAGTTTTATGTCATTCTTCTGTGTCGCTGTTTCATCGTTATCTCAAAGAACGCTGCCAGAGAAGCTCAGAGGTGAAACAACAGCTTTGTGGCTTGTGAAAGTATGAGTACTACTAGTAGTACTACTAGTAGTACTACTAGTAGTACTACTAGTAGTACTAGTAAATTACTTAACAAATTACTTAACAGAATCTAACCACATAATAGAACGGAAAGACAGTGTGAAAGACCTTGGGGTATTAATGTCTGAAAATATGGGTTTCAAAGTACATAACCAGGTCAAAGTGGTGGCTGCGAAACGTCTAACGGGTTGGATTCTGCGTACTTTTAAAACACGCGGTGAATTACCTATGATAACGCTCTTCAAATCTCTAGTGCTACCACGGCTTGAATACTATAGCGTATTAACATCCCCATACAAAGCAGGTGAAATAAATGACTTAGAGAGTGTACAAAGAAATTTCACTTCGCATATAAGTTCGATAAAACATCTACACTATTGGGAGCGTTTAAGAGCACTGAATCTGTACTCACTGGAACGTAGAAGAGAACGTTACCTAATAATATACACGTGGAAAATCGCAGAGGGTTTAGTACCAAACCTACATACTCCGATAGTCATGAAATTCAGTGATAGGAGAGGCTGGGAATGCGAAATCCCCCGGATGAATAACAGGGGTGCTATGGGCTCTCTGCGAAAGGGCTGGTTATCACACAGAGGCCCACGTCTCTTCAACAAACTCCCACGGCGAGTAAGAGACATGAGGGACATCTCGTTAGACAACTTCAAGAGCCCTAGATGTCGAACTGCAAAAAGTGCCAGACGAGCCCATCCTCGCAAGGGAGCGAGCTGTCGCTTCAAACAGTCTACTGCACCAAATCACCACCCATAACGAGGGGCGTCGCGCTCCTTGGTGCCGCTAGAAGAGTGGCGAACACATCAAAAGGTAAAGGTAAGTAGTAGCAGTAGTATTACTAGTTTACGAACAGTAGTATCTGTTATTTGTAACAGCTACAGTGCAAAATGTAATCGATTAAGAATTTTACAAGTACGGTAGTAATACGAATAGCAGTATATATATATAGATTAATAGTAGTACCGGTAGTAGTAAGAGGAGGGGGGAGGAAAAAGAAATGTATTATACAGTAGTTTAAAGGAGAGAGGGGGGGGGGGAGTTTGCTCCCTAGACCTCTATCAAGCTTAAAATAAAAACATGGTAGATTTTTGTTTTATTAAAAACCGGTTTCTCCTAAATTACAGGCTCGCTATCGCTCGCCAGGAAAAAAATAGCCACCTAAATGGCATGAAAGGTCGTAATATTGACAATGAAATTGAGCGAAAGTTCATAACATCGCCAAACTAATGGGGGCGAATGTTTTAACATCTCAAAACTAATTAAGATAAACATGAGTGGAAAGGTGATCCAGAAAAAAACTTTCCTTAAAGAAAAGATATATTATATAGTTTGTTATATAAATATTGATTTCGTTTTTCATTGGTCGTTTATTTCACCGCTATCTCCCGAGGTGTGTACTCTAAGAAATACAGCGATCGTGAATGTGGTAATAGTTGTAAATTCAGTAGAAGTAGTAATAGTAGTAGTAAGTCTAGGTGGAAAATGAGGAGCAAAGGCAAGCATAACTTGTAAATGTAGTAGACATATAAATAAGATACCGTTAATGCTTAGTTTGTGATCTATATGTAATTCTGTTTTATCGTTTGTTTCACCGCTAACCCACCTAGAACGCTGCCATTGATGCGCCAAGGTAAAACAAGGGCCCCTCGGCTTGTAAATGTTTTAGTGGTAGTGGGTAGGGGACTAGTAGAAGAACGAATGTAGTACCGGTAGTCCATTACTAGAAGAAAACTTATGTTTAATTTCTTATTTTTATCTGTTTTTACTTCTGCATAGTTTGTTTCAGCGCTAACCCCCTAGATCTGTTCCATTGATGCTCAGAGTTAAAACAAGGACTCTAGACTCGTGAAAGTAGTAGTAGTAGTAGTAGTAGTAGTAGTAGTAGTAGTAGTAGTAGTAATAGTTGTAATAAGTAAGGTTTTCCTTTTTATAGTTTGTTTGAGCGGTAACCCCTGCTAGATCCCCGCCATTGATGCTCCGAGGTAAAACAAAGGCTCCCGGCTCGTGACCCCAAGTTGAGCAACCAAACACGACCTGTGCTGTAGGCTAACCACACGCATGAACAACAGCTACTGTAGGCTACTCCACAGCTTCACTACTATCAGTTTACCTTACTCTCGCCTTAAGGGGATTTTTTTTTTTTTTGGACCCCCTTCTCCCTCATGTATAGCTCTATTAGTTTTGAGATTTAGAGACGTTCGCCCCATTAATATATCTTTACGTCAAACCCAAGGTCACCCTTATACTTGACTAATGTAATTGTAATACTGGCAGTAACTTTACCGACTCATCTGTTTTATAGAGTCCAATAAATATATATATAATGATATGAACAAATAACACAAAATCCATATTAGATTCGGGAGTACCGGTACTAAAAAGGTTACACTCATTTGGAATTCAAAACCCAAGTTTTGATACATCTGGGATATAATATAATATTGCATTGTCTGGCTTATAATGGTACCGTACTGATTCAAATATGTATGTACCGTAACTATTAGTTTTCACGACTTTACATTCTAGAATATAATATACAGTATCACATGGCTCTTAGGTTTTCGAAGCTATATGTCAAATAAAATCGTCTCTTATCATTAATTTTTTGCCAAGAACCCAAGGGACTGGAATTCTCGCAGAGAGGCTCCAGTGCTGACGTTATTCTCGACTTACAGTGTGCTGGCTTAATAATCCAATAGAGTTGATAGCCTCTGAAGTCCTATTTCAACTAACTAACTAAGCCTAGAACGAACAGTCGAAGACATAATTGGTGGCATGAATATTCGAAGATATCTCGAACTGAAACGAACCTTCCGTTTTATTTTGTACCTAGTATAAACAGTGCAAGGGTCCATTTAAGCAGTTCGAAGAGTAAGAAAGAGCCACGAGTTTATTGTACACTCTATGACATACATCATGACTCTTTCGGAATTTTCAAACTTCTTTAATATACCCACGATATGCATGATATTAGGCAAACAATTAACAAGATTAGATTCAGCCCAAGAGAGCTTCGAAAAAATTAGGCTATCATGTGTGTCGTAGAGTGTAAAGTCAATTATAGAATTCGTGGCCCCTCTACGTTTTTCTTTGTGCAATTAGGTCTATAACACTCTGGATTGATTTTTGGATGAAACTTGTTTTTCAATAAATAGCATATATTGTTTTGTAGTTGATGTATGGACAATTATATTCATTAATTAGCTTCCAGTGATGTAGCTACTTCCATAATTAGTAATAGGCGAGGTCCGTGAATTTTCATGATTCACTGTACTTAACAGGACAACATTCATAGTCACTCTTAATACAATTAAGGAAAAGTAATTCGCACTATCTGACTGACGAGGCAGTAAGGTACACCAGGTTCTCCAAAGACAATGAACCAGACATAAACCGCAGCTATGATACTCTTCCCTTCTTATACGTAACACTCACATCAAGAGACTTAGAGGGGTATGAGGCTAGAGATTAGTTTGGCAGTTCATAAGCAAACATTCCAAGCATTATTTTACACGCACACAAAGACACACACATTTGATGGCGCATTACACTACTCAATACAACCTTTCACTAAAACACAATCATTATGCCCTTTAGAATGCACTCTTTTTATGGAAAAAAAGGAATATAAAATCATAGCCACTTATCCAGTGGATGTAAGTTAGTTTAAATTACTGTTAGTTGATCAGTATGTATGAATGCCTGTGTGTATGAATGTGTGTATGAATGCCTAGTTGCTAAATATGTCGAGAAACTCACGAAGATTTTGAAGGAACTTTTAGCATTACCTTCACTTGCTACCTAAGCAAATGTCATTAACGTTTTCTTCAAAATAGGATGATGCCCACGGTTCCCGTTATAAACTGCCACACAGCTAATAGGATGATGCCCACGGTTCCCGTTATAAACTGCCACACAGCTAATAGGATGATGCCCACGGTTCCCGTTATAAACTGCCACACAGCTAATAGGATGATGCCCACGGTTCCCGTTATAAACTGCCACACAGCTAATAGGATGATGCCCACGGTTCCCGTTATAAACTGCCACACAGCTAATAGGATGATGCCCACGGTTCCCGTTATAAACTGCCACACAGCTAATAGGATGATGCCCACAGTTCCCGTTATAAACTGCCACACAGCTAATAGGATGATGCCCACGGTCCCCGTTATAAACTGCCACACAGCTAATTGGATGATGCCCACGGTTCCCGTTATAAACTGCCACACAGCTAATAGGATGATGCCCACGGTCCCCGTTATAAACTGCCACACAGCTAATAGGATGATGCCCACGGTCCCCGTTATAAACTGCCACACAGCTAATGATACGAATATTCCACTTCATAAAAAAATTGCGCCAAGCGCTGAAGGGGTATATCCTTCTCGTGCGAGTTTTCATTATACCCAAAATCCTCAGCCATAGCTTTTCTCCTTCTGAGATAACAGTCTCTTTAAATCTGATTAGAAATGACAGGATGGATGTAGTTACCGGGTGTACCACTACCGACGTGCAACATAAATCATCTATAAATACTTATAATAAAATAAATACTTATAAATCTATAATACTAGGTAAGGTTAGGTTAGGTTGTTTGGTTAGGGTAATGTATTTTTGTATCCAAAGGCAGTCAAAATAGACGGGAACATGATGGTGAGCGTCCGCGTAGTGTAAACAAGACGGGCAGTACACCCGGTAACTACATTCTTGCCGAAATGACCTTTAAGAACATAAGATAAATGGAAATCTGCTTGCATTGATAACGTCTTAAAATCGATTGTGCAGCACATGAAATACCGTCATCGCCATGAGGTATGTATGACATACAATCCATACTATGAAACCCATCTCAAACTAGTAAATTATGCCAAAATCAACAATTTAATTTGCACACAGTCCCATAATTTCTTAATAAAGGTGAGCCTAGATACTCGGCCCTCCAACGTCTCATAATTAAAAAAAGGACATGAGCATTAGTGCTGATAGTTTTACCATTTGAGAAGAATAAACAAGTAAATAGGTGTGGCATTAAACAACCTGTTTGCACCAGCCTGGCTAGCGGTCACAATATTTTGACTGTCATAGTGAATATAATATAGTTACTTTTGCATGTCAGGTTGCACTGCCGCAACATTTCATATCGGCTACCGGTAATTTAGATCACTGAACCATATCAATACCAAGATGCCATTAGGAAAACAATGCCACACAAAGTACACAACAGCATCAATTCCTGTATGTACAATATATAATTTCACATCAAAAGTACAATCCGTACAAGTATTGGCTTAAACAAAAATATATGACGCCAAACCATATTAAGTGCTAAGCAAAATAAAATGCCCTTCACGTTGCGTGTCTGTGTGTGTGTGTGTGTGCGTGTTTCTTATTTTTGTTTAGTTAGTTCACCTATACTCTTCTATTTGTTATTCTTTTTTAAATCATGTGGAATTTTCGTGAGGGTCGCGACTCGCGGGCGTCATTCAAAATCAATCAAAGGTTAATTGTATATACATGGGTACCAAATCAAGGTACGAATTTTGCAGTCATTCCTTATACCTTCATTATCGGGATATATTGACGACACATACAAACAAACCGTCACTCACAGATAAACATTTATTATTACAATACCTTGAGTTTGCTAGCAGCGAAAATAACGGAACAAAAGCACAGACCCTGACTATACACCCTTCACCAACAACCAGACACCCAGCACGCTATCACACACAAATACTGTCTTCTCTCCCTCCCTGCCCACCCCAAACCATCTTCCGGAAGCACATCCATACTCATTTCACTCGCTGTTCCATCCACTCACTCATAGACAACACGCAGCTGCAAGCACGACCTCCCGAAATCCATCCTTCTGAATCCTCCCTTCCTCGCGAGGACAGAGTCCACCTGGCCAGGCTGAGATGCGGACACCATCCAGCTCTTTTGAGCTATCAGAAGATACTGGATTACTCCGTCGTCGACACCTGCCCGGGTTGTAACACAGCATCCCATACCATAAAACACATCATAGAAGACTGCATTTCACACAACCACTTACGCCAACAACACAATTTACACTATTTGAGAGCTCTGTGGGAAAGCCCGACCGTGGCCGTGGCCTTCCTCAAGGACTCGGGGCTGTTCGGCCAGGCAGCTTAGGGAACAACAACAACAACTAAGGGACAAAAACCAAGTTAAATTTCCACGGAAGAACCTAAATTGGGACGATATGCATTTTAGGTCACGTATGAGATATAACGATAAATGTATACCGATATAATTATCTGTGTTTTCGCTTGCACTATTAGTAACCTATATAATTATCTATGTGTTTTCGCTTGCACTATTAGTAACCGATATAATTATCTATGTGTTTTCGCTTGCACTATTAGTGACCGATATAATTATCTATGTGTTTTCGCTTGCACTATTAGTAACCGATATAATTATCTATGTGTTTTCGCTTGCACTATTAGTAACCGCAATATATGTCTTTACTACTGCAAATTAAATTATTTTTCCTTAGAATTTGTGGGTTAAATAAGGGTGGAAGGAAAAATGGCGGCCATCTGGGATCAGTGGAGAACTAATATTTTTACTTTTCAACTGTCTTTTTAGTATGTTGTCATCATCTATATCAATGCTAACCCAGCGGGGTTCTGGGGGCGGCAGCCCGCAGGTTAGGTTAGGTTGTTGGGTTAGGGTAATGACACAATATGGTTTTTGAGGGTCATGTTTTAATATTGCTAATTATTGGGTAGAAGGGCATATGCAAAAGGAAAAACACCTTAAAACACACAAATCAATTAAGGAATTGATGAGAAAAAGGATTATAATCCAAAAACCACATACTGTACGTGGCCTAAAATATTGACCAAAAACTGTTCCGTATAAACCGATTTTTTTTTCGATACTTATCACCGAAACTACCACTAATTATTTCTCAATATTTGAAAGCTAGTATAGAATAAGGATGTTGCAAAGATCATTTTAAAATGTGTTTCAATCGCAGGAGATACATTTTATGTGCTCTATATAAAGTACCGTACTGTAAAAACAAAAAACTCTCCCTATTGACGGTAGTGAAACTCTTATTAAGCCCTTTACTGTTAAAATAGATGCTGATTTCAATGAGTGGTGGGAGGGTGAGGGAAGGCAATTTAGGCAAAGGCAAAACAAATTGTATATTTACTCTGAAAATGACTTAGGCTACATCTGAGTGTTTTAACATCGTTGGATAATGGGAGAAATAAGTTTTTCCGGAGATTGTAACTAATTTCAACTACTGTATAGGCCTAATGATGCAAACTACCTAAAACCAAAAAGAAAAACCACGGGAAAATTAGTGGTAGTTTCGGTAATATTTTCCTTTTTTTCAGTATACAACAGGTTCAACAGGTTCAACAGGTTCAACAGGCCACTAGTGAATTATATGCCACATGTTTGCCTCGTCATTAAGTTCATTAACTGAAAAGTCCCAGCCTTATAATTAGAGCACCCAGCTTCACAGCTGTACATCACACACACTCACTCTCTCTCTAACTTTAACAAACATATATGATAATCATCAGACCTCACAGTCAACCATTTATGCACCAGCTCACAAGTACCTTACGGAGATACAATGGATAACCCCCCCCCCCCCACACACACACACACACACACATGCAGAAAAACCTGATAATTAGGCTATAGGGAATAGGCTCGCACCCTTATGTTTCATGTTTTTCCTCTAGATTTTAAGAAATTAGTGTTTTCATGGTTTTAGTTATAATTCCAATGTACGATACAAGATGGGTTGAGAAATCATTAATTGAAATCATCATCTATGTTGCCAGCAGGGGGTAAATATCGATTATACTGCATAAAGAAGGCGTTTGTAAACACTAAACAGTGAGGATGTCCGAAGGAGCTCTGAGTGATTAGACTAAGCGTTTTTTATATTAATATCGGGTTTTATAAATGTGATCAAAACTATTCTCCCACAGTGGATTATACACGAGTACAGTATAAGGAGTCCATAGACCGACAGTGTCTCTAATATATTATGTATAATAAGGTGGCGAGTCTATTCCCTATAATAAGGTGGCGAGTCTATTCCCTATAATAAGGTGGCGAGTCTATTCCCTATAATAAGGTGGCGAGTCTATTCCCTATAATAAGGTGGCGAGTCTATTCCCTATAATAAGGTGGCGAGTCTATTCCCTATAATAAGGTGGCGAGTCTATTCCCTATAATAAGGTGGCGAGTCTATTCCCTATAATAAGGTGGCGAGTCTATTCCCTATAATAAGGTGGCGAGTCTATTCCCTATAATAAGGTGGCGAGTCTATTCCCTATAATAAGGTGGCGAGTCTATTCCCTATAATAAGGTGGCGAGTCTATTCCCTATAATAAGGTGGCGAGTCTATTCCCTATAATAAGGTGGCGAGTCTATTCCCTATAATAAGGTGGCGAGTCTATTCCCTATAATTACCCTTAAGGGCACACTGAATAGTGTACTGTTTATGTGAAAGGAAAGAACAACTTATGGGGCACAGATCTCAAAGGACCGACCTCTCAACGAATTATTCCTGAACCTACACAAATGCCTGCAGTGATCAGCAGCATGCATTTTACCGAGCGGTTCAGATATATTGACGAATTATATTGAGACAATCTCTTTACTCACATTCCCGTACCAGTGTTCACGTGGTTAAGTTTAGCATACTGTAGTGTGCCTGCACATTTTATAGGCTAGGCCTAGTGCAGGTGATGTATACATTGTTTCCCACGAGTATTAGCCTACGTGATATATTTAACTTTTTGTGTAACTGTTTGTTTTGTTCATTCACTCTTTACATAGTAGTACTGAGCGTATTTGGGCGTCAGTGCAACTTGTCTATCAACGAAAGTACGGTATGCCTAATGTTAATGAAAACGTGATTAAATCCCCACTCTCAATAGCTTTTTCATAAGCATTAGGGGTCCAAAAGGATTTTCTGGACTCTATTTCATGTTTAGCCCCATTATTTTGAGATTGTAAGACATTCGCTCCATTAGGCTAGTTTTGCATATTTAAGACCTTTCGTGCAATGTAGGTGTCGATTTTTTCCTAACTTACGATAACAAGCCTGCAATTTAAGAGGAACCTGCCTCTGATCGGGGTATTTTTCTACCGAACAAAATTCAAAAAAATCTCTTTTAGGAGGGTCTTGGGGAAGTTTGTTCTTATGCTAGTCGTATTAATTCTTACTATCGTATTATTAATGTTTTCCTATTTAAAAGCTTCATCAACTTTGGAGAGAATCTGCTTGATGTTAACTTCGATGGCATAGCAATTAGTTGTATACTGCTTTATCCTTTGACATTGATAGGCCTATTCATATTAAAAGAGGATAATCTTCAAGGACACTAGGCCTACATCCGCCTTATTAAAAATAATTTATTAGGGAAAATAGGCACCAACAGATTCGCCATATTTTTCTCCATATACAGTAGGCCTAGTCCGTACGGAGGATTTTCGTTATTGACAAATTGAAAAAATACCCTTTTCACAGAAAAATACACCAAAAATCTGTCAAAGATGTCTAATAGCGGGGTTGTGGCAGCTCCCACCCATAATACTAGCATAGGTTAGGTAAGGTTGTTAGGTTAGGCTAATGTCCTTTCAAAGGGGTATAGCCTAGGCTAGTAAAGACTAGGATAGCCTATACCCGGTCAGAGGTAAGAAGAAGAAAAGTCCTACCTAAAAGAGTACTTACCTTTCAGTTACGTATTTCCAGCTTTTGGATGATCGGTTATCCCGTAGAGTGAAATAACCTCCAGTTTTGGTGTTTATAATCAAGAGCAGTTCCACTTCAGCACGAATGGGTTTTCTGATGTTATTTATTCACTGCAAGGTGTGGCAGATATTAATATGCACTATAATCAGCAGCAATAATTATTCACTATAAACAATAAAAATACATAAAATAGGTAACTAGCCTACTTAATAAATAACACTAACATAACCAAGAAGCACATCTAAATATTACTTTTTCCAGTGAATAATCTTTACTGTGCACTAATCACGACGGCTGTGACGGGTTCACTGACACACAACAGTCATGTAGCAGAGGGTTGGTGTATCATCCACATCCGCACAGAAACCACTGGTTCACTTCAACTTTCGTGACTTGAGAGACTCGTACATTGCCCAAAGCCCAATTAGGCTAAGTTGCCAAAGTTGCTGGGGCCCCTGGGAGATTAAATACCTTTGGGGGGGATGGGTGGCAGACTTGAGGTGCCTTTAGATAATTTGGTGGATAGATCTTTCAACTCAACTACTGTGTGTATAATTCTGCTATTGATTGATGATTTCACGCAGATAATGATTGATGTCTCGGTGTCAAAAGGCTAGTATGCTTCACAGTGCGATTCTGATAAGATAATAGGATCCGATTCGATACCGGACGGGTTATAGAACGAGTAATTGACAGAATGCGTAATGGAGCGAGTGATTACCGGAACGAGTGATTGACAGGGCGAGTGGCAGAACGCAGCTACACCACCACGAGGCGACCTTCTCTGTGCGAGCTCCCACAGCACTCTGACTGAACTCTGCCCCTGCTCCCCCGACCCCACAACCACCCCTGGCCCCATGTGTGTGTGTGTGTGTATGTGTGTCAGTTGCCCGCGCAGCACCCCCCTACCATCCTACACCCAACACTCCAGCCCCCACCCCCTGTCACTGTGCCACTCATATTCGGGCCTCCTGTTGCTCTGCCACTCACTATTTGCTAAAGGTGCCCTAGTATATCACTTAATGTATCTCCCTGTTACTCTACCTGAACCACCTGTTACTGTGCCACTCATTTTCGGGCTTCCTGCCACTCAGTCTGTCTCATTTTGTCGTACATTATATTCTTCTTCTTCCCACTGCAACTCATTACTTCTTCTGTTAGAGTGAGATTCTTTATTTATTTTTTAATTTATATATAATTATACTGTATATATTTTGAAAACAATTAGGTTTCCCCCCTAGACCTCAATTAAACTTTAAAAGAATACCCCCAAGACCCGACTTCGTGATAAATTAGTGCATTTTTCGGTAAAATAAATGCCATTGTAAAATCCTGGCAAGCGATAACGAGCCTAAATGGCAAATCGACACCTGAATGGTACGACAGGTCTTATCATCTCTAAACTAATGCGGTGAATGTCTCTCATTGGACATGCCTCACTCATATTATTTCGACCTCATCCTACTTCCTTCTATTGCTAAGTTATGCTTACTCTATCACTTTATGTATCTTTGTCGTTATTACAGGCACAGTGTGGTCAGGAATACTTTAACACCACCTAATAATAAGTAACAAGAAAATAAGTGTTAACTAGTGAATCCTAGAATTATGGTCTTGGTAGTTCAAGGGCAGTATCAAAATAGTTCGCTAGTTAACCATAATTGTGCTTTCAAAAAGTGTCCAGACATTCCTGACCGCGACTATACTTCACACACACACACGCACACACACTCTCTGACTCACTCTCACACACCCTCATTCTCTCTCTCTCCCTCTCTCTCTGTGCATGTGTGTCTGCGCTCGTGTGTATGTTATGTTTCTGTATGCATTCATTGATGCATGTGTGTGTATTTTTGTGTCCCTCACTAACACAAATTATGTAATGGCATCTGGTTACTATTCTACTGTACTCACACTGCCTCAACCTGTGGCTGCTTCTATCCCATACTGTGACACGCGGTAAACTGTATCACTGTTGTTGTTGTTCCCCAGGCTGTCTGACCTAGCAGCCCCAACGTCCCGAGCAAGGCCAAGGCCATAAACAAGTACCCCCACAAAACCCTCCCTGCTTACCACTAATATAGAACTGTACACTAAATCACAGAATACTGTAATAATTATCGAAAAGGGGCTCCAGTCCTGTCGCTATTGTTGACTTACAGTGTGCTGGCTTCAGTAGGGTTGATAGTCTCTGAAGTCCCATTTTAGGAAACTAAAGTAATCACTAATTAACGGTCTCCATCAGTTTGCTATGTCGTAATGGTTAGCATTCTGGCAGAGGCTAAACGAAAAACAGTTCATAATTCAACATTGCCTACCCATATAAACTTGGTATATTTTATGTCATGAACATATGTAAACTAATTATGCCGTATACTTCTTGGGTTCGATCCCATAAAATATGTTTACTACACATTGCAATAATTTACTGTATTTAGTGAATAAGTAAACTTAAAACAAAAACACTGATTATTAATCTTTTTAGACAAATTTATTTAAGTTGAAATTATTGCCCAGTGGTAAAGGTGATGCAGGTGATGCATTAAAGATGATATGAATTATCAGCAACATGAACAGGAGTTTGCTTGGTCAAATTTGCTCATTGGAAATTACCTTGCCCATGTCCCTGCTTTGTGTTCTATCTATCTATCTATCTATTGCCTGACGCCGTGATCCCCGAAGGGGTGGCCACGAACGAACCGCCTCCATGCACCTCTGTCCCCAGTCAGTCGACGCCCCTCCCCCCAACCAGCACCGCCTTCGTTCATGTACTTCCTCACTCCATCCTTCCACCTCTCATTCGGTCTACCTCTCCCTCTCTGTCCCTCCACCTCGCTCTCGTACACCCTCTTAGTCATTCTCTCGCTTTCCGTACGTTCCATATGGCCGAACCATCTCAAGTTGTTCCTTTTCACACTTTCCAGCACATCTACCTCCACACCACACCTCCTTCTTACTTCCTCATTAGTCTGTCTATCCCTCCATGTAACTCCGCACGCACTCCTTAAGTAATTCATTTCCACTGCTCTCACTCTTGGTCTGAGTCTCTCAACCAACGTCCATGCTTCGCTTCCGTAAGTCAGTGTCGGGATTACCACACTGTCATGCAAGGACTTCTTCACTTCCATACTGACCACTCTATTTCTTGTTACTGCGTTTAGCATTCCTACAACCCTCTTCCCCTGTTGTACCCTCTCCCGAACTTCTTCATCCATAGTCCCATCTTTACTCAACACACTGCCCAGATACTTAAAAGAGTTGACGATCTCCATAGCCTGACCGTTCAGCTTCACCTCACACTCTGTGACTTCACCCCTTTTGAAGACCATAACCTTGCTCTTCCCCGCATTTACCTTCAAATTCCGTTTTTTGCACACTGTTCCAAACTCATTTACCAGACCCTGCAACTCCCATTCATTATCACTCATCAGAACTGTATCATCCGCAAACAGATAGGTAGCTTCCACTCAATTCCCTCCCTTTTCAGCGATACACCAACATCCACTGCTCTTGATAGTATTTCTTTCATGACTCCATCCATATATACAGTAAACAACCACGGGGACATCACACACCCCTGTTTCAAACCAACATTCAGGTCAAAGAACTCGCTCTGCTCACTCTCCACACGTACTGCCGCCTTTGCACCCTCATACATGCTCTTCACTGCTTTCAGCAACTTGCCCTCTACTCCGTATATTCTAAGTACTTTCCACAAACCTTCTCTATCCACTCTGTCTAGGGGGAAATTGAATTATATATTAGCACAAGGTGTACAGTCTAGTGCATACATAACGCGTACAAGCCAGGGAATATATATTCGCTGGCAACTGTCTAAAAAGTTCCCTACAATCCCTCTCTCTCTCTCCCCCCCCCCCCCCTTTCACACTCATTCCTCCAAGTAATCGCTGGTTCTAATATGAACCAAGAATTCTCCCCTTCTCTCTCTCTCTCTCTCTCTCTCTCTCTCTCTCTCTCAAGCTTGCTTACACACACACACAATATATACAGTATCTATATATATATATATATATATATATATATATATATATATATATATATATATATATATATAGTGTATACATTATACAACTATCTATTTTCCCTTTTCCTGTTTCTCTGTATTAATCTATCTATCTGTCTATCTATCAATCTATCTATCTATTTATCTATTAATTATCTATAGATAGAAAGATAGTATGCGTGTGTGTTATTACGATTCACCCATATTGTTATGAGTAAATTACAGGACAATTATATACAACTGATTAGTTACGTTTGCAAACATTAAGCTTACATATACAAATAATATTTTGAAATTATTAGGTACATTTGTTACAGTAAAGACTATTTAAGACTGTAATGGATTACATTAAATATGATAATATAATGCAAACAAGTAACTCATTTACTTGGTCACATTACCAACCTTAAATTGCCAACAAGATTCAGAATCACTGAGAAAAACATACAAAACCATCCCAAACCTACCCGTTTGTTCATTAGCAAACATACAAAACCATCCCAAACCTACCCGTTTGTTCATTAGCAAACATACAAAACCATCCCAAACCTACCCGTTTGTTCATTAGCAAACATACAAAACCATCCCAAACCTACCCGTTTGTTCATTAGCAAACATACAAAACCATCCCAAACCTACCCGTTTGTTCATTAGCAAACATACAAAACCATCCCAAACCTACCCGTTTGTTCATTAGCAAACATACAAAACCATCCCAAACCTACCCGTTTGTTCATTAGCAAACTTAAATGAACATGCAATGTCGTAACATTTACATATATACTGATTTGGTGAATTACTGGTGTTACTTTGCACATTTTATCGGGATCTGCCCCGCTACTCTAAGGTGACAAAGGTGAATGTCTGAGGAGAAGAGAGAGGATTATAGAGTAAGAGATAGGGATATACTGTATAGAGAGGGTTATAGAGTAAGAGATAGGGACATACTGTATAGAGAGGGTTATAGAGTAAGAGATAGGGACATACTGTATAGAGAGGGTTATAGAGTAAGAGATAGGGACATACTGTATAGAGAGGGTTATAGAGTAAGAGATAGGGACATACTGTATAGAGAGGGTTATAGAGTAAGAGATAGGGACATACTGTATAGAGAGGGTTATAGAGTAAGAGATAGGGACATACTGTATAGAGAGGGTTATAGAGTAAGAGATAGGGACATACTGTATAGAGAGGGTTATAGAGTAAGAGATAGGGACATACTGTATAGAGGGTTATAGAGTAAGATAGGGACATACTGTATAGAGAGGGTTATAGAGTAAGAGATAGGGACATACTGTATAGAGAGGGTTATAGAGTAAGAGATAGGGACATACTGTATAGAGAGGGTTATAGAGTAAGAGATAGGGACATACTGTATAGAGAGGGTTATAGAGTAAGAGATAGGGACATACTGTATAGAGAGGGTTATAGAGTAAGAGATAGGGACATACTGTATAGAGAGGGCGGGGAGGGGAAATGGAATAATGAATATACAAATATTTAAACGTATTTCATTAAATACTTTTATTATTAAATACTACGTATGAATAGTGAAATTTTACATCAGCGATGTCGTATAAGTATATGAGGGATATTTATAGATGGTGATCCGTGGTGTAGTTGACTCAAATTGATTAGGTCGGGGGTTCAATCCCACGCGGAGTAAGAGTGCTGGGGCGTCTATTCACACCTAAATGCCTCTGTTGAGCTAACAGTATCATATTAATCTGGTATAAGTGGATTGTTGTGATGTCCCATCTGGGGTGACAAACTGTGGTAACCCGTACAATGTAACACCCCTGCATTGGGTTAGATAGCACAGGCTGAAGTGTCGAAGATGAGTGTCGTATGTATTTCAACATATATAACATATATACAAACTGTCTCTTATACTGTATATGGTGTAAATAAGAAACACTGTGGAACATAATGGTTGGAAAGTTTCTATATATTGTGCATAATTGTCGCCATATTTATATATGTGACTGTGAATATATAGAGTATAGAATATGATGAGAACATTTGGTGCCACGGTCTAAATTGAAACCTCTTCTATTGCATTAGACATATCGAAAGCCTTCGATAGAGTCTGGCACAAATCTTTAAATTATAAACTACCCTCGTTCGGTTTCTATCCCTCTATATGTGCCTTTATCTCTAATTTCCATTCTGGCCGTTCCATAGGTGCGGTAATGGACGGCCATTGTTCACTGCCTCATCCTACCAACTCCGGTGTTCCTCAGGGTTCTGTCCTATCTCCAAATTTCTTTCTAATATTCATAAATTATCTTCTCAACTGTACATCCAGTCCTATCCATTCATATGCTGAAGACTCTACCTTACACTATTCAACTAGATTTCCAGAACACCAAAGCAAACAATCACTCAAAAAGTCACGTGACGAAGCCATAGAACACTTATCTTCTGATCTAACAACCATTTTCAATTGGGGTAGAGAACATTTTGTTGCTGTCAATGCTTCCAAACCCAATTTCTCCATTTATCTACCCGTCAAGAACTCCCAGACAACTATCCCTTATACTTCAACAATACAAAAGTCAATCCTTCGTTTTTTCTCAGTATTCTCGGTGTCTCTTTTTCTTCTGATCTCTCTTGGAAAAAATATATTACCACTCCTGCTAAAACGGCTTCCCAGAAGCTGGGTGTGCTCAACCGCCTCAGGTGTTCTTTACCCCTGCACAGCTTCTTGGTCTGTAAAGGAGCACAGTGCGTCCAAGTATTGAGTATTGTTCGCATGTGTGGAGAGGATCCTCTCACACAGCACTTCTAGACAAAGTAGAAAAGAAAGCCTTTCGTATCATTAACTCACGTCCAGTCACTGACTCTCTGCAATCTCTCTCTCTCTCTTCACCGCAATGTTGCATCTCTCTCGCTATTCTACCGCTATTACAATAATCAGTGTTCCTCAGATCTCTCTGTGCGTACCACCTCCTCTACATAGGGTACGTAGCGCCCATCTTGCAACACAATCCTACTCTGTGTAACACTCCAACCCAAGAGTGAAACGATACTCCCAATCTTTCTTTGATGCAACAGCTGAGCTCTGGAACTCTTTCCCTGAATCCATCTTTCCCTCATCCTATTATTTAAGTTGCTTCAAACTCCGTGTGTCCAGACATTTTGGCTCGAACATTCCTTGATTTTGGCCCGGTCACTCTGTCAACACTGTCACAGGCAATTTTGCCTTTTGTCTCCCTCATCCACATAGACAACAAAAAGAAAAGAAAGAAAAAAAAAGTCTCAAGCACACCTTAATAAATTAAGAACTGATGATATCTAGATCTGCTAGTATTTCCGCCAGCATCGTATAGTGTGTGCATTTTTCCGCCCCACCTACTGCACTATATTATTTTGTTTATAATAATAATAATAATAATAATATTATTAATAATAGTAATTGAGGTAAAAACAGTGAGAACCAATCACCGGCTGCCGTTTGAGCAAGAAATGCTGAAAGAGCTTACCAGAAATGTCACAAAAACACCTACTGGTAACCAACCAATCACCAGCCAATATTTCTAGATAACGCAGATCTAAGCAAGCCGCGCGGTGATTGGTCGACAACATCTAACTCTCAACTATCTTCATCCCAGTCAACATATCTCAGTTCCGTGGAGTTTATTCTTGAGCTTATATCGCGAAGGTAAAGATTTATCCGATCCCTACCTAAAGGTCTTGGTATACAACAGGGAGCAGAACAAATAGTTGAACCTTATGTAATTATGTCTCCAGGGATAGGGATAGATTTATACTGTAATCTTGCCCGTAACATCTTTATGGGTTTGCTGACTAGGGTTGCGTTATATTACCTTAGCTTGAGTTTTAGTCAGGATAAAGGTAAAAAGGCCTGCCATTTGTAAATTATTTCTATGTCCAGTATGATTATGGAAACTGCTAGTGAACGCGTATATATATATATATATATATATAGTGTATATATATATATATATATATATATATATATATATATATATATATATATATATATATATATATATATATATAATACGGAATATTGCCTGCCTTTTTTAGGCTTATTGAATAAAGTATAGCGTCTGATCATCTGTCAGATTATTCCTATCCTATTAGTATAAGTTAATTTGAATTATATGCTACAATGATAATAATAATGATGATACATAAGGCTCTACCGTAACATTATTCATATATTTTGTTTTTCTATGTGAGTGAAGGAGGCAAAAGGCAGAACTGCTTGTAGCGAGTGCCTCCCCCAGAGTTGAAAAAGTGACAGGCCAAGATCAAGGGACGTTCGAGCCAAAATGCCTGGACACACGGAGTTTGAAACAATAAGTCATAGGAAGAGGGAAATTTTCAGAGCTCAGCTGTTAAATAGAAGAGTGAGAGTAACATTTGACTCTTGGGTTGGAGAGTTGCACAGAGTAGGAGTGGGATTGTGTTGCAAGATGGGTACCACATGCCCTACTTAGAGGAGGTGGTATACACTGGGAGAGTTCTGAGGAACACTGATTATTATAGTAGCGATAGAATAGCGTGAGAGATGCAACATTGCGGCGGAGAGAGAGAGATTGCAGAGAGTTGGTGAATGGACGGTAGTTAATGATACGAAAGGCCTTCCTTTCTACTTTGTCTAGGAGTGAGGTGTGAGAGGATCCTCCCCACACATGTGAACAATACTCAATACAAGGACGCACTGTGCCCCTGTACAGAGCAAGAAGCTGTGTAGGGGTAAAGAACCCCTTAAGGTGGTTAAGCACACCCAGCTTCTGGGATGCTGCCTTAGCAAGACTGGTAATATGGTCCTTCCAAGTGAGAGAATAAGAAAAAGAGACACCAAGAATATTGAGAGAAGATGAAGGATTGATTATTTGTTGTTGAAGTATAAGGGGAAGTCCTCTGGGAGTTCCGGACCGGTAGTAAAATGGAGAAATTGGGTTTGGAAGCATTAAAAGGCAACAATGTTTTCTCTGCCCTGATTGGAAATAGTAGCTAGATCAGAAGATAAGGGTCTATGGCTTCATTACGTTTGTTTTTTAGGGATTGTTGGCTGAGGCGTTCTGGAAAACTAATTGAGTGGTGTAAGGTAGAGTCGTCTGTGTATGAATGGATGGGACTGGAGGTACAGTTGAGAAGATTATTTATGAAAATTAGAAAGAGAATGGGAGATGGGACAGAGCCCTGAGGAACGCCAGCGTTGATAGGATGAGGAAGAGAGTGATGGCTATCCACAACAACAGCTATGAAACAGCCAGAAAGGAAATTAGAGACAAAGGCACAGATGGAGGGATAGAAACCGAAGGAGGGTAGTTTAGAAATTAAAGATTTGTACCAGACTCTATCGAAGGCCTTCGATATATCTAGTGCAATAGAAATATCTCACAAAAGTCCCGAAAGGAGGATGACGAAGAGTTAGTAAGATATGAAAGAAGATCACCAGTAGAGCGACCCTTAAAGAAGCCATACCGGCGATCTGAGAATAGATTATGAGAAGAGAAATGCTTAAGAAATTTGTAGGCTAGAATAGTTTCAAAAACTTTAGAGATACATGAGATGAGAGCAATTGGACGATAGTTGGAGGGTTGAGAGCGGTCACCCTACTATGGGACAGGTTGAATGAGAGCAAACTTCCAGCAAGAAGGGAGGATGTTAGAGGAGAGACAGAGACTAAAGAGTTTGCCTAGGCAGGGAGTCAGCACGGAAGCACAGTTTTTGAGTACAACAGGAGGAACACCATTCGGACCGTACGCCTTCTTAGAATTAAACACAGAGAGGGTAGAAAGTAAATATTTAGAAGAAATTAGGATATTAGGCGTAAGGTGGAGAGGGAGGAATAGCACCGGAATCATCCAAGGTGGAGTTTCTAGCAAATGTTTGAGCGAAGAGTTTAACTTTGTCAGAGGAAGAAGTGATGGTTGTGCCATCAGAGTGGACAAGGGGAGGGAAAGACCGGGAAGAAAAATTGTTGGAAAGGTTTTTGGCTAGATGCTAGAAAGCTTGGGAAGAGTTGGAGAGTTCAGTGCATTTATTATAGATGAAAGAGTGCTTGGCAAGTCGAAGAACAGATTTGGCTTGATTCCGGGCAGAAACATAGAAAGAATGAGATTCTTGAGTTTTAAGGCGTCAGTACCGTTTCAATCCTTCCTCCTTGTTGCGGACAGCAGTAGAACAAGCGTGAGTAAACCAATATTTGTTTGCATCAGACGGAGAGAGAGAAAATGGAATGTATGCTTCCATGCCCGAGAGAGGTACCTCGGTAATGCGTTCAGCACTCTCAGAGGGTCCCCGGCCAAGGAAGCAGAAGTCATTTCAAGGGATATCAAAGAAGTACTGCCGAAGAGCCTCCCATTCGGCAGTGCCAAAGTGCCACAAGTGCCGCCGGTTGGGAGGATCGAGTGGCCGTACCGGAGAGATAGGACAGGTGACAGATATTAGTTTATGGTTGGAGGAGCCCAAAGGAGAGAAAAGATTTATAGTATAAGCGGAAGAGTTAGAGGTTAGAAATAAGTCAAGAATGTTGGGCCGATCTCCGAAGCGATCCGGGATACTGGTGGGTTGCTGGACTAACTGCTCTAGGTTGTTTAGGATAGAAAAGATGAAGGTTTGTTCACCAGGTTGGTCAGTGAAAACAGACGAGAGCCATTGGTGGTGGTGAACGTTGAAATCTCAAAAGATGAACACTTCTGCGAAAGGAGAGATGGATAGAATGTGTTCCAATTTAGAAGTTAGATAGTCAAAGAATTTTGGATAGTCAGTAGAATTAGGGGAGAGATAAACAGCGCAGAAGTATTTAGTTTGAGAGTGACAAGAAAGCTTTAGCCAGAGAGTTGAGAATTCAGAAGAATCTAAGTTGGGAACACAAGAGAAAGCAAGATTGTTGCATACATAGACGCAACATTCACTTTTGGCTCGAAACTGAGGATAGAGATAGTAGGAGGATACAGAGAAGGGTTTGCTGTCAGTAGTCCCAGACAACTTTGTCTCGGTGAGAAAGAGAAGATCAGGATTGGCAGAGAAGAGGTGGTGTTCCACAGAGTGGAAGTTAGAGGAGAGGCCACGAATGTTGCAAAAGTTAATAGTAAGAGTAGAAGGTAGTGGTCCAGAGCATTTTGTGGAGTCGTTGTCAGGGGACAGTCGGATGGGGGCATTTATGGTCCCCCCCCTCCCCCCCCCCATCCCTGGGGACTTCGAGGCTGGACGTAAAGTCGTCATCATTTTTTAGTAGAGAGATAGTGAAGTATGTAAGGTGTTTGTAGTATAGTGTGTTGAGTAGGAGAGGGTATTTTGGGAGGGCAGGCTGGGGTTGCCCTCAGTATCTGAGCCTATTTTCCAACCTCCAGCTCAACAAATAATTAACATTACTACTAGTAATGATACTATTATTTATAAAAAGTAATATTTCGGAGAGCATATAATAGGTGAAAGAACAATGTAGTGATCATCAAGAGATATTACAATCATATTCTAGGATACAGCATACAAAGTTGTATATCTGAATTAATTCAGTTACTTTTTGATCGACTACTGTATGTCAGATGAAAAATGTAGGTTTTATATATTCCTCTTTCAGCTCTTGTTATACCTAGGCAAAGGGAATTCATAAAAATGGTAAATTGGTTTAGTATGTGATACGTAAGGTAGCTCTTCTAATATTTTGCTGTCAAATTGGGTAATTAAAACAAATAACATACATTTCGAAACGAAATATAGAGTCCTTTTGGTAGAGTTAGGATGGGAGGGAGAGTAGTGGATGGGTTTATTCTGAAAGGAATCCAGCAATAATTGTTTCCATCTCATCTCATTTCTATACGCGCTATCTGTGCAGTAGACTGTACGTACGTGAGGCAGCAGTTTACCTGATATTTGAGTTCTAATTAATGTAAACTAATTCTGTATGCCTGGTCATATCCGAACATCAACTTTTCTTTTCTTTTTATGTGCAAGAAAGAGCCAAAGGTATCTGTGCCTTTATCTCTATAATCTCCTTTCTGGCCTTTCCATAATTGTGGTTGTGAACGTCCATCGCTCACTTCTTCAGCCTATCAACTCTGGTGTTCCTCAGGGTTCCGTCCTATCTCCAGCTCTCTTTCTAATATTCATTTATGACATTCTCATCTGTACCTCCAGTCCTATTCACTCCTATGCTGGTGACTCTATCTTACACTATTCAACTAGTTTTCCGCAACGACCCAACATGCAATCACTCCAAAACTCACGTTATGAGGTCATAGCATACGTATCTTCTGAGCTATCAACTATTTCCGATTGGAGCAGATAAAATCTTTTTACTTTCAATGCTTCCAAAACACAATTTCTCCATCTATCTACCCGATACATTCTTTCACTCGACTGTCGCATACTCTTTAACAATTCACAAGTCAACCCTTCATCTTCTCTTAGTATCCTTTATGTGTTCCTTTTTCTCCTGACCTTTCAGATCTTATTACCACTCTTCCAAAAGCAGCTTCTAAAGAGTTAGGTGTCTTCAACCGTCTTTGTGAGTTATTCACCACTGCACAGCTTCTTGTTCTGTACAGGGGCACAATGCGCCCATATATCGAGTATTATTCGCATGTTTGGGGATGTTCCACCCATACCGCATTTCTCAAAAGCGTAGTCAAAAGCATTCTGTCTCGTCAACTCACATCCTCTTACTCATTCCCTACAATATCTCTTTACACGCCGCAATGTTGCATCTCTCTCACTCTTCTATTGCTATTACAATAATCAGTGTTCTTCAGAGCTTTCTCAGTGTGTACGTCCTACCCTAAGGAGATTGGGGGACACCCGCCTTTCAACACACTCCCACCCCTATTTTATCAAGCTTTCTAACTCAAGAGTGAACCAATTTTCCCATTTTTTTCTTCTTCTATTCAACAAGTAAGCTTTGGAACCCTCTCCCTCAATCTGTCTGTCCCTCATCTTTTGACTTAAATTGCTAAGTTTCGTGTGTTCAGACATTTTATCTCTAACGTACCTTGAATTTAGCATTGTCACGCTTTCAACTTTGAGGGAGACAGTTGTTACAGGCAGCTATGCCTCTTGTCTCCTTCATACTCATA
Organism: Paralithodes platypus; assembly: GCA_032716605.1. Taxonomy (NCBI): domain Eukaryota; kingdom Metazoa; phylum Arthropoda; class Malacostraca; order Decapoda; family Lithodidae; genus Paralithodes; species Paralithodes platypus. Next base: position 6,297,895 of record CM064556.1, read on the forward strand.
GAAAACATTAAGCTGCTTGTAACGAGTGTCCCGCTCAATATTGAAAGAGTGACTAAGAGCCAAATTCAAGGGACGTTAGAGTCAAAATATCTGGACACACGGTGCTTGAAGGAGTTTAAGTTGCAGGATGAGGGAAAATAGATTAATTGACAGAGTTCCAAACTTTATTTGTTGAGTTGGATAAAACTGGGAAATGTTGGGTTAGAGAGTTTGACAGAAGGAGGTGGGAATGTGTTGAAAGTAAGGTGCCACCTACTCTCTGTAAGGGAGGAAGTATACACCGAAATATCATATTGCAATAATATTTTTTTTTCTGATCAAAGAGATTGCTCAAACCCGAAAAACAAAACAGATTTTGTATTCTGATCCTACATATCAACTTTTGTGTTCCCATCAAAATCGCGTGCAGCTATGACTCAAGAGTAATGCCTAATGCATGTACATATTCCTAAACCTTACGACAGTGAAACTCTTTGATTTAATGAACGAAATCAATTAATTGTATGTCATTCACATGACACTGGGCGATACAAAGTCTCTCTCTCTCTCTCTCTCTCTCTCTCTCTCTCTCTCTCTCTCTCTCTCTCTCTCTCTCTCTCTCTAAGAACTTCTTGTGAGTACTCACCCCTCTGATAGTTAATACTCCTTAGTCTCCCACAGTTTCCTGTCTTACCTGAAAATACAAAACACATTTCATTAATAAGTACAGTCAAACATGTATTGCACATACAAATATACAAATCAACACTTGGCTACAAAACCTTCGTACGATACGGGAGCACCGATAACCTATGGAGATGTCACACCGTGATCAAAACCCTTCCCGCAGATCTAAGAATACGGCCATTGGAGTCATATATAGTGGCTGTGTCTGTGGGTTAGTGGAGCGGTGAAGGACTCGGCTTCAGAAAATACCACTCCGTGTAGTCAGATAACGGAAGGGTGTTGGTGATGGGATGGTGGTGGTAGGATGGTACAGTCGTGGTCAATATGACTCGAATATCTAATCATATACAATCCAAGACGATTAGCATTAAAACATGAATCCCAGAAATCTGTGCTCTATGGCCCAAACAGTTAAATTATCATAATACTCCTTCAGTGTTATATATTTGTGTTGTGTTAACGGTATTTCGAGACGCCTTTTCAGGTAGTAACGGCAACTTTACTGTTTTTTATTGTTAGCTGAAATTACAGAAAATCTTAATTCAGAAGCATCCAGACCAGAGTTGCTGTGGGGAGATGCTGATAAAAACGATCGTGTGACTACGCTGTTACGCTCAGGGTGAAGGGTCGGTTGAGCTGGCATAGCATCAACCTACCCCACCCTACGATCCCATCACAGCTTGAAACAGTAAAACATGTAAAACCGTATTCTAGCACCCAATTTAATTCCGTGTAAACAATTACAACCCATACAGATACACTGCTCCATGGGCATTAAATTATGACGATATGGTTCATTATTATTATTATTATTATTATTTTTATTATTATATATAATTATATATATATATATATATATATATATATATATATATATATATATATATATATATATATATATACAGTATATATATATATATATAATTATACTATATAATATATACCCGGTATATATAATATCAATATATATATATACACTACATAATTATACTATATTATATATATATATGATATCAATATTATATATATATATATATATATATATATATATATATATATATATATATATATATATATATATATATATATATATATATATAAATATATATATATATATATATATATATATATATATATATATATATATGTATATACAGTATATATATTTGGATCGTTTTTACAGAATAACCTGTCTGCACAGCCAACCGACTCTGTGGGCCGACAATCGTGAATTCACATTTCGGGAAACACACGAATTCCAGGCCCCAACAGTGCCATATGTGCCATGCGGGTATTAGAGTAAGAAAAGATGATTGCAAAAGATTCGGCATTCGACATCCTCCTCCCCTCCCCACCTCTCTCTAGCTCTCGCTCTCTGTCTCACCTCTCTCTCTCTCTCTCTCTATGAGCAAGCCCGTGTGACCCTCAACCCTCAGGACGACACCTGGGTACTTCAGCCGGAGTTTCGACGCTTCTACAAATCTCCTTCCCTTCGATTTTGTGCACTTACAGCTTCATCAATCCCTCACTAAATCTTTGGAAGTAGTTTGAGGCCGAAATGAAGTTAGGAAGTGGTGGTAAACAGACGACTGGTGGTGGAGTACGAGTATGGCGTCACTTCGCGGCTGCTTTCTCCCGAGCACGCCTGGTCGTCTATCCGCTCGGGTGATTTGTATACCCGATAAAATGGTTATCCAGGATTCGTGAGGGTGCAAACGTGGCATTTCGGTAATTACAATTATGGTATACAAATACACAAAGCATCCTACGGACTTCCCACTTACTTCTAAAAAATGTACTTAGTTTCTAATATTACGTCATACTTACATTTTTCCTTAAATAATTATAATTTGCTTGCCTTAGTCTTGGTAGAATGTGATTACATGCTCTGCATTTTGGTAATTGCAATACTACATAAAGACACGCAGGACCCTTTGGCTTTCCCACCTTATTAAGTCAAGATATCGTGCTTAGCTTTGAGGATTTTGTTTTAATTGTGATACTATTTTCCTTACTTGAGTCATGGTAGAATGTTATTGCAAACGCGCCATTTCGATAATTACGATAATTTTGAAATATACACAGCTCGACTCTCCTAGTCTGTAACCCCTTGATATCTTAATTAGTTTGAGGATCTTGTTTCCGGTAATGATTACCTAGGTCAAATGTGACTACTAACAAGGCATTGCGGTTAATGTGACTACTAACAAGGCATTGCGGTTAATGTGACTACTAACAAGGCATTGCGGTTAATACGAGATGATAGGAATAGACACATCACGTACGAATTTGTCAGCTTCCTGTCTTTTCAAAGCGCAATTTGCTTGGTATTATGTGTTTTACTTAATTGCTTCGATTTTGTCTGCCAATACGTAGTACGTACTGTACAACTCACCAAGGCTAGAGGACGGGTCATGCAGAGGGTGGATGTACTGTAGTGTGTAATTTGTAGTGTGTAATTTGTTCCCATGGCAAGGTGTATGCTTTTTTTCTTTTGTTTTATGACGGAGGGGTGAGAGTGTGTGATAGAGTGCTTGAGAGAGAGAGAGAGAGAGAGAGAGAGAGAGAGAATGTGGGTGTGTGTGTATGAATGCTTATGTATGATGAGTGTGGTTGGCAAGGAATGTAGTTGATGTGTACATGTGGTGTGCACAATTGTATGTGTATGTGTGAACGTGTGGAGTGTTTTGAAGGTGTATGTGTGTGGATGTATGATGTGTGTTAGATAGTGGTGGTGAGTTTATGTGTGTGTGTGAATGTGCGTGTGTGTGAGTATAATGTGTGTTTGTGTGTCTGTAATATTATGTGAAGGATGCTTGTTATTTGTTTTAACTTACTTCATCACGCAAGCTACCCTCACCATATGCCATTTACATTTTTACATTATGCTCACTGTTCATATTGTCAGCACCGCCATTTCAGCTCCCTCATCCCTTATCACTTAATGGGGGGAGGGGGGGGGTATTTTTTCTGGACTCCCCTCTCCCTCATTTTTAGCCCCATTACTTGTGAGATTTTTAAGATGTTCGCCCCATTGCCTTGATGAATTTAAAACCTTTCGCCCTACATATTTTCCAATATTATGACCTTTTGTGCCCTTTAAGTGACGAATCGTTTTTCTAGCAAGCGATAGCGAGCCTGTAATATAGGAGGATTTGGCCTTCGGCCTGGATATTTTTCTTCCGAAAAGCGTACAAATTAATCGTGACGGGGTCTTGGGGCTATTTTGTTTAAAGCTTGATAAAGGTCTAGGGAGCAAGCTAAAGCAAACATTTAAATTCCATAATGTTTCCCTCCTCCCACACCACCATGCTCTTCAACACTCTCACTCTCAATGTTCACTTACACAAGCTCACTGTATAGGCTCCTTAACCCTATTTGGTCCTAGGGTGATAGTTTTGGTCGTCCCCCTTTGTGCTCCATTAGTTTGGAGATTTTAAGATGTTTCACCCCATTAGTTTGGCGATAATAAGACAATTAAACCCATTCAGGTGTCGATCGTGTTCTGGGAGAGCGATAGCGAGCCTGTACTTTATAAGACATCGGCCTTCGGTCGGGACTTTTTTCTATCAAGTAATGTACACATTTAGCGTGAAGGGGGTATGGGAGGGTATTTAGCGTGAAGGGGGTATGGGAGGGTATTTTTGAGTTTCAAGGAACTCTGGGAATTAGGTGTTTTGTTCGCCTAGGGGACAAACCAAAATACTGTACATGGCTCGGAAATGTCAAAATTAAGCAAAATCCTCAATAATAATCAAACAAAACTATCCTAATAACTCCCACGATGTGGGATGAAATAGTGTTAACCCCGTATATGGGCACTTTAACTACTCGTGTTCTTCAATCATCAACATACGTTGCATCTCACACCATTACGGCTCTCCTTCTCTTTAGTGTAATCTGGCTATTATTAGATGATTATATTCAGCTTAGGAAGGACACCTTGGAATTAAAGGGCTACAGAATATCTAAATTACATTTTTGACTACCAGAGATTCTTCCTAAGCTGTATAAATTTACTAAATGTAGCAAAAATAATATATACAGTGTTCACCTATCACACCACAGCACTTTAGGATTATTGGACGAGTATATTCAATTTAGCAAGAACTTGTTGTAACTAGAGAGTTAATTAAGATAGTTTTTACCCCATTATACCCAGAGATCCTTGCTAAGCTGCATATAATCGTCTAATGAGAGCCAGAATAAACTGGTAAAACACGGGATAATATTGAAAAGGTTAAACTTTGACACGCCTTTATCGTATATGTCACCAGTACATAACTGTCCTTCTCTATTACTTTCGAAATGTATGGTATTTCCATCCTCACACTGCTTCCTGCACTGATAACGTTGAGGGAATATACAGTATATATGTATATATATATATATATATATATATATATATATATATATATATATATATATGTATACAGTATATATATATATATATATATATATATATATATATACATATATATATATATATATATATATATATATATATATATATATACAGTATATATATATATATATATATAGTATATCTATATATAACTATATATACATATAATACTTTTTCTATTGCTGTAGACATATCGAAAGCCTCCCATAGAGTCTGGCACAAGTCTTTATTTTCCAAACTACCCTCCTTCGGTTTCTGTCCCTCTGTCTGTGCCTTTATCTCTAATTTCCTTTCAGACCGATCCATAGCTGCAGCTCTGAACGGCCATCATTCACTTTCTCAACCTATCAACTCCGGTGTTCCTCAGGGTTCTGTCCTGTCTCCAATTATCTTTCTAATATTTATCAATGATCTCCTCAACTGTACCTCTAGTCCTATCCACTCATATGCTGATGACTCTACCTTACACTATTCATCTAGTTTTTCACATCAACCCAGCATGCAAGCACTCCTAATCAAACATGGTGAGACCATAGCATGCCTATTTTCTAATCTTTCTATTATTTCTGATTGGGGCAGAGAAAATCTTGTTACTTTCAACGCCTCCAAGACCCAGTTTCTCCCTCTATCTCTCCATCACAATCTTCCACAAGACTATCAACTATTCTTCAACAACACACAACTCAACCCTCCATCTTCTCTCAACATTCTAGGTGTATCTTTTCCATCTGACCTTTCTTGGAAAGAACATGTTACCATTCTTGCTAAAACAGTTCCCCAAAAGTTAGGTGCGCTCAACCGTGTCTCGGTGGGTTCTTCTCCCTCGTACAGTTTCTTGCTCTGTATCGGGGCACAGTGCGCTCCTGTATTGAGTATTTTTCGCATGTGTGAGGAAGCTCCACCCATAACGCACTTCTCGAACGAGTAGAATAAAAAATATTTTGCCTCATCAACTCGCCTCCTCTTACTAGTTCCTTACAATCTCTTTTACACGCCGCAATGTTGCATCTCTTTCACTCTTCTATCGCTATTACAAGTCAGTGTTCTTCTGAGCTCTCTCAGTGTACACCCCCTCCCTTACGGCGAGTGTTAGACACCCGGCTTTCAAAAAAGTCCCACCCCTATTCTGTCCAGCTCTCCAACCCAAGTATTGGCAAATTTTTTCAGTCTTTCTTCTACTCAACAAGTGAGCTGTGTAACTCTTTCCCTCAATCACTCTTTCTTTCATCCTATGACTTAGACTGCTTTAAACTTCGAGTGTCCAGGCATTTTGACTCCAACGTCCCTTGAATTTGTAGGCCGCTTCCTCCTAAATTGCATGCTCACAAACGCTCACCAGGAACTAATCGACACCTAAATGGCAGGAAGCGTCTTAATATTGACACAATGAATCGTCTTAGAATAGCCAAGTTAATGGGGAAAAAAGGCTTGAAATAGCCAAGCAAATGAGGCGAGCGACTTAAAATCTCAAAACAAATGGTGTTAAACGTGAGGGAGAAGAGGGTCCAGAAAAAACAATCCTCACTCATCATATTGTTCTTACAACTCACATCAATATTCATAATTTACATACTAACCTTTATCCTTCGGTAATCGGTAATTGTGTTTATTTCACTCATGATACCACAACTCTCACTATACTCCATTCAAACTAATATGGTAGCTTATTGTAGCTTTCTCCTCACCGGTACCTTATATGTTCATGTTTTGGATATAATAAAGTTGTTCAATGTGTATATTCAAGCTCCACTCCTCACAATGTGTATATTCAAGCTCCACTCCTCACAATGTGTATATTCAAGCTCCACTCCTCACAATGGGTATATTCAAGCTCCACTCCTCACAATGGGTATATTCAAGCTCCACTCCTCACAATGTGTATATTCAAGCTCCACTCCTCACAATGTGTATATTCAAGCTCCACTCCTCACAATGTGTATATTCAAGCTCCACTCCTCACAATGGTATATTCAAGCTCCACTCCTCACAATGGGTATATTCAAGCTCCACTCCTCACAATGTGTATATTCAAGCTCCACTCCTCACAATGGGTATATTCAAGCTCCACTCCTCACAATGGGTATATTCAAGCTCCACTCCTCACAATGGGTATATTCAAGCTCCACTCCTCACAATGGGTATATTCAAGCTCCACTCCTCACAATGGGTATATTCAAGCTCCACTCCTCACAATGGGTATATTCAAGCTCCACTCCTCACAATGGGTATATTCAAGCTCCACTCCTCACAATGTGTATATTCAAGCTCCACTCCTCACAATGGGTATATTCAAGCTCCACTCCTCACAATGGGTATATTCAAGCTCCACTCCTCACAATGGGTATATTCAAGCTCCACTCCTCACAATGGGTATATTCAAGCTCCACTCCTCACAATGTGTATATTCAAGCTCCACTCCTCACAATGTGTATATTCAAGCTCCACTCCTCACAATGGGTATATTCAAGCTCCACTCCTCACAATGGGTATATTCAAGCTCCACTCCTCACAATGGGTATATTCAAGCTCCACTCCTCACAATGGGTATATTCAAGCTCCACTCCTCACAATGGGTATATTCAAGCTCCACTCCTCACAATGGGTATATTCAAGCTCCACTCCTCACAATGGGTATATTCAAGCTCCACTCCTCACAATGGGTATATTCAAGCTCCACTCCTCACAATGTGTATATTCAAGCTCCACTCCTCACAATGGGTATATTCAAGCTCCACTCCTCACAATGGGTATATTCAAGCTCCACTCCTCACAATGGGTATATTCAAGCTCCACTCCTCACAATGGGTATATTCAAGCTCCACTCCTCACAATGGGTATATTCAAGCTCCACTCCTCACAATGGGTATATTCAAGCTCCACTCCTCAAAATGTGTATGTTCAAGCTCCACTCCTCACAATGTGTATGTTCAAGCTCCACTCCTCACAATGTGTATGTTCAAGCTCCACTCCTCACAATGTGTATATTCAAGCTCCACTCCTCACAATGTGTATATTCAAGCTCCACTCCTCACAATGTGTATGTTCAAGCTCCACTCCTCACAATGTGTATGTTCAAGCTCCACTCCTCACAATGTGTATATTCAAGCTCCACTCCTCACAATGTGTATATTCAAGCTCCACTCCTCACAATGTGTATGTTCAAGCTCCACTCCTCACAATGTGTATGTTCAAGCTCCACTCCTCACAATGTGTATATTCAAGCTCCACTCCTCACAATGGGTATATTCAAGCTCCACTCCTCAAAATGTGTATGTTCAAGCTCCACTCCTCACAATGTGTATAGTCAAGCTCCACTCCTCACAATGTGTATATTGAAGCTCCACTCCTCACAATGTGTATGTTCAAGCTCCACTCCTCACAATGTGTATATTCAAGCTCCACTCCTCACAATGTGTATATTCAAGCTCCACTCCTCACAATGTGTATATTCAAGCTCCACTTCTCACAATGGGTATATTCAAGCTCCACTTCTCACAATGGGTATATTCAAGCTCCACTCCTCACAGCAATATCATTTCACGTCAAATGCATATCGTATTTAGGCGCTGAGGATGTGCTGCTAAATTAAGGAGATATTTGTATTTATTTGTTTATTCATTAAATTATTTATTTATTCATTTAGTATTGTTTTAGTTTCCTCCTTACGCCTTCACCAAGTATAACAAAAATACTCCCAAGAAACAACTAGTGCATTATTTTGGTATAAAAGTTACCCCTAAATTGCAATGGAAATGGGTCAAAAGGTCTTAAAATCGCCAAATTAATGGGGTGAACGTCTCAGAATATCAAAATTAATGGGAGTAAGCATGAAGGAGAACAGAGCCCAGAAAAAAACCACCCCTTAAGTAAGAAAATATAGCCTTAATGCTATTTTTGTCCAGTTATACAGTATATCTGTTGCTGACCTCATGCTTAATGCTGTCTCATCGCTTACGTCATCATCTTCACATTAAATGTTCCATCACACCTCGTATCCGCCTCATCTTTAAATTCCCACAATTTAAGTACACCCAACTTGTCATACAAATCTCCATGCCACTGAGTTAGTCTCAATCTTAGTCTTAGGGGAGGTGTGGTGGAGTGGTCCTGCCACTGGCCTGGTAATCCAAAGGTCCCGGGTTCAAATCCCGATGTATCAATGGGAAGATATTATTGGGATGGAATTTGTGCTGTACCTAGTATCAGTGCATTACCACAAGCCCACCGAAACGTCACTAAAATACCCTCATTGTTCCCTGATTAAATAGCACTGTATGAATATTCTCATATTCAAAATATGCTATAGGGGTGCAATGCCTGGTGAGTTATCTGCTCAACAGGTGGCGTTGTGTGTGTGTAAGTGTGAGAGTCCGAGTGTAGGGGGTGAGACAGTGAAGCACGGGAACGAGGTGGCTTCAGAGATGGGGTCGTTTCGGGCCATGAGTGAGCACCGTGCCTCATGTGAAGGCAAGATGGCAGGTGCTCGTTGTACTCTACGTGCTTCACATGTCTCACTCCCTAGACTGGAACAAGACCTCACGGGCTTCACTGTTCATTGTAAAGCAGTGAATGTTAAGGCTCTCAGCCTATGCCCGAGAGGAAGTAAGTTGGAATATAAAAAAAAAAATAATAAATCAATTGACCACTTGCGAGTTTCGGGGTCTAAGGAAGTTGGAGCCGTAAGCATCAATATTTAGCAGAAAAACATAAATGATACGTTCTATTTATATTTTTTTTATAGAATTTATTTAATTTTATTTATGTATTTATCTATACACTTTTACCATATTCTAGCTTCATTATAGACCGAAACTCGCAAGTGGTCAATTCTACATAATTATAACACAACTTCAAATATTTCACTAGCCACATCATCAGTATATTTTTTATCATGCTGTGGTAGAGTTGGGTAAAACATGAACACTCGTCCTGATTGTCGGTGGTTTGAGCCCCGCTGAGAATACACACACACACACATATATATATATATATATATATATATATATATATATATACCGGTTTATATATTAGTAATGTCAATTCAACCCCCATTAGATACTAATTCCATTGCTTTGTTCTAACTTTGACATGACTACGATTGAATTTGTAACTTTACGAATCAAAAGTTCGAATGTTTGTAAGCATGTTACAAGTACATATATGTGAGTTATATTTCCCTTGAATACATGTAGCGTTACTAATTTTTTAGTCGCTCAGAAAATGTATATCTCTCTTCTGTTTTTCATTTGACAAATTATAATAACATTACATAGATTTTTCCCTTAATATATCAATCAATCTATCAATGGCGGCATACACTGTGACAGCGAGGAGCCGCACTCACCCTCCGACTCCACTCCGAGGAATCCCCCCGGGTGAGACTCCAGGCATTTGCCCGGCCCATATCAAGTATCCTATCGCATGATTGGACGACTTGCCGCAGCCATGAGTTCCTTGGTCTTCCTCTAGGCCTCCTCCAATCAGGGTTGTCTTCTGTAGTGACCACCTGGTGAGCAGGATCTGCTTCAAGGAGGCTAACTAAATGCCCATACAGCCGAAGTTGGCGTTCATGGACCATGCATCTAATATATTTTGCATCAGTTTCATGGAGTAGTTGCTGGTTTGAGACGTAATCATTTCAGCAATAGCCCATGATCCTGCGAAGACATTTAGTACCAAAGGAGTTGATGCATCTCTTCAACACACTGTTCAGTGTCCATGTATCACATCCATATAATAAGACAAGGAGCACCAGCGACTTGAGAATCCAAAGCTTCATCTTTCTGCACAGATATTGACAACACCATTTACTTTTGTTGAGTGAATCCATAATTCCATAATTTATGCTAAGCCAAAGCGACGATTGACATTGTAGCCCGGCGCACTACTAGTATGGATCATGCTACCAAGAAACTATATTATCCAAGATCTCTAAGTCTTCACCACATGCATGAACAGATTGCACTGCATCATCCAATAAGTCAACACATGATTGGATTTTGGTCTTAGTCTAAGATATCTTTAAACCCAACGGTTCCGACACCTCGTGTAGTGTCTCAAGGGCCAATCTGAGAACATGTAATATATCTGCTAGGATTACTGCATCATCTGCAAAGTCAAGATCTGTGATCCTGAACTTGCCGATGCCTGCTCCGCAGCGCCTCCGCCTGACTGTTCGGTCCAGTAACCAGTCCATACAAGTGTTGAAAAGTGTAGATGCCAGAACACACCCATGTATCACACCTGAATTCATGGAGAAGAATGAAGATGTTCTTCACTAGCCGAACAGGGCGGTACTCCCGGAGAGTGCTACAGCTTGCTAATAAGGACAGCTGGAATTTCTGTTTCACCACCTGGCCTCCCTTGCTGATCCTTCCTGTGCCTCACCAATATTGAGGGCAACCCCAATCTGCCCTCCAATACACCTTCTCTTAGGAGCAATACACTATACTACAAATGCAATACATAAAACACTACCTTTTCAAAATTTCATGTTAAATATGATGAACGAATGACCTGCCTCGGAATCCCCAGGGGGATGGGACCAGAAATGCCCCCAGTGAATTGGCCTATGGTACCGAACCGTCAAAATGCTCTGGATCACTATCTTCCACTCTTACTATAAATTTCTGCACCATTGGTGGCCTTTCTTCTAACTTTCACTCTGTTGAACACCACCTTTCCTCCGCCAACCCTGATCTTCTCTGTTTCACTGAAACCTAGTTGTCTGGGACTATTGACAGCAAACCCTTCTCTGTATCCTCCTACTATCTCTATTCTCAGTTTCAAGCAAAAGGTGGATATTGCAGTTATTAACGCAACAATCTTGATTTCTTTTGTGTTCTCAACTTTAATTCTTCTGAATTATCAACTCTATGGCTAAAGCACTCTTGTCACTCTCAAACTAAATATTTATGCACGATTTATCTCTCCCTTAATTCTACTGACTATCCAAAAGTCTTCGACTATCTAACTTCTAAAGTGGAACACATTCTATCCATGCCTCCTTTCAAGAAATCTCTATCTTAGAATATTTCAATGTTCACCACTGCCAATGGCTCTCCTCCCATTTCACTGACTAACTTGGTGAACAATCCTACATCTTTTCTATCCTAAATGACCAGAGCAGTACCCTACCCGAATTCCTGACAGCATTGGAGATCGGCCCAACATTCTTGACTTATTCTAACTTCTAATTCTTCTATTTATACTCCGTTGGGTTCCTCCCATCACAACGTTATCTCTGTTGCCTGACCTATCTCTCCAGTACGGCCATCCGATCCTCCCAGCCGGCGGTGCTTGTGGCACTTTGGCGCTGCCGACTGGGAGGCTCTTCGGCATTACTTCTTTGATTTCCCATGGAATGATTTTTGCTTTGGTGGCCGGGGATCCTCGGGGTACGCAGTGCAATACCGAGGTATTCCTTTCGGGCGTGGAGGCATACATTCCATTTTGTTTCTCTCAGTCTAATTAAAAAAATCTTGGTTTATTCACACTTGCTCTACAGCTGTCCGCATTCAAACGGTACCATTTGTCTTCAAACTCAAGAATCTCGTGCTCTTTATGTTTCTGCCCAGAATCAAGCCAAATCTGTTCATCGACTTGCCAAAAACTCTTTCATCAATAAATAAAATTCGGAATTTTCCAACTCTAGCTCTTCCCAAGCTTTCTGGCATCTAGCAAAAAACCTCTCCAAAATGTTTACTTCCTCGTCTTTCCCTCCTCTTTTCCACTCTGATGGCACTACCATAATTTCTTCCTCTGACAAAGCTGAACTGTTCGCTCAAACTTTCGCTTAAAACTCCACCTTGGATGATTCTGGTGCTATTCCTCCCTCTCTCTTACTTATGCCCAATATCATAATCTCTTCTAAGGATTTACTTTCTGCCCTCTCTGGGTTTAACCCGGCAGCTGCGGGGAGACTCTTAAGAGGTTTTACTGGGCAACTGTGGGGAGACTCTTAAGATCCTAGGCCTAAAAAAAAAACCATTCAAAACACCCCAGTGGCACTTAAAAACAAAAAAATGGTGTTTAAGTGAGATAATTCCCCTTCATACCTCCAATCACTGTTCACATGTGTCAAAGTCCCCTCCTTCCCCCTTTCCCCCCCCCCTTCAATTATCACCTATTTTCCCTGTTATTCCCTTAGTCATTGGTATATTTTCGTGTCACCATCTCCAGGCCGGTTCCATTGTGTTGTCATGTGACTAGCAAGTGTGTTGGTGTGTTGCGTAAGGGAGAGACTAGGAGAGTGTGAGGGAGTAAGTCTCCCTCGAGAGGAGAGGGTGTACGGCCGGCTTGCTCACATTTGATGAATGGACCGCTTGGTCATAATTCGCGATTTTGACCATCCAAACACAATTCCCACTTGTTTTATTGTTGTTACATGTTACTATCTTCATAATAAACGTAAAATAGGTGCATATGGATAAGTATTAATTATATTTATGGTAAATTAATGATTTTAGTGAGGAGTTAATCAGAATACCTACGCACAGGGGTATGGTGTATACTACAGGGGCTGCGCACTTTAGAGGTTAATACTTAGGTGTACAGACCGAATGGTGTTCCTCCTGTTGTACTCAACAAATGTTCTTCCATGCTGACATGTTTGCCTAGGCAAACTCTTTCGTCTTCTTTCCTGTAACGGCTTTCCTTCTTGCTGGAAGTTTCCTCTCATTCAACCTGTTCCAAAGAACGGTGACTGCTCTCAGCCCTCCAACTATCGTCCAATTGCTCTCATTTCTTGCAATGCTAAAGTTTTTGAAATTATTACTAATTCAAATTTGTTTAAGCATTTATCCACCCATAAACTACTTTCAGATCGCCAATATGGTTTCCTTAAATGCCGCCATACTGGTGATCAGCTTGCTTATCTTACTAACTCTTGGCCATCCTCCCTTCAGGACTTCGGTGAGACTATTTCTATTGAGCTCTGTATATCTGAAGCCTTCAATAGAGTCTGGCACTAATCTCTAATTTCCAAACTACCCTCTTTCGGTTTCTATCTCTCTATCTTTGCCTTTGACTCTAATATCCTTTCTGACCGTTCTGTAGCTGCAGTTGTGGATGGCCATCCCTCACTTCCTCAACCTATCAACTCCGGCCTTCCTCAGGGTTCTCCAATTCTCTTTTAAATATTCATTAATGATCTCCTCAACTGTACCTCTACTCCTACCCACTCATATGCTGATAACTATACCCCACACTATTCAATTAATTTTTCACATCAACCCAGCGTGCAATCACTCCAAAAGTCATGTAACGAAGCCATAGAATGCCTATATTCTGATCTATCAATTATTTCTGATTTGAGCAGAGAAAATCTTGTAACTTTCAATGCCTCCAAGACCCAATTTCTCCATTTAATTACCCATCCCAATCTTCCACATTAATATCAATTATTCTTCAACAATATATATATCAATCCTTCATATTCTCTCAATATTCTTGGTGTATCTTTTTGATCCGACCTTTCAAGGAAGATCATGTTACCACTCTTGCTTAGACAGCTTCCCAGAAGTTGGGTGTGCTCAACCAGCTCTGTGGGTTCTTCACCCCCACACAGCTTCTTGCTCTGTATAGGGGCACAGTGCGCCCATGTATCGAGTATTGTTCGCATGTAAGGGGAGGTTCTACCCATACCTCACTTCTCGAAGCTTTTCGCCTCATCAACTCACTTCCTCTTAATAGTTCTCTACATTCTCTTTCTACACGCCCCAATGTTGCATCGCTTTCACTATTCTATCGCCATTACAACAATCAGTGTTCTTCAGAGTTCTCTCAGTGCATATCCCCTCCCTTGCGGTGAGTGTGAGGCACACACCTTTCAACTCAGTCTAACTCCTACTCTGTTCAGCTCTCCAACCCAAGAAATAGCAAATTTTCTCAGTCGTTCTTCTACTCAACAAGTGAACTCTGAAACTCTCTCCCTCAATCAATCTTTCCTTCATCCTATGACTTAGATTTCTGTAAACTTCGTGTGTCCAGGCATTTTGACCTTAATGTCCCGTGAGTTTGGTTCTCTGTCACTCTTTTGGGGAGACACTCGTTACAGGTAGCCAGCCTTTTGTCTCCTACATGCACATGGGAAAAAAATACAAACTTGACAGTGGTCTCTGTTCATGTATAGAGTCTAGACACCAGGTCAATAATCACTTCAAATTACTTCAAATAACTATTACCTAATATATACCATAAATTATATCTATAAAATTTAATATATTTCGATAGAGTTATTAGCATAATGATAACAAATAAGAGTAAAAATGTACTATATATGTGAAAAAATGAGAATGGTCTCAGATGATGAGAGCTGAGAATATTCCCGAGCCGATCTTGGAAGACCGATATTGCAGTGTATACTACACAAATTTAACGTGCAATTAAGGTTCCATATAAATGTTCAACTTATATGTATTTTTAATACAAAATAAATAGTTCCCACAGTAATTAGGTCACTGAAAATATTGACTCGATGTGTGGTTCATGACACACATGCTGTATAAATATCCCCTAAACTTAAGAAATGGAGAAGGAACAAATCATTAACTTTAGAAGTAAAAAAATGGGATTATGTGTGTGAATGTTTAAAGTTCTTACCTCTATCATATTATTGACCTGCATACGACCTTCTGAACAACGTTAAAGTAACAGGCTTCTGAAAACGTTCATCCCGAAGATGGAGTTTTGCAAAGAAAACAAAACGTGGTATCACACGAGAGCTTTTATCATCAATTGTCGATGTTTCGGGAAACATTTCTAGGGTCTGTTGTACTAGTATCGGAGAATAGGCTCAAGGTAGATGTATGTATGTATGTATATACTCAGGCACATACCCCATAGCTTGGGGTGGCCGACTCCAGATAGAGCCCGAACAGAAACAACAAGATGAACAAAAAAAATATCTATACAGTATATATATATATATATATATATATATATATATATATATACATATATACATATACATATATATATATATATATATATATATATATATATATATATAAATAACAATTGTACATATCTAGGCCACTCAAGAGAAGACCTGGAGACCAAGAATCACTAAGGGCCTCCGGTCTCAGCAGCCAGACAGCAGTAGAACCATACCACAATGCACGTTCACATTACTTCAAGGCATGACGTTTCACATATACACTGGCTCACCGGGCCAGGCGACTGACGGACTGTTATCTAGTCCAACTGGTGCCCGAGCCATCACCACTTCTCTTGCCTGTTCTTCAATCTATCTTCCAATGCTTTTATTACAATATCTCTCAATCTCCTCCGAGGTCTTCCTCTCAATCTGTTACCCCTTGTGTTTACTCATATATTCTCTTTGTAAGTTTTCATCTCCCATTCAATTAACATGTTCATACCAGCATAGCACCCTTCTTTCCACTCTGGTCAATAAGGGTTCCTGTTGTCTCACTCTCCTACGTACCTCTTCATTCCTCAATCTGTCTCTACGCATTACTCCACACATACTCCTCAAGCAGCTCATCTCCATTGCAATGATCACATCCAACCTTCTTTTCTCTTAAGGGTGGTAGGGCCGAAGACTCCTGAAGTTTCGAATGCCAGGGGCTCGAACTGATGATTTCTGGCGATGGCTTGATATTTTTCTCGCTTTTTATTTTCTGCTATCTGGGCGGCTTCACCTGCTTCGTCGGCGTTTCTGGCGATGTTGGTTGTGGATTTCTCTTGTACATTCAAACCCCATGTTTCAACCCCATACATCACTGTTGGTACAACTATCCTTTGATACATTGCACTTTTAGCTTTCATCCAAGATTTCTCACCTTCCACATACTTCCCATTGCTCCAAAAACTGTCCATCTCTCACTCACTCTCTGTGTTGCCTTCATTCCCACACCTGCGCCCTTGCTTATCACTCCTCCAAGAGTTTTTTTACACTCCACTTGTTCCAGTATTTCCCCATCCTGTCGTACATTTAGAATTACCATACAAGCACTCTATTACACATCATAAATTTACTTTTATTGATATTCGCCCTCAGCTTCCTCCGCCCACATACCACACCAAACTCTTTTACTACTCGCTGCAGCTTCTCCTCAGAATCCGCCACCAGCGCTGTGTCATCAGCAAACAGCAATTGATTCAACTACCAATCACCACCATTCTTTCCTACTAAACCTAATCCTCTACCCATAGATCTCAATTTTACCTACCTCACCACACCATCCATATATACATTAAACAACCACAGTGACATTACACAACCCTATTGCAGACCTACATTTACCTCAAGCCATTCACTCAACTCATTCCCTACTGTAACACACACTCTGCTCTCTTCATAAAATCTCTTGACTGCTCTTAACAAATTTCCTCCAAATTCGTAAATACTTAGCACCTTCCACATTGCTTCTTTCTTCACATGATCATACGCGTTTTCCAAATCCATAAAAGCCCAAAATACCTCATGATTTTATGTAAACACTTCACACATTGCTGTGTTACTGCAATAATCTGATCCACACACCCTCTTCCCCTCCTAAAATCGCACTGCTCTTCTCCTATTGCACCTTCTGTACCCTTTATTATCCTCTCTATCAACACTCTGCCATACAGCTTTCCAACAACTGATAATAAACTAATCGTTCTATAACTTGAACACTCCTGCCGGTCTCCCTTCCTCTTTTACAAAGGCACAATACATGCACTCCTCCAATCTTATGGTTCCATTACCACAAAAAAGCAAACATTGAATATTCTCATCAGCCAATCTATTATCACATCTCCACCCTTCTTTATACATTCCACAGTAATACCATCCATACCTTTTGCTTTACCCACTCTCATTAGTCTCACTTGTTCTTTCACCTCCTTCATCTCAATCTTTTCATTCATTCCCTCCCGCCTGGGTAGCCTACTTCCATCAGCCACTGCTTCAATCACTGCCTCTTTTCCTCGTCTTACATTTAGCAAAGATTAAAAATACTCAACATATTTTTTCCTCACTTGCGCTCAACCCCCCCCCCCCCCACCTTCCCCACCTTTTTCCCCTTTCTTCCCCCCTTCTCAATTATCGGCTATTTTTCCTCATATTTCCCCCATTTATTGGTTATTTTTCGCACAAATTTATCTCATGTGGTTTCGTAAACGTATGTGAGTCACTTAAACCTCGTCTAGCGGGGGTTTTTGGGCTTATTTGGGCATATTCAGGCCCTCCTGACTGATAAATCAAGTATCTGCATGAAAATAAATGTATTCAGCAATAAACTAGGCGCTAAAAGCTTCAAAATGAGACCAGAACGAGCTACGTAGCACTCGTGGTTCTCATACAGTGGTACCACCAACATGGGAGTTTAGCATATAGCGGTATATTTTTCCCAGCTATGCTCACTACTGGCTACACTGCCGGCCTCTAGAGAACACAGGGAGGGTGAGTCAGTGGGTGGCGGTAGGCCCTGGGAGTCGGACGTTTGGCCCGCTGCACTCCCGGCCATTTGCACTCGATTTTAACCCTTTAAAAGCCATAATAATGCTCCTAACTTGCTGCAAATTGGTGCCCGGCTATAGCCGGGCGCCGCTCTTTAAGGGTTAATAACCCTATGCAACACTGAGATTTCTCCTGCAAGCCTCAATGTAGCGCTAGAGCTTGGAGAGGGAGGGTGTATTTCTCGTGGCCTCCTGCCGCAACATACGACCGGACAGCGATATTATATGTTTATCATCCACCAATTGCTGTTCCCACTTCTATTATCGCTCTTCAAGATTCATATGTTCATCATTATAAGTAAATTACATGCACATGGAGAAGAAATAATGCTGTATATGGGAGATATAACAAATGTCAGAATTGAAGGTAATTGATCCGCATATAACTACGTTCGTCAACAGGCCATTCTAGCGCTTGCCGGGTTAGTAAACTACTTGTTATTAAGTTAGTGGTAGAACTTGTCCTATATTGGTTCGAAATTATCGTTAGGTATGTTATACGATAAATTTGAATATCACTGTTGATATTTTCTCGTCATAATTAAAGTATGCCTACACTTAATAGCTATATTTATTTAATATGCTTCAGGTTACAACAAAAACAGCATATGAGGACATCTGGTATTGATTTGTTATGTTGAATTGCTCACACCATCTTCTCATTCCTTCATTTCGCAATTAACTTTCATGTCTAGATACCTTATACTCTCATATATTAGCCATCTAATTAAACAACAAATTCCAAACTACCTATTTATATAACGAACCAATGACCTAAGAATCTCATTACCTAACTATCCATTCTTCTAGACCTCTAGTTATCTAACCATAACCTATCTTAATATGTAAGTATCTAGTTATCTAACCATTTAATTGTCTAACCACCTAATTTTCTAACCAGCTAATTACCAAGTTATCTAAATATTTAACCAAATAATTGCCTGACTGATTAATTACCTAACCACCTCATTACCAAACAGCTTATTTTCTAAACATCTAAATATATAAACACCTAATTCCTAATCTCCGACAATATTTACATAACGAACCAATTACCTAAGCATCTCATTACCTAGCCATTCATTTTTCCTAGCCCTATATTTGTTTAAGTACGTAACCCCCTAAGAATCAAACTACTTAATGTTCTAACCGCTTACTTTTTCAAAACATATTTTTACCTAACCACTTAATTCTATAACCATCTTCTTGCCTAGTCATCTAATTATCTAACCATTTTAGTATCAAACCATCTAAGTACATAACCGCTTAATTACCTAACTCCTTCATTACCTAACAACCCAATTGTCTAACCATATAATTACCTAACCACCTAATTGGCTAGCTACCTATTTACATAAGCAATTACCTAAGCATCTCATTACCTGGTCATCTATTTTCTTAACCCTCTAACTATCTATATAAGTATCTAACCAACTATTTCGCTATCCATAACATTTCTTAACCACCTTATTACCTAACCATCTATATATTATTACCTAACCATCTATATATTATTACCTAACCATCTATATATTATTACCTAACCATCTATATATTATTACCTAAATCTATATATTATACTAACCATCTATATATTATTACCTAACCATCTATATATTATTACCTAACCATCTATATATTATTACCTAACCAATATATATTACCTAACCATCTATATATTATTACCTAACCATCTATATTATTACCTAACCATCTATATTATTACCTAACCATCTATATATTATTACCTAACCATATAATTATTACCTAACCATATATATTATTACCTAACCATCTATATATTATTACCTAACCATAATATATACCTAACCATCTATATATTATTACCTAACCATCTATATATATTACCTAACCATCTATATATTATTACCTAACCATCTATATATTATTACCTAACCATCTATATATTATTACCTAACCATCTATATATTATTACCTAACCATCTATATATTATTACCTAACCATCTATATACTATAACCATATATTATTACCTAACCATCTATAATTATTACCTAACCATATATATATATTATCCTAACCATCTATATAATTACCTACCATCTATATATTACCTAACCATCTATATATTATTACCTAACCATCTATATATTACCTAACCATCTATATATTATTACCTAACCATCTATATATTATTACCTAACCATCTATATATTATTACCTAACCATCTATATATTATTACCTAACCATCTATATTATTTACCTAACCATCTATATATTATTACCTAACCATCTATATATTATTACCTAACCATCTATATATTATTACCTAACCATCTATATATTTAGCCAATTAAATATCTAACATTTTAATCACCTAACCGCTTGTTTCTCTAACTACTTTATGCTATAAGCAAATTAATACTTGACCACTAAATTCTCAAAAAATATAACTACCTAATATACATATAATTATCCGAACCCCCAAATATAACTACCTAATATACATATAATTATCCGAACCCCCAAATATAAAACGATTATCATTATATCATTATCGCACTGTATTTAATTGCAATACCTCTATAACTCACTGCATTATACAGTAATGCATATTTTGCCAATGTTCCAGTGGTTAGCTAAAACCAAAACACAAATGCATTGCGTTCAACCTCAGCACCGTATCATTGACCTGCCACCTCCGAATTCTCCATTTACTTATAATAGCTTTGTGTTAATTATCAAGTGGTTTGCTAAACTTATTGTATCGTCCCATCTTTTTCGACATAACCATCCCAACTTTGACTCATAAACCTCTAATACTTTCAGCAAGGGTGACATCTTATTTTAACTACATAATTGACGATTATATTTAGACAGTTTAGGAAAGTTATACGGGATTAAATACTACTATTGAAAAACGTTAACACCATTCATTTCTAGAGGTCATTCCAAAGGCAAATTATATCGTCTAAAGTTAGGTAGAAGAGCATGAATATTATCATCAGTTGAGAAGAGCCATGTTCTCTGCCTAACCAGTTGAGAAGAGCCATGTTCTCTGCCTAACCAGTTGAGAAGAGCCTTGTTCTCTGCCTAACCAGTTGCATCGATAACCCTTTGACTGACAACTCATGTTCATGCTGGATTGCTGTAGCGGGAAACAAAACTATGGAAATAGTCAACTAATGGTATAAACCACTTCCACGATTGTCTTTGCAATAATGTAAGCTAATACGATCACCATGCTTGCTATTTAAATCTGTGGAAGGATCAATTCACATAAGCATATCGTAATCATTTGATTCCTTGACCCATCCCCTCAAATACAGTTTTATCTCAATAATTTAGCTTATGACATTGTTTTGCCTTTTGTTTTGTATATACAGTATACAGTATATATATATATATATATATATATATATATATATTTTTTTTTTTTTTTATTTATTTATTTTTTTTTTTTTTATTCTATATTCCAACTACTCCCTCTCGGGCATAGGCTGAGAGCCTGAACACTCTACCACTGAACACGGTGAGGCCCGTGAGGTCTTGTTCCAGTCTAGGGAGTGAGACATGCGAAGCACCTATTCACGGCCCGAAGCAACTCCATCTCTGAAGCCGCTTTGCGTCCGTGCAACACAGTCTCATCCCCCAGACTCGGACCCTCACTCTCAGAACGCCACCTATTGAGCAATTAACTCACTAGGCATTGCCCCCCTGTAGCATATTTTGAATATGGGAATATTCATACAATGCTATTTAATCAGGGAACAATAAGGTATTTTGGGGGGGCATTTCGGTGTGCTGTGGAAATGCACTGAAACTAGGTACAGCACAAATTCCATCCCAATAATATCTTCCCATTGACATATTGGGATTCGAACCCGGGTCCATTGGATTACCAGTCCAGTGGCAAGATCACTCTGCCACACCTCCCCACTATGTATCATCATCTCAGGCATTCTCCCCAAGATCGACGCACCTGACAAATTCTACGACAAGGCCTTCAGCACAAATAGTCGACTAAAATATTTGTGTCTGAAGGAAGAAGTTGAATTAATCAACCTCTGGGATAATTTCTATAACCAGCCTACTCTGTTCCGTAAGGATGGCACTCATCTAAAGCCTGTGGGTTCAGCACGCATGGGTCGTCTCCTACACGAAGCAGTCCGCAGCCATGGATCAAAAAACGCCATTCGAGAAGAAGCAGCAGTGACATAAATCATCCAACGCCAAGCAAAAAACAGAGGCAACCGAGGACCACCAGCGATAAGGACCGAAGACAGCGAGGACCGAGGACAGCCATGAACGTAAATGTAGATCCGACAAGAACCAAAAATATTATTAAAGAGCGTTCCATGAGTTCTAAAATAACAAATTTAAAGCTTTTCTATGCAAACGCTCGCTCGTAGCATACGCAATAAATTTTCAGATTTAGAGGAGCTAGTGTTTACAGAAAATTATGATGTGATTGGCATAACAAAATTTTGGCTCAATACAGATGATAGAGACTTTTTAGCAGAGTATTCACTTCCCGGTTATGTAATGTTTGAGAAGAGACGAACAAATCGAAATGGAGGTGGCGTTATACTTTATATCAAAAAAAGTCTTAACCCTACCCTCTTGTCAAAACCTCAAATTGTGAACGTCGACACATCTTTTGTGCTAATAAAGAATAATAAAGGTACAAAAACAATACTTGCGTTAATATACAGACCTCCAGCTCAATCAGTGCAAACTGACCGAGAAATTTACGAACAAATTGCAGATGTAAGTAACTCACAGGATACCGTAATATTTGGCGACTTTAATTTACCTGTGACCAAGTGGGGCGATACTCTTACTTCACACTCCGGAAATGACTTGTATACGAACTTGCAAGAGAGTTCGCTTTATCAATTTGTTCGAACGCCGACCTGTGGTAATAACGTTCTTGACATTGTACTTGCAACAAAAGAAGAATTAATAGAGAATTTGAATGTTGGTGATGAATTCAGTAACAGCGACCATCGTACTATAACTTTCACTTTAAAGTTTACTAGTAACGAACCAAATAGTAGCATCGAAAAAGTCCCTAATTTCAAGAAAGCAAACTTTCATAAACTAAGAGCTATGTTTAAAGAAACTGACTAGAGCTTTTTAATTAACAATAACGACATAAATACATCTTGGAAGTTATTCGAAACGACTTACCTAAAAGCAGTGCAAGACTGCATACCATCGAAAAAACGGCGTCCAGGCCATAATAATAAGCCCAAATGGTGGAATAAAGATATTTCAAACTGCCTGTTTACTAAAAAATTTGCTAGTGATAAATTAAAATCCTCACAAAATGACGAAGAACGGCTGAAATTTGTAGAGCTACGACGCAAAGCCAAAAAGTTAATTAAGCAAAGTAAAAAGACCCTAGAGTTACATATTGCGAATCAAAGTAAAACAAACCCGAAACAATTCTATAGTTATATCAGAAAGAAAAAAGTAGTTACTTCAACTGTTGGACCGTTAGTCGATGAAAATGGAGAATACACCAAAGACGAAGTACAAATGAGTAATGCCCTCAATACCTTCTTTGCATCAGTTTTTACAACAGAAGACCTCAGTGATATCCCTACACCATCGCTGATTCTGATTGATAATTCAGATGTGCTAAGCAATATCACCGTTACAGAGAGAGAAGTATTGAATTGTTTAGATAAACTCAAGGTAAATAAAACGCCTGGACTTGATACAATCTCGTCTAGAGTTCTAAAGGAAGCTAAGGATGAGCTCTCCAAACCACTGACATTACTATTCAATAAATCCTTGCAGTCTGGAACTATGCCTGTTCAGTGAAACCTAGCCAACGTAACACCGATATTAAAAAAAGGCAGCAAATCCCTACCCAGTAACTATCGTCCAATTAGCTTAACCTCAGTTGTATGTAAAATGCTAGAAACGGTCATAAGAGACAGACTCGTAAATCACTTAGAGGAAAATAACATACTTAAAGATACTCAACACGGCTTTCGTAAAAAACGTTCCTGTTTAACAAATCTCTTAGCCTCCTTCCACGATATCCTCAACCTCTACGATGAGAGTAAAGCTGTAGATATTATATACCTTGATTTTCAAAAGGCCTTTGACAAAGTTCCCCACAAACGTTTACTGCTAAAACTAAAAGCGCATGGAATAAAAGACGGTGTGTTGAAATGGATAGAAAATTGGCTCAGCGACAGAAAGCAAAGAGTAGTCATAAACGGTAAGGCATCTAAATGGACCAATGTAAGTAGCGGGGCACCCAAGGGATCGGTACTAGGACCAATTATCTTTCTAATTTACATCAACGACATAGATGAGGGTCTCACCTGTACAATCTCAAAATTTGCTGACTACAAAAATTGCAAATAGCGTACTCTCAAAAGAACAAGTTGACGATATGCAACACAATCTAGATAAATTGTCATGTTGGGCCCAAATTTGGCAAATGAGTTTCAATGCGGATAAATGTAAAGTACTACATATCGGATACCTAAATGAGAAAGCAAACTATTCGATGAATGGCACTCAGCTTAAGAATGTAAACAGAGAAACCGATCTGGGAGTAACAATATCGAGTAACCTAAAACCGAGTCAACAATGTTCAGAAGTTGTTAAGAAGGCAAACAAAATAATTGGCTTTATAGGCAGGTCATTTGAGCATAAATCCAAAGAAGTTATCCTAATCCTTTACAATTCCTTAGTCCGCCCTCTTCTGGAATACTGCGTTCAATCCTGGTGCCCTTATTACCAAAAAGATATTAACAAGCTAGAACGAGTTCAACGTAGAGTTACCAAAATGATACCTAGCCTAAAGAACAAACCATACGAAGAGCGTCTTAGAGAATTAAATCTATTTCCTTTAACCCAGCGCAGATTAAGAGGTGACTTAATTTAAGTGTTCAAAATCATCAAAGGCATCGACAATATGAACTGTAGTAAGTATTTCACTATCGACCAATCTAATTACACGCGGGGAAACGGTTGCAAAATCATTGGTAAATCTTTTAACTCACGCGAATCTAAGAATTTCTTCCCCGAGAGAGACGTTATAGACTGCAGCACCGTTGATTCATTTAAACTCCGCCTAGACAAATATCTCGCATCAAACCCGCGACTGACTGCGTTTGTAAATGAATAACTTTATTTTATCCCCCCCTCAGTTACTAACCCATCTGTCCCCTACTAACTTCCTAATCCTGCCACGGACATTAGTTCCAGGGCAGTAGTTCCCTTTCCAATGTTCCCTTACCCACTCTAAACCACTGTTTGGACACTTGATCCTCAGTGTTTTGGAGGACAAGCAGCCTAGAAGGGTCACTAGATATGTTGTTGCTTGATTTCCTTTGTGCTCTTTTGTACTCCTTTGTACTCCTATGTCGGACATCATTGCCTGATGAATTAAGATGAATTAAAAAAGAAAAGAAAAAAGAAAGACAGAAGATTTTGTTTTCAATATACAATACATATATACTGTATATATGTATATATATATATATATATATATATATATATATATATATATATATATAATATATACCGGTATATATATATATATATATCATCGACTGACTGGGGACAGAGGTGCATGGGGGCGCTTCGTTCGTGGCCACCCCTTCG
This sequence comes from Paralithodes platypus, assembly GCA_032716605.1. Lineage (NCBI taxonomy): Eukaryota > Metazoa > Arthropoda > Malacostraca > Decapoda > Lithodidae > Paralithodes > Paralithodes platypus. Next base: position 6,324,050 of record CM064556.1, read on the forward strand.
AGGATCACGGCGTCAGGCAATAGATATATATATATAATATATACCGGTATATATATATATACGGTATATATATACGGTATATATATATATATATATATATATATCTATTGCCTGACGCCGTGATCCTCGAAGGGGTGGCCACGAACGAAGCGCCCCCATGCACCTCTGTCCCCAGTCAGTCGATGCCCCTCCTCCCAACCAGCACCGCCTTCATCCATATACTTCCTCACTCCATCCTTTCATCTCTCCTTCGGTGCACCTCTCCCTCTCTGTCCATCCACCTCGCTCTCGTACACCCTCTTAGTCATTCTCTCGCTTTCCATACGTTCCATATGGCCGAACCATCTCAAATTGTTCCTTTTCACACTTTCCAGCACATCCACCTTCACACCACACCTCCCTCCTACTTCCTTATTCGTCTGTCTATCCCTCCATGTAACTCTGCATGCACTTTTCAAGTAACTCATTTCCACCACTCTCACTCTTGGTCTGAGTCTCTTCCAGAACGTCCACGCTTCACTTCCGTAAGTTAGTGTCGGGATTACCACACTGTCATGCAAGGACTTCTTCACTTCCATACTGACCACCCTATTTCTTGTTACTGCTTTCAACGTTCCTACAAACCTCTTCCCCTGTTGCACCCTCTCCCGCACTTCTTCATCCATGTCCCATCTTTACTCAACACACTGCCCATATACTTAACCCTTAACTGGCGGCGTGCAACATATGTCGAGTGAAATAAATTTGGACTAAGTGGCGGTGCACGACAGCTGTCGAGCGCCATTTTCAGCACGTAATGTTGCTGAGAGAGAGCTGAGCGGTGGGACGAGCGTAGTAACCTTATGACCGCTCCCCATGACCACCGTGGACATACTGAACTGTATTCTACTTTCCTCCCCCCTTTCTCACTCGCTACACAGGGAATTATGTAAGGAAATTACCTTATTTCAGGGTTTTTGCACTCGTGTTGCACGATCGTTGCAAGAGAACCAGCGGTCGTACAAGGATGGTTCGGGTGTCATTGGAAAGCTCCGTTTACGCACTTTCAGGGATAGATACTTGTTTTACGCTCTGGGTCTTATTTAGGCATGAAAATGAGCACGGAAACAACCCTATTTAGGATAAAAAAAAAAACGCTGTGCGGTACGGTCAAATAGACCTCCTAGCCCGCCAATAAGGTGTTAAAAGAGCTGACGATCTCCATAGCCTGATCGTACAACTTCACCTCACACTCTGTGACTTCACCCCTTTCGAAGACCATAACCTTGCTCTTCCCTGCATTTACCATATATATATATATATATATATATATATATAGATATATATATATATATATATTTTTTTTTTTTTTTTTTTTATTCATCTTAATTCATCAGGCAATGATGTCTGACATACAACCTGGCAAATTTGGGCTTGGTTTCTTTGAGCTAGAAATGCCTTACAGTTGATTGGCTGATGATACTGTGAAGTACGTATTGTGTTTATTTTACAACTGAAACATGCTACTCGCACACAGTATCGTCAACCTATCAGCTCGAAACAGAGTTCTCTAGCTCAAAGTAACCAAATGCAAACTTGCCAGGTTAAACAAAATGGACTATAGTCACTCTACTACTTAGGTAAATATAAAACAAAATGATATATATGTATATAATATAATATAATATGATCTAATATAATATAATATATATAAGAGGAGCTATTATGTTTTTAATCTATACAATTACAGCTATCGTGATTGATTTGTGTTTGTATTTGCCTGTGTATTAAATGACAGGCATGGTTATATATTTATTGTACACAAATATCCATCGGCAAATCAGTTCCCATTGATATACTTGCATAATTAAAAGAGTAAGGGGTTTCGATCTTCAGTGATTGTCTGTACTATTTAACAAGCAACAATATCGTCACCAATTTAATTGTTTAACTATATCTTTTATTTCACTCACTTTAGGTTACATTATTCAACTTAGGCAGGAGATCTAGGTGGGAAAGTTTTATTAATCAACTTAGGCAAGAAATCTATGAGGGGAAGCTTTATTATTCAACTTAAGCAGGAGATCTAGAAGGGAAAGTTTTAAAACAATTCAGCTGTCAGTTTCATTTTGTTTATGCCTCGGTTTAGTCAAGTTTATTTCATACCAATCGATGTCATGATTGTAGGGCATAAGGCCACCAATCACACCTACGAACTCTCTCTAAAACCCAGGACATCAGTGCAAATATGTTATCCATTCTTTTTTTCTCTCTTATTTTTTTTTTTCAAAATTAATTCCTTTCATATTGTCCCATTAACATTAGTTTATCACCCAGCTTGAATATTTATATTTTATAAGTTTCTCTCTAACCAGTTCCACAGTTAATACCACCAATCGCACCTGCGAATCTTCCTAGAGGTATGATCAAGTTGCCCTTCCATATTTGTTTATCTAATCACGTTAACATTATAGAATCATCAACAACTGGATAAATATTCTGACTTGCAAAATATTTTTCTCTACCAAGTTTCATTGTTAACGTCACCAATTTTACACATATCATCAGTCATTAAAATTCAAGGCATTTGGTCAATCAAAATACCTTTCCATATTTTGTTCAAGCTAAAAACCCACAACTGGTCCGAGCACTACTTATCACTTTTAATACCGTAGTAAATGTATCTATCTATCTATCTATCTATATGCTCAGGCCCAATCCTCATTTTGGGGGTAGCCGACTCAAGACAGAGCAAGAACAGGGAAAACACATAAACAACATAAAACAACAAATAAACACAGATAAAAAGCACATACTCACACACATCCAGGTCACCCAGGAGAAGACCCAGAGACCAGGGTCACCAAGGTCGCCCCTGCACTCCCCCGGTCCCCGACCACCCGGAGAGGTTCCGATCTCGGCAGGCATACATGCAGCGGAGCCAAAGCCACAATCCCCTCCCACCACACTTCCAGGCGCACCCTTCATATTAATCGTCTCCCCGGGCCAGGCGCCTGATGGACTATTATCTAGTCCAACACGTGCCCGACCCCTTACTCCAAATGACCACGTGTTCACTCAACTATTCACAAGCATTCTCCATTCACTCCTGTCCACCACCAATTCCCCTGCCTGATCTATAGTCATTCCTCTATCATCCAAAGCCTTTCTTACACAGTCTCTCCATCTCATTGGGGGTCTTCCGGCCCTTCTATCTCCCCTTGTACCTGACTCACATATTCTCTTTGTAAGCCTTTCATCTCCCATTCGTTCAATGTGACCATACCAGCTCAGCACCCTTCTGTCCACTCTGGCTGACAAATGTTCCTGCTGCCCCACTCTCCTACGTATCTCTTCATTCCTCAATCTGTCTCTACGAGTAACTCCACACATACTCCTCAAGCAGCTCATCTCCATCACATCCAGCCCTCTTTTTTCCTTTTTCTTCAGAGCCCATGTCTCAGCCCCATACATCACTGTTGGCACAACAATTTCTTGATACCGTGCACTTTTTACTTTCACTCCGAGATTTCTTGTCTTCCACATACTTCCCATTGCTCCGAAAACCTTCCTTCCTTCACACACTCTCTGTTTTACCTCCACTTCCATACCTCCACTCCTGCTTATCGTTCCTCCTAGATATTTAAAACACTCTACTTGTTCCAATATTTCCCCATCCAGCCTCACATCTAGATTCACCCTATGCTCTCCCCTATTACACACCCTTACTTTACTTTTATTGACGTTCACCTTCAGTTTCCTCCTTCCACAAACCACACCAAACTCTTTGACTACCCGCTGCAGTTTCTCATCAGAATCCGCCACCAATGCTGTGTCATCAGCGAACAGCAACTGATTCAACTCCCAATCTCTACCATTCTTTCCTACTAAACCCAATCCTCTTCCTATAGTTCTCCTTTTCACCTCCCTCACCACACCATCCATAAACATATTAAACAGCCATGGTGACATTACACAACCCTGTCGCAAACCTACCTTTACCTCAAACCATTCACTCAACTGACCATTTCCTACTCTCACACATGCTCTGCTCCCTTCATAAAAACTCTTAACTGCTTCTAACAAATTTCCTCCTATTTCATAAATCCTTAACACCTTCCACATTGCTTCACGGTCCACACGATCATACGCTTTTTCAAAGTCCATAAAAGCCCAAAATATCTCCTTATGCTTCTCTAAATACTTCTCGCATAACTGTCTTACTGCAAACATCTGATCCACGCACCCTCTTCCCCTCCTAAAACCGCACTGTTCTTCTCCTATTGCAACTTCCGTACACTTTATTATCCTCTCTATCAACACCCTGCCATACAGCTTTCCAACCACTGACAATAAACTAATACCTCTATAACTTGAACACTCCTGCCGATCTCCCTTCCCCTTGTACAACGGCACAATTCATGGAATAAACATCGATAAACTAAATACACATTTGTAATATATTATATATTTACGTTTTCGTTTTGAAGTCTGTTACACGTTTTGACTATTTAAGTAATTGTAAATATAAAAGATCGGGGTCATTATATATATATATATATATATATATATATATATATATATACATACATATACTGTATATATAAATATATGCAGTATATATATATATATATATATATATATATATATATATATATATACATATACTGTATATATATATATATATATATATATATATATATATATATATTATATATATTATATATGAGAGAGAGAGAGAGAGAGAGAGAGAGAGAGAGAGAGAGAGAGAGAGAGAGAGAGAGAGAGAGAGAGAGAGAGAGAGAGAGAGAGAAGTAACATGGGAAATCTAAAATTGTGTACTGGTATCATCACGTTATTTGTAAGGTATTTACCGAATGTTAGCAAATTCTCGGTAGTAAAAGTATTCTAGGACTGACGTAAGATTTTTATAATAACTATTTTTATACAGCTAATATGGTAATGATACTTGTTGACCTCGAAGCAACACAGTGTGTTTTCCCCTTGTCATATGAAGTTATGTTGCTCCATACTATGTTATGATCTCATTCTTAGTTCTTCACTAAGAACTATTACATGCCTATTACATTTGTGTCTGAGAATTTGTTGTCTGTGAGTCAAATTCAATGAATCCTTTTGTTTATGTGTTTGATCGAAACCTATTTTGCATTATATCACCAAATGAGTACCGGAGTGCACTATACTACTTGGCTAGTAAATGAGTACCGGAGTGCACTATACTACTTGGCTAGTAAATGAGTACCGGAGTGCACTATACTACTTGGCTAGTAAATGAGTACCGGAGTGCACTATACTACTTGGCTAGTAAATGAGTACCGGAGTGCACTATACTACTTGGCTAGTAAATGAGTACCGGAGTGCACTATACTACTTGGCTAGTAAATGAGTACCGGAGTGCACTATACTACTTGGCTAGTAAATGAGTACCGGAGTGCACTATACTACTTGGCTAGTAAATGAGTACCGGAGTGCACTATACTACTTGGCTAGTAAATGAGTACCGGAGTGCACTATACTACTTGGCTAGTAAATGAGTACCGGAGTGCACTATACTACTTGGCTAGTAAAAATATGTAAATTGTAAATCCCTGCTATTTTATATAGCGAAATAATGTTGTTGTTATACCAGGCTTTTTACCAGGTTTGTATATATGGTTATAGTGAGTTCTATCAAGACTGGGGAATTCAGAGTTCATACAATACATGCAAAGAAACAAATAGATAACACCGAGATATAGTTTAAAGAACAGTTTTAATTATCTTACACGCTACGTACATTGGTAATAGATAGATATACTTTTAATAAATGGTATAAGTTTATGCATCATAATACTAGATTCGAGCACGATCGAGGATCTAGATGGAGCTCCGGTATACAAAATAAGTTTAGCTGTCATCTTATACAATACACAACAATAATATCTTCTCGAAATACTGAAGTCGGATAATACCCGTGCATAGATTTATATTCACATACGATAACTATTAATACATAAGAGACGAGATTGTACACTGAGTTAATATTATGAAATCTAATTTCCTTAATGCACTAGTGGAAGATTAGACAGAGTCAATATGTAGGACTCTAACTTTCTAAGTCACCTTACACACTGGTGAGACTTTGGCAGAGTCGATATTTTAGGGACTCTTAACTTTTTAACACTTGTTTTGAATTTGGCAGAGTCACTAGGTTGGGACTCTAACTTTATAACACTTGTTGTAAATTAGACCGAGTCAATAGGTTGGGACTCTGACTCTAAGATACCTCGTCACTGATATCGACTTAATGTGAGTCAATAGGTTGGGACTCTAACTTTTTAGCACTTGTCGTAAATTTATGCAGAGTCAATATGTAGGATTCTAACTTATCAAGTCACCTTGCTCACTGGTGAGACAGAGTCAAATGGAGTAGAGTCGATATTTTAAGGACTCTAACTTATTAACACTTGCTTAGAATGTGGCAGAGTCACTAGATTGGGTCTCTAACTTTATAACACTTGTTGTAAATTAGACAGAGTCAATACGTTGGGACTCTGACTCTAAGATACCTCGTCACTGGTATCGACTTAATTCAGATTTCTATTATGTATCCAGAATTAACACTTGGAGTAAAAGTTGAGGTAGCAGCTTGCAGTCGTCTGGGTCTCCGTTGGGCCGTCCAGGTTGGCCTGTCGTGTGAATCAGTTGTTTAGCTACAGATGGAACAATGGGTATAAGATCTTAACCCTTTCACGTTTTTATGATGCAGCGGTTGCCAGATTAGCAATAATAAATAGAGTTCTCTCATTCTTATAATTACCTCTCCAAAATTAGTTTTCTGCCCACAGCTAACTCAAAGACAACTGCAGAAGTTGAAGTAACTAAACTAAAGGTTTCTAAATACCCCTGATGGTAACAAAGGCTTTAAAGTATCCCTAATAGGCTCAAAATTGCGTAAAAAACGTGAGAGGGTTAAATGAGGTTCCTTGGTATCATGACACTGAGCACCTCATCGGACTAACGAGAGTATGTTTTAAGTACTCGACTATCCTGATTGTTATATTACTCAGTGATGAAGTTCTGTTCAGGTACTCTTGACTTAGGGTCTTTAATATAATGCCTATGTCATGACACAGTGACAAGATATCGGGTTAATGCAAGTAGATAGTATGATCATGACCAATACTATTTTCCTTGACTACCACTGACCTTTATAAGAGGTTCAAAGAACTCGGGGCGGTGTTTAAACCTTTTGCTTACTATTGACAGCCAACATGTCATTGGACAAAAGTAAAAAGGACTTCTATATGCCGAGCGCCTTTTAAGGTATCTCGCAGAGCCCTGAACTACTTGAGGAACCTTAGCATGCCAAGTATCCTTTGATAGTTGTGGAAATGCGGTTTTAATAAAGAAGTCGATTGGGGACATGTCCATTCTAGCTTAGACTTCTTTTATCAAAGGTGCATGCCTATTAATGATTTTCATGTTGCTACTGTGTCATGACACGCAAACAACAAAGATTCCTCAATAGGTAAAATAACTCCTCAGACCTTGTGGGATATTGGACATGCATTTTATTCCAACTGAATGGGAGTGTAATTATAGGACTACAAACCACTAGTATGCCAATGTTATTTGAAGCCCTAGAATTGCTGGCCCTGTTCAGTTTTCTCCAGCATAGTGATGCCATTTGCTGAGATGTCCCGGGGTTGATGTGTGGGAGGCAAAAGGTCACAAGTGCGGTCAGGGGTTAATCTAGGGGATTAAGGAGACTCTCTAGAAGCTGGGAAGCAAGTACTTTGACCTTTGGGTGGAACAGGGGCGTAGGTGTTTTATCTGGTGGTGGGGAGAGGAGTCCTTCTCATCCTGGCTGAACACTATCTTTCTTATCACTTGTTGTTGGGAGTCAGAAGATATCTTAATGGTGTTTCCGGGTGTAGTATGACATCCCAATGTAATGGTGGCTACCTGGGTTTCTCTGCGGGTGGAGATAATGGGTGTGCTGGTGGTATTTCCATAAATGCTGGCTCGGATATTCTCGTGGCAAAACTGGGGCTGGATTTGCAAGTGTGATAGTCCTTCCTGGTTAGATGTCTTCGTAGGTGTCTTCTTGCTTGTCTTTGTAGGTGTCTCCTTGTTTTCCCTCGCCTTCTCGTCTTTTTGATTAGTTGTCTTCGTAGATGTCTTTGTGGTATTTGTAGTCATGCTGGCTCGGATATTCTTGTTGGAAAACTGGGGCTGAATTTGTACAAGTATTCCTCCGCGGTTAGCTGTCTTCGTAGGTGTCTTCGTGTTTTCCTTTGCCTTCTCGTTTTTGTTGTTAGATGTCTTCATAGGTGTCTTCCTGTCTTTCTTTGCCTTCTCGCCTTTATGTTTATTTGCTTCTTCCATCTTCTTATTAGTGCGGGGTAATTTTGGAATGGGTGGTAGGGCGAATATCCTTTGTTGTGTTGCGTTTGTTAGTTCTGGTGTTTCCGTTTCTATGTTACTTCCTCCTTTAATTGCGACCGGAAGTCTTCCTCTTTGGTGGTAGCCATCTTGTTCTTCTTTCTTGCCTTCGTTCCTCTGTTGTTTATTTCTTGTCTTCATCTCCTTGTCTGCTTCCATTTTCTTTTCCTTCTTATCCATATCGCTTTTTCTTCTGTTGTTTCTGAGGTCTGGAATGTAGTGTCTGGAGTTCGTCTTTCCTCTGTTCATTTTGTCAGCTTCCGTTGTTCGTTTTACTTTTTTACTTCTGTATCTCCTCTTTCCTTTTGTCTTCCCGCGTCTTCTGTTTCTGGTCCTTCGGGAATTTTCTTTCCTTTGCTTTTGGGTAACTTTGATAATTCCGTTATTTTAGTTGTATTATGTAATGAAATGGTGGCAATTACCTTAAATTAGCAACCAGTCATTCAACAATGTGCTAGTTTACCCCTGCACTCGCCCCCACCAGCTCCACAATCATGGGTTTGTGGAAGGACGAGAGGGGCTCCTTTTGGGTTTGCCAAAGATATTACATATTAAAGGGCCGTTACAATAGACTGTAACAAGTACAGTATATCGGATTAGTTAGCGCGACAATTCATTAGATATTTAATACAATCATCTGGTAATTGCTAGGATAAACAACTCTTGGAGTCATCCAATTGCATAGGTTAAGAAAGACCTCTCATACATTGAGGAAAAGTTCACACTCTACCAGATAGGTCTTCTTATAGATTACTTGCCAACTTTATACAAGGAAAGCGTAAGACAGTAATTAAAGTACGGTATATCAGAAACAATAATTTCAAATTGATCATACAAACATAAGTTCAGACCTAAATACTATTAGTAATAAATTCGCACAATATAACATTACTAAGTATTATACTTTCTAGAGACGTTTCAAGCTAAATTATTTTAACCAGTATACAGGCATATTGAAAACAACCATTCACTCGTTAGTTACATAGCCCCGCCGCACCGTCTTGATTAAACTGATTCGAATTCCCACCATCCCGCCGCCACCACACTCACATTCCTGACATGTCTCTTAATACACTTATGTATGGTTATGTGTTAATACATTTTTTAAATATCTTCATTTCATATTCATTTAATGCTCACAGTCTTTCTGGAAGTTATACTAACCCTGCAGTAATCCAAATATGAAAGAAGGTTGAACTTCACGATGTTCCTCACCTCGACCAATCATGTCCCTTCTTTCACATGTCTTTCGGTTTGAGGCGTTCATTCATGAAACTACGTTGTTTACTACAGGTGAAATGCCACACACCTCCACACACCACAACATTTTGTCGCAGGACTAAGTTGGCCAACTATACATATTGGTCCCCTTATATTTTCTTTCAATTCAACTACCTAACTGAATGATTGCATTCAGAATTAGTTGAAATGTAGATATGTCAAATTTGAAAGCTAGTATCTTCTATTAAATAATTTGTTGTAAAACTTATAACCATTACATTTATTTCTACTGGATTATTATACACTAATAGGATACAATAGATTTTATTCCACAGATTTGTACCTTGGTTAATTAACATCTCGCTATTAACATTATTAATCTCAATAATGTACAGACCAACTTTACAAATTAGAATAGTTTGAGAACCATGATTAAATTGTATTATTAATTAGTCTGCTTATCAGTCTATTATCATTAACCCTTTATCGTTGAATAAATGTATTTACCATGAGTTTAATTTCATAAAAAAATTATGTCTAATTAATTTTTAAACTGGGATAAGAAGGACTTATGCAATTTACTTTAAGCTACAAAATGCGTTGCCACATGCAATGTTTAGACAAAGTTTGTTTTTGTCTACTCTGCAAGCCAGGAATTGTGTTACATACTCGGGTCATTTTTGCATCCATTTATTACATATATTTTTACTTATTTTCAATTATGTATTTACCTTTCATAATTACAAAACGACTTTAAGCCGATAGTGTATTTCATGAGGCAATTTACAAGATCTTCGGAAAAATATTGACCATTCACAAAACTTCTAGTACAGATATTTGTAAATTCATCGGAAGCAAATAATGCTAAGGCAGATATGTTTGGAAGTACATAATTATTATTGTCTACAGCAAATACAAATAATAGGTGTTATTTATGTTTACAGAAGTTTTGTATATATTTTCTGACATCAGTGTAAATTAATCTTTACACCGATTGTCCTTCCTGTCAGCCCCAATATATATCTCCCTGCTGTTATTTTGTTGTTATCCGTATTAGGGTGAACATTTCGTCATCTCCGCCACCACCTCGGAACCGCACCTTTATTCATTTTTGTTTTTGTTTTTCTATATTTCAACTTACTTCCCTCTCGTGCATGGGCTGAGAGCTTGTACATTCAACCGTTCAACACAGTGAAGCCCGTGAGGTCTCGTTCCAGCCTTGGGAGTGAAACATGTGAAGCACGTAGAGCTGCAACTAGCCCCTGCCATCTTGCCTTCTCAAGATGCACGGCGCTTGGTTGCCCACTCACGGCTCGAAGCATCCCCATTTCTGGAGCTGCTTCGCCTTTGTCTCACCCCCAAAACTCAGACCCTCACTCTCAGAACGCCACCTATTGAGCAATTAACTCACTAGGTATTGCCCCCCTGTAGCATATTTTGAACATGGGAATATTCATACATTGCTATTTAATCAGGGAAAAATGAGGGCACTTTTTTGGCGTTCGGTGTGCTTTGTGGTAATGCACTGGTACTAGGTACAGTACAAATTTCATCCCAATAATATCTTCCCAATGATACACCTGCTCGCCTTTGGTATTAACATGGGAGATGGTCATCCATCTAGACAGCGGGGGAATATAAGGTACAAGGAAACGACAAATTGGGTCTTCTTCTCACATCCACGTGTTTTTAGTCAGCAGAAATACGGAAATATATACAAATAAATATATAAATAAACGTATAAATATATAATGAATCAATCAATTGATAAATGAATATTAAGAACCATAATACTAATTATAATAACATTAGTAATTAAATAGATAAATAGATAAATACATAAATTAAATCAAATAAATAATTACATATAACAGCTTACCTTGTCATTATAATGAGCTTATATGTTGAGATAATAAGAATGTTTAAGAAATTATAAACTAGAGACATGACATAATATTATATGTTTGGGAAATACAATTATTAATGAGGAATGTTGCTAGTTATATGTTTCTCGATTACATTGTTGAACCCGATGTTCGTGGTGCACTTTATATACCAGATAATTCAAGTACGGACACACAATATTCCTAAAATATGGGTTCGTCTGTAGCGAATGATTCATCCTAAGTCAATTACTGCTGAATAGAACGTGTACATTTGAGCATGGTACCACTAAAATCTGAACAAATCCTAACTGCTCGATAAGGTTGGCGATCATATTATTCGTATGCCTGTAATTGGCCTTATATCATGGATACTGCCATGCATAACACAATTTTAACAAGATATGCGAGAACGAAGCAATGATGCAATTATAATTAATTATTCTAAAAGAAGAATTATTGCAACACAATAAGGTGGAGAGATTGCAACACAAGATATAGCTGCTATATAGATCAAGGAATAGAATATTTCCTAAAGTTAGTTAACTCTAGATCTCAATCCCATTTCACCATTGGGGTTATGGAGTAGTGGTTAACCTCATAGGAAGCGGCTGAGCATCCTCACCCTCAAAGCGGTGTCTTGTAAATCTGGGAAACTTTCCAAGTGAGATAAATAAAAAACGAAAAAAAAAAAAAAAAAAAAAAAACAACGCTAGATATAAAGCCATCAATACACTGTAAGTTACACGCTAACATCGTTATCATATACAGTTTTGTTACATTGTTAGAAGAGCAACAAACGTTGCAATTCACCAAAGGCTTCCGTTGAACACTGTCAGTCACCCAACCGCTCCAAATCCATCTCCTTCCTCTCTCTCCCCCCCCCCCCCCTTCACATCTCTCTCCACTGATCCAGTCCAACAACTACAAAAATAACAACAAGAGTGAGACGAGCAGTAATAAACCTTGCGTCTATTCCAGACGAAGGCAATATAACATATAATTGTACCTCCATCCCTTTTAAAGGGTCCTTCTAAAGGTGAAGGTCTGTCTGTAACAAGATTTTATAAATTCTGCTTAAGGATATATCAGATTATATGATGAAGTCAGATGAAATTGTAATTAATATCCCTAATTTCGCAACGACGTTGCCATCTTGAAGGTAACAGTTACCGCTGTACACATTTATATATTTGATTCAGTAAAAAGGTACATTAAGGACCAAAACTAGGCCTTTTCCATTATCTTAACCCAATCAATCTACCATCAGCTATGCGTTTACAGTCGGATCGCCAACAAAACCAGATTCCGTTCAAACAGGAGTCCAGTGGCATCCCTGCAAGAAAATTAAGACATCCCAATACAACGGTGACAGAACAAGAATTCCAACCACGACAAGCTCGATACACACGCCATCCCAGCAAAGTCATATTCGGGGCCCCAGGCTGCTCGTTCACCACATTATTCCAAGACTTTTCACTGATACTATTTCTTTTTCTGGGCGGCCGCAGTAACGAACCGTAATTTGCCTATAATAATCAAGCCTTATATAACCAAACATAATCAGAATTAGATATACTTAACTTAATCGAGCCTAATTATATCTTACTCTAACTTATAAATGAAATAATCTAATAATAGCCAGAACAAAATTAAAGAATGTGTCCTGATATACCTAAAGTTGGCTGGGGTGGATAATATATATAAGAGCATGACGTGTTAGCGAAACGGCTATCTGATACACAAGGTTAAGAGATACAACTCTTGTATCTCTTAACCTTGTTGTATCTCTTAACCTTGCTGATACACACGTGTAAAGTGTAAAGTCTTAGCGAAACTTGGGAAATATGCCTGGAGCTACGTAATCACGTAACTGCAGGAAGGAAGCTAGATTGTATTATCTCACAAATAACAAACCGACGTGAATGTTAAGATATCATTACCCTCCTGCCGATAAATAGCTCGCTTTGTGTAATAATTAGTGTTATATTACACACACAAGGGTTACACAGACACTCAGACCACACAGACCTTGCGGTACCTACTAGGTGGTCCGGCCTTAATACTACCAGACATGAAAAGGTTATAGTAGAAGAATAGGACAGCAAACTAGAAGGCTCGCTCCCCACCCTCCAGAGAGAGAGAGAGAGAGAGAGAGAGAGAGAGACTATGGCTTTGCGGACCTTACAGCCCCCTCTAGGCTAGCGATGCATTATTCTGAACAAGTAGAAATGCTGTTAAGTAAAAGTGAGGCTAGTCAGAAGAAAACAAATGCAAAAAATCAGAATGAGATCAATCCTAAGTGGCTGGAGGTGGCAACTGTTATTAATTATATATATATATATATTTAGGGGAGGTGTGGCAGAGTGGTCTTGCCACTGGACTGGTAATCCAATGGACCCGGGTTCGAATCCCAATATGTCAGTGGGAAGATATTATTGGGATGGCATTTGTGCTGTAGGCCTACCTAGTTTCAGTGCATTACCACAGCACACCGAAATGACAAAAACAATACCCTCATTGTTCCCTGATTAAATAGCACTGTATGAATATTCCCATATTCAAAAAATGCTACAGGGGGGCAATGCCTAATGAGTTAATTGCTCAATAGGTGGCGTTCTGAGAGTGAGGGTCCGAGTGTGAGGAATGAGACTGTGAAGCGCAGAGGCGGAGCGGCTTCAGAGATGGGATTTCTTCGAGCCAGGGTGTTTCGCTTGTCTCACTCCCTAGACTGGAACAAGACCTCACCGTGTTCAGCGGTTGAGTGTAAAGGCTCTCAGCCTATGTCCGAGAGGGAGTAGTTGGAATATATAAAAAATAAAAAATAAATATATATAATTATATATACTGTATATATATATATATATAATTATATATAATTATATATATATACCGTACATATATATATATATATATATATATATACTGTATATATATATTTTTTTTTCTATGTGAGTGAGGGAGACAAAAGGCAGAACTGCCTGTAGCGGGTGCCTCCCCCAGAGTTGAAAGAGTGACAGGGCCAAAATCAAGGGACTTTTGAGCCAAAATGTCTGGACACACAGAGTTTGAAGCAATTTAAGTCATAGGAAGAGGGAAAGGCTGATTGTGGGAGAGAGTTCCAGTGCTCAGCAGTTGAATAGAAGAAAGTTTGAGAATAGCGTTTCACTTTTGGGTTGGAGAGTTGCACAGAGTGGGAGTGGGATTGTGTTGCAAGACGGGTACTACACACCCTACGTAGAGGAGGTGGTATACACTGGGAAAGCTATGAGGAACACTGATAGCGATAGAATAGCGAGAGAGACGCAACATTGCGGCGAAGAGAGAGGTATTCTATCGCTACTACAATAATCAGTGTTCCTGGGAGCTTTCCCAGTGTATACCACCTCCTCTACGTAGGGTACGTAGTACCCGCCTTGCAACACAATCCCACCCATACTCTGTGCAACTCTCCAACCCAAGAGTGAAACGCTATTCTCAGACTTTCTTCTATGCAATTGCTGAACTCTGGAACTCTCTCCCAGAATCAGTCTTTCCCTCTTCCTATGACTTAAATTGCTTCAACCTCCGTGTGTCAAGGCATTTTAGCTATAACGTGCCTTGATTTTGGGCCTGTCACTCTTTCAACTCTTGGGGAGGCACTCACTGGAGGCAGTTATGCCTTTTGTCTCCCTCATTCACATAGAAAAAAAATATATATATACACATATACTGTATATATACGGTATATATATATATATATATATATATATATATATATATATATATATACGGTATATATATATAAATAATTATATACGGTATATATATATCGGTATATATATATAAATAATTATATACGGTATATATATACCGGTAAATATATATATATATATATATATATATATATATATATATATATATACGGTATATACATATATAAATATATATATATATATACACACACACAGGGTGTTTGGAAACCACATCATCAACATTACAGAGCATAACATACAGGGAAGAAGAAGTAAACACATATAAATAACCAATGTCCTATTATGTACCCATAATGAGAGACAGATTTGTTTAAAATGTAAATTAATTCATGCCCATTGCATGTATGAAAATAAGTGGCAATTATCCGAACACGGATCCACATCTCCCCAACCACACAACATACACAATAAAACACCATCAAACCAGTGTCAATACAAAAACAGGGAGTTATATCCCCTTCCATCACCGGAGAGACAGGCAGTCTAACAAGGAGTTACAAGGAGGTACTTTATGATGTTTTCTATTTTTAAGGGCTTAAGAATTGAGAAATGAAGGTCATGACGTTTTTATAGTGATGCAATATTATATATTCATTATGTAATTCATCAAACTTTACGATTATATCCTTATGCTCTCCTTACACCGTTGTTTTTGCTAGGTAAATATTAATGCTAGAGAGAGAGAGAGAGAGAGAGAGAGAGAGAGAGAGAGAGAGAGAGAGAGAGAGAGAGAGAGAGAGAGAGAGAGAGAGAGAGAGAGAGAGAGAGAGAGTGGGACAGTAAGAGTAAGAAAACTCCGCCTCTGGGGCCCAAACTATAGTGTAGACAGGAAAACGGTGTGTTGGGTCGCCTGGGAACATTTCCGGTGGAGGATGAGAGTGGGTGTGGTGGGTGACGGTGAAAGGTTAGCGAATGAGGTTGGGTGTGGGGGAATGTGGGTGTGTAAAGGGTTATGAGGGTAACATTGGGTGAGGTGGAGGTAGGGTGATGGAGGAGAAGTTGAGCATTGGTGTAGAGATTGAGGGTGAAGCCGGGTGTGGTATGTAAAGGGGAATGGAGCGAGTGTGGAGTGTGAGGTGGAGGAAGGGTGAGGGTGGGAAAATAAATTGAGCGTAAAGCAAGGGGATAAACAGGTTGTGCAGTATGTTTGAGTTGGATGTGCAAGGTCGATAGAAGTTGAAGAAGGGTGAAACTGGGATTTATCACTATACTTTTTCTTTGTGCGTGTCTGGTTAGGCCTGAACTTTTTTTTGATAAATTGCTATCTTCTGCTGTTGCTCTGCTTGTAGGCTAGGTCTCAGACCACTAGCTGAGCATGGTTTCATACCACATGCGAAAGAAAGGGTAGAGATAAGTCTCGGCTGCTGTTGATCTAGTCTATGATCTAGAAAGTGAGCATCAAGCCTCACTGTTACACTCTCTTGCACGAATGTTGGTTTCGAATGCAATGGGTCTGTCCTTGGACCAGACTTGCTAATGTTGAATGTAGCAGGCTGATTAGAGCAGTTTGCACTTTCAATCTCCAGACCTGAGGGGTTAGTCTCAAACGTAGCAAGATTACCAACAACACTTGGTGCTACCAGTCTTTTGACCTGGTGCCTAGTTTCGAACCTAGAATGCCCAGTCTTGTACTTGGGATTATTCCAGTCTTCAGACCTGGAGGTGCTAGTATCGTACCTAGCCGGCATATTTCTGCCAGTATGGGTGATATAGTCTCTCCAATTTCTGCGAATGCTGGTTTGAATCCTGTACGAGCTAGAAAGGCACGATTCGGTGTTGTTGTTTAGGCAGCTTCCGACAGCATTCTTGTTTTTCGTTTGGCTGCGTGGTGGCGTCTGCGTGCATGAAGGGTGCGCTGGTCACCTCTCCCTGGTCCTTTTGTGTCCTTGTGGCGTGGTTCTGGTGGTGGTGTGTACGGCTGCAATTCGCATTGTGCCCACACAATTGTGCCCATAACACAATCATACAGGAGAGAGTGACAAGCTATAAATTTGGTAGCTCAAACATCTCGTAGCAAGGAGGGAGACAGATGAAATAGTAGGTGGTGAGGAAGGAACTATAGTAGGAGGGAAAGAGTCGTACCTTGATCCAACATGCTATTGAGTAAGATTATTATCGAGAGAATAGTTTTTGACATGTAAGGGACTGAAAGTATGAGGAAATATAACTACTTCAGTAATGAATGTGTGAAGTTGGTGTAGCATTAATGATGCAGTAAGAAAATGGATCTATTAATTTAAGATGCTGAATATTTTGGTAGACATTCAATAAAAAAGAGTGAGTGTAACAGTGACATGAATAATGATGCGAGTGATTTTTTTTTTTTTTTTTTTTCTATATTCCAACTTCTTCCTCTCGGGCATAGGCTGATAGCCTTTACACTCTACCGCTGAAAACTGTGAGGCTCGTGAGGTCTTGCTCCAGTCTAGGGAGTGAGACATGCGAAGCTTCACGGCTCGAAGCAACTCCATCTCTGAAGCCGCCTCACCTCTGCGCTTCACAGTCTCATCCCCCACACTCGGACCCTCACTCTCAGAACGCCACCTATTTAGCAATTAACTCACTAGGCATTGCCCCCCTGTAGCATATATTTGAATATGGGAATATTCATACAATGCTATTTAATCAGGGAACAATGAGGGTATTATTTGGCATTTCGGTGTGCTGTGGTTTTTGTTTTGTTTTTGTTGTTCCCCAAGCTGCCTGGTCGAACAGCCCCAAGGCCCCGAGCAAGGCCAAGGCCATAACCGAGCACCCCCACAGAACCCTCCCCGCCGACCACAATAAAGCCTGGGTGACCGAAGCCACTCCATGGCGGGGAGCTGAGGAGGGTGCGGAAACGCCCAGGAAACCAAAGCCCCACCCAGGGCCCTGTGCCCCTCAACAATTATGAAGAAAAAGTTAAGGGGCAAAGGAAAAATGTGACGCTTTGGCTTCCAATCTTGGTAGATTGGGAGGTCAATCCACGGAAGAGACGCCGTCACTTGAGATCTAGAAGATATATGAGTAAAAGAAACAGTCAGAGTAAGCTATGGGTATGGCAGAGATCGCTCAGTTTTCACTCTGATAGACCAGCCCATCACCATGTGCTGTGGTAATGCACTGATACTAGGCACAGCACAAATTCCATCCCAATAATATCTT
Source organism: Paralithodes platypus (assembly GCA_032716605.1). Lineage (NCBI taxonomy): Eukaryota > Metazoa > Arthropoda > Malacostraca > Decapoda > Lithodidae > Paralithodes > Paralithodes platypus. The sequence goes on from CM064556.1 coordinate 6,342,480, forward strand.
CCCATTGACATATTGGGATTCGAACCTGGGTCCATTGGATTACCAGTCCAGTGACAAGACCACTCCGCCACACCTCCCCTTTATTACCCAATGTAACTAAAAATTGGTGCAGAAACTGATGATAATGTAATAAGTAAGGATATAGAATACTTTGGTGAGAATAAATATATCAATAAATGTATATAATGTTGATATGAAGTATTCCAGTACCCATTTACTGTTTATAAAACAATATATAAAAATTAAAATAAATATTACAAAATAGTTGAAGTTACGACAAAGGTTTGGTGGGCAAAGTACACATTATAGTATGGCTAGGAGCTGGTAGAGAGGAGCTAATTCAAGGAAGAGAGAAAAGTGAGAGTTGGGTAAAAAATCGAAAGTTCAAAGCATTGTCTTATTGTCGGTTATGTTTGGGGGGGTAGGGTGAGGAGTGGTGGTGGTGGAGGGGGGATATCCATTCCTATGTTTAACCCCTTCAGGAACATGGCGTCCCTTTTGCATTAGTCTGACTAAAACTGGACGATTTTACTGTGTTGGAAGGACCTCTGACAATCAAAGGGCTAGCTAGTTTACAAAGAACCCTTGGACTCTTACAGATCGTTCCTAAACTTCATACATTCATCTAATAATTAGCCTGAATTAAATGAAAGAATATGTCGTGGTATACTAAAAAGGGTTAACACAATTGGTCGAGGAGGGGGTATGAAGAAGAGAAGTAGAAGGGTTTGCTTGACGTGGATTTGAAGAGATAACATGACAAGGCAATGGTCATTAAAGATTTCAGAAATGTCTCCACTCTTCCTTGTATAGGATACTGACGTGTAGAAGGGGATAATGTGAATCAAGTGCGGAATGTTTATGGTGGGTTTAAGTGAGCGTTAAATGAGTTTATTTTTAACTTCTTGACTTAGAGATGCCATTCCTTAAAAGAACTGAGTCTGCTGGTGGTAGATAAAATATAATAACATGTTGTCATCGATTTAATATGATGAACTACAATTTACCCTTAGTTATTATTTACTTCTCTCTCTCACTCTCACTCTCTCTCTTTCTCACTCTCACTCTCTTTCTCTTTCTCTCTCTCTCTCTCTGCCACTCTCTCTCTCTCTATGTATATATATATATATATATATATATATATATATATATTATATATATATATATATATATATTATATATATATATATATATATATATATATATATATTATATATATAATATATATATATATAATTATATACATACTGTATATATATATATGTTTATCTATTTATTTATTTTTAAACAAAGAATGGTGGATACGAAGAGTGAAAGCGAGTGCTGTGTTGTAGGGTTTAACGGACAAAGTTAGAGGTGAAGATTAAGCCTTTAAATTTCAAGAGGTCTTTCCTGAACATATTAAAATAATATTTCTAGAGAATAAAATGAAACAAACGGGTTAAACAAAAATGGGGCGAGCTTAAGTTATTTGTATGTTTTTATTAATATTATTATTATTTTTTTTTAAAGTTGGCTCCCTAGACCTCCATCAAGCTTTATAAAACACCCCCAAGACCTCCTTTCGATATAATTTTATGCATGTTTCGGGATTTGCTGGGTCACTATCGCTCGCCAGGATAAAATCGACACCTAAATGGCACGAAATGTCTTAACATAAAGAAATTGGGTGAAAGGTATTAAAATAACGAAGCTAATGAGGTAAACGTCTTAAAATCTCAAAATTCATGGGGCTAGACATGAGGGAGAAGGGGGCCCAGAACAAAAAATAGTGTATTGAAATAGAGGGGTAGTAAAAACACTGTCTTGATAGCGTAATGCATAAATGCGCGGAATTTCGATGTGAGCATCCTAGGTTCGAGTCCTTGGAGTGCCACTTGTATTTGTTGATTTCATTAATTGAGTTTAGAAGTAAAGTTGGTTGGTGAAACAATATGAATAGTCTAGAGAGCCTATCGACCAACTACCGCCATGTTGGTGCTACTGGTGTCACTAGCTTTTATTTACTCTTAAATATGTCAACACCCATAACAAACATATGGCAATTCTGGTCCAGGACATAGAGTTTAATTTTTGAATCTAAATTATACATGGCCAGAACTAAAATATCATTCCGTTGTTTTATAAGTAAGGCAAAGACAAAGGTGGTTGCTCTCTACTACTACGGTATCTCTAGTATATTCGGGTTGATAATGGTGCCCTTACATTTATTGAAACTATCTCGCACTAAATATTTTCCCCTTACTAAATATTCCGCCTTATATTTGCAATTTGGAGCTTCAGTTAAACAGTTTGAGGGTTCAATGTCTGTGTGTGTGGAGAGAGAGAGAGAGAGAGAGAGAGAGAGAGAGAGAGAGAGAGAGAGAGAGAGAGAGAGAGAATGTCACCAGGAATAGAATAGATAAGTGTGCAAATACAATAGTTACGTAGCTAAAGTATACAATAAGTAGACAAAGAATACATGCAACAAACTCTACGGGAACCACACGTACCAAACCACCTAACTGCAATCTTCTTTCAATGTGTTCATAGATAATAACATGAGTTATAGTTTATGATAGCTACCCAGTATGTGTATATTCGCCATATTGCGCCATTACGATGTGCTTATAACTTCGATAGGCCTTTTTGGTTTCATGTTATCTGAGTTTAGAGTTGCAGTTTTAATGTGCTTATATCGGTTAACTAATTTACACTTCATCAATTATATTTGCTATCGTGTAATGAAAAATTATTTAACTGAAGATAGTTAACATAATAAATAATAAATAAATACCTAACTAAAGTAACAGAGTTAAAAATATACACGTTACCAAGTTGGGGATGTAAGGGACAGAAGAAGAAACGGAAACGAAAAGGAAAACCACAACGGAGGACAAACCAACAACAAATAAGAAGAAAGAAGAAAAGAAGAACCGAAACAAGTCCAGGAGAAAGAAAAGATATGACCAACCCAAAGAACGAAAGAAAGAAGGAGGAGAACCAACAACATGGCCGCCTTCCCACCACCCCTACTAAACATCAACCCATAAACCGATATGCTCGAGTCGCCGCCATCACGCCCACTCTGCCGCCCACGCCCGGGAAAAATATACGTGTCACCATCACCAATTCCGGGTCCCGCAAAAGGAAGGCAGAGCAGGAAGACTTCCCAAAACATAAAAGGCCCCAGATATCTCCTCTCCAGATAAGCTACTCTTTCGCGCAGCTCCTCCCACATCATGGCGGAAACTTCTGAGGGGTTTACCTCAAACCCCCCTAATCCGCCCCCCGTACCTGTGACCTTCTGATCCTCAACCACCGTACCTGGGACATCGCAGCACAGGTCATGACCATCCCGACTTGCCCAGGGAAGAGTCAGCAATTCGAAGGGCTCGAGTAGACTTGCATGCGAGGCTTGAGTCCAAGAATTACCCTCTCTTTCACCTGAGTGTACATGCCATGGCTGTAGACCAAATTGTCTGAGAGTTATTTTCCCCTATTAAAGAAATATTGTCTCTCACACTATAGTGCTCGAGGTACATTAGGATCTTTTCTAGGCTTGCAGTTTTGACATTAAAAGTGGAAATAAGGACATGTCCCTAAAACACTGTTAATATCAATTCAACACTCTTGGAGAAGTCTTGCCATGGCAAGACCGCTGCAATAGTCAGGGTTTTGTGAGACACCGTCACTTAAACGGCACTCTGCATATAAAGTCCTTACACCATATGTGCCAAAGCCATGGTTGAGGGCATATGCTTGTAAAAAGGCCTAAAAATCTAATCATCCGGGTTCTTTGAACACTCTTATAAAGGTCAAAGGTAGTTGGGAAAGATAGTACGGCCATGGTCACGCATCTTCCCCACGTTCGCCTGATGAATAGTTACTCTGTCATGACTTGAGTGACTGTTCATTAAAGACCACACATCCAAGAGTACCGAAACAGAACTTCATAACCGACTATTATAACGGTCAGGATAGTCGAGCAATCATAGTGCGGGATATGTCCTCACTCATGCTCGTGTTAATCCGATCGTACGCCCCCTGTGTCATGACATAAGGAACTACTATTAAAGGCCCCAAACCAAATAGTCCATCTGTAAACCCCACTCAATTGACCACATGGCAGGACCACCTAAGCGGCCCGAAAAAGACAGAAGAAAGGACTTAGCAACAAACAACTAGATGAACAGTATTAGTGTTACTTCAAGACTCTACCCAGTGTTAGAATAGAAGTGCTAGTGGATTCTCTAGGTTCGTCGTGGATTCTCGTCCGTGCTTGGCGTTATATTATTGTGTTATTTTTCCATGTAAACAATGTATTATATATCTTGAGTGTATTTCTATCTTTGCATCAAGTGATCACTAATAAGAAAACTCATGTGTGTACTCTGTATTATATTTATCCTTTACGGCTTTTGTGCATCTGTAGTCTGACTTTAGTTTCTCCAGTCGAGTAAGAACCTACCTTTATCCAATCAACCCCAGTAAAAAAAAATGGTATAACACTAACATTCGTACGAACAGACACAGAATGCAAAATCAGTACTGTATGCATCACCACAGTAGTTATTCATTGTATCTGAAACTTTCAACAAACAAGCAGACGAAAAACAAATGAATAAAAACTCACTTTTGTAGGCGTCAACTACAAGATGCAAACTGGTGACATTACCTGTAAAAGAGAAGACAAATTAGCATATATTTGTTTACATATCTTCGTGTTTGAGAAGTTAGATCATGAGGAAAAACATTATTTGTTTATGCAATTATTATAAGGCTGGCGTCTACTGCATGCTCAGCTGGATAACACAAACAAATGGTAACATAACTATACAGTAAGTTTATTGACATAGAAATCGGAGACACAAATAGATAGAACACGGAAATGCAATAAATAGGAATATACAATAAGGTACCTTACGTATAAGTGTGGGGTCCTGGGCCCCTAGGCCACAGTCAATATCTTTACCTTGCAACAGCGTTCTAATCTTTTAACATATTACAGGATTTAATATCTTGTTACTGGCAAGTACTTAATCTTCTCTTATCTATACACAAGTCTTTAATCTCTTCTCATAAACAAGTATTGAATCTTCTGTTACAGCAAGTATTTAATCCCTGTTATAACCTGCTCTTGAACAACAAGTACTAAGCTTCTAGTGGACAACAAGCAATTAACTCTTATTATGGGCAATTGAAAAATGTCTTGTTATCGTTAATAAAATTGAAAAGTCTATTCGTGGCTACAACAAATTACGTATATTTAATCTCGTAATACACTTCTTGTGAGTACTCTCATAATTACAAATAAAAATAAGGTTAACTCGATTTGGTGTTCCACAGAACTCGAACAGAATGCCTTGGTGGGGCGTCTAACATGAACAGTACATTTATCAACTATAGGATCAAATCTTTGGATCGCAACTTCTATCATCCGTTGCTGAGGGCTCGACGGAACCAGGGTTGGCCTCAATAATGAGGGGTGAGCGCCTCAGTCTCCTACCGGCTCACCTCTCTCAATACTTAGGGCAGCTCGGTCTCCCAGTGGGTGGTCAACTCCATGAAAAAGGGGTTCAAGACCACCAAGGATGTGTTGTTGTATCAATGCCTGCAGCTCTAGGAGTTCAATTCACTGAGGGCAGCAGCTGCAGCAGTGGCTGGGGGAGGCTCAAGGGCAGTCTAGAACATTCGTCTGTCGAAACATTACTTTTTTGTTTGCCTTCTTGTGCGCATTCCGCCAGGCCAGCTAATGCTACTGCAGGAGGAGCTGTGTGCTGCTGAGGGAGGAGGAGGACCGAGTTCAAGGGAACTGCAAAGGAGACTGTGTGTCGAGAGGTTGTTGTTGTTGTTGTAGATATGTACTCCTCAGATAAGGTACGCGGGCTATGGGTCAGCCCACCAGTGTGGTCCTTGGATCTAATAATTAAATCATGAACTCAAGTATATCTTCATCTATGTCTTCGTTGGTGTCTTAGTACATTGATGCATTCTCTCTTATGAATTCCTTCATTGCTTCTCGTTCTTCCTCCTCCTGTTTCTTCTTCTCTTCAGCTTTCTTGATAATTTCAGCTCTCTTCTTTTCCCTTTCTTTTCATCTCACTGCGAGATCTTCCTCCTACGGGGTTGAGAGGTGGTTGGGGGGCCCTTATAAGGGGTACAGGAGGATCCCTGGTTCGGCTGCCAGCCAATCAAGGGGTTTGCATGATTAGCATACCTGGATCCTGTTCCACCAGTTTGGGTGATGCTCTATCAGTTTTCAGTGCCAGTGTTTCTCCCCTCACCGCCCGCCCGTGATTTCCTCTTCTACAATTCTGGGAATGCCAATGGGGTGGCAGCCCAAGCGGCATTTCGGCCAATCCTATGTCCGGTCAGTCATGACGTCATATTCTGGATGGCCTTGCCTATACCAATGGGAGACCTGGTGAGTGGGGAAAGCTCCGCCCATTCCCGAGGTTTACTGGTGGACGAGGTTTTGTCTTCTAGCTTTATCAGTACTGCTGTAGGAAGTTACGGTATCTTCATATGCATCAGGTTTGGGGGGTTGGGCTGTTCCTTCCAGGGATGTTTGCACATTTTTGGCGACTTCCCAACAATTAGATGTTTTTTTGTAAATAAAGCAAAAATAACAAAATGATGCATAGAGTATTATTAATGAAATATTTTTTGGATTTATAAGCATGAAATAGTTACATAGTACAATACATTATATAAAATTAGGATACTGAAGAACAATATTATAAGGAATATTATTTATTGATGCATGTAATACTAACAATATAGTATAATACAAAATATACTACAGACTGAAATTGAAGAAGAAACAAGTTAAAAGTGGAAATATTTACACAGTATTCATCGAGGTAGTAAACAGTCATGAGGATTACAAGAGAAGATGAAATGCCAATAACAAATATGGTGCTGTTGAAAACAATTAAAGGAGTTTCGTAACTACTGCGTCCTACTGTTAGAGAACAAATGAAGACATGCTATTTCTGTCTTTCTATCTATTTCCAGACGTCTTGGTCACCGCGAGGGTAACCATTAATGAATAACCTCCATGCTCCTTTGTCATCCGTCAGCCGGAGCCCCTCATCACACCCAACATTAATTTCACTCATATACCTTATCTTTATCCTTCTGTCTATGTTTCGGTCTGTCTCTCCCTCTCTGCCATTCCACGTCAATGACATACACTCTTTTAGTCATACTTGACTTACATTATGACTAAAACTAAAAAGACTACCTAGCAAGTAAGGGACATTTCACGGATAAATATATACATGGGAATTGCACGAAAGATTGTAAGGAATGCGATGGAGGAATATGTTGCCTTGTCTGTGCGTAGCTTGTCATGTATTTAAACTTGGTGGTGACAGTTACACTATTTCTTGCGGGCAACCCTGTAGTGTGGTGGGTAGAGCAACCTGTATATTGGGGCTAGATGACAGGGAGTTCCAGTCCTGTCTCTCACATAAAACAAAGAACCTAAACCAAACCACTGTCCATATATTGTGATGTCACTCTGTTTCACCTACTCTATCTTGTACCTATAAAAACCCTGAAAATGTTTACTGAAATCTTAATCACGTTCTTTCTTCTTATTTCCACTGAGGCAGGTAAACTCGATAGCCCTATGATTTAGAATGCTGCTACTCTGTCCTAGTGATGACTGAGCTGTAACGTATTAAGCTTAAACTCTGCTCACGGCCATTTAAATTTCGGATGTAAGCTTTGACTTGCTGACGCTTATTTAAAACAAATAATGAACAACACCTTTATCCTCTACTATTATTATCTTCCGTTCCACATTCTTTAACTTGTCCATGTCCAATATCAGTGGATTCCACGCTACCTCCCTATGTTTTTTTTTCTGCGAGCGACGTGGACAGTCTGCGGGGGTGGAACAACTAGATGGCTAAGTGAAATGAACGCTCCTACACTGACCTGGGAGATGGTCTATCATCCGTGTACTTAGTTGAAGTCCTGTTCGAGGCCAGTTGAATTGATGAAGAGGATTCTCACGTGCTGACGCCTTTGTTTTTTGTTTTTTGTGTTTTTACCCGGCAGAGATTTGACTCGATTAACAGCTGATTTCTCGATAATTAATAGACAAATAAGAAACTGCTATGTATCTCTATCATATTCATGCTAAGATTTCACAGCTAACACCACATTTGGCTACACAAACTTCGTAAGATATGAGTAATTCAGATGGAGATAAGTACGTTTTTCGCCAGCTTTAAATGACGGACTGCAGCTCGTAACAAGAACACACCAGAGAGCTTCGTAGAGTAAGTAATTACGCAAGGCATACAAACTTGAGAATATATTATTTAAACTCATTCGTACTGTTCTGAACTACCGAAATGAATCAAGTGGATTATTTAAGCCATACAAGACAGTGATTATGGCTGAATTGGGGTCAGCAGTCAAACTGGGCTGAACGGTTGAATTGAGGCGAGTGAATGATTGGGTAGAGTGGTCAAATTGGAGTGAGCGTTTGTAGTAGGTCCAGGATTCATAGATTGGGTCAAGTAGTCAAATTGGACCAATCTTATGAATTGGCCTAAGCTGTATAAGTGTACCAAGAGCTTAAACAGGGTCAATCGGTTGAAATCGGCCAAGCGCTTGAAATGGGCCGAGCAGTTTACATAGGCCAAGCAGAAATACATTGGGCCAGACAGTCGAACTGACCCAATCAGCTGCATTGAGTCAGGCAATTGAAGGCAATTAAATTGGGATATTTGGTTGAATTGGGATGAGTGGGTGATTGAGTCGAGCAATTGTAATGGTTCTGGAAATTGAATTGGACTAAGCCTTCAATTCGATCCCTTAGTCACTAAGGGATCGAATTGAGCTGAACGATCGAACTGAAACCAGCAGTCCGGATGAATTGGACCAATCGGTTGAGTTGGGCGGATTGGTTAAATGGGGCTGAGCTGTTGAATTGTGACCAAATAAGGCCGAGCGGTCAGTTCCGTTCCGACGAAAATAGTGATTATGTAGGTATCCACTCAACGGTAGAATTGGATAAGAGCAGTTATGTTTAATCTCTGAATAACCTTTCCTAACTCTTAGCATAACTTTATTTAAGTGGTGCAGATTCATACGATTGGTTTGTTTTCCCGGCATTTTTTGTTTTAAGTTTTGATCTGACTCCTTTTATATTAAAGATTAATACTAATTTAGTGACCTAATACTCTATCTTCCGTATAGGCCTAATTGTTCATAATAAAGAAATATAGCCCCGAAGTTACAAATCAAAAGTTGTCGTAATAAACGATAATGTGACTCCCTGTTTCATCGTAAACATTTATGATGATTTACGCGAACGTTTGTGTAGAGGCTGGACAGACAAAAGAGAGAGAGGGTCAAAGAAAAAGCAGGAGTGGTGGACGGTAGAATAGTCGAAGACGTTTGCTGACGAGCATGATAGTTTGGTGTTTCACCACAAACTCGATAAGAGGTCAAAAATTCAAACCCAAACCATGACTACCCCTTGTTCGGAAACAACGTTTTACAAAGCAAACCATCAAGAAGCTAACATTCCTTGGTTATATAGCAAGCTTTTGCAAGGCAGATAAAGTAGCAATAAAAATACACAGGACAAAAGGATTATGACAAAAAGAAGTAGGAGTGGTGTTACAGGAATTGAAGTTATGAAGTAAAACATGGAGCATTGGAGAAAAAGGAAGGAAAAGAGAAAAATCGAACAAATTCGGACTGAGAGAACCAATGCTTGGCTCTTCTTCAATGAGGTGTCAAACTCTGGCTTTCTTAATCAATAGACCGTTCTTTTGTCCACCCCACCATCCTCCCCCCTGCTCTAATGCCCCCAACTACACACACAGAGTGCCTCATTACTCACTCATAGCTGTAAAGGACTAATTCTTGTGTTTATCTGTATGAGGTGTCTTATTTTATAGCCTTCCTAAACGATGGATCATTCTTCTTCTGTGCCCCCCCCACCCCCACCCCTAACTCCTCTAATGCCACCTAGCTACCCAGAACTCACACGACGAAGTACCTCATTACTCCATGATTTATGAAAGCCCCTTTCCTCACATCATCCACACCATCATAACGCTTTTAGTAACCTGAAATTCAGGTTATCATTTGACTATTTTATGTAGCTTAGTCCTGCTTACTATTATCGCTTTTATTTATTTTTTTATTTTATTTTTTTATTATTTATATTTTTAGAGAGATGGTAATTAATAAGCTGAATCAATAAAATTACAGACGTGTGATTAAACTTTTGACCGCGTCTGTATTTCATAAGTAAACTTTCATTTATGAAGGCATTTCATCCCCCTTCCTCAAGTTGTCCAAACTATCATGAGAAGGACACTATTAGCCTTTTCCTTGCGATAAGACGCTTTTTCTCAATAAATTCAACACGCATATCTATCTATCTATCTATCTATCTATCTATATATATATATATATATATATATATATATATATATATATATATATATATATATATATATATATATATATATATATATATATATATATATATATATATATATATATATATATATATATATATTTATATATGTGTGTGTGTGGGCATAGGTACAGTATATATATAATTCAGTCTTCACATTTTCCAATAGCTTCTAACTGTGAACGTAGATGAAATATAATTAGAGGAAAGGAGAAGGGGATGGAATTATTATAAACTACGAAACAGCATCTCCAGGCTCTGAAAATAACCCCAGTGATGATGGAGAAAAGTGACAAGCCATCAGTCCAGGGATATAACAACTACTATTAGCCACGGCACGCATCTGTTTATGGGCAGGGGCTAGAATTTCATGGAATATTTATATACGTGTCCTGAATTATATGAACAAATATATATATATTAATAATAACACCTTATTGTAAGGTGAGGCAAAATGCCATATATCCTGTTCTATCTGATTCTGCATTCTGTATATTTTAACAGACAATAATTCCATACAAAAATACATAATGATGCTTTCAGAGTTATTTTTTATTCAGATGCGTTATAAAGTATGTTCTATTAATACCTGGAGAAGACATAACATTTTAGTAATAAAGGTGCATACAGAGTTTTGAACCCAATTACACATATACACAAATTAAAAAACAAAACAAAAACATAATAATGAAGAACTGTACACATTTATAACAAATCGTGTATACACATGCATGTAAATATAGGAAGGGTCTCAATATAGGCAAAGCACGCATATAGGGATGACAAGAATAATATCCAGGGATAATAAGCAAGCAAAGAAGGGAAGATTAATATCTAATCTGATATTCACCACCGAGCGACGAGGCGTTTTCAGAAAACCATTATACGCACACGTAGCTATTTCAACTAAACGCACTCGAAATCGTGTCTCTCAAGTGGGAAAGGTCACATGCAAAATATGGGATTCTTAAATAATCACTTAGTTTGAGTTGATGGGGAAGGGTGGGTGAGGAGTGTGTTTGATGGACATTTGAGAGGATGTGTATGAAGAGAGGAGAAAGTTGTTGGCAAAGTTCATGATACAATTGTGACTGAAGACGAAGTAAAATAGTAATTATTTATAGATTAAATATACGTTCGACTCTAAAGTTATATAGAATAGTAGAGTAATGGTAATTTCGAGTATAGACTTGAAATGAAAAGGCAGTGTGAATGCAAGGTTGGTGTAAGAATATACGAAGAAATAGTTGATAGAGTACATAGGACAGTTTTTAAGTAATGGAGGAGTGAAAGAGTATACATTTATCGATGAAAGATACGTTCATGTGTACAATTATATTACCTTATAGAGTAATGTTAAGGTTGAGTGTAAAATTGACGAGTCGAGTTCAGGGGCATACACTGAAACAGTGCTTATCTCCGTCTCATTGCACTTTGGGGCCTGCGGTGATTAACCCAATGCAGGGGTTACTGCATTTTGGGGGGTTTACTGCATTTTTTGGGGTTTACTGCATTTTCGGGGGTTTACTGCATTTTGGAAGGTAAAAAAAAAAAAAAAAAAAAAAAAAAAAAGTAGAAGGAAACATGCTTACATTATTGAAATGTTTGTGGACATGCAGTAATGCAAGTAATGGTCGCTCTTCTGTAAATCTAAAATGGCTTACTTAAGAATGGGAAAGGGGTGGGACCTTCTATTTTTTATTATTTTTTGTTTTTGTTGGAAGGTTTACTGCATTTTGGGGGGTTTACTGCATTTTGGGGGGTTTACTGCATTTTGGGAGGTTTACTGCATTTTGGGGGGTTACTGCATTTTGGGGGATAACTGCATTTTTGGGGGTTTACTGCATTTTGGGAGGCTTACTGCATTTTTGGGGGTTACTGCATTTTGGGGGGTTACTGCATTTTGGGGGGTTTACTGCATTTTGGGAGGTTTACTGCATTTTGGGGGTTTACTGCATTTTGGGGGGTTTACTGCATTTTTGTGGGGGGGTTACCACAATTTAATTCCCGAGAGGGGACGTCACAACGGTCCACTTACACTAGGTACCTATTTTGCTGGGTGAACAGAGGCCAAGAGAGTTAGAAGACCGCCCATCCATATCGCCATGCCTGGGAATCGAACATAGGACCTCTCTGCTGTGTGCCTAACGTGTTATCCACTGCACCACAGGTGATCAGTGGGAGAACATGTTTGTGAGTGTGTGTGTGTGTGTGTGAGAGAGAGAGAGAGAGAGAGAGAGAGAGAGAGAGAGAGAGAGAGAGAGAGAGAGAGAGAGAGAGAGAGAGAGAGAGAACAGTGCGTGCGGAAGAGATTAGCTTTGGAGTGTAATAGTATGTGAGTGCATTTGAAGATCGTGAGAGTACACGAGGAAATGCCAGTAATGAAGTGCAGTGAAAACAACGGCAGAGTCACATGAGGGTTTTTTTTCAACAATTTCCTGGCGGCAAGTATTTTTGTCTAAATATTTAAGGGTTCTATTGTATAATACTGGCAAGTAGGATTAAATTAGTTTATCTTAGGGAATCGATGTTTTAATTTAATCTTGTGTCACCCCTTAGGAAATATATATGGTAAAAACGAAAGTAACACAGGATAAAGCGATAAACCATCTGTAAGTAGGTTTCACACGAACACTTTTCAAGTTAATATTATTATAATTATTAGTATTATTATAATTTTTTGTTTTTTATTTTTTATTTTATTTTTTGGGGGGAGGGGGTTTACTGATTTGCAATGTCATGGGTGACTAGACTAAAGGTCCTTTATCTTACGTTGTTGAGCACCCGGAAGCTGCCAGACCAGAGTTGCCCGAAAAAGGGCTAGTGTAACTCTCTCTATATACGAGCAGTTTTATTGCTGAATAATATCGGAGTCTTTGGTTAGAGTAAAAGTTATATATTATCTATTATGTGAATGTGAACATGATTAGATTAATATCCAGCATCCGAGAATGGATAATAAGTCGTAGGCGTGTGCATAAACCGTCCTGGTGGTGTAATGGTTAGAGTGTTTAAAAATCTGTGTCTGATAACCCAGGTTCTAATCCCGGTGGATCACATATATGCTTTCATTAATTTCATTGGAGGTGTTTGGTGTTGTGGTGAAATAAATAAATAGATAGATTATGTTCGCCTCCAGTATGACCCTGTTTTGATTTTATGACTTCATTATCTCTTATACCACGCATTTAAAGAGCATCATGACTTTTAGCGGTGTCGATTTTTTTTCCAGGCGAGCAATAGCGAGCTTGCAACTTAGGAGGAAGCAGTCGTCGACTTCTGGATACCGAAACATGCATTAATTTGTCTCGAAAGGGGGTTGTGGGGGTATTTCTTAAGGTGTATGAATGTCTATTAACAGATTATCTCGGAGACGTGTATCAGAGTAAAATTATATATTATCTATTGTGTTTGCCTCTAATATGACCGTGTTTTGATCCTTAAACCTCATTACCTCGAATACCACACATTTATCAACATAATATCATAACTCGCAGCGAACACCAGACTTGTGTGCAATCCATCCATAACGTTTCCCCTGTGAGACCGCCGTGAAAGTGCAGTACAACACAAAGTGAGAGTGCAGGAGGGGAGTGATAGTGCAGGCTGGAGTGGCATGAGAGGGCAGTATTAACGTGAGAATGCAAGGTGTGGTTGGTGTACAGTCACGCTCAGAGGACGTGTCATATCTCCTCACCTATATCCTGCAAAACCAAGTTTGGCAAAGTAAGTCTATTAAATGATGTTTCCAACATTTATGGACCAATTGAGTTCAAACAGTCAGTACCGTCAGTTGGCACTTGACCTTTATAATACAAGTAATACTCCAGAGACAAATATGGACATTTGTTAATAAATTATTGATATATTTGGTTTAACAAATAAATACATACATATACAGTACAGTATATTCCTGATGGCTAGACATCCATAGTCAAACCTGACACCAACAAATGATTACACACAAGAGGGGCATAGCTGCCTTCCCACTCGTCATATACCGAAGACCATTAGTGTCTCCTGAATTATAAACTTGTTCTTGGTTGTCAGCGCTTTCCAGTCACTCCGCCTCACGACTACTTCGCCTCATGACCACTTCGCCTATGTCCATTACGCCTCACGACCAGTTCGCCTTGCCACCACTACGCCTTGCGTCAATAACGCCTCAGCACCAGTTCGCCTCATGATTCAGCTTCCCTAACCTAACCTAACCTAACTTAACCTAACCTAGCCTAACCTAACCTAACCTAACCTAACTATAAAAAACTAATGTACATCGTTCAAATTGTGCGTCAAATTAGTAGAGAGGTGAAGCGGTAAGAAAGCGTGAGGCGAACTGGAGCTGAGGCGTTGTTGTCGTGAGGCGAAGTGGTAGTGAGGCGTAGTGGTTACAAGGCGTTGTGGTCATGAGGCGAAGAGACCAAGGCGAAGTGGTAATGAGGAGAAGTGGCCTGCTCCCTTGTCAGCTAAGTATCGAATATAGGTGTACAGTTATGCTTAAAATAATAACCAATAGGGTAACTTTGTTGAGTAATTGAATATTCATTAAATTTCAATTATAGTGTTTAAGTCAATGTGCTTAATCTTTTCTCCATATATAAGTGTTTATTGTAATAATTGCACAATGAAGAATATACGAAACTTACTAATATCTACGAAAAAACTGAGCATAGGGGAAGGGGCATGCCTGTCTCCCTGTCCTTCCTATACTCTAAATTATAAAATTAGGTTATGAAAAGGGTATATAAAGTGTTCATAATATTGTCAATTAGGTACATTGACTGTAATATACTCGATTAATAGAAGGATACATTGATGTATCACTATAAATATACCCAATAATTTTGTATACTTTCATTATACCTCCCTGTTCTTCCTACCCCACTGTCTCCTGCCCAGCACCGCCCCCGGGACTCCACCACCACAATAGTTAATTGCCACGGCCTCTCTTGCCGGGGGAGGACCGCTATTATCTGGCTAGTGAGGGAAAGCGGGGATGGGGTGGGGGGCCTACACGTGAGACACATCAGAAAGGATGCATATGTACAGAGAGAACTATGCTTCTTATGTTATTACTATATACAGTATAAGCCTCTCGTTGTATTGACACCCAAAACAACTGAAAGCTAGTTAAATCCACACATTACGAAAGGCGTGTATTTACAGAGAGCAAAACCACTTATTTTCGTACTAAACAGTAATATACCTTTCTTTGCATTGAACCCCAGAGGCAGATAATTCCAGCCAGAGCCACACGCCTGAGATAGCTGAGTTTTATACTGTATCATACTGTACATAAGCCTATGATATCGATCCCTGTACCAAAAATACAATACAAGTCCTTTACTCACTACACAACACAGTCTAGTAAAAGAACACTCAAGACATCCAGGATTAGCTAAAGCTAAGCTACTTTAATTTGTATGTAGTACTTGCTCTATCCCCTTACTTTTTTTGAAGTCTTTTGTGATTACGCTTAACATGTCTATCACATTTGTTATCTATGTGCATGAAGGAAGCAAGGACACTACTTTAAACACTGCCTGGCCGACTTGGTGTCTGAGGAAGACAAGTAAATGTTAACATAAAATCAATAAAGCACTGAGTGCAAGCAGCGATTTATATGAATAGGAATTTAAGAGGAATAATAGCTAGGTGGCTTAGCCCACCATCTATGATGTTTTCGACATTTCATATTTCCCAACTGTTCACCTTGCACTGATTACTTTATTTTCCTCACTCGTGAGGCCTCACCTCAGAATGTTGCCCTACCTTACCCCTAAAGTCAGACAGTCGCAGTGCCCCTTGGACTCGACTTCCCCTCTCCTTTTGCCCCTGCAGCAACCCTTCCTCCTTCTGTATTGCTCTAGATGTGCAACGGTGAACTCAGTTCAGTGGACGAGAGTTCAAATTGAGTTTACGCTAAAAAGGACTATTTGACAGATCCGGAAGAGCTAAATGACAGACAAACCTCGTGCCTCCCGCAGCCACTGATGCGATTACCCCCTGCAGTCGAGTGTGCAGCAGTGCTGGAGCTCCGAACCCGAATAGGAAATCTCAACCTGGGGACCCCAGACACCTATGTTGAAGAATTTACCTTGCATTGGGAGGTTAAGCTCCTGAAGCTACTGAAGACCGAAGCCATTGAAGCCACCCGAGTCCCCCTTCAGTAACACTGACCCAGCCGCCCCTGACGCCGCCACTGTGTGGTCCTGTTGCCAACGCATTGAGATGGCCTGCTGTCTACACCCTGTGTGTTGCCCTCCCTCTGATGCTCTTCGGTGTGGCCCAGTTGACGACGAGCCGAGAGACCCTGTTGCTGCCCCTCTGGGAGGTGCCCTGTTGACAAAGTGCTGAGCCTGCCGACGATGCCCTGGACCTGCCGCCCCACCACCCTGGAACTAGGTGTTATTAGAGCGGCTGATGGAATTATTAGACGATTGATAAAACACTAATTGAAGTGTTTTTAGGACCTCTATTGACGAATATCTGCTGTTCCCAGAACCCAGATAATTTGTAATTTACCTTACCTTTAGATACCTTTAGATGTGTTCGCCGCTCTTCTAGCGGCACCAAGGAGCGCGACGCCCCTCGTTATGGGTGGTGATTTGGTGCAGTAGACTGTTTGAAGCGACAGCTCGCTCCCTTGCGAGGATGGGCTCGTCTGGCACTTTTTGCAGTTCGACATCTAGGGCTCTCTTGAAGTTGTCTAACGAGATGTCCCTCATGTCTCTTACTCGCCGTGGGAGTTTGTTGAAGAGACGTGGGCCTCTGTGTGATAACCAGCCCTCTCGCAGAGAGCCCATAGCACCCCTGTTATTCATCTGGGGGATTTCGCATTCCCAGCCTCTCCTATCACTGAATTTCATGACTATCGGAGTATGTAGGTTTGGTACTAAACCCTCTGCGATTTTCCACGTGTATATTATTAGGTAACGTTCTCTTCTACGTTCCAGTGAGTACAGATTCAGTGCTCTTAAACGCTCCCAATAGTGTAGATGTTTTATCGAACTTATATGCGAAGTGAAATTTCTTTGTACACTCTCTACGTCATTTATTTCACCTGCTTTGTATGGGGATGTTAATACGCTACAGTATTCAAGCCGCGGTAGCACTAGAGATTTGAAGAGCGTTATCATAGGCAATTCACCGCGTGTTTTAAAAGTACGCAGAATCCAACCCGTTAGATGTTTCTCAGCCGCCACTTTGACCTGGTTATGTACTTTGAAACCCATATTTTCAGACATTAATACCCCAAGGTCTTTCACACTGTCTTTCCGTTCTATTATGTGGTTAGATTCTGTTAAGTAATTTGTAATTTCTTTAACACCATTATTATCTCCGTACCGTATTAATTGGAATTTTTCCTCATTGAATTGCATGTTGTTTTCCCTGGTCCACTGGAACACTACATTCATGTCTTCCTGCAGTCGGCCCATGTCCTCTTGTGTGTTTACTATCTTGCTTAATTTTGTGTCATCAGCAAAAGACGACACCGTACTGTGTCTGGTGTTGGTATCTATGTCGCAAATTAGTATGAGGAACAGAAGGGGCGCTAGCACTGTTCCTTGGGGCACTGAGCTTTTGACATCCGAAGGCTCAGAAGTGACTTGGTTTACTGCTACCGATTGTTTTCGGTTTACGAGGAAATTGTATATCCACCGTCCGATTTTCCCAGTTATACCTTTTGCTTTCAGTTTGTGGGCTATTATACCATGGTCACATTTATTAAATGCCTTAGCAAAATCGGTGTAAATGACATCCACGTTTTTCTTTTCTTCTAGCGCTTTAAGAATTTTGTCATAGTGTTCCAAAAGTTGTGAGAGACATGATCTTCCCGCTCTGAACCCATGTTGACCGGTGTTGTGTAGTTCATTTGTCTCCATGAATGTTGAAATTTTGCTTCGCAGGACTCGCTCGAAAACTTTAATGATGTGAGAGGTTAGAGCTACCGGGCGGTAGTTTTTTGGTAGTGCTTTACTCCCTCCTTTATGCAGTGGGGCAATTATTGCATTTTTCAAGCTATCTGGTATGTCACCAGTGTCTAGACTCCTTCTACACATTATAGCCAGGGGTTTTGAGAGGTTTTCCTTACATTTTTTCATTAGGATCGAATTCCATGAGTCCGGGCCTGGTGCCGAGTGGGATGGCATGATGGAAATGGCCTCTTCTATGTCTTTTGGACCAAAATCAATATCCAGCATCTGAGGGGTTTCCGTGGGGGAGGTTTCCATGAAAAATAAATTTTGGTCTCTGATGACTTTTGTTTCATCAGGCTCACTAAATGCCATTTCATACTGCCTGCTTAAGAGTTCGCTCATTTCCTTTTTGTTCCCTGTGAAAGAGCCGTCCCCTTTGCTCAGTGGGCTGATGTTTGATGTTGTTTTAGCCTTTTGTTTGGCATATGAAAAGAAGTATTTGGAATTTTCCTTTATACCTGCAATAGCTTTCCTCTCCTCTTCCATATGTTGTAGTTCATATGATATTCTTAGCCTTTGTTCAATTTCCACAATTTCTCTATCTATTTCGACCTTTTGCCTATCCTGTAGATTTTGATGTGTGCATCTTTGTGTGAGTAATTTTCTTCTTCTGTACAGCCTCCTCCTTTCCCGATCTTGTTTGCTTCTTCGTTTTGTTTGTCTTGCAGGTATATGGTGGCTACAGATTTGGGTCATGGTTTCTGTTATTAAGACTAGACATTCTGCTGGTGTCAGGTTATCCATTAAATCTTCCCAGTCTATTTCCTCCATTTCTTGATTTACCTCTTCCCATCTAATGTTTTTGTTATTGAAGTTAAATTTACTGAAGGGGCCGGTTTTTGTTCTCGATTCTGAGGTTGTCTGTACACTTTCTAAGGTTGTTTTGATCTCAATTAATTTATGATCTGAGTATGTTGTGTCCGATATGTTAATGCTGTGTACTAGAGAGTCGTTGTTAGTGAAGACCCGGTCTAAGATATTGTTTTCCCGTGTGGGTTCAGCAATATGTTGGGTAAGACTAAAAAAATCACAAAGTTCAAAAAGCTCTCTCGTATTAGTATTTGCTTCTCCGGTGTTATTTGCCACTAACTGGTTTTCTAGTTGTCTCCATTTAATGTTTGGTAGGTTAAAGTCTCCTAGCCATATAATATTTGGTGTTGGGTTCCCCAGGGTTTCCACTTCTGATTTTATTTTGTTGAGCTGGGGTTTGAATTCTTCTCGGGATGAGTCTGGAGGCCTGTATGTAACAATAACTGCTAAATTTAGGGATTCTATTTTAACTCCAAGTATTTCCACCACTTCATTACTGTTATTTAGGAATTCAGTATATATCAGTGAGTCATGTATGTACAAGGCTACACCTCCATGTGATCTATGCGTTCTGTCCGCCCTATGTAGATTGTAACCAGGAATCCATACCTCACTATCTTCCTGATCTTTAATGTGAGTTTCTGTGAGAGCCGCAAATATAGCGTTTCCTTCTTCTAGCAGGCCCCTAATAAATGGTACTTTGTTCGTGGTTCTATTTTTTAGGCCTTAGATATTTGCAAACAAGATTGGGGAGGGATTGTTTGGAGTACTATGTGTACCTAATAGTCTTCGGGATGTATTGGCCACTTTTGGGAGGCCAGGAGGTGCTCGAGGTGTTCTATGTGCTCTTCCATCTCCCTCAGTCTCTTCATCTTCATCTGCCCTTTCCCTCCTTGCCTTTTTCCTCTGTCTCGTCCTCGCATAGCTAGAGAGTTTTTTGGGCTACCATTCGTGTTAGGTCTATCATATCTCCAAGTCCCTTTAATATGAAAAGCTGGGCATTTCATATTGTAGCAGGTCTTGTTCTCAAGTGATGTCTTGCAAAGGGATGGGTGGTGGTATTTGCAGGTTTCACCAAATCTACATTTTCCATGACTGGTTATGTTGTTGCAAATTTTGGGATGAGCAAATCTACATGCATTCCCATTATATTCGCCCTTTTGACCAAAGTAGCACCTTCTTTCCAGATAATATCTGCACACTGGTGTAGACAACCCCAGTAGGTGTGGCTGGGGCTGCAAGGGGTTATGTGGTGAGCTAAGTGTGATAGTGGGCTTGGTGTATGGGTGGGTGAGGACTGCAGGGGGGTGGAGTTACGGGTCGGTTGTAGGTGGGCAGGTGGCAGTGGTGAGGGGGAGACGATGTGGAAGGGGAGCCTGATATGGGGGCTTGTTGCATCCTACGTTCATCCTGCAAATGTATTTGATCAACAGCAGTAGGGTGATCAATGGCCATAGATGGGATTAATGTGGGTGTTTTCTGGGTCTGGGGAGGTGTGGGGAGATGTGCGGCAGGGTTTGTGGATATGTAGGGTGCGAAAGGTTGTTGTTCGGCAGGCGATGTGTGTTGATGTGCAGGAGGCAATGTGGGCATTCATGGGAAGGTGTGCGTGTGTGGGTTGTGATATTAGTATGGGCCCTGAGGCCCCAATAGTTCCCCATTTTCTGTGAAAGGTAGCTATGTCTTGGCTATATTTCAGTCTATCTTGTACTTCTGTATTTTCTACAGTCTGTAAGACTTGCCATGTGATATCGAAACAACTATCGCAGAAATGGAGGTTCTTCCCTCTTGTATTGTACGCCTCATTTATTGGTGTCAATCCTATGCAAATCCAGTGGTATGGTTGCTTGCATATCCGACATGCGGTGCCATTATGCATGTGTATATTCATCTTACAACTCGTACAGTTGTCTCTGGTAAACATTTTTGTTTGTTTTTGTTTTTGTTTTTGTTTTTGTTTTTCCACCCGCCCTTACATGTGGGAGAGAGAGAGAGAGAGAGGGGGGGGGGGGGGGGGGGGGGCTTGGAGAACAAGGAGGTGTTTGTTACGCGGTTTGTGGGGAGTGTGGGGGGGGGGTGCCACTCGTTTACACTCGTTATGTTTAAACTTTAAGTAACTTTAAGTAACACTTTCAATAATTATCTTATGAAACAGAATTCTCACTGCCCTAACCACTTTTCCCTGTTTTTGGTCGACTGTTTAACGGAATATACGGCACTCTAGGAAAATAACGAACTTTCCAGGCTACCTATATATAGTATCTATTTTAATTTTCATATTTTACCTATCAACTTGATTCAACACTGCTCAGGTTCGAATTTTCACCACATTTGGTTGCGTGGGAGATCTTTCTCTCCAATAACGTCACTACTAACCTGCGATATGGTCGAGAAATAATCTGCACTGATTTAATTTGTTTAAATATTGTTTTTCTCTGTTTGCTATTATTTACGATATTTGTTTTGTCGGTACCCTTTCCTGTCGAGGTTAAGTTTCGCTTTTGGTAAAATCGTATAGGGGGAGGGGAGGGGACGTGTCCAGGAGAGCGAGGGGATATATGTGTTTATCTATCACCTACCACACCTTCCCACTCTGAACCTGTTTTGGTGACTAAATGGCATTACGATAGGGCAGACTGGGAGGGTCTTCAAGGTTTCTTTATTGATATTCCCTGGACCTCTTTCTTTTCTAATGATGCACACTCCACCTTGAGCCACATACAAGATTTTGTAAAAATTGGAATGGAAACTTTTATTCCTCATCAAAAGTACAGTAAAAGATCTAATTCACCTAAATGGTTTGACCATAATTGTGCTAGAGTAACTGAACAAAAAGCAATAGCCTACAATGCATACACAAGATCAAAAACACATGAAGCCTTTAATTACTTTAGAAACATCAGAAATCATGCCAAAACTGTATTAAACCTAACTAAATCAAACTTTCTCCATAAGCAGGCAAATAAACTTCTAAATAATCCAAATGATAACAAAATATTTTGGTCTACTCTTAACTCATTCAAATCCAACTTCACTACTGCTTCATCCATTCCACCATTAAAATCTCCGACTGGCAATCTTGTAAGTGACCCACGAGGTAAAGCTAACCTTCTTGCAGATATTTTCTCCACCAACTCAACCTTAGATGAAATAAATCAAGATGTCCCTGTACTTAATTTTAATTCACCTGAAATTCCCTCACTTAAGATCCACACCAGACATGTCAAAACTATTTTGCAGAATCTCTCAGTAGATAAGGCTCCTGGTCCAGATGAAATTCCTCCAATAGTACTTAAGAATTGCTCCTTGGTGCTCGCTCCTGTATTGGCAAAATTTTTCCGTCTGTGTACTCATACCTCATGCTTCCCAGTACCCTGGAAAGAAGCAAACATCCATCCAGTTCCTAAAAAAGGTGCCTCTTCAGATCCATCAAACTACAGACCAATAGCTATAACTTCCACTCTTGGCAAAGTTTTTGAAATTATATTAAACAATCACATAATTAAGCATCTGGAGAATAATAAATTAATCAGTGATAGGCAATATGGTTTTAGACGATGTCGATCAACTGCAGACATTCTTTGCCTTCTTACGCATCAAATCAACCAAGCTACAGACCAACATGGTGAAACACATACAATAGCACTGGATATATCAAAGGCATTTGATAGAGTCTGGCATCAATCCTTATTGTCGAAGATGTCACACTACGGCCTTGCATCATTAGTTCCACTAATTTCTTCTTATCTTCATAACAGAAAAATACGTGTAATGGTAGATGGCCTTTATTCTCAATTTCACTCAATAAATGCTGGTGTTCCCCAGGGATCAGTTTTGGCCCCAACTCTGTTCCTCATTCATATCAATGATCTCATATCTACCACTCATAATCCAATACATTCCTATGCAGATGACTCAACACTCCACAGTTCCTTCACATTTACCAATTCTTTCACCCAACCCGATCTTATAAATTCAAAAATAAACACTGCAATTTCTCTGAACCGGGACCTTTCTAGAATTAATGAATGGGGACAAGAGAATCTAGTTTCCTTTAATGCACAGAAAACCAAGTACATTCAATTTTCTAACCGACAGAATCTCACTGACTCCCATATATTTTTTAATGATGTAAATATTCCCACTTCCCCTAGTATTGACATTCTCGGTGTAACATTAACTACTAACTTGAGCTGGACACATTATGTTAGAAGCATTCCTAAGAATGCCTCTAAAAAACTGGGACTCCTGTACAGAGTTCGAGAATTCTTCACTGACGAGCAGTTGGCCGTAATATATAAAAGTCATGTGCGCTCTCAGATGGATTACTGTTCACCTCTGTGGGGTGGAAGTGGAGTGGTTGCATTGAGGCAGTTGGACAAAATTCAAAATAAAGCTATTAGATTAATCAATAACCCTGCAATCACACAGGACCTTCCTACATTAGCCATACGAAGAAACGTTGCATCCCTTGCATTATTCTACAGATATTTTCACAGCAATTGTTCCGAGGAACTTGCTTCAATTGTGCCGCCTCTCCACATCTTTCCCCGTAGAACTAGGGCAGCTGAGAGCGCCCATGTATTTACACTTTCTCCTCCACAATGCAGAACTTCTGCTTATCAGAATTCATTTATCCCCAGAGCTACTACTCTTTGGAATTCACTTCCCTCGAATTGCTTTCCACAAACTTACAATCAACAAATGTTTAAATCCAGTTGTTACAAACATTTTATGAATGGAGGATGCCTTTAGGCACATGGACCTTTTTGTTTTATCTGTGTTTTTCCTTCCTCCGTTCATTGTCTCTTAAAAAAAAAAAAAAAAAAAAAATGGTCTTTGCGGTCACCGAGGGTATTTTGTTCCCAAGCTAAAAGTTAAAAGTTCCCCTGACTTTAATTCTCTGTATTATACTTTCCTAGTTTATTTACGTGATATACGATGTTTCTTATTTGATTAAGAAACCTGTAACTTGATTCACCCAGTAAACTCCAGTTCAGCTTAGAGCCAAACCCAATTGCAAAAACATAAATTCATTAGTTAGTTAAATCACTTGCTGTTCCCAGGACCTAAGTTGCCGAGTTAGGTAAAACAGAGCTAATTAGTCAGATAGATACTTGCTGTTCCCAAAACCCAAGTAGTGAAATTAAAAGCTAGCTAACTTAGGACTAATTAGCTCAGTGCATACACAGATTAGCTGTTGCAAAATTAAAGTTATTGTCTGCTGTTCACAAGGACCCAGGCAAGACAGGAGTAATAAGATATATACATACTGTGGATCTCCGGAATACAAAACCAATATTAACTTTTGCTATTCTCATATATGAAAGTGCTCACGGCCACGTTTGGTCCACGTATAACAAGATATGTATTTAATAAAGTGTTATTATTATCTGTGGTCGCAAGAGGCCCTAATTATGATAACTTGGTGTTGTAATATTTTATATTGTTGCAGTATACTGTGACTTGTATGACGTGTACTGTGACTTGTATGACGTGTACTGTGACTTGTATGACGTGTACTGTGACTTGTATGACGTGTACTGTGACTTGTATGACGTGTACTGTGACTTGTATGACGTGTATTGTGACTTGTATGACGTGTACTGTGACTTGTATGACGTGTACTGTGACTTGTATGACGTGTACTGTGACTTGTATGACGTGTACTGTGACTTGTATGACGTGTACTGTGACTTGTATGACGTGTACTGTGACTTGTATGACGTGTACTTTTCTATTCTTAGATTTAATAGACTAGTTTTATGTATTTGTTTATCTTTGTTTGACATATCAAGGTTATTACTATAGAACCCCTGCCTTAATCACAGCAGTGATTATTTGTGTGACTACGAATCCAAGGGGTTTCGATTGAATTCCCGCTGAAGACAGATAAATAGCCAAATGAGCTGTTCATCTTACCTTATATACAGTATATGGTTGGCAACTACAGTAGAAACTATGGCAACTAATATTTAATATATTATTCATGATATACCTCTGACCTAGTAACTAAATGTAATGGTTTCCAATATACCACATGCTCAGAGGCCAAAAGTGTCGGGCATGGGTATCTCAGAAATACGCATTCAGGGTCAATTCCTACTAAGGAAACAAACATGATCAAGTAGAAAAGTGATAGATTTTGGCTTAACAATAAAATCATAATATTTTATTCTTTAAATATATACAGTATAATTTATACTGTACGTTACCGGTACATAAATGGTGTATTAGTAGTCTTTCTATTGCGGCATAATATAATATTCACTATGGGTAAGGGCAGCGCCGTTTACCATGTAAAAAACAAAATATATTTATAAAATTAACTATGCCGAGCCTTTCATTCACATTAAGAAGGTACGGTCTCGAAAAGAATTATATATATATATATATATATATATATATATATATATAATATATGGAAAATCAAATACAGAGAAGGCATATCGTAAACACTTGATGCAGGGACTACGATTTTTTTTTTAAAGTCGCAATGAGAAGTTCAAACATCCACGCTCGCGACTCTGTCCTGCAAATATTAGCTCGCTACACTGACCAGATAGCATACCTATCTAGCTTGAAAGGTTTTAGAGTGTCTATTCAAAAGTATTTGAAGTTTAAATTATTTAGATAAATTAAGAAAGGTCACTGTATTGTTATATCGATGCTCCAGTTCCTCTCACTTTAAAGTCTTGACAATGCAACAAATTGATTTTAGAACATGTGTGTAATCTCTTGGCCACAATTGAAATCATTCTCAAAATGAGCTTTGGCATTCACTGGAGGTTACCAGCACAAATGATAGTATTAATATGTATTGTACACTCACCAACATATGCACCTGTTACAGAGTGCAGTAAAACCAAACACAAACATCAATTTAATTAGCCAAAGAATGTGCATAGCTTATTTCACTTGCTTATACTATGCTCAACATTGGTAAACTAGCATAAATAAAAGTAACTTTGTTAAAACTGTGAAAGGAGGTGAGGGAGGTACTACATGGAGGTGAGGGAGGTACTAAAAGGAAGTGAGGGAGGTACTACAAGGAGGTGAGGGAGGTACTACAAGGTGGTGAGGGAGGTACTACAAGGAGGTGAGGGAGGTACTACAAGGTGGTGATGGAGGTACTACAAGGAGGTGAGGGAGGTACTACAAGGTGGTGACGGAGGTACTACAAGGTAGTGATGGAGGTACTACAAGGTGAGGGAGGTACTACAAGGTGGTGGGGGAGGTACTACAAGGTGGTGACGGAGGTACTACAAGGTGAGGGAGGTACTACAAGGAGGTGAATGAGGTACTACAAGGAGGTGAGGGAGGTACTACAAGGTGCGGGAGGTACTACAAGGAGGTGAGTGAGGTACTACAAGGAGGTGAAGGAGGTACTACAAGAAGGTGAGGGAGGTACTACAAGGAGGTGAGGGAGGTACTACAAGGTGGTGAGTGAGGTACTACAAGGAGGTGAGGGAGGTACTACAAGGTGAGGGAGATACTACAAGGAGGTGAGTGAGGTACTACAAGGAGGTTAGGGAGGTACTACAAGAAGGTGAGGGAGGTACTACAGGGAGGTGAGGGAGGTACTACATGGAGGTGAGGGAGGTACTACAAGGAGGTGAGGGAGGTACTACAAGGAGGTGAGTGAGGTACTACAAGGAGGTGAAGGAGGTACTACAAGAAGGTGAGGGAGGTACTACAAGGAGGTGAGGGAGGTACTACAAGGAGGTGAGGGCAGTACTACATGGAGGTGAGGGAGGTACCATAAGGTGAGGGAGGTACTGCAAGGAGGTGAGGGAGGTACTACAAGGAGGTGAGGGAGGTACTACAAGGAGGTGAGGGCAGTACTATATGGAGGTGAGGGAGGTACCACAAGGTGAGGGAGGTACTGCAAGGAGGTGAGGGAGGTACTACAAGGAGGTGAGGGAGGTACTACAAGGAGGTGAGGGAAGTACTACATGGAGGTGAGGGAGGTACTACAAGGAGGTGAGGGAGGTACTACAAGGAGGTGAGGGAAGTACTACATGGAGGTGAGGGAGGTACTACATGGAGGTGAGGGAGGTACTACAAGGAGGTGAGGGAGGTACTACATGGTGAGGGAGGTACTACAAGGAACATAAGAACAAAAGAACATAAGAAAATGGGAGTCTGCAAAAAGCCGATCGGCCCATACAAGGCAGATCCCTGTCACACCCAACCCCAATTATAGGCCCAACTCACTAATACCTTGGGCACTGCCCCCACCAAAATGGTCAGGGATTAACACAAGATTACGGGGGTCTGCTGAGCGCCGATTGACCCACACCTGGTAGATCCCCCTCACACCCAACCCATCCCGTCCATATGCCTATCTAATTTTATCTGAAAGCTCCCTATCGTTCTTGATCTCACTA
Source organism: Paralithodes platypus (assembly GCA_032716605.1). NCBI lineage: Eukaryota > Metazoa > Arthropoda > Malacostraca > Decapoda > Lithodidae > Paralithodes > Paralithodes platypus. The sequence goes on from CM064556.1 coordinate 6,370,097, forward strand.
TATCACTTGGTAGCCTATTCCACCCATCTACAACTCTGTTACCAAACCAATATTTGCCTACTTCTTTTCTGAAACGAAATTTATCTAATTTGAAACCATTTGTACGAGTTCTTTCGCTATCACAGAGCTTTAGTACATTTTTCATGTCCCCTTTATTAATCCCACTAACCCACTTGAATACCTCTATCATATCCCCTCTAACTCTGCGTCTCTCTAACGAATGTAAGCTTAATTTCTTCAACCTTTCTTCATACGGAAAATGTCTAATATTATGGATCATTTTTGTCATTGTACGTTGTACTCTCTCCAATGAAACTATGTCCATTCTGTAATAAGGACACCAAAATTGAACAGCATAATCCATGTGGGGTCTTACTAATGACAAGTAAAGTTTTAAGATAACTTCAGCAGTTCTGTTACTCACACTCCTAGATATGAACCTGAGAATCCTGTTTGCCTTGTTACGAACGCTTATACATTGTTTTCTAGGCTTCAAATAATTGCTAACAAACACACCTAGATCTTTCTCACAGTCTGAGTTTTCTAATTCCATATTAGCTAGTTTATATTTAACATTTGTATGCATCTTCCCTATCTGTAATACCTCGCATTTGTCAATGTTAAATTTCATCTGCCAATTTACTGACCATTCGTGTAAGGTATCTAGATCCCTTTGCAGACACTCTATATCTCTATCTGAATCAATTTTTCTCCGCATTTTGTTATCGTCTGCAAATTTACTTATCCTACTAGTTATACATAAATCAAGGTCATTTATGTATATAATAAACAACAGAGGACCTAATACAGATCCCTGGGGGACGCCACTTTTGACTGCTCCCCATTCTGACTTGGTACCATCTATGCTGACTCTCTGCTTCCTACCAATTAGCCATGACCTAATCCATCCTAACAACGCCCCACCTATTCCATGTGTCTCAACCTTTCTCATCAATCTCTCATGAGGGACTCTGTCGAAAGCTTTACTGAAATCTAAATATATAATATCATATGACTTGTCATTATCTACTGCTTCATATACCTCTGAGAAAAAACTAAGCAAATTAGTAAGGCAAGACCGTCCCTGAGTGAATCCATGCTGAGAAGAATTTATTAAGTTAAATGTTTCTAAGTGGTTTCTCATTTTCCTAGCAATAATTGACTCTAGTAGCTTTACTGTGATTGAAGTGAGACTAATGGGACGGTAATTGGATGCTATTGATTTATCACCTTTTTTGAAGATCGGAACTACATTTGCAAGCTTCCAAGCTTCTGGAACTATACCTGTTTCTAATGACTTGTTAAATAGAAATGTTAATGGGTAACCAAGAAATGTTAATGGGTAACCAAGAAATGTTAATGGGTAACCAAGAAATGTTAATGGGTAACCAAGAAATGTTAATGGGTAACCAAGAAATGTTAATGGGTAACCAAGAAATGTTAATGGGTAACCAAGAAATGTTAATGGGTAACTAGAAATAGGGAGAAACTAGGAGGTGAGGGATGTACTACATGGAGGTGAGGGAGGTACTACAAGGTGAGGGAGGTACTACAAGGTGAGGGAGGTACTACAAGGAGGTGAGGGAAGTATTACATGGATGTGAGGGAGGTACTACAAGGAGGTGAGGGAGGTACTACAAGGTGAGGGAGGTACTACAAGGAGGTGAGGGAAGTATTACATGGAGGTGAGGGAGGTACTACAAGGAGGTGAGGGAGGTACTACAAGGTGAGAGAGGTACTACAAGGTGAGGGAGGTACTACAAGGAGGTGAGGGAAGTACTACAAGGAGGTGAGGGAGGTACTACAAGGTGAGGGAGGTACTACAAGGAGGTGAGGGAGGTACTACAAGGTGAGATAGGTAGTACAAGGAGGTGAGGGAGGTACTACAAGGTGAGAGAGGTACTACAAGGTGAGGGAGGTACTACAAGGAGGTGAGGGAAGTACTACAAGGAGGTGAGGGTGGTACTACAAGGTGAGGGAGGTACTACAAGGAGGTGAGGGAGGTACTACAAGGTGAGGGAGGTACTACAAGGAGGTGAGGGAGGTACTACAAGGTGAGATAGGTACTACAAGGAGGTGAGGGAGGTACTACAAGGAGAGAGAGGTACTACAAGGAGGTGAGGGAGGTACTAGAAGGTGAGAGAGGTACTACAAGGAGGTGAGGGAGGTACTACAAGGTGAGAGAGGTACTACAAGGAGGTGAGGGAGGTACTACAAGGTGAGAGAGGTACTACAAGGAGGTAAGGGAGGTACTACAAGGTGAGAGAGGTACTACAAGGTGAGAGAGGTACTACAAGGAGGTGAGGGAGGTACTACAAGGTGAGAGAGGTACTACAAGGAGGTGAGGGAGGTACTACAAGGTGAGAGAGGTACTACAAGGAGGTGAGGGAGGTAATACAAGGTGAGAGAGGTACTACAAGGAGGTGAGGGAGGTACTACAAGGTGAGAGAGGTACTACAAGGAGGTGAGGGAGGTACTACGAGGTGAGAGAGGTACTATAAGAAGGTGAGGGAGGTACTACAAGGTGAGGGAGGTAATACAAGGAGGTGAGGGAGGTACTACAAGGAGGTGAGGGAGGTACTACAAGGTGGTGAGGGAGGTACTACAAGGAGGTGAGGGAGATACTACAAGGAGGTGAGGGAGGTACTACAAGGTGAGGGAGGTACTACAAGGAGGTGAGGGAGGTACTACAAGGAGGTGAGGGAGGTACTACAAGGTGGTGAGGGAGGTACTAAAAGGAGGTGAGGGAGGTACTAAAAGGAGGTGAGGGAGGTACTACAAGATGAGAGAGGTACTACAAGGAGGTGAGGGAGGTACTACAAGGTGAGGGAGGTACTACAAGGTGAGGGAGGTACTACAAGGAGGTGAGGGAGGTACTACAAGGAGGTGAGGGAGGTACTACAAGGTGGTGAGGGAGGTACTACAAGGGGTGAGGGAGGTACTACATGGTGAGGGAGGTACTACAAGGTGAGTGAGGTACTACAAGGAGGTGAGGGAGGTACTACAAGGAGGTGAGGGAGGTACTACAAGGAGGTGAGGAAGGTACTACAAGGAGGTGAGTGAGGTACTACAAGGAGGTGAGGGAGGTACTACAAGGAGGTGAGGGAGGTACTACAAGGAGGTGAGGGAGGTACTACAAGGAGGTGAGTGAGGTACTACAAGGAGGTGAGGGAGGTACTACAAGGAGTACAAAGTACAAAGGAGTACAAAGGAAATCAAGCAACAACAGATCTAGTGACCCTTCTAGGTTGCTTGTCCTCCAAAACACTGAGGATCAAGTGTCCACACAGTGGTTTAGAGTGGGTAAGGGAACATTGGAAAGGGAACTACTGCCCTGCCACTAACGTGGCAGGACTAGGAAGTTAGTAGGGGACATATGGGTTAGTAACTGAGGGGAGGATAAAGTTATTCATTTACAAACGCAGTCAGTCGCGCGTTTGATGCGAGATATTTGTCTAGGCGGAATTTAAATGAATCAACGGTGCTGCAGTCTATAACGTCTCGGGGAAGCCCATTCCACAAGTTGACAACTCGATTGAAGAAGAAATTCTTAGATTCGTGCGAGTTAAAAGATTTACCAATAATTTTGCAACCGTTTCCCCGCGTGTAATTAGATTGGTCGATAGTGAAGTACTTACTACAGTTCATATTGTCGATGCCTTTGATGATTTTGAACACTTGAATTAAGTCGCCTCTTAATCTACGCTGGGTTAAAGGAAATAGATTTAATTCTCTAAGACGCTCTTCGTATGGTTTGTTCTTTAGGCTAGGTATCATTTTGGTAACTCTACGTTGAACTCGTTCTAGCTTGTTTATATCTTTTTGGTAATAAGGGCACCAATAAAGGAGGTGAGGGAGGTACTACAAGGTGAGGGAGGTACTACAAGGAGGTGAGTGAGGTACTACAAGGAGGTGAGGGAGGTACTACAAGGAGGTGAGGGAGGTACTACAAGGTGAGGGAGGTACTACAAGGAGGTGAGTGAGGTACTACAAGGAGGTGAGGGAGGTACTACAAGGAGGTGAGGGAGGTACTACAAGGTGAGGGAGGTACTACAAGGAGGTGAGGGAGGTACTACAAGGAGGTGAGGGAGGTACTACAAGGTGAGTGAGGTACTACAAGGAGGTGAGGGAGGTACTACAAGGAGGTGAGGGAGGTACTACAAGGAGGTGAGTGAGGTACTACAAGGTGAGTGAGGTACTACAAGGAGGTGAGGGAGGTACTACAAGGAGGTGAGGGAGGTACTACAAGGTGAGGGAGATACTATACCTTGATTTTCAAAAGGCCTTTGACAAAGTTCCCCACAAACGTTTACTGCTAAAACTAAAAGCGCATGGAATACAAGACTAAAAATTGAAATGGATAGAAAATTGGCTCAGCAACAGAAAGCAAAAGGTAGTCATAAACGGTAAGGCATCTAAATGGACAATGTAAGTAGCGGGGTACCCCAGGGATCGGTACTAGGACCAATTCTCTTTCTAATTTACATCAACGACATAGATGAGGGTCTCACCTGTACAATCTCAAAATTTGCTGACGATACAAAAATTGCAAATAGCGTACTCTCAAAAGAACAAGTTGACGATATGCAACACAATCTAGATAAATTGTCATGTTGGGCCCAAATTTGGCAAATGAGTTTCAATGCGGAAAAATGTAAAGTACTACATGTCGGATACCTAAATGAGAAAGCAAACTATTCGATGAATGGCACTCAGCTTAAGAATGTAAACAGAGAAACCGATCTGGGAGTAACAATGTCGAGTAACCTAAAACCGAGTCAACAATGTTCAGAAGTTGTTAAGAAGGCAAACAAAATAATTGGCTTTGTGGGCAGGTCATTTGAGCATAAATCCAAAGAAGTTATCCTAACCCTTTACAATTCCTTAGTCCGCGCTCTTCTGGAATACTGCGTTCAATCCTGGTGCCCTTATTACCAAAAAGATATAAACAAGCTAGAACGAGTTCAACGTAGAGTTACCAAAATGATACCTAGCCTAGAGAACAAACCATACGAAGAGCGTCTTAGAGAATTAAATCTATTTCCTTTAACCCAGCGCAGATTAAGAGGTGACTTAAGTCAAGTGTTCAAATTCATCAAAGGCATCGACAATATGAACTGTAGTAAGTACTTCACAATCGACCAATCTAATTTCACGCGGGGAAACGGTTGCAAAATTATTGGTAAATCTTTTAACTCGCACGAATCTAAGAATTTCTTCTTCAATCGAGTTGTCAACTTGTGGAATGGGCTTCCCCGAAACGTTATAGACTGCAGCACCGTTGATTCATTTAAACTCCGCCTAGACAAATATCTCTCATCAAACCCGCGACAGACTGCGTTTGTAAATGAATAACTTTAATTTATTCCCCCCTCAGTTACTAACCCATCTGTCCTCTACTAACTTCCTAATCCTGCCACCGACATTAGTTCCAGGGCAGTAATTCCCTTTCCAATGTTCCCTTACCCACTTTAAACCACTGTTTGGATACTTGATCCTCAGTGTTTTGGAGGACAAGCAACCTAGAAGGGTCACTAGATATGTTGTTGCTTGATTTCCTTTGTACTCCTTTGTACTACAAGGAGGTGAGGGAGGTACTACAAGGTGAGGGAGGTACTACAAGGAGGTGAGGGAGGTACTACAAGGTGAGAGAGGTACTACAAGGAGGTGAGTGAGGTACTACAAGGAGGTGAGAGAGGTACTACAAGGAGGTGAGAGAGGTACTACAAGGAGGTGAGGGAGGTACTACAAGGTGAGTGAGGTACTACAAGGAGGTAAGGGAGGTACTACAAGGAGGTGAGAGAGGTACTACAAGGAGGTGAGGGAGGTACTACAAAAGGAATGAACAAACACGTGGGTTAAACCAAGATAATGGGAAGCAATGATATTACAAACAAATCTTATACAAAATAGTCCCACGTACACGATAATTTAGCACTTGCAAGTATGAGGCTGTAAGGAAGTTGGAGCTGTAGACATCGATATTAACTAGAACTCCCAGTTTCGGTTGTTGTGCATTTATAAACAGATGAAACCCAATTCAACATGTTTTTTATCCATCAGAAACCTACCTAATTAGTGTATGTCTGTTAAGTATCAATGTTTACGGATCCGACTTCCTTACAGCCTGAAACTCGCAAGTGGTAAATGATCGTGTACGTGGGCCTGAAACTCGCAAGTGGTCACTTGCCTCGCATCGTGCTAGTCAACCTCGCAAATACTCCGCTTATCAAGTTTCAGCTGAGTGTATATCAAATATGACAATTGTTTACAAGGCTGAGTATACAGGATTTACTCTAAACAATATAACTATTTCTTAAGACCGGGCTATACTGTATGTCATAATTACCTTTGCTGTGGCCATGTCAAATCTAAGATAGAAACCTTACCAAATCTGGCTATGATTTAAAACAGTCTTCACTCAAAGAACCGCCTCAACAACAACAACAATGTGTACTAGGCAGATAGGTATTATCTACGACGCATGCAAATATGAGGCAAGTGGAGTAGGCAAGGAAAGAAATAAGGAGGCTAGTAGAGGAGGTAAAGATGGAAGGAAGGAGGCCAGTAGAGGAAATAAGAAACGATGTAGGCTTGTAGAGAAATTAAGGAATGGGGGAGGCCAGCAGAGGAAGTTATGACGGCTGGAGGCTTCTAACGAAGATAAGGAATGAAGGAAGGAGGTAAGGAAGGAAGAAGACCAATAGAGGAGGTAAGGAAGGAAGGAAGGAAGGAGGCCGCTACTGTCACGATAACAGGGTGAGGATGACGAGGCAGGAGGCTACTGGTGGTGGTGGTGGTAGCTAGAACCACTTTCACCACCCTTCACACCTTTCTGGCTCACACCCCCTTTAGAAGCACCACCATATTGCACTACTTCATACCCGTCACATCACCACCACTTATTAGCACCTTTGCATCTGCACCATCTCCACCTCTTATTAGCACCACCACCACCACCACCACCACTTGTTAGCACCTACACATCTGCACCATCACCACCACTAATTAGCACCACCATCACCACCACTTGTTAGCACCTAAACACCTGTACCATCACCACCACTTGTTAGCTCCTACACATCTGCACCATCACCACCACTTATTAGCACCACCATCACCACCACTTGTTAGCACCTACACATATGCACCATCACCACCACTTGTTAGCAAATACACATATGCACGATCACCACCAATTGTTAGCACCTACACATCTGCACCATCACCACCAATTGTTAGCACCTACACACCTGCACCATCACCACCACTTGTTAGCACCTACACACCTGTACCATCACCACTCCTTGTTAGCACCTACACATCTGCACCATCACCACCCCTTGTTAGCACCACCACCACCACTTGTTAGCACCTTGACACCTTCCTGGCTGCCACACCTTAGGGGCACCACTCTAATGCACCACTTCACACCTACATTACCATAATTTCTTATGACTGTTTTACTAGTAATCCTGCTACATGCCCTCATTGTTACTATTTGTTATCACGTTCACACCTCTCTTGCTCAGACTCCTTAGATGAATGAATGAATGAATGATGGCGGGAGTAAAACAAGAAAGGAGAGTAATTTGGAGTAGAGGGAGATTAAGCTAAGAAAATGCAAGGAAAGAAACAAAATAGTACTTGGGCTAAACAGACCAGACCAGATGGCTGGAGTAAAGTAAGAGAAAGAGTAATTGGACAGAGGAAGAACAAGCTGAGAAGTGAGAAGTACAGTAGAAGACTGAAAGTTCTCGGGCTCAACCAAGTGTCTTCATTGTTAAACAAAACCCCCATATATCACTATTTTATACTCACATTCCTGCAAATCCGCATTATGCTTTACCCTGACTACTTCACACCGAATAAACCCTCACAACAGCAATACCCTACACCCTTAGAGGCAGGCCTTAAGGGAGAGGAGGGAGGGGGGGGGGGGGGGCTAGTTTCCCCCGTAGACCTCTCTCTCAAACTTAGAGAAAACACCCTAAAGACCCCCCTCAAGATAAATTTGTACATTTTTCAGTAGAAACATGTCCAGGCCAAAGGCCGGTTCCTAAATTGCAGGCTTGCTATGGATCTCCAGGAAAAATAAGACATCTAAATAGCACGATAGGTCTTGTTATTGGCAAGGAAATGTGGCGAAAGGTCTTCATATCGCCAAATTAATGGGAAGAACGTCTTAATTTCTCAAAACTAGTCTGACTAAACATGAGGGAGAAGGGAGTTAAGATAAAATAAAAAGCTCCCCTTAGTTGACTACTTCACACCCACATCAACACTTATTATCACTTCATCCACACCTCTTCCATATCCCATCTATGACAATTACCACTTTCTGCACACTCACCATTTATTTTTAGCTACATATACAACGTAATATATCAGCTTAAGACTCAACATACATTGACGTTTTTTTCTGGATATTATTGGAAGATGTTGTTCAGATTAGGAAGGGTATATGGAAGTCAGAGGGTTAATTGAGGTAGTCTTCTCCCTTTTAATTCCCACAGATCCTTCCCAAGCTACATACAATTTTTTTTTTTGTCTATGTGATTGAGAGAGGCAAAAGGCAGAACTGCCTATAGCGAGTGCCTCCCCCATAGTTGAAAGAGTGACAGGGCCAAAATCAAGGGACGTTCGAGCCAAAATGCCTAGACACACTGAGTTTGAAGCAATTTAAGTCATAGGAAGAGGGAAAGACTGATTCTGGGAGAGAGTTCCAGAGCTCAGCTGTTGAGTAGAAGAAAGTTTGAGAGTAACGTTTCACTCTTGGGTTGGAGAGTTGCACAGAGTAGGGGTGGGATTGAGTTGCAAGACGGGTACCACGTGCCCTACGTAAAGGAGGTGGTATACACTGGGAAAGCTCTGAGGAACACTGATTATTATAGTAGCGATAGAATAGCGAGAGAGATGCAACATTGCGGCGGAGAGAGAGAGATTGCAGAGAGTTGGTGAGTGGACGGGAGTTAATGATACGAAAGGCCTTCCTTTCAACTTTGTCTAGGAGAGCGGTGTGAGAGGAACCTCCCCACACATGTGAACAAAACTCAATGCAAGGATGCACAATGCCCCTGTACAGAGCAAGAAGCTGTGCAGGGGAAAAGAACCCCCTAAGGCGGTTGAGCACACCCAGCTTCTGGCAGGCTGCCTTAGCAAGACTGGTAATATGGTCCTTCCAACTGAGAGCAGAAGAAAAGGAGACACCAAGAATATTGAGAGAAGATGAAGGATTGATTTTTGTATTGTTAAAGAATAAGGGATAGTCTGCTGGGAGTTCCTTATGGGTAGATAGATGGAGAAATTGGGTTTTGGAAGCATTAAAGGTAACAAGGTTTTCTCTGCCCCAATTGGAGATATTATTTAGATAATAATTTAAGAGTTCTATGGCTTCGTTACGTTTGTCATTGAGGGATTGCTGGCTGGGGCATTCTGAAAAACTAATGGAGTAGTGTAAGGTTGAGTCGTCTGCGTATGAATGGATGGGAATTGAGGTACAGTTGAGGAGATCATTTATAAAAATTAGAAAAAGAATAGGAGATAGGACAGAGCCCTGAGGAACACCGGAGTTTATAGGGTGAGGAAGTGAACAATGGCCATCCACAACCGCGGCTATGGAACGGCCGGAAAGGAAATTAGAGACAAAGGCACAGATGGAGGGATAGAAACCGAAGGAGTACAAAGTACAAAGGAGTACAAAGGAAATCAAGCAACAACAGGTATAGTGACCCTTCTAGGCTGCTTGTCCTCCAAAACACTGAGGATCAAGTGTCCAAACAGTGATTTAGAGTTGGTAAGGGAACATTGGAAAGGGAACTACTGCCCTGGAACTAATGTCCGTGGCAGGACTAGGAAGTTAGTAGGGGACATATGGGTTAGTAACTGAGGGGAGGATAAAATAAAGTTATTCATTTACAAACGCAGTCAGTCGCGGGTTTGATGCGAGATATTTGTCTAGGCGGAGTTTAAATGAATCAACGGTGCTGCAGTCTATAACGTCTATAAGGAGGGTAGTTTAGAAATTAAAGATTTGTGCCAGACTCTATCGAAGGCTTTTGATATGTCTAGTGCAATAGAAAAAGTCTCACCGAAGTCCCGAAAGGAGGATGACCAAGAGTTAGTAAGATATGAAAGAAGATCACCATTAGAGCGACCCTTTAAGGAAGCCATACTGGCGATTTGAGAGTAGATTATGAGAAGAGAAATGCTTAAGAAATTTGTAAGCAAGAATAGTTTCAAAAACTTTAGAAAGACTAGAGATGAGAGCAATTGGACGATAGTTGGAGGGTTGAGAGCGGTCACCCTTCTTTGGGACAGGTTGAATGTGAGCAAACTTCCAGCATGAAGGGACGACGTTAGAGGATAGACAGAGACAAAAGAGTTTGCCTAGGCAGGGAGTCAGCACGGAAGCACAGTTTTTGAGAACAACATGAGGAATTGTATAATGATAGCCAGAATATACAGTCAAAACGCAGAATAATCTTCAAGGGTTTAAGAATAACTTTTCAGAGTTAAATGCTTAGAAAAGTTAATCACCGTCATATATTAAAAGACAACATAAAGTTAGCTTACATCTTTGAACTGAAAGAGTTTATGAAACCCTTACGAAACTTATGTCACTTTGTTTGCACATCTGACGCACTTAGGGTACTTATCCCTTTGAGTACCAGCGACGTGTGTTATATTATATTCTAGCTATGTTTAGACGATATTATGCAGCTTAGGAAGGATCTGTGGTAGTTAAAAGGGTTAATTGAGATAGTTTGAAGCCATATTATTGCCTGAGGTCCTTCCTAAGTCGTATGCAATTGTCAAATAGTTGCCAGAATATGATGAAAAGGACGTCCCTGGTACTGTACGGGTTATTAGCACATTATCAACCTAACCTGGTATGTCTTGATATTCTTGTATAGTATTGCAGTTTGATGGCGCCTCTTGACACATTTCTTGCCATTCTAATATCCTAGTTCCTTAGAAGACTAGTGTCTTACTTCCTTGTATTCTTGGTAAGTATTAACAAATCGTTCATCCAAATTAACCCTTTCATATTTAGGATCTCCTGAATTTTACTTTTATTATATTTTCTTTGTTCTTTTTAAATCTCTCGAAAACTGTCATAAAATTACGATCATGTTTAAAATGTATTAAATTTATTCATCGACTAAGTTTCTTTGTTTTCTCATGGTGAGATTTATATTTATGAATTATATTACTACTAATTAACATTAAATTACGATCGCGAATGACATTCATATATATGCACATTACATAGCGTCACTTTCATATTAAAAACAAACAATATGAATATAGTTTTATCAACTGTTGTTGTTGTTTATCAACTGTTAATAAATTCAGTTAAAAGCTAAATTATTCTCTTCACAGTTCAACTCCACCTCACTTAAGCATCTATACCACATGTTTTAAACTTACGAGTAAAATAACCGTATGTCATTCAATGACGTACCTACTTTTGGACTGAACCAACTCGATTCATGATCATGCAGTCATCATGTAACTGTCTTGATAACGTAATGCATAAGTGCGCGGAATTTCGGTGAGTATCCTAGGTTCAAGTTCTTAGAGTGCCACATGTATTTGTTGATTTCATTAATTGAGTTTAGAAGTGAAGTTGGTTGGTGAAAAAAATATAATATATCAAATAAAGTTAGAATTTTGTAATCTATGGCAAAGGTAGTTATGCAGAGATAATGTTTTCGTCAACTATCTATACACCTCTCTCTCTCTCTCTCTCAAAATATTTAAAAGGAAAATAAGACAGAATTATAAGACATACTGCAATGTTGCTCTGCCTGTATCCACACGACGAAATAATACTTCGTTTGTCATAGGATGACCTCCTGGGCTTAATTGCCCCCACCCTCTATAAAAGTGTATACACACACACCACACACATACACACACTCACACGCACGTACACACACACACACACACACACACACACACACACACACACACACACACACACACTCACACACATATAATACATTTGTTCCCGTTACTTCAGAATAAAGGTACTGTAACTACTCACTGAGGCTACTTTGCGGTGATACTCAAAACCCTTAGAATGATTTAATCAGCTTGAAAAGCTGGGCTTAATGACAGTATGTTGACCGTTAATTCAAAGTAATGCCGTTTTATTTATCTATTGATTCATTTATATTGTTTTATTTATTTATTTATTTATTTTTATTTTTATTTTATTTTTTGCTTGGAGGCTTGTACTTGCAATATCAGAGACAGAGTACGAACCGTTTTAATTCTTATAAATCGCTTATTTTCTTTTGTCAAGTGCTAATGGGTCTTTCAGATTAAGAACATATTATCACAATAATTGGTTAGCAAATATGAAGACAGATCTAATCGAATATATGTGCATATGCACAAATTAGAATTCAAAATGTTGATAGAAATAGTAATAATACAAATAATAATACGTGATGCGTCGGCAATATATGTAACGTTAAACCCCAGCGCCGCATAGGGTGCGTCGTGGTTTATTACTCGACCGGTCCTATGGCACCTAGATGGTTCAGATTTGTATCCCACGCAACTATGCCGATGGTTGAAAACCCTCAACGTCCAGGCGTGTGCGCGTGAGCACGCAAAAGCGTGTTTTTGCATGTTTTTGCCTATCCATTTCCCCATGTTAATTCCGACTTTCGGGCGCCCCGTAGGACCCCTTAATGACCTAGGGGATCGGTTTTTTTGTGGTTTTTCCTTCATTTCTAATCCATTCCAGATGTTTTCTGTATTTTTTATTTTTTTTACAACCTGCTGGTCCTGGAGTGTACATTTGTATTATATTGCCTGGGGCTCAGTGGGTTATCATAATAATTGGTTAGCAAATATGAAGACAGATCTAATCAAATATATGTGCATAGGCTATGCACAAATTGGAATTCAAAATGCTGATAGAAATAGTAATAATACAAATTGCTGTATTATGACATACATCCAGAGTTTTAAAAGGCCAGGATCTGCAAGTAGGTACTTTAAACTAGATATGGCAAACAACTAGTCTACAAATTGAGGAACAGAACAACATTTAGGGAAATTGAGGAATAGAACACTAATCAATGGAAAAGCAAATATAAAAATACCAAAGATCGAGCACCAGAGAGTCAGGATCGTCACCATAAAAAAGTCTTCACCTAAAAAGGCACCTGCTACACATTCTATGGACCAGAGTATACCTGCACCATGCGCTCTTTCCCTAGCTCCACCCCCAAAAGAGAAGACAAATGCCCCAAAGCTCCAAGCAATGCCCTCAAGGTAGCAGAAGAATCGGGAGGCAGGCCTACCTGCCCCTCTACCCTTATTTACTCACTTCTAGCGATTCCAGGGCGAAACTAGCATAAGCACCACCCACCTAAAAAGAGGCAGAGGAACCTTCTTGCCCGTAGCCGCCGGACCAGCAAGAGGAAGCAAAAATTATATTAGCTATTCAGAGAGGACTCGGACAGCAGCTCACCCTTATAAGACTAGCAGCTCCATCTTTGAGTATCTCATGAGGTAAGCCTGAGTATCTCAGCATCATCTTGAGCATCTCTATGACTCCTGGTTGGAGTTATACAAGCCCCGTCTTGAGTAATTAATTTGGGTCACGCCTGAGTACCCCGGAACCTACGTGATCAACTCCGTCAATTCTCGGTTTAAGTTACAATACCCCCGCCTTCAGCAACTCATTCGGGCTACAGCTGAGTACCTCGGCAACGACGTGAACAACTCGGTCAACTCTTAGTTGAGTAACTAATTCTGGTCAGTCCTGAATATCTCGGCACCGACGTGAGCAACTCCGTCATCCCTCACTCTGCAATTCAACTCTGCAAGCAGTTCAGAGATGGAATCCCTGCACCCGAGACTATCACCCTACCCATGACGCCTATCTTCTGCACGGTCCCTTCCTTCATTGGTATAGCCTATTACTGTTACTTCTGCACGGTCCCTTCCTTCATTGGTATAGCCTATTACTATTACTTCTGCACGGTCCCTTCCTTCATCAGTATAGCCTACTACTATTACTTCTGCACGGTCCCTTCCTTCATCGGTATAGCCTATTACTATTACTTCTGCACAGTCCCTTCCTTCATCAGTATAGCCTATTACTATTACTTCTGCACGGTCCCTTCCTTCATCGGTATAGCCTATTACTATTACTTCTGCACGGTCCCTTCCTTCATCGGTATAGCCTATTACTATTACTTCTGCATGGTCCCTTCCTTCATCGGTATAGCCTATTACTATTACTTCTGCACGGTCCCTTCCTTCATCGGTATAGCCTATTACTATTACTTCTGCACGGTCCCTTCCTTCATCGGTATAGCCTATTACTATTACTTCTGCACGGTCCCTTCCTTCATTGGTATAGCCTATTACTATTACTTCTGCACGGTCCCTTCCTTCATCGGTATAGCCTATTACTATTACTTCTGCACGGTCCCTTCCTTCATCAGTATAGCCTATTACTATTACTTCTGCATGGTCCCTTCCTTCATCGGTATAGCCTATTATTATTACTTCTGCATGGTCCCTTCCTTCATCAGTATAGCCTATTACTATTATTTCTGCACGGTCTCGTCCTTCATCAGTATAGCCTATTACTATTACTTCTGCACAGTCCCTTCCTTCATCGGTATAGCCTATTACTATTACTTCTGCATGGTCCCTTCCTTCATCAGTATAGCCTATTACTATTACTTCTGCACGGTCCCTTCCTTCATCGGTATAGCCTATTACTATTACTTCTGCATGGTCCCTTCCTTCATCGGTATAGCCTATTACTATTACTTCTGCACGGTCCCTTCCTTCATCAGTATAGCCTATTACTATTACTTCTGCACGGTCCCTTCCTTCATCGGTATAGCCTATTACTATTACTTCTGCACGGTCCCTTCCTTCATCAGTATAGCCTATTACTATTACTTCTGCACGGTCCCTTCCTTCATCGGTATAGCCTATTACTATTACTTCTGCACGGTCCCTTCCTTCATCGGTATAGCCTATTACTATTACTTCTGCATGGTCCCTTCCTTCATCGGTATAGCCTATTACTATTACTTCTGCACGGTCCCCCCCACTCCCCCCCCCCCCCCCCCCACACACACACACGACAAGTACATTGCTATTAATGTATGGTCTTTTGCTTCCACGGTACGTACGGCATAATATAATCAAGGCCGTGGACAAGCCCTCACACCCTCTCCTCTTGGTAGAATAGGTTCCGGTTTTACCCTTCCGGGTACGGCTCCTTGTACGGATTATTGTTTCCTCAGTACGGGCCATTTCTTCTTTAATACAGAATATTACTACTTGTATATGGTCCTTCACTCCCAGGATATGGTCATTGTTGTTTATAATACCACCTATTTTGTCCTATTCACGGCAGGCTACTATTGTATTATTGCGTGCTTGGTCTCTCTCTCTCCCTCACATACATACACACACACACACACATATATATATATATATATATATATATATATATATATATATATATGTTTTTTACACCAACCAACCTCACATCTAAACTCAATTAATGAAATCAACAAATGCATGTGGCACTCGAACCCAGGATACTCACATCGAAATTCCACGCACTATGCATTACGCTATAAATATATATATACTAGCAGGGGTACCCGGCGTTGCCCGGGTAATCACCATAATCACCATCACTACTACCACCACTACTAATACCATAATCACCATCATCAATACTACCATAATCACCGGCCTCGACCTCCATGTGCCTCATTAAACGGCGACCTCGATTTCGGCCGCTAAATGACCTCCGATTTTGGATCTGACCTAATCCGTACCCCCATTTTGGGGGGCTGCGAACAACTTTCGTTCCATACACCTTTTCGATCGGAGGCCTCCTTCTGCCCCAAACGGCCAATTTTGTTTAAACCAAAAGCAATTTTTCCGATTTCGCGGCCATTTTCTCCGTCCCTATCACCCTGGGGAATTCTATTTTTTCACTAAAACCTGCCTAGGGACCCCCTTACTATGCATACCAAGTATGAACGCTCTAGCTTAAAAAATGTGGCCATGCATAAAGAACAGACAGACAGACAATCGAAAATATTATATAGATATATATATATATATATATATATATATATATATATATACTGTATATATATATATATAAAAATATATATATATATATATATATAAATATATATATATATATATATATATATATATATATATATATATATGTTTTTTACACCAACCAACCTCACATCTAAACTTAATTAATGAAATCAACAAATGCATGTGGCACTCGAACCCAGGATACTCACATCGAAATTCCACGCACTATGCATTACGCTATAAATATATATATATATATATACCGGTATATATATATATATATATATATATATATATATACCGGTATATATATATATCTATTTTTTTTTCTCTATGTGAATGAGGGAGACAAAAGGCATAACTGCCGGCAGCAAGTGCCTCCCCCAGAGTTCAAAGAGTGACAGGGCCATAATCAAGGGACGTTCGAGCTAAAATGCCTGGACACACGGAGTTTGAAGCAATTTAAATCATAGGAAGAGGGAAAGATTGATTCTGGGAGAGAGCTCCAGAGCTATGCAGTTGAATAGAAGAAAGTCTGAGAATAGCATTTCACTCTTGGGTTAGAGAGTTGCACAGAGTAGGGGTGGGATTGTGTTGCAAGGCGGGTACTACGTACCCTACGTAGAGGAGGTGGTATACACTGGCAAAGCTCCAAGGAACACTGATCATTGTAGTATATATATATATATATATATATATATATATACTATCGTTATTTAAATATCCTTCTAATTTATGTTGCATTGATGTATTCAACCATTCTGTTCAGAATAGTTCACCAAACTCATACAAGTGCTAAATTTATCTCTTTTCGTCAATTAATTCAACAGTTATGTTGCTAGCTCCTCCGTAGTTTATTCAAGTAGATCAATACATGAAATATTATTAAACTTTTAAATGTTTTGCATTTTTTTTTCTCGCTCAATTAGTCCACCAAAATGAACCAGCATTACTGTACCTGTTGTGCTTATTTTTTGTCCAATTACAGTCCTAAATCACTCGGTTGCACGCTACCCTCCCCACCTATTAATTTGCATGCTTGTGGTCGCTCCTCTCTCTCTCTCTCTCTCTCTCTCTCTCTCTCGCCAGCTCCCCCCCAGGGTCCTTCACTAACTAGCCCCTTGGTGAAAGTCGATCACAGTCACTCGTAATCATACTAAATATGCGATGTATGCGTCGTGATGCTTAGGCGAATATATTTAGTTTAGGAAGGACCAATAAAATACAACATGTTACATTAATTTTTGGATCCCCTTGTCCATCATTAGTTTTGACATTTTTAAGACGTTTGTCGATTGTATGACCTTTCGCCCCATTTCTTTGTAAATTTTAAGACCTTTTTTGCCACTCAAGTGTTGATTTGTTGTGGCAAGCGATAGCAAGCCTGTATTTTAGGAATAACCGAATTTCGGCCGGGACATTATTCTACCGAAAAAAGTATACAAATTTATGTAGGGGTGTTTTTAAGCTAGATGAAGGTCAAGGGATTGAAACAATATAATAACACAATAAAAATACATATGAATGTAATACAAGGACACCATCTCCAAGGGCCTTCAGAGTGAGCCAACTGCTGCTGACAACAAAATTATACGAAATACAATAGGTGTGTGTGTGTGTGTGTGTGTGTGTGTGTGTGTGTGTGTGTGTGTGTGTGTTACTCAGTTACTCAGTTACTCAGTTACTTGTTCGTCAAGGGGAATCCACGCAATGCGAGCTAAGCTCATTATTATCGCACCTCCTTAACTGGGAATGTATTGCGTGAAATGCATGTTAAGTGTTTTATGTATCGTTGGAATGGCTGTGGATGTGTGTGTAGTCTGTATTTTAGCCAATTGGCGACATCTGGATACGAAGGCTTAGGGTTAACCTGTACGGTACCATTCTCACTACGGTACCAGTCTCACCCGAAGGCTTAGGTTGACCAGTACGATACCCATCTCGCCTTGTAACCGATCACCAACCCCAGATGGGACATCACAACTTCATCCACTTATACCAGGTTCCTATTTATACTGCTAGGTGAACAGAGGCTACACCGTTCGGAGACTTGCCCAAATTACTCTTCCCCGCCCGGGTCTCGAACCCGGGACCTTCTGGTTGTGAGCCAGACGCGCTATCAGTTACGCCAAGGGGAGGTGTGTGTGTGTGTGTGTGTGTGTGTGTGTGTGTGTGTGTGTGTGTGTGTGTGTGTGTGTGTGTGTGTGTGTGTGTGTGTGTGTGACCTACATCCGTGACTGCGTGAGAGTATTTCTAAACTTTAGTAAATTGTCTGTGGTTATATGATACAATGTATAAGAATCGCTGAAAATAGTGTGGGATATTATTTTGCTGCGAGTGATCTTATATAATTGGACCAGTATGTCAGCTAGAGTTCAGTGCTAATGATGCTTTCGGACTAGATGGGTTAAAATAAATGATCACAGGTCTGTTTCTTAACTAGAGATAGTACACATACGGTTGTTTACAGTTGTTAGTCGTATTAATTGGTACAATAACAATACTCGTTGTACTAATCTAACAACTTACAGTTTCTAAGCACATGAGTACATAAACATTTGTGATTACTATGTGAAATAATTGTCATAACTTAACTTACCAGTGAAATATATAGAAGTCGAAATATAGAGTGATATGTGATAGACAGTAAATATAGAGTGATATGTGATAGACAGTAAATATAGAGTGATATGTGATAGACAGTAAATACACTACGGGGAAATAAAGTTACCAAGTGGTAATGGCTATCCCATACATAGAGCTGCAGCAAAGTCGAAATTAATTTATCTATTTGTAGTTGAAATTCAAAATATAATGTACTGTGCAAGGTTGATAATAAGAAAACGTGGTGAAACTACCGTACGAGGTGTTATTGTGAAAGGTAGAGGTGTGTCGGTGAGTCAGCCTTCCATAGGGAGTTATCAGCATCTTGATTTTCGCAGGTGCCATATTGTATGCTCCCTGATGTGTTTTGTGTATCTCCCTGCCTTGTGGTCTCATTTCCTGTGATATAATTCTCAACATACTACAGAAGCCATGCATAGAGCCAGAATTACACTAGCCCTTTTGAGGCGTATATTCTCGAAATTGCAGAATCAGAGTATGATCTTGTTCAAAGGTTTTCACTTCCATTATCACCGCATTTTGAATAATTTAGCATAGAGACATGAACAATCAATTTAATATATGAACATAGATCACAAATCTTTCAAATTTCTCTGACAAAAAATGTGCCGCAATTTCTGCTTGTGTGACACTGGCCTTAGAAAGGCTTAACAGCTCTCGCTTGAAATACGCTCAAACCTTAACATATAATTATACACTCATTAAAATATTTGAATATTAAAAGCCAAACTCGAAATAATTTGGAGTATATAATATTAATGTTTGAATTCAACTTCAATTAAAGTTAATATACATTTTTGTTTTGGTGTGCAAGTGTATTTGTACATTTACTACACTAGGTATATACTTGTATATGAAATGGCAGCAAGTTTTGAAAAGTTTGTGGTATTTCTCCTTATAGAGAGGAGTAGTTCGGAGAAGAGATCCAATTGTAACAGAGATCGGCCAACCTCCACCATACTAGTGTCAATGGTAGATACAAGGTGTAAAGGTTTATCCCTCGATACCTTTACCTGTCCCACCACCACCATTAGCCTATCGTACCACCTAAATATAGCCAAACACATGATCAACATTCGACAATTCTGGTACAGGATATAAGGCTTGGTTTTTGTGTCTTAATTCTTCACTGTACAAAATTGAACACTTAATTGTAACAACAGTGGTACACATAAACACTGTTCTTCGGTGTATCTATACGTATTACAACACATAAATGACTGCAACACTTAATATGTGTATGTTTTTACTATTAAGTACATTTGTTTACAGTATACATAATTAAACGGTTCCATGTCATCTCAACCAGTAGACCATTTCAACCAGTAGCTCTCAACCAGTGCCAAATTAACCCCGACCAACCAAACCAGTGCCAAAATATAGTACTAATAATAAAACACCTCACATCACCTCGTTGCTCGATAATTACGACCACAAAATAGCGTCCAAAGAAAAGATGGCCGGTCTGTCTTATTACAGGCTCTCCATTCCGGAGAGGTATGCCGCCAGGGTCTGATTGGGTCTCTTCATGTAGGACTGCCTTGGAAAATGTCGTGACTAAGGCACCAGTTTATAGGCTCACTGCTATGGAACCACAGAAAAGTACATAACACACACACACACACACACACTCTCTCTCTCACACACACACACACACATACACACACACACATAATTCATGTATACATACATAATTATGTGAGTTATGTCTTGTTAGCGTAATGCATACATGCGCGGAATTTCGGTGTGAGTATCCTAGGTTCGAGTCCTTGGAGTGCAACATGTATTCGTTGATTTCATTAATTGAGTTTAGAAGTAAAGTTGGTTGGTGAAAAAAATATGAATTACGTAAATATTTAAATACATATTTATAATATTTAAAATATTTTTAAAATATTATAAATATTATAAATAGCACATATTTATTCATACACGCGCGCGCACATACAGCGAGAGAGAGAGAGAGAGAGAGAGAGAGAGAGAGAGAGAGAGAGAGAGAGAGAGAGAGAGAGAGAGAGAGAGAGAGAGAGAGAGAGAGAGAGAGAGAGAGAGAGAGAGAGAGAGAGAGAGAGAGAGAGAGATAGAAGCTGTACAACACGGTATTGAATATGTGTGGTCTATGATCCCCTATACACATACTGTATGTTGGCATATCATGGTTGCAGGAAAAAACCCCACTTCCCGAGAGTTTATAATAGTTCGTTATTACAATAACGCTAATAACACGGAGGATCATTTGATAAAGCTCATAATTGTCATGTATGTACATTCGGTATGATTTTCAGCTGGCCCAGGGCTTCATTTATGTGTGGTATTTTCAGCTGGCCCAGGGCTTCATTTATGTGTGGTATTTTCAGCTGGCCCAGGGCTTCATTTATGTGAGGTATTTTAGCTACTTACAAACATAAACATGAGAAACGCAAAATACAGAAATGAACTAACTAGGGGGTAGGTTAAGTCTGCATGTTTTGTTTGCCATTACTCTACTGTATAATAGCTTAAATACAATTAGTACTGGGTCATTAGGGACACTTGCTGGGTGTATACTAGCTTAGAGCAACATCATTAGGGACACTTGCTGGGTGTATACTAGCTTACAGCAACATCATTAGTACTGGGTCATTAGGGACACTTGCTGGGTGTATACTAGCTTACAGCAACATCATTTTACTTGTTTGGAGGAGAGTTCCAATAGTAACAGAGATTGGCCAACCTCCTCAATTTGAGTGTCACTAGTGATATATTCTTCTCATTACATTCCAATACCCTCATGCCCATAATAAACAATCGGCAATACTGGTACAGAATATAGAGTTTCGTCTTTGTATGTACTGTACATTCTACATAATCAAAAATATAATAACACCCCTCTACCCAATACAGCTTTAAGAAATGTACAAACACATATGTAGTATTTTTGAGTCCTTGAATCACATAAATTGGATAGATGTTTGCCCTGAACCTCTGTTCATTGTCGTAAGTTAATCCTAAGTAATGTATCAGCTACTTGTCCAGGTGATTCTACTCCCATTCGTCTCAATAGCAGTTACATAATATATGAGGGAGCGACAAAACTGACCCTCTCAGTGAACCCGGAGAGTCTCTACCACTGAACTAAATATTATAGTTCAGTGGTCCCTTCTCAACTACTGACACTTCAGGAAACAGAGAATGGACATTTGGCGAACTGTCAACACGAAATGAAAAATAGTAACAATAGGACTAGAATATGAGACACATATATACATAAAATGTACATGACCCTGCATTGTCTTTGTCCTTTTATAATTTATACATAAATAATATAAACTGTAGATCATACATTTAAGCATTGTATAGTTTATAATAATAATAGCTAACAGGAAGAGTTTCGGGCTTTGAACTGGGCAACGAAGTCTTGACTCTGACGACTTACTTACATTACGAAATATAATGTATAGACTTTTATGATATACATCCGAGTCCCCAAAATGGCATCCTAGTGAGAATGCGCCCATGATGTAGACACATTGGGTCCCCGACTAATGTGAGAACCCGGGTCCTGACAAGGCACAGTGGCTCTCTAATGACACACAGACACGCAAGAGCCAACAGGGGAACAAAATAGTAGGGGCCTGACATAGAGATTTCAGTTCAGTTAACGTACCTGGCCCCTAGAGCTCTCTATCAAACTTAAAACAACACCCCCATGACCCACCTTCGAGATACATCTGTAAAAAAAATCGGTGGAAAATGGCCCGGCTCGCTATTGCTCGCCAGGAAATAAATCGACACTTACACGACACGAAAGGTCATATATTGGCAAAGAAAACGTACGAAAGGTTTCCAAATCGCCAAACTAATGAGGCGAACGTCTTAAGGTTTCAATATCAATTAGGCTAAAAATGAGGAAGACGGTGGTCCAGAAAAAAACCAAATACCTGCCCTTAACTCCTGTAGTACCTATGGCGCTATTCCACACTATAGTTGTGTTATCATTAGGCGAGTTTATATATATTAGGAAGGATTTCAAGGAATAAAAGGGGTAAACATCTAAATTAATCCCTACAACTATTCCTACAGTACAAAGGAGTACAAAGGAAATCAAGCAACAACAGATCTAGTGACCCTTCTAGGTTGCTTGTCCTCCAAAACACTGAGGATCAAGTGTCCAAACAGTGGTTTAGAGTGGGTAAGGGAACATTGGAAAGGGAATTACTGCCCTGGAACTAATGTCCGTGGCAGGATTAGGAAGTTAGTAGGGGACAGATGGGTTAGTAACAGTGAATACAATCGTATACTAATATCATAACTTGCGTCCCAACATTGCACAGTGACTCCCTATTGCATGTTACGGTCAACAGAGGAACTAACTAGAGGCCTGGGATACTGGGGTACTCGGTGCTTGGGTTTTTAGGGTTTGAGTTTGTATTATCGTGGTCAGCAATATACGAAGGAACATTAGAGTATTTTGAACACTGGCTGAACTACTCAGATCTAACTAGTGGCTTCTATAACCAACGTTCTCTATCTCGTTTATGTCGTTAGTGTCCAGGTAATCATGAATTAAATTATACATTATCTTTATGATTCAAACAAAATAGTGAGCATCGTGTAACGAAAACAAGGACTTCGATTAAATTAGGATGGACAAAAATTGAATGCGACATGATCAAGAAACATAAACAAATAATAAATATAAGTCAAATGAAAAGAATACCTGTAATGGAAGACCACCATTGACTTGGGTGAATATAATAATTATTATTAGAAAGTATATAGAGGGAAAACGTCCACACAATGAAAGGAGCTTTGTGGCATGGGTAAACGAAGTATGCATCAACAAAGTAACCTGAACCCATATCGTCCATAATCACTCAGAGTTGGCCAGGAGGATGCGGGAGTTTAGATGTGATGAAGATGAGATTAATTACATGGAAACAGTTTGCTGATCTAGATTAAAAATTTGAAAGAAAATGTAATATATAATGTATTTTGCACTCTACCATATATACAGTATATATACACTGTGTTAGTGTAAATATGTATTACTACGTATGGAACCTTAACTCGGTCATCCAAGAAGTCGCCACATTCCTTTAAACTACCTACCCTCTCATACTCAAGAGTTAGTTTATAGTTTTACGGTAATTAAATATTTAAAATATATTTTGACAACACTACAGCAAATATAAATGTTCATTTGCCCTAAAACTATAAACAATTCCGCAAGAATATCATATTCAGTCACACGTCCACACGCTGTCTTTAATTGATCTGTCTACACATAACAGCTGTACTCTCCTGCTCACACAACACTGGACTACGGCGACTCAGGTGTTGGTCAGTCATTTAACTCATTGGCACCTCTTTGACCCCGTAACTGCCACTCTTGTTGGTTTTTATATGTTTATTTACAGTATTATTGAGGATTTTGCTTGTTATTGCCATTTTCAAGCAATGTATTTTAACTTATCACCTAGGCTAAACAAACCCGTCTTCCCAGACTTCCTTGAAACTAGAAAAAGCCCACCCAGATCCACTTGAAGCAAAATGTTTGCATTTTCGATAAAAAATGTCCCGGCTTAAGTTACAGGCTCGGTATCTTTCGCCCAGAAAAAAATCGACACCTTAATGGAGTAAAGTGTCTGACTATTCCCAAATTAATGAGGTGAAATGTCTTAAAGTCTCCAATCTTATAGAGCGAAACAGGGGAGGCCCAAAGAAACCCTTCTCGGGCCAAATACTGTGAACCTCTTCAGTGCGATAACGTCTTCTTACATGTTTGTCTAATTAACATCAGGCAATGTTACGCAGTTGAAGAAGGCCCTATGTTTTTCAGATATTTACTGAGAGGGTATTTTCCCCTTTGATTCCTTGGGGTAGATTATATGGTAAAGCAATTCATCAAACGGTAATCATAGTAATCACGTCATCTTGCTGAAATGGTTACAAAGGCACGCGTCTTCTGGTTCTGAATTTGTATTGGGTAACGTCTACGACATACCCCCATGTATATATTAATAATTCAGGTTTTATATTAGTTCAGTCACTATGTAACTTCAGAGCGTATCAAACCATTAATTTATCCTTTATTTGTGCCGGTAATTCTTACCTGACAGCTTCTGAATTAATATCATCAAACATTCAAAGTCATAGGATAATCTACGTTCAGTCAAGATACCAATACCAGTGCAAAGGAACCCTGAAATGTTACCAGGTACCGTTGAAGATTTATTGACTGATACAAAACATGGCGCCGTAAAAACATGATTATATATTATGTTTCAAAAAATGCAAGCAAATATAAATACCTAAAACTGTTAAGATGAATACCAGATATCAACGCACAAATAAGATGCAATGCAATGATAAAAAGTGAAAGAGTTGAAGATTGAAATTTGCCAGAAAAAGTTGCCCTCGTGTGACTCCTCCTATACTCAAACCTGCCTAAATACAACCTGTTTCCTTCGTGTTATTTATAAACCAGTTAATAAATATAAAGTTATATTGGTTACTTCCTCAATTCATCTGGGCTTTTTGTCTGGGGAATAAAAATAAATGACAGTTACTTTTTCATTTTAATGCAAATGGGTTGTGGTTAAACAATAATGCATGACACGATAATATGGAAATCTATTTTAGTTCAGCTGCAAAGTAATACAATAAATAACACACATAAAAGGAATGTTAGGGCCAGGTGAAAACGAATGTGTAAAAGTAAAGACTAGGCCGATGCTCACGGGTTTTTCATCACAATATCTGGGTTAAACTGTAATATTACGTGAATAAATAAAATATGTGAGGTAATTAATTAACATATAAATAATAAACAAAAAATTAATGATTCATATATAAAAGGTTAGTTACTCATTTAAGTTAGTGGTCATTTAACATTATTCACTATGCTATTAATCGGATACTTATTTATTATTATTTTCCTACCCATTAATCATACAGAAAATAGCATCCGCAAACATTGGGTTACCACAATTACGAAACCAATAAGATATGTGACAAGTTAAAAAACAAAACAAAAAGTAGATGACTCGGAGGTTCAAGATGCCACACAGTTCACGCCTTATGAAGTTCCCGAGGCCAACACTTTACCACACAGGACAGGCAGGTTATGCCAGCAACACGAGTATTTGTCATTACACCATGCTATACATTCAATGTCATCATAAACATTTGGCTTCAAGTTACAAAACAGTTATTTTAATAAGCAATTGACGTCGGGTTACATACTACAACTCAATGACTAATGGGATATTCCAGAATTCCAAGTCATCTCTTAAGGTATTTATAAACACTTATCCTTCAAAACTTTTGCGATGAATATCATCGTTTATTTTAGTAATACTACGAATTTTCTTCCACAATTATCATATGTGCAGTAGAGTTCAATACACAATTTCCACAAGCCCAAAAGAAAAGATCATTTATTGAAGACTGATTAGTAAAATGTAAATATATTTGTACATAATAACCCTCCCTAAAGACCTAGCTTCTAATCTGTGCATTCGACACCTAGTGGACAACGAAGCCGGATGTGGAGCCAGTAGGCCGAACGTCGCCACCCTAACTTCCTACGAAAGCGTGCAATGCCACATAGGATATATATATATATATATATATATATATATATATATATATATATATATATATATAGAGAGAGAGAGAGAGAGAGAGAGAGAGAGAGAGAGAGAGAGAGAGAGAGAGAGAGAGAGAGAGAGAGAGAGAGAGAGAGAGAGATATGTGAAAGACCAGACAATATACACATCAAATGCAATGCTAGTTTGGGATACAGACATACAAAAGTATAGTACAACAATAATGAACGTTGGATAAAGACAAAAACCTATGGTGGGGATACATAAAGCAAAGTGCCTTTCTCGGGCGGGTCACCCCTCTTCTACTGTAGGTGTTACGACTTAACCAGCCG
Organism: Paralithodes platypus; assembly: GCA_032716605.1. Classification (NCBI taxonomy): domain Eukaryota; kingdom Metazoa; phylum Arthropoda; class Malacostraca; order Decapoda; family Lithodidae; genus Paralithodes; species Paralithodes platypus. The sequence continues at coordinate 6,396,768 of CM064556.1, forward strand.
CGATATATTTCTTACACCCCAGGTTATAGTGCTCTTGATTCCCTGCTGTGTAGTTAAAGCCACGTAGTCGTCTCCTCCCGTGTAACAGTCCACCAAGCGCTGCTTATCCTATTCCAAAACACGTTTATAGGGCATGTTGAGGTGAAGTGACTAATGTCGACTATAACTGACCCTAACATTACCTCGATTCAATCATATTAACCAACAACAACAAAGTGTGACGTACGATACCCAATCACAAAAACTGACTCTGCAAAGCAATAAAGTAACTGGTTTCATTGCCCGACAATAAATAATTGGTGTAAATAGTTAATTTTCTCCATGAGATTTCAAACGAAATTTGTCGAAAGCAACTGCAATATGTCGAACACTGTGCAAACAATGCCAATTCATGTGGAAAATGGCCGATTTCAAGTGATAAATATCGTTCCAAGTGTTTATTCTCCATTTCCGAACGATCGTTTGTTAAATTTGTTTGACATTGTCGATTCACCTCGAACAATGACGAAATCTAAAGTAAAATATATAATTGATATGAAATACGTCATTTAGGGTCGAGAAAACGTCGTTTTCCACTGAAAAAAGGTGTAAAAGGTAATTATACAGCTTCACAGAGGGTTATCTATGCACTCTCATAAACGGCATAGCTAATTGCAGATCAATAAAGGTTGTGATAAGCGAAGGCAATATAATATTTATGAAGCCATAGCCTGTAAAACAAGTTGTTGAAAAGCCAAATATATTGAGCTATTGTATCGTATGGTACAAGTATAGTTTTCTAATAATACATGTTATATTTTCTATTTTAATATTTACTTAACTGCTCTTTCAGTTTCGATTTTGGATACAAAGTCCAAAAGCAACTGCTGGCGAATTGAGACATTAGCAAAACAAAAGAAATAAGAATGATAAGTACTTGAGCACGTTTAAAGCCGGCCTTACCTCTGAGACGATAATGTAATAAATTACCATATGCCTCTTTAGTGTAAGCTGTTTCCTCAGCTGCATGTGACAACATTTGTCTTGGGTTTTGCAGACTAGGAAATTAAGGGGGGGACGATTCTTGATTTGTTCATTAATTAATTAATTGATTTATATATTTATTTATCTACAAATTTTTAAGTTTCGTCCCTAGACCTCCATCAAGCTTAGATAAATATTCCCAAGAAATATAATTGTACATTTTTCGGGAAGGAAATTTCCCTGTTGAAGGTCGATTCCTCCTAAATTGCAGGTTCGCTATCGCTCGCCAGGAAAAATGTCAACACCTAATAAGTGGCACAAACGTTATTAAAATCGCCAAACTAATGGGGCAAATTTCTTAAAATTTCAAAACTAATGGGGCTAATCATGAAAGAGAAGAAGATATAGCCCCCCCCCCCCCTCCCCAATGCAAGTATGTGTACTGGTCACATAATTATAATTTAATATAACTAACTATATTCAGTGTTTTCTGTCTTACTTTTTCTTCTTCTTCTTATCTATCTATCTCTTGCTCTCGCTCTCTCTCTCTCTCTCTCTCTCTCTCTCTCTCTCTCTCTCTCTCTCTCTCTCTCTCTCTCTCTCTCTCCAGATGACTGTAATTAGATTCCCGTTGTAACTGATTTATCAATACTTAATGAATAACATGAATTTACCATGCCTCTGTGGCATTTTAAGGTTAAGATTTCATAATTAACAACATATGTCACAACCAGATCTTCGTACTAGCTAAGTAATCAAGATGAGAACATTGCATTTGACCGTCAGGTGGAAACAGACAGACTATACTTACAATAATAACAGTGACAGTCTGATATGTAAGCTAGTTATAGCATTACAATTATCATTATATACAACGTGTTGTTCGACACAGTGTAATTAGCATAGATTACATAATGTGTAAAGTTTTATCAGTATTTACTACTCGTTCATTATAATTAAAAAAAATAGAATACAGTGAGATAAATAAGGACATGAATGTTTGTCAAGTTTCTTATGTTTATTGATCATTATTATCTAGAAAACATATTGTAGCTCAATATCTAGAATATAAAACAAGATGATACAATAAGTTAATTGTAACAATATTAACGTTACGGAAAAAAATAAGATAGCGGCAAAAACAAAAGACAACATCTTAATTAATGTGATGCTTCTGACAAGATATTTGCGTATCAAGCCAACTAAAGAGACACGAAATTGGCCACATCGCGGTGAGCGAATATTCTGTTACAACGAAATGTTTTTTAGGGTATGGTTGGCTCAGACAGTTAGTGCCACAACAGAACAAAGAAGTGAAAGAGTTGAATAAATGACTGGGGATATATCTCTTTATGCGGTGACATTATTACTTGAGAGTTGGTGTGGGAAGTTGGAGAAAATATTGACTTTGTTTTTGTACAAACTCTTATGCCGTTGGAGTACATGTGTGTAGGTAAGAGATACTTAACTATGTTTGTTGATCTATTTGTGAAAGAAGTCTTGCTGATGGTAGTGGGAAACGAAGTAAATAGGTAATATACAGTATATGTTTTTTCTTCGATGTGAATGAAGGAGACGAAAAGCAATGTTGCCAGTACCAAGCGTCTCCCCCAAAGTTAATGAGTAACAAAGAGTCATATTCAAGGTACGTTAGACTCAAGATGTCGGGGCACACGGAGCTTGAAGTAGTTTAAGTCATAAGACGAGTGAAAGACAGATTGACGGAGAGAGTTTCAAAGGTTGCTTGTTGAGTAGAAGAAAGAGTGGGAAAATTGGTTCAGTCTTGGGTTAGAGAGTTGGACAGAACAGGGTTGGGTGTGTGTTGAGAGACGGGTGCACCCCACTCTCCGTAAAAGAGGAGGTAGACACTGAGAAAGCTCTGAAAAATATTGATTATATTAATAGCAGTGGAAAAGTGAAAGAGATGCAACATTGCTCTCTGTAGAGAAAGATTGTAGGGAAACAACCTTCCACCTCAAAAGTTGATGAAACACTGGCACAGACATCCTGTGGAGGCTTGCAACCAACCTAAAAATGTTGCCAATTCCTTAGAGCAGTGTTTACAAGTCATGGTACCAGCTACCGCCTGATACTTGCAGTTACAAGGATCGCATATTACTGACGGCTGCCGGCCGTCGCTGGTACTGGCGAGTGACTTAATTACTGACGACCGTCCGCCATCGCTGGGATAGTATGGGTTAACAAAGATATTTATAGCTCCAACTTCCTTAACCCATACAGTACCGGTGACGTCCTTTTTATTATATTGTGGCAACTATTAGACAATTTTATTCAGATTAAGAAGGCATTCTAGCATTAGTAAGGCTTCAAATTATTTCAACCAACCCTTTTAACTACCACATATAATTCCTATGCTGCATGCTATCTTTTAATTATAGCTAGAATAATATATATAGTACGTCGCTGGTACTCAAGAGTTAAAGCCTGAAATTTGCAAGATTGGCAGTCACAATACGTGAGAGGACCTTCCACAAATGATGCCCTCTAGTCTCTTTACTTTTAACCTTGTGTCTACAGCCTGCTTACTTCTAGCTGACGGTAAATTAAATCCCTTGACAATGGATTTGTCAATGCTTAACCCTTAACTGTCGGCGCGCAACATAAGTCGAGTTAAATAAAGCTGGACTATGTGGCGGCGCTCGACATAGGTCGTGTGGCAATTTCAGCACGTAATGTTGCTGAGAGAGACAAGTGGTGGCAGGAGAGTAGCGAGCGTATGACTGCTCCAGACCACCGCGGCGAACCTACTGACACGAATCCCACCTCCTCCCTCCCTCTCTCACTCGCTATATACGGAATTGTATGGGGAAAGTGCCTAATTACATGCTTTTTGCACTCGCGTTGCACGGTTATTGCAAGAAAACTAGCCATCATAAAAGGATCGTTATGGTGTCATTCGAAAGCTCTGTTTATGCCCTTTCAGGGATAGATACTTGTTTTACGTTCTGGGTCTTATTTAGGCATGAAAATGATCACGTAAACAGCCCTATTTTGGCTAAAAACACCCCGCTGGGCGGTACATATAAATAAACCGCCTAGGCCGCTAATAAGGTGTTAATGGACAAAGACTTTTTCTATTGCACTAGACATATCGAAAGCCTTCGATAGAGTCTGGCATAAATCTTTAATTTCTAAACTACCCTCCTTCGGTTTCTATCCCTCCATCTGTGCCTTTGTCTCTAATTTCCTTTCCGGCCGTTCCATAGCTGCGGTTGTGGACGGCCATTGTTCACTTCCTCACCCTATAAACTCCGGTGTTCCTCAGGGCTCTGTCCTATCTCCTATTCTCTTTCTAATTTTTATAAATGATCTCCTTAACTGTACCTTAATTCCCATCCATTCATACGCAGACGACTCAACCTTACACTACTCCATTAGTTTTTCAGAACGCCCCAGCCAGCAATCCCTCAACGACAAACGTAATGAAGCCATAGAACTCTTAAATTCTGATCTAAATACTATTTCCAATTGGGGCAGAGAAAACCTTGTTAACTTTAATGCTTCCAAAACCCAATTTCTCCATCTATCTACCCGTCAGGATCTCCCAGCGGACTATCCCTTATTCTTCAACAATACAAAAATCAACCCTTCATCTTCTCTCAATATTCTTGGTGTCTCTTTTTCTTCTGCTCTCATTTGGAAGGACCATATTACCAGTCTTGCTAAGGCAGCATCCCAGAAGCTGGGTGTGCTCAACCGCCTTAGGGGGTTCTTTTCCCCTGCACAGCTTCTTGCTCTGTACAGGGGCATAGTGCGCCCTTGTATTGAGTATTGTTCACATGTGTGGGGAGGTTCCTCTCACACCGCTCTCCTAGACAAAGTTGAAAGGAAGGCCTTTCGTATCATTAACTCCCGTCCACTCACCAACTCTCTGCAATCTCTCTCTCTCCGCCGCAATGTTGCATCTCTCTCGCTATTCTATCGCTACTATAATAATCAGTGTTCCTCCGAGCTATCCCAGTGCATACCACCTCCTTTACGTAGGGCACGTGGTACCCGTCTTGCAACTCAATCCCACCCCTACTCTGTGCAACTCTCCAACCCAAGAGTGAAACGTTACTCTCAAACATTCTTCTACTCAACATCTGAGCTCTGGAACTCTCTCCCAGAATCAGTCTTTCCCTCTTCCTATGACTTAAATTGCTTCAAACTCCGTGTGTCCAGGCATTTTGGCTCGAACGTCCCTTGAACGGCCCTGTCACTCTTTCAACTATGGGGGAGGCACTCGCTATAGGCAGTTATGCCTTTTGCCTCCCTCAATCACATAGAAAAAAAAAAAAAAAAAAAAAAAAAAAAAAAGAGGAAATTAATGTCTTTGTATCATAAACATACCAGTGTTTTCATAATGAACAACATATTTTGCTTAAAATTGTTGGTAATAGTTGAGCAATGAAGTTGAGGACATTGGAATTTTCTGATAGCTGAAAACAAATAGACTGATTTGCAACACGGCCTTTCCCATCATGAATTACTTGAGATATTTCCCTCACTCTTACAATCAATTGTGTGTGCGACCAAATTATCACCTATCAATGTTTTCCTAGATGCCCCGATATAGTCAAAATAAGAAATGCTCAAAATGGTATCATGTTAAGGCACTGTATACGTTGTTAGTAGCAGTCGTTTTCTAGGCTGCCTGGCCGAACAGCCTCGATTGTTTTCATTAGGTTATTATGTGTCTGTTATTCGCATCATGGATGGTGTTAACCCCCTCAGTATGACGCATTATGTTTCTATTTTATGGTTATTAACTGCCGATATTATTCAGTTTAAGAAGTATATATGGAAGTCAGTGGGTTGATCCAGACATTCTTTATCCTTTTAACTCCCACAGATCCTTCCTAACCTGTATACAATCGTCCTTTGAAAGCCAGAATGAACTACACCTTTTTTTAGCGGGAAACGACGTTTTCTCAACCCTAAATGACGTATTTCATACCAATTATATACTTTACTATAAAAATCGTCATTGTTCGAGGTGAATCGACAATGTCACACACATTGAACACACGATTATTCGGAAATGGGGAACAAACACTTGGAACGATATTTATCACTTGAAATTGGCCACTTCCCACTTGAGTTGGCATTGTTTGCACAGTGTTCGACATATTGCAGTTGCTTTCGGCAAATTTCATTTGAAATCTCATGCAGAACAGGAACTATTTACGCCAATTAATTGGTGTCAGGTAATGAAACAAGTTACTTTATTGTTTTGCACAGCCAGTTATTGTGATTGGGTATCGTACTTCACACTTTGCTGTAGTTGGTTAATGCGATCGAATCGAGGTGATATTTGCGCAACTCTCCAACTCAAGAGTGCAACGTTATTCTCAATCGTTCTTCTGTTCAACAGCTGAGCTCTGGAACTCTCCCAGTATCAGTCTTTCCCTAATCTTACGACTTGAATTGCTTCAAACTCCTTGTGTCCAGGCATTTTGGCTCGAACGTCCCTTGATTTTGGCCCTGTCACTCTTTCAACTGTGGGGGAGGCACAGGCAATTCTGCCTTTTGTCTCCCTTACTAAAAAAAAAAAAAAAAAAAAAAAAATATATATATATATATATATATATATAATGACATTCCTGCGTAGTTGCCTCGCATAAGAGGACATTCTAAATTGGATCTGTAAAAGTATCCGAATATAGTGGCGATTTTGCCTTGTGTCACCTTTGACATAAACCAAAGTGGTGATGATTGACAATATTTACTGGTGGTGATTGACTATGGTGCTTAGACACAGTATGGGTATGTATGTACTCTGCTAAGAAATACAATTATGTTGCCTGACATTATATGCATATTGAACCTTATGCTGAATGCATAAATATATTAAGGCATATTTTAAGGTTAGAATTGTTAATGAAAGCCAAAAATGCAATATATAATTTGTTACTTTTGTGCAAAATCTAAACATCTTAAGCATAGAAATAACAACGGAAATGTCGTTTAAGGTGGAGAAATACGCAATTCGATTGACGAATGTCTGTTCACGTATACAGGTGTCTAAATCAAATGCTGAAAGTCATTTACAATTGCCAATTGACGATCTTGATGCTCCATGTCGAATAGTTGTGAAAAAGTCGTAATACCATTATTCAATGTCGGTCCATGTGATCACTTTCCAATGTGCGTGAAAACGGCCGAAATATAATGAAAATATCCTATTCGACCATAGATTTGCCGATATTACTTGAGAACACGTTGCTTCCCACTGAAAAAAGGTGTATTAAAATCATCAAGGGGATAATTTATATCAAGCTTGTTATATATTGGCATAATTAAAGCAAAACACACAAACGTAATGTGGTGATTTGATGGCAGGCGTAGTTGGGGTGGAAGCTACTAAGGTGTTGTGGTGCAAAGCAAAGCGATTTAGACAAAGTGGCGAATTTGTAGTTTTAGACACTGTGGGATTGCCAACTCTACTTTGAACTCATTTACTGATGGCACTGTGAGTAACATATTTCAGTTGTAACAAACGCAATGAATATATTACATTGCACCATCAGCCAGTTCAAAAACAGAAAAACAAATCTTCCATAAAACGAGCAAGTGCATATTCGCCAGGTTATACAAAATAAACTTGTGTTGAGATTTGGAATGTTGGAGAGGGAAAGTAACAGAGGCGGAGATGTTGTAATGGGGAAAATATACAAGCTACCCAAATGACCCTTGCATTACTCAAGCACCCCCTTATCTCTGCCTGGGCATATCTAGAGTTCGCCGAGGCCAGGTGATCGAGAACCTCCTTAGCCCCACAATGAACGATTATCAGGTTGCACACACAAGGAGGTGAACGCCAATTTCATTCTACACAAAACATTGAACCCTTAAGTATATACAAAGTGGTACAGTACATACAAACCGTGTTCTTCGGTTTATCTATTCACAATTTGAACATATATACTGTACACCAATTTAATTTTACACTGTAGCAAATTAACGCTTAATTCTAACAAAAACAGTAGGGCCTATATATAAATAGTGTTCTTCGGTAATTCTATTCATATTAAAACATGTAAACGATTGAAACACTTATAATGTGCATAAGGTTTGCAACAATGAAGCGTTCAATGTTTAGTTTTTAGTTTTTTTTTTTTTTTTTCTATACTCCAACTTACTTCCTCTCGGGCATAGGCTGAGAGCCTTAACATTCACCGCTTTACAATGAACAGTGAAGCCCGTGAGGTCTTGTTCCAGTCCAGGGAGTGAGACATGTGAAGCACGTAGAGTACAACGAGCACCTGCCATCTTGCCTTCACATGAGGCACGGTGCTCACTCATGGCACGAAACGACCCCCTCTCTGAAGCCACCTCGTTCCCGTGCTTCATTGTCTCACCCCCTACACTCGGACTCTCACACTTACACACACACAACGCCACCTGTTGAGCAGATAACTCACCAGGCATTGCACCCCTATAGCATATTTTGAATATGGGAATATTCATACAGTGCTATTTAATCAGGGAACAATGAGGGTATTTTATTGACGTTTCGGTGGGCTTGTGGTAATGCACTGATACCAGGTACAGCACAAATTCCATCCCAATAATATCTTCCCATTGATACATCGGGATTTGAACCCGGGACCTTTGGATTACCAGGCCAGTGGCAAGACCACTCCACCACACCAGTGTGTAGAGGTATGCACTGTTGTGTACACTAAATTTGTGTTAATGGTCATCGTATTCTTCAAGTGGTGAAAATTTGTACATTTATTGGCATTTGTATTCCAATTTGCTTTGAGGAAGTAAAGACCTTCAATATAAAGAACATGTAGGAGCCCACAACTTTCAACTGCACTTTCAAGTTATCATGAGCAACCTTGATTACGGGTCATTTGTTCAGTCAGTTTGTTCGGGCAATGTCCTATACAATTAATATTATAGTAAGACGTACTGTATAATACTGCTTAAACTGCACTTATTAGGAAATATTCAGTTGCACTTAGTATCTTAACAATACGTCCGAAACAATATAATATTTGATTGTGTGATTGTATTTCTAATTTCGCAATTACAATAACCAAATATATGCTTGACAAAAAATGTAAAACACTACAGCAAGTCATACAGTACCATATATACCTCAAATAAGTATATCGATAAGCAAATAGAGCACACCATTTCCTGGTCGTTGTAAGGTAGAGACCTTTACTTTGATGTCATTGGCAAATAAATACATTACACAGTACCGTCAACCAATCAAAACAGAGTAGAGTTTAATCCTCAAAGCGACCAAGTACAAATTATTCAGGTTAAAAGTACAAACAAACACAGACCCTAATCATAAGTATGGCTATCATCTAAGCCACTTTCAAATTATTAGGCCACAGTATCATCGGAGCACCAAATAGCCAGTAGTTTCTGATAGTGGAGATAGTCTTGCAAATTAGCCAATCCATATGTAAGGAGATCCGCTATCTTGGTACTAATAGACGCAATTATGCACAACCTACTTGGGCTCTGTCTGCCGCCCTACGTTCTAACTGGGCTTTCCATTCATAATAAAATACTGATATCATGCAGAAAAGGAGTTTATCATAAATCCATTGAGCGAAATGTATGAGGATAAATAATGCAAGATAAGCAGGATCAAAGTTACATTTCGTAGTATCCTCTGCATTTGAATAATTGACTAAATCTGCGTCACACAGACGAGTTTTCAGCGTCTTTCCTAGCCCTCTGCCGATACTATTTTCCGTTCAAATACATATGGCAGTTGGTTTTGATTGGTTTAGCTTATTTTCCTCTATTGATAATAACATTAAGTTTGCAATATTTAGCTCGAGACCCATAGACAAACATTTATCTTAATTCATACTAATACCAAAAGCATAATGATTTGCTTAAAAAATAATTTTCACAGAGAATAGTTATCATTTTTCATCCCAGTATATATATATATATATATATATATATATATATATATATATATATATATATAAATATATATATATATATATATATATATATATATATATATATATATATATATATACCGGTATATATATATATATATATATATATATATATATATATATATATATATATATATATATATATATATATTTTATAGCGGTATATATACAGTATACTGTATAAGTGTATATATATATATATATATATATATATATATATATATATATTATATATATATATATATATACCGATGTATACATATAAATATATATATATATATATATATATATATTATATATATATATATACTGTATATATAGGCATAAATATCCAATGCCACGTTTGTGACTCAAATTATTATTAAAAGTATGACACCATTCTGAATTTTCCCTATAAAGCTTAAAATATTAAATTAGTAGAGCTAATTAATACTCTCTCTCACACACACACACACACACACACACACACACGCACACAAAGACTCACACTCAGACTGGTAAATATGCCTGTGTGTCTCTCTTTAAAATGGTCCTCCTTTGGGCAAAGCCAGTCAGTCAAGGTTAAAAGTGTATATAGTACCTTTTTACCCCTTATGTATCAGCGACGTCTTTTAAAATTAATTCTAGTTATATTTAGGGGATTTTGGCCAGTTTAAGAAGGATCTGTGGTAGCGAACAGGGTTAAGTGAGATACTTCTCAGCCTCTTAATTGCTGGAGGGCGTTTTGATACTGAATACAATCGTCTATTAGTTGCCAGAATATAATGAAAAGAACGACACTGGTACTGAAAGGGTTAAACTCGGTAAGCAGCATACCTCCTGCACCGGCTAGCATGTCACTCTCAAATTAGTGGGACTGCCTAAGTACCTGTATAATGAGTTTTGGGATGGCTGTCATTTGCATAATAGAGTGACAGCGGGGAGAAAGTAACATTGGCTTATTAGATGAAAAAAACATATTGCCAAACATAGAGAGAGAGATACAAAGTTAGATATATATATACATAAATCACACAGACCACTTGGCTCTAACGAGGCGATCCGGCCTTAAGGGGAGGTATTTAGTTTGTTCCCTACGTTTTCATCAAGCTTAAAATTACACCCCGTAAACCCCCTTTCAAGATAAATTTGTACATTTTTCGGTAGAAAAATTTCCCGGCCGGAGGCCGGTTGCTCTTAAATTACAGGCTCGTTATCGCTCGCCAGGAAAAAAATGGCACGGAAGGTCTTAAAATTGACAGAAATGGGGCAAAATGTCTTAAAATGTCAAAACTACTAGGACGAACGTCTTAAAATTTCAAAAGCAATGGGGCTAAACATGAGGGAGAAAGGGGCCCAGAAAAAAACCCTCCAGTGGATATCTCCCCTTAAACATTCAACACCATATAATATTATAAGTGTGGAAGAAAAGGACAGAAAAGCAAGAGAGAGAGAGAGAGAGTGAGAGTGAGTGATATAGTGAGTGTGTATGTGTGTATAAGAGAAAGTGAGAGTCAAAATAAAAGAAAAAAGTGAAAGAATGTCAAGCCTGCCGAATTATTTAATTATAAATTCAAATGAGATACAGGACCCCTCTGCTTAAGTGTCAACTCATAAAATATTACTACCCTATCCTGCATTCGTTGATTAAGGGTTTTTAGAACCTCTTCTCCCTCATGCTTAGCACCATTAGTTTTAACATTTAAGACATTCGCCCCATCAATTTTGCGATTTTAAGACCTTTCGTGCCATTTAGTTTTGTTTTTCTTGTTTTTTTCTGGTGAGTGATAGCGGGCCTGCAATTTAGGAGGAACCAGCCTTCGGATTGGGCAGTTGTCTACCGAAATGTGATTTTAAAGGTGGGGGTCATTGGGCTGCGTTTTTAACTTTGATGGAGGTCGAGGGAAGAAACTAATAAATAATTATATAAATAATTCAATCATAAATTTAGATATGATACGATACGGAACCCCTCTGCTCAAGCGTCAAATAGAAAGAACAATATGTCTACCGTCGCTGTCATTAAGTGATTAATGGTTTGTCAAATTATACCAGCTACTGTATATGTTTAGTTTTGTGTTTGTGTTTATTTATATGCTTATTTATTTATGTATTTATTCTTTTAGTTTCCTCCCTAGACCTCTGTTAAACCTTAAAATAAATACCCCCAAAACCCACCTTCCAGATCAATTTGTGAATTTTCGGCAGAAGGTTCCTCCCATATTGCAGGTTCGCGGTCGCTCGCCAGGAAATATTGACACCTAAATGGCATAAAATGTCTTAAAATCGCCTAACTAGTGGGGCGAATGTCTTAAAACCTCAAAACAAATGGAGCTACACATGAGGGAGATGGGGGTCCAGAAAACCCCTTCTTAAGCTAATGAATACAAGTGCATTCGATTTGTTCTTATCTTCGAAAGTAAATTTTGACTGGCACATAAGAATTCATTGTGTTGGTTTTTGGTATACTTACCCATAGAAGAGTGAAACATATAGCTAAATGGTGGATGATACTGTATTTATAGTCTACGTGTTGATAGTTGAAATAATGTTGTAAAAATCAAATGGAAAGTATGGCTGTAGTTGTGATATTAGTAGTGATAATGGTGGTATTGCTAACCCTTTCAGGATACGATGACACTTCTCTTTTCTGTTCTTTGGCTATCATTAGACGATTTTGCTCAGATTAAAAAGGGAATATGGAAGTCAGAGGGTTAAATGAGATAGTTTTTACCCCTTTAATTCCCACAGACCCTTTCTAAGTTGGCTAAAATCATCGAATAGTAGTCAGAATATACTGCCAAAATGTGGCACAAGCAAGGGGTTAATAAATATAATATTACCAGTGATGGAAATTGTCAGATTTCAGCTTTTTAGGTACCTTTTAAAATCTCGAAATTGATCAGTCACAGCTATTTGAGTTTACTTTACACAGGATAATGCTTTGGAATTGTGTCAACATAAAACGGAGCTCAAGAACGTGTGATTGTGTTTCAAGCAGGTTTGTTTAACAATTGCAGTATTAGAAGTATCCAGAGAGTTTAAAAGGCAACTGCATGTGACCCGTTAGAGTACATATCAAGATAAATAGTTGTGTGCCACCTTACACCTTATTTTAGTTTCCATTTTATTCAAGAAAACAAAATAAACAAACCATAAGATAAAACACGTACCGGTATATAATGTTTTTTCCCCATGTGTGACTTAATTAAATGTGTCCTTTCATATTAAAATGATTGATTGATTGATTGTTAGAAAACATAGCACCTCAATAACAAGGTCATATGGCACCGAACAAACAAACAAATACTGTATATGGAAAACAAAGAAAACAACTCGATACTAGAATACCAGATATCAATGTTCTTATTTGGAAGATAACCACATTTGAAATCATAGAGGTAGTACACGAGCATAACTATCTCTTGGTATGCTTTCGCCAGTTATCCTGATATTAATATCAAAGTGTAGTGATTATATGACTTTCTTACAGTGTGTACGAAACAGACTGTAATTATGTATACGGCTCAGAAACAATAATATACGTAGTAATGTAGTTTTGGAGTTAATAGTACGTCGTACTTCTTTCATGCGTAATTGGAGTAAACATATTCCCTGTGCTTCTTCTAATCTAGTTTCATCCCTTCAGCACCATGACGCCTTTTTACCTTTGATTCTGGACAAAGGTAGACAATTGTATGCAGTTTCTGAAGGTCCTATGTTATTCAGAGGGTTTATTGAGGTCCTATTTACCCCTTTGAGTCATGAAGGTAGATTAAAAACTAAAGAAAATCGTATAATGTTAAACAAAATATGATGAAAATATGTCATGGTGCTGAGAGGGTTAAAACACTGAATATTTGCGCCTTCTACAGTACCGGTAAGTATAGTGTTCAACACCGTGCACACAATTTTAAAGATCCCGATAACAAAATATTTTAATCCCAGTCAAATGATGTTACTCACCTTAGTAGGAATATCCAGGGACCATAGGGCTAACCCGACCTAATAGCTACAACCACGGAACATATGCAAATCCAAATTGAATATACGAGACGAATGGATTTCCATATATTTCTTCGCTATGCATAACTCAGGAAATGTTAACTTTTATATAATTCACAACACATTTAAGGAAACTCTGACCACACATATCTACAGTACCGGTACGGTAGTAGACAAATCATAAACAAGAACAGAGTTATATCAATTACATATGTTATAAATAAGTAGATCAAAATATACGAAACTTAAATGCAGGCTGAATACTGAATGCCTATGAAGGGAGTGCCTCTGGATGTGCGCGTGTTTATGTATGTGGATATACTGTATGTGTGTGTTTGTATGTGTGTGTGTGTGTGTGTATGTGTGTGTGTGGATGTAGCCTGGAGTCCCGAATTCCTGTGAAACGAGACGCCTGTGGATGTTGCGGATGTGTGCGTGTGTTTGTGTGGATATGTTTTTTTGTGGATGCGTGTGAACAAAGGATGCAGTACCAAATGCCTGTGAGGGGAGTGCCTGTGTGTGTGTGGTGTGTATTTGTGTGTGGGTGTGTGTGTGTGTGTGTGTGTGTGTGTGTGTGTGTGTGTGTGTGTGCGTGTATGTGGATGTGTGTGATTGCAGTCTGGAGCACCGAATGCCTGTAAGGGGAGTGCCTGTGTGTGTGGTGTGTATGTGTGTGTGTGGTGTGTATGTGTGTGTGTGTGTATGTGGATGTGTGTGATTGCAGTCTGGAGCACCGAATGCCTGTAAGGGGAGTGCCTGTGTGTGTGGTGTGTGTGTGGGTGTGTGGTGTGTATGTGTGTGTGTGTGTATGTGGATGTGTGTGATTGCAGTCTGGAGCACCGAATGCCTGTAAGGGGAGTGCCTGTGTGTGTGGTGTGTATGTGTATGTGTGGTGTGTGTGTGTGTGTGTGTGTATGTGTGTGTGGTGTGTGTGTGTGTGTGTGTGTGTATGTGTGTGTGTGGTGTGTGTGTGTGTGGTGTGTGTGTGTGTGGTGTGTGTGTGTGTGTGTGTGTGGTGTGTGTGTGTGTGTGGTGTGTGTGTGTGTGTGTGTGGTGTGTGTGTGTGTGTGGTGTGTGTGTGTGTGGTGTGTATGTGTGTGTGTGGTGTGTGTGTGTATGTGGATGTGTGTGATTGCAGTCTGGAGCACCGAATGCCTGTAAGGGGAGTACCTG
The DNA here is from genome assembly GCA_032716605.1 of Paralithodes platypus. NCBI lineage: Eukaryota > Metazoa > Arthropoda > Malacostraca > Decapoda > Lithodidae > Paralithodes > Paralithodes platypus. Next base: position 6,411,833 of record CM064556.1, read on the forward strand.
TGTGTGTGTGTGTGTGTGTGTGTGTGTGTGTGTGTGTGTGTGTGTGTGTGTATGTGGATGTGTGTGATTGCAGTCTGGAGCACTGAATGCCTGTAAGGGGAGTACCTGTGTGTGTGGTGTGTGTGTGTGTGTGTGTGTATGTGGATGTGTGTGATTGCAGTCTGGAACACCGAATGCCTGTAAGGGGAGTGCCTGTGTGTGTGGTGTGTGTGTGTGTGTGTATGTGGATGTGTGTGATTGCAGTCTGGAGCACCTAATGCCTGTAAGGGGAGTGCCTGTGGATGCTGGACATTTCGCTTAATGACCACATCGCTATAAACCATTAAGATGCATTACAATACGGAATATAATACAACGAAAATAACTTTACATACCCTACCAAAGTATAGCCTATTCTAAATGTGTCCAGGTGTGGGTACTTAGATTTTCTAACAGTTCTTTAATTGTAAGAATAATGAACATAGAAGAAAATAGAAAGTTGCCAAAGAGATAGTCACATTCCAGAACTATCTTCATATATAATATTTTTTAATACTGTATATCTCTAATTACCGTGGATATTAGAGCAATTTACTACTCCTACCTAACCCACAGTATTGTGTAAGATTCTTTGGAAAACTCGTTTCTCATACGAATGTTTGTTATATATCTATTTATCTATTATTATTATTATTATTGTTTTCTTTTTCGATATTTGATAGCGACCTGGTCAGGTGGCGAGATAGTCTGATACAGAGCGTCTTTCATGGGTCACTGCACAGGCCCATTACACCCCTTATCTCGCTCTCTCCACCCCCCACCCCTACCTATGAGTTAAATATGTACGTTAATACATTCACGAATTCAATAATACATCGATAAATAAGTAAAAACGATGGCATATATTTATGAATGTACAAACATATTAGTAAACTACGTGATATAATAAAATACATATTGAAAGAAGGTTGTAGTATTGAATGTTTGTGAGGGGAGTGTCTGTCACGGGTCACTACACACTCTTTTCTACCCCCTGTCCAGAATTAAATACCAGAGTACGGTGACCTTAGACTACCTCCTCTTACGTACTCAAGCAGTTAGCGTTTCTATTGTTAATATATAATGCATACATAATATCACGTAAATACATTATAATATACAAGTACCTTAAAAACTTAGTGATCCATAGCAAGTACAGTTAACAGAGTTGCATATTTATGTCTCCGTTAAGTTTACATTCCATTAGTATGTCAAACAAGCAAATTATGCACATTCATTTAGCAACTTCCAGTAATGTCTGAGTATGCTATCAGTATATACAAGTTAGTGCATTACGTTTAATGTTGCTATTTTTTTCATATTCAAATTCACGCTTGCTTGAAGTCTTTATAATTGGTTGTCGAATTATTACTTTCAACAATATAAATGTTCATTATGTCTAATGTTTACCAACTATCTATTTTGTGATATGCCTATATAGAAAAGTGTGCCATACTACTAGCATATATTTGAGTTTCTAATACATTTCTTAGCAAACTCATTGAATCAAAGTGATTGAATCCTATGACTTTTGATCATAGTTTTAAATCATACCTTAGTGAAATATTTTGTTCTGGTGAATCATAACAGTAGATCTCCGTAACTGTCTTAGTTTAATTGGGCACAATAAAGTGTTCAGTAAACAAACACCCAGTTCTTATTATTCGTTTAATATGGGATTGTCGACGATCTTTCCACATGCTCTGGAATACAGCAGTTGTTCCCTTCACTACTGTAGGTTTCCCATAAACTTAATAAAAATCTGCTTTGTTCATGACAGTTCATAAGTTAATGACATCGATCCATATTTAAGGAAATACTGTAGTTTTAAGCCCATTGACTGTAAAGCATCTATCATAATCTAAGTAATACTTGCTTAATAAAGGCAGAAATATAATTTAAAGTTATCTCTGTACTAAAGGCTTGATAATTATTACTTACTCCTCCAGCCAAGCGGAGAGCCAATATGACGTTTTAAGTAGTGAAAGGAAATAGCAAGGGATCTTCAATGTTTGGCACTGTGCCACGAATGGCTCTCGCATCCGCCCAACAGCCGTCCTTCTCCCTGGTACTCACATGTGCAGTTGGCTCAAGAACTTCCAATACCCCAACCCCACAGTATATTTAAACTGCTCATCGGACAATTTATATGCCTTTAAAGGGACTGACGTTTGTTATCTTATTGAAGCCTATTTGGTTTCAGTTGATGGTCAATTCAATCGCTCTGTATTCTAAATAATTAATGGACAAATATGAAATTATTATGTATCTGTCATATATTAATGCCCAGTTTTCATAATTATTATGTATCTGTCATATATTAATGCCCAGTTTTCATAATTATTATGTATCTGTCATATATTAATGCCCAGTTTTCATAATTATTATGTATCTGATATATATTAATGCCCAGTTTTCATAATTATTATGTATCTGTCATATATTAATGCCCAGTTTTCATAATTATTATGTATCTGATATATATTAATGCCCAGTTTTCATAATTATTATGTATCTGTCATATATTAATGCCCAGTTTTCATAATTATTATGTATCTGTCATATATTAATGCCCAGTTTTCATAATTAGCAACATATTTCAATACAATATATCCGTATTAGCTGAGTAATCAAGATGGTGAAATAGCAATTTACCGTTAGTTGGAAAAAAATGACCATAATTGTTCTGCATATATGTGTATAATTATAAGGTAAAGACAAATCCTCAACACAAATTGCCAGATAAGCAAGGACAACGTAGGGTGGGATGAAAACAAAAATCTTGAACCAACTGTAGCAGCGGTGTTGTGATGAGGAAGTTGGTCGTGTTGGTGAGGATAGTAGTAGATAATGTTGGTGGTGAGATGTGATTAAATATGAGAGTGATTGTGAATGGTATTGGTAGTGGTTATGTGATGGACAACTATGATGGTATTTATGCGACGTTCATTGGTGTTGTGGTGTTAGTATTTGTAATCATTATAGTTGATGTTGGATGAAGAATGGTGAACGTATTATAAGGAAGAAATGTATACTGTCACATTCAATTATGTAAGGTTTTATTTGGACTTGTAAAGAGGATCAAAATAGAGAGAAAAGCTGAAGGTCTGTGAACGTGGCCCTCCACGTTCACAGACCTTCAGTGTTTCTCTCTATTTTGAGCTGTGCAAAGGGGGCACGTCTAGAAAGACGGGCGATAAGGTACTTTGATGTAATCTCAAATATAAAATCTTGACAAATATGATAGCCCCAAACAGGGCTGCCTGTAAAACCACCATTAGACCATCATACTTAATACTCTCTTAACGATCATTAATATACCATATGAATTTAGGTAATTCCAAATAAACCTATTGACAATTATAAATGGAGTGACAAATGTTCCCACTCATGCCTCACTCGAAACACCCCAAACCTCATAGTTCACCTACCATTATTTAGTGTGGTAAGAGTTTCCCCCCAAATCGAAGATGGTGTACTGTACACTGTAAACATTGTAAGATCATGTGTAACACAAATTATTCATATAATAAGTGCTTCAATCGCTTACGTGTTCAAATTAGCAAACAAACGATTGAAACACTTTAGTATGTGTAACACTTTTGCTACATATGAACACGCATTATTTACTGTGTATATGTAACTCAACCAGTAGACCGTTTCAACCAGCAGTTATCAACCAGTATTATTTTGCTGTATTAGGTTAGGCTAGGTTAACACTTAAGATCGGCACTAGTTAAGTGATCACAGGTTAAGATGCACTAGACTCTAGAGGAAATTATGTGATAGTTGATTTGTCACAAAATATACAGGGTGTTTAATAAAATGTTTTCATATTTTTTTAAACTTTTAAGGACGTAATTGCTAGATAAAAGTAAGATCATGTTACTTTATGACCCGCAGGGTGAGTCCTCGTTATTTCCGAGTTACAGATTTAAAAGTTGTTGATAGGTCGAAATGAAGTCTACGGTGTGGAAAACTAAATTCTCAGACCTTTAGATGAATTTAATTTAAAGATATGATACATTTAGATATTTTACATAATGATGTTTCCTTCTTTTAATATTTGGATGATAGTGCTGGCTTTTGTGATTTTATAAGACTGTCACCAACATTATTGCACTTACGAAATACAGCGTAGAAAATAAATGCTGTATGTTCTGCCGGTATATTTTTCCGTTAATATAGTTTTATGCAGCATTTCGATACTACCACATGAGAAAATGGTGTTCATGAAGCCTTAGTAAGCAAAACCGAGTGAAATACAGGACAGAAATATCTATACAGTCTATTCCCTTCCACAGTCCTTTTCGTTTATCTATCGATAACTATTATTCGTGTAATAAAACCAAAAAAATACCAACGAAAACTCACCTTGAGGGTCTTATTATTGTTTGGCGAATACGTCCTTTAAAGTATAAACACGTTTTGTTAAACACCCTGTATGCAGATGTCTCTCTCCCTCACGAGTCAACCAGAAAACAATTTCCAGCAGCTATATTTTGCTATGGCTAACTTGGTGAGGACTTAAATTTGACACTACGAATTGAAATGATGTACTGGTTGAAGTCGCCATAGTACCGTTGTAGATGGATCTCTTCCATCACGACTTGACATAAAAGACGATATTTTGCGAGGGTCTCCATCACGAAGATAAGAGAGTGACCGTGGTGCACTTCTACGGCAAACAGGACAGGTCGGCGCTAGTTTTCCTCCTTACTAATATAGTATGTATTTATGTATATATTATTACAATATTCTATCTTTGGGGAGAGGGGCAACAAAACATTATGGATTATTTATTTCATCAGAGTAAATATATGATTCTATATTATCTATTGTGTAATAGAGAGAATATGCAAAGGACAACGACACACAATAGGTCAAGAGATTATGATACAGTATGTTTTGACAATCTTGGTAAACTACAGGGTGGCACGGAAGTCTGCACCATCCTGTTAAGAAGGTATCACACTAGGCCAAATGTTCTCCATTATCCATCAAAACTGGAGATACCGTCATTCTCTGGCACAAAATTATCGCCATTTCATGCAGCCCACACTGGATGGAAAGCAAGCGTCTTTTGATGGAGGTGACTCGTCAGCCTGATTAATTAAGGTATGGAGAATGCAATAATATAAATTTAGAGAAAAAAACTCAGCGTTACAAAAAGTGCCTCCGTTAAAAGGCGGATGTTTGCAGTTATTCTTAACCCCTTCTGTCCCGGCGACGTATATTTAACTTTATTCTAGTTATATTAAGACGATTTTATGAAGCTTAATAAGGATCTGTGGTAGTAAAAAGGTAACCCTTTTTACTACCACAAAGATAGATCGAAGCTTGTTAACTGGTAGTGGCCCTTTATAAACGGAAGAAAATAGCTTAATAGTATCCAGAATAAAATTGAAAAGACGTCGCCGGTACAGAATGGTTTAATAGTATCTCAAGTATATGACGTCAAATTATATATTTGACTACAAAATTATGTGGTTTGATTGTGAGGAGGGCTGCTGATAGACAAACAAAAATAGGTGAATTAATGCTACATTAGCCACACCATTTGCAGCTAAATAGCCATAGTGCGACAACATTCGAAAACCTCCGAAAAGTTCATAATATTTCATCATCTAACCACCAGATATAGAACCTAACAACGCTAATATGTATATTGAGTAATAATGCATTATGATTGTCGATGTCAATCCATGTCACTCCACATTTTAGGTGAAACACCACAATATAATGATCGCCTACTGCCTCGGAATAGACTAGGAGCGAAGTCAGGCTGTAGAGATTACAACAACTCAATATCATAACTGCTTATATAAGCTTCAAACACAAAACAATAGCAACGGTAGCGTATAGATTGGGTCCTATGACAGTATATTTGTTAATATAAATTCATATTATTCTACATTTAGGTGATGCACCACAGTATAACGATCGCTTGCTGCCATGGCAAGCCTATAGGTGTGTGATAGTAGCTGCCAGCACTACTGGCCGCAAATGGAGAAGGAAGAATTAAAAATGGAGAACATTTTGCCTAGTGTGTTACCCGCTTAAGTTAGGTATATTTAATTTATATTAATTAAGTTAGGCTACTTTGGGAATATTAAACTGTATCCTGGATATTTCTTAAGATTTATAAGCATATCTTACTGGAAGAAAAAAAAACACAGGAACATAACGGACTGGTCATATCATGATGAAGGCTAATGGTACGACTCCCAAACGTTGCGCAACTAAATTTTCGCACATCTATTTTCAAAGACAACCCATTACATAACCTAAATAACCTGATTCCCGCTTAATAGTATCAGCAAATATCTGGTCAACTAATGTATGCATAAATCTTTCTATACAGCTTAATCGTGACCACACAGCGATTCTAGTTTATTATTATTAACGCTAGTTAAGGAAATGCACCCATTCATATATACAGAAAGACAGAGCTAGATTGATTAATGGATACTATATTTTTTTTTTTTTTTTTTTTCTATGTGATTGAGGGAGGCAAAAGGCAGAACTGCCTATAGCGCGTGCCTCCCCCATAGTTGAAAGAGTGACAGGGCCAACATCAAGGGACGTTCGAGCCAAAATGCCTGGACACACAGAGTTTGAAGCAATTTAAATCATAGGAAGAGGTAAAGACTGATTCTGGGAGAGAGTTCCAGAGCTCAGCTCTTGAGTAGAAGAATGTTTGAGAGTAACGTTTCACTCTTGGGTTGGAGAGTTGCACAGAGTAGGGGTGGGATTGAGTTGCAAGACGGGTACCACATGCCCTATGTAAAGGAGGTGGTATGCACTGGGAAAACTCTGAGGAACACTGATTATTATAGTAGCGATAGAATAGCGAGAGAGATGCAACATTGCGGCGGAGATAGAGAGATTGCAGAGAGTTCGTGAGTGGACGGGAGTTAATGATACGAAAGGCCTTCCTTTCAACTTTGTCTAGGAGAGTGGTGTGAGGGGAACCTCCCCACACATGTGAACAATACTCAATACAAGGACACACTATGCCCCTGTACAGAGCAAGAAACTGTGCAGGGGAAAAGAACCCCCTAAGGCGGTTGAGCACACCCAGCTTCAGGGAGGCTGCCTTAGCAAGACTGGTAATATGGTCCTTCCAAATAAGAGCAGAAGAAAAAGAGACACCAAGAATATTGAGAGAAGATGAAGGGTTGATTTTTGTATTGTTGAAGACTAAGGGATAGTCCGCTGGGAGATCCTGACGGGTAGATAGATGGAGAAATTGGGTTTTGGAAGCATTAAAGGTAACAAGGATTTCTCTGCCCCAATTGGAGATAGTATTTAGATCATAATTTAAGAGTTCTATGGCTTCATTACGTTTGTCGTTAAGGGATTGCTGGCTGGGGCGTTCTGAAAAACTAATGGAGTAGTGTAAGGTTGAGTCGTCTGCCTATGAATGGATGGGAATTAAGGTACAGTTAAGGAGATCATTTATATAAATTAGAAAGAGAATAGGAGATAGGACAGAGCCCTGAGGAACACCGGAGTTTATAGGGTGAGGAAGTGAACAATGGCCGTCCACAACCGCGGCTATGGAACGGCCGGAAAGGAAATTAGAGACAAAGGCACAGATGGAGGGATAGAAACCGAAGGAGGGTAGTTTAGAAATTAAAGATTTGTGCCAGACTCTATCGAAGGCTTTCGATATGTCTAGTGCAATAGAAAAAGTCTCACCCGAAATGGATAGGCACGTTATTAAACGAACGAAATAATTATTACAGTATGTATGGGAAAAATAATATAATTAGTATCGGTGACCGAATTCTCTCAGTGTTGAGGGCTTCGAATCAGTTAATCTATTCGACTTACTCGCTTCTGACTCTTACCTAAGGTGGTACAATCGACAGGAATTTTTCGACAACATTTCAAAACATTATTATGATACACAGCCAAAGTATGTTGAGAAAGTGTTTAAGCCTCGGATATCAAATTATTGAAATTTACTAGTCTTCTTATTATCACAATATGGTGTTTAAATATTCAAGCCCACGAATGCACGCAAACACAAAAACGAATTCTAGCCCAATATATATCCTTGAAAAGCAAAGTAAACCTTTGAAATATAAATATTTAGTAAATAATGAATTAGATGATTCGATCCAGTTCGGAAAAACTTCGAAATCTCAATGCCATAATGTATATTCTTAAGTGCACACGACAATGACTACGTGAAGCCTATCAACGTTACTCATTTTATGTTATCGACATTTCAATTCTAGGATGTATATATTCTATCTTACTCGGGCTGCAGCACGATTATTTTAGTCGTTTTTTAAAAGACCTCTATGGAGGAAAATCATCAAAATCCCACAATCACGTAAGGAGGATAGCTTAGAAATTGCTAGATCAGTAGACTATTTGTAAATAAATTTTTCACAATTCCTTCAAGGCGAGAGAAGTCCCAGAGCAAAAATGTCATTGTGTTGCATGTAATTGGTAATGTATATGATAATGTCTTAGACTACCTTCGTGAACGGTGAATGAACAAGGTTGAAAAAACTCATGATGATTCATCGCTCTGACCATCTACAGTATACTTATGTGATAATATGTGAATATTCCCTCCCTCCCCCAGATACTCACTCAGTCTCACTCTCTCACACAACCACACACACACACACACACGGTCTCAGCAGATGTATCACGAATATAACCCTCTCCTTCCTCCTCCCGCCATTCAGCCCCCTTCTCCATACCTTACATCCCCCCTCTTCCCTTCTCCTACCTTTAAGGTCATCATTCACCTGCCTGCCTACCTGCCATCACCAATTGTATACACCTGTCACCTCTTGTAATGGTAATTGTTAGAGTGTTTAAGTTTTGTATGTGCTATCCCAGGTTCGAATCCTGGGAGGATCACTTTGTTTTATTTTTTTTTATTTTTTTCCCAGACGACGTAATTAGGCGTTTGTCACAAATCGCTAGGTCAAGTTGCCAGGGCTACTAATAACATTTTGACATTCTCTCTCTCTCTCTCTCTCTCTCTCTCTCTCTCTCTCTCTCTCTCTCTCTCTCTCTCTCTCTCTCTCTCTCTCTCTCTCTCTCTCTCTCTCTCTCTCGTTTTTTTGGCTTCAACATTTGTGTATTATATATTTCTAGTTTAAAAAAATATACAAGAAGGATATTTAAACCACACACAATTGCAAACCTTTAACTACGATATAGGTGATATATAGATATACTGAATGAATTCTTCTGCAATTAGCTTGAATACAAATCTGGAGTCGTCTGTCTGAATGACTCAGGAGAGACAAGGTTTGTGAGCAAGATGGACAGGCTAAATAGCACACCAAGTCATGAATCACCAATTTTAGACAATATAGATTGAGAACCGTATACGAATTGCATAGCACCAATCTTATAACACCATCAGAAATTCAACACTGAGTATACTGTAATTATTTAAAAGTATGCACAATTGTGTTATTTGAATGTATTCGGTCTGCCTAAAGAAAAATGGCTACGATACAATGTGTGAAATATTTGAAACAGACGACGTTTAAATTAAAGAGAAAACAATAAGTATTCCACAAATAAAAATTGAAAAAATAAAAAATATAAATTATGCTTATGATGAGACAATATAATAAACTTTGTAATGTCCATGTTAGTGAAAGAAGGTACTTTAATGCATCAGATATAACTGCAATGTAAGTATTAATTTTCAGTCGATCAAAAGAAACAGGCAAAATGTAAGAAAACCTTAAAGATCAGATCAAGGTATTGAGGGATAAGCCTTTACAACGGCACCTCATAGCTAGTATCTGCTTTCCTATTATCTGAAGAGTGTAGAAAGAGGAGAACGGGTGTTGGAGAGAAAGGAAGCTGTTGGAGTGGCTTTGTTATGTGTGTTATTAGTCTGTATACGTCGTCGAGGTGTCTCCCGACTGGGTGCAAGCATGTGAAACACGCTAGAACGTACTGCCACATACATACAAAGGAAAGCAAGAAACAACAGACTTACTGGTCCTAACTAGGCTGCTTGTCCGTCTTGGCTGGGATCGAACCCAGGTTAAGTAGATTCACAGCACTCCACTCGACCGCCGCGGTTCTAGCTATATATATTTCCTAACTAGGTATAAATTTGATTTTCATTATAAAAAAAGCGATGTTTTCAACAAATAATTAAAAGTTTTCGGTCCTACATAGTGTATGTATATATTCAATTCAATTCAGTTCAAAAAGATGTAATTGACACACAAGTTCAGTACAGAATGTATACAATCTTGCATATACTCACAACCCTTGTGTCAATGAGGAGCTGATATCAGGCATATGAGTCCTCATTGATTCATTACTATAAATAATTTAGTCAGGTCAACAACACCAATATTATGACATTTTGATACCCTAAAACAAAACAAAAAGAAACAAAAAGAATCTGAAAATACCAAAAAGTTGTATAATTGCTTATACAATTATAATTATGTTTGATACCTTCCAACGCAGCTGATCCATATAATGCATTTATTTGTTCAAAAACAATGTTTTAGATTCCTTATATATACTGGAAAGCTACACTGTTTATCGATTGTTTCGTTTATGTTATTCCAAATGTGAACTTCTATGTGCCTAAATGTTCTTTTCATTAAGTTAGTTTTAGTTATAGGAATGTGCAATCTTCGCCTTTGTCTTGTTAGGTGATGATGTATATTGATATTGGTAGTGAACATGTCATTAAGGGTCGTTGGTACAATACCTTTTTATAATCTTGAACATCAATTGTGCTTTTGAAAATTCATATATATCAGGAAAAAGTAATATTTATGGTGATTTGAAAATTGGCGGTGTATGAGTTCATAATGAGTCGATTATCCTATTCACACTACTCTTTGCTATAGTGTTATAATTGCCTTAATATTTGTATCACTCGCTGTACCCCAAACTTCTATGCCATAAGTTAAATTTGAATATATAAAGGAGTTATACAGGGTTACAAGTGTTGCAGTATTTAGGGATTTCCTCGCCTTACTTATAATTTCAAGATTCTTTGATATGTTAATTTTAATATATTTGATATGATCACACCAGGATAATATAGATTCTATGATTACACCTTAAGAATTTAGTACTGTCTACTTATTATAAAGTTTTATAATTTATATACAAATTCATGTTAGTAATGACGTGTTTACTTCCATAGTGAATATCATATAGTGAGTGCCAATGTGGGCGTTGATTGACTGGGGGTAGAGGTGCATGGGGCCGTTTTGTTCGTGGCCACCCCTTCGAGGATCACGGCGTCAGGCAATATATACAGTATATATATATATATATATATATATATATATATATATATATATATATATACCGTATATATCGAGTGCAAATGGCCGGGAGCGCAGCGGGCCAGACAGCCGACACCCAGGGCTTACCGCCACCCACTGACTCACGCTCCATTGCAGAAATTATATATATATATATATATATATATATATATATATATATATATATATATATATATATATTTATTTATTTATTTTTTATGGGGGAGACAGAAGTCAAAACTGCCTTGTGATGAGTGTTCCAGCCAAAATCACTGGACACACGAAGTTTGAAGCAATTTAAGTAATTGGATTAGGGAAAGATGGATTCAGGGAAAGAGTTCCAGAGCTCAGCGGTTGAATAGAAGAAATATTGGTAGTGTCGTTTTACTCTTGGGTTGGGGAGTTGCACAGACAATGGGTGGGATTGTGTTGCAATACGGGTACTACATACACTACGTAGAGGAGGTGGTATACATTGAGAGAGCTCTGAGGAACACTAATTATTGTAATAGCGCTAGCATAGCGAGAGAGATGCAACATTGTGGCGAAGAGAGATTGCAAAGAATCGGTGAGTAAACGTGAGTTAATGATACGCAAGGCTTTCTTTTCTACTCTTTTTAGGAGTGCTGTGTGAGAGGATCCTGCCCACACATGTGAACAATACTCAATACATAGATGCACTGTGCCCTTGTACAGAGCAAGAAGCTGTGCAGGGGTAAAGAACCCCTAGAGGCGGTTGAGCACACCCAGTTTCTGGGAAGCCGTTTTAGCAAGAGCGGTAATATGGTCTTTCCAAGAGAGATCAGAAGAAAAAGAGACACCATATATATATATATACAGGGTGTATTGAAATAACTGTTACAGACTATGACGAACACATTGTAAAATGGAAATAAACATATATTGACGTATCACATTTTCCCCAAAAAAGTGTTATTAATGAGATATATGCTTATTTAGAAATCTAGCCAAACAGGGTTACAAATAGGTTAACCTATTCACACATTAGAAATTACGAAAACAAAGTATCTTAGAATATGGTGAAGATATTAGGTAGTTAGCAGAAAAATACTAATTATTTGAAACAGATTAGCCTAAACAAAATATGTAACATTTGCAACTCTGGTCAAGGGTTATAATGCTGATGCACAAGTCTGGGTCGAGTATCCAAACGTAGTTGAAGGTAATTCAATCTTTTATGAAGCATAGTTCTTGATTCATAGATTCATTGCGGGCTGATCGTTCCTATCTTGAATGAAATTCCGAAAACGTGTCACGACTCCGGTATAAAGATTCAAAGATTAAAAATATTGGGTATGATTGATTTCTGTATTATATCAGTTGGTGGTAATTAAAATTATTTCAAATTATATTGTTTTATTACACTGTAATGACCATGTACAGTAGTGGTAATTAATTCTGATCGATTTTGAAGTATCGAACTTGTTAACCCTTATATATTCGTATATTCGTCAGTAGATAAGTAACTCCCCAGTCCCAGGCCCGAGTATATTCGTCAGTAGATAAGTAACTCCCCAGTCCCAGGCCCGAGTATATTCGCCAGTAGATAAGTAACTCCCCAGTCCCAGGCCCGAGTATATTCGTCAGTAATGTACTTTCCTTGTAACTGCCTGTACAACCCTGTAGTTGGTAACACGACTGTTTAAGCACTGCTACCGGTCTGGCAACATTTCTCAGCTTATATAAGACCCGCTGAAGGGTGACTGGGCCAGTCTTGCTCCATCTCTTGAGGTGAAAAGGTGGTCTCTCCTGCCATTTATGCCACAGTGCTTAGGACTGCAGGGGCTTTTATTCTGTATCCTACGGTATGGTATGGGTTAAACAAATCTCTGAAATGCAAATGCTCAGTAAGAACTAGTAAGGAGATTCAATTCAACCCGAAACCGCTTCGAATAATTTTGTATTTGAATTAATGTTCACTACTGTACAATAAATTAAATAACATTAGGCAATAACTTTGTAATGCCCACATTGTTTTGATATTTTTATCATTCAGCATTGCTTTTTTATTTACTAACATATGACAGTAATGTCTGCAGACCACTTGAGGATCGTAATTTGTTTCATTCAAGACGCCTTTGGTCTTTCCTATGTTGAAAAATAAATAAAAATAAATTAACATAAAATAATTTGAGTTGTAAACGGTGTATAAAGGGAATATTACTTACATTGCTTCACCCTGAAAACTAATAATGTTTATAATTCAATATTCTTTGGTAAAACCTAGGAGATGAGGGGGTGGGGGGGGGGCGGGGGGCGGGGGGGGGGGGGGAGCATGCAAGGGGAGACCAATGCTAGTGCTCGGATTATAACCCATGCTTGGACGACACTGAATATTTTACTTTATATCCTTTAAATAATGAATTATATATTATTGGTTATTTTGTTATAGAATATAGTGATTTTTTTTGTATTCGGTACTTAGCACTTGAAGTTTGTAAGTGTTTTTTTCAATACACCCTGTACACTAATATATAGTATATATATATAATATATATATATATATATATATATATATATATATATATATATATGAATATATATATATATGAATATATATATATATATATATATATTCATATATATATATTCATATATATATATATATATATATATATATATATATATATATATATATATATATAATATTCTATGTGAGTGAGGGAGACAAAATGAAGATCTCCCTGTATCGAGTGCCTCCCCCAGAGATGAAAGAGTGACAGGAGCAAAATCAAGGGACGTTAGAGCCAAACTGCCTGGACACACGGAGTTTGAAGCAATTTAAGTCATAGGAAGAGGGAAAGACTGATTCTGGGAGAGAGTTCCAGAGCTGAATAGTTGAATAGAAGAAAGACTGAGAATAGCATTTCACTCTTGGGATGGAGAGTTGCACAGACTAGGGGTGGCTTGAGACGGGTACTATGTACCCTACGTAGAGGAGGTGGTATACACTGGGAAAGCTCTAAGGAACATTGATTATTATAGTAGCGATAGAATAGCGAGAAAAGCAACATTGCAGTGAAGAGAGAGGATTTCAGAGAGTTGGTGAGTGGGCGGAAGTTAATGATACGAAAGGCTTTCCTTTCTACTTTGTCTAGGAGTGCGGTGTGAGAGGATCCTCCTCACACATGTGAAAAATGCTCAATACAAGTATGCACTGTGCCCCTGTACAGAGCAAGAAGCTCTGCAGGGGTAAAGAACCCCTTGAGGCGGTTGAACATACCCAGCTTCTGGGAGGCTGCCATAGCAAGACTAGTAATAGGGCCCTTCCAAGTGAGAGCAGAAGAAAAAGAGACACCAAGAATATTGAGAGAAGATAAAGGATTGATTTGTGTATTGTTGAAGTGTAAGGGATAGTCCTCTGGGAGTGCTGAACGGGCAGTAAGATGAAGAAATTGGGTTTTGGATGCAGCAGCAATATAATACTGTATATATATATATACATATATATATATATATATATACATATATATATATATATATGTATATATATATATATATATATATGTATATATATATATATATATATATAATAATAATAATAATAATAATAATTTAATTATTAATAGTAAATTACGCTTTCCATATTTTTCATAAAATTATTCATTATATGGAATAATGAGAATTATGTCATATTATAACTTGGGTATTGATACAAGATTTCATATATAGATATATTGAGCAAACCATTCCATAACTGCGTGATGATAACCTGAACTTTTGATATAACCTTATTTGTACAGATATTGTTTTCATTTTTATCAACCTCTGCTAATAAACGAAGCTGCTATTTTGTACAATAATACTGTCAATTAATGGATATGAAATCCTCTGTTAAAGACAGCTTATCTATACACACTGGAATTTAAACTATTGTCACTGAATATATATTGTTGTGCTTGGACTTCAAAAATACTGTAGATTATCGGCTATAGTTTATAGCGTACTGCAGCAATAAATTAACCCCAATTCCCAATGTGTAATATACGTAATTGATATATGAAATGTTCACAATTTTTTGTGGCGGTTATATACATGATCGTTTATATAATTATAATCGTTCTATGTTACAAATAACTTGTTTATTACGCTATATATTTATGATACATATTCCAATTGATTTTTAAATGTAACCATTAAAAAATAAAAACAAAAATACTATATTTGGACAATGTCTACTAGATAGGTTACACTAAATATGTTCAACATTGAACACTTATTATTTACAGCGTTGTTTTAACAGAATGGGCTAGCTATAATTGGAACAGTAGATTCAACCATATTCCCAAATACAATAATATACCATATTGATTATAGTCTACGCGTGTTCCATATTAAACATTCATAATTTCCAGCTTAGTCTTGACATAACGGGCTAACTTGGGTCAGCGGAGAAACTTTCTATCAGCATCTATCTTATATTGTTGAGATAAGGCTGCCCGATAAAGCTAATCAGTGGTCCCCGCCCTGGCTACACATTAGGACCACCTTGTCGGCTTGGGCCCCGCCTTACACTCCCAAAGCGATAATGATCCCTGCCCAAACCGCAAGACCTGTGCGATTATCGCCTCTTGTGCTTCCATCTCTTAAAATTATTATTTGTATTATTATAATATATACTGTATATATATAGTATATATGTATCATATATATATATATATATATATATATATATATATATATATATATATATAATAATATTATTATATATATATATATATATATATATATATATATATATATCTATCTCTATCTATCTATTGTCGGACGCCTTATTCCTCTTTACGATGGTGGCCATACACAAAATGCCCCAAAGTAGACCTAACCCCTGTGAGAAGGACAACCTGTGCCAGTTTACTGAAGGACTTATAGGAATGACCACTCAACTTAGGGTCTGTCTGACTCCGAGGCCTCCTATGTATATTTTGAGCACTATTTTTCTACAGTGGTGCGCGGTTAGTCCATCCACTAACCTGCTTCACCCTTAGGTGAGTAGTACGGATTTCTATAAGGCTTACTCCCCTAGACAGGTTGCCGACCAAGGCTGATGAGTCCCATCCACCCATATTTGTATAAGGTTGTCTCCCCTAGATGGGTTGCCGACCAAGGCTAACGAGTCCCATCCACCCGAAATAGATATATATATATATATCGTAGTTGATTAAAGCGTCGGCTATCGTCCTGACGGTCGGCGGTTAGAACCCCACTGAGAGATTAGAAACATTTAGTGGCTCACGTGTATTTGTGATATATACTCAATATATATAGATATATGAATGTTCCATACTGACAGGTAAATGGATTGGTTGGAGGAGAAACCACAGGGGAGAGCTATGAATCTTTATTCTCTAACGTTTCGGGTTATGTTATGTACCCATCTTCAGTCTCTCTGAAGATGGGTACATCACAGACAGTAAATTAACACTTGTGTTGCTCTTCCCGAAGATACATAGAGGGTCTCGGAGTTGGACGGATCCTAAAATGTATTGAGTGGTCAATCCTGTAAGTCCTTCAGTAACCTGGCTCGGGTTGTCCCTCTTACAGGGAATAGGTCCGCTTGGGGGCCTTCTGTGTATGGCCACCCTCATTATGGGGAGTAAGGCGTCCGGCAATAGATAGGTAAATAGTTATTCAAATCAACACAGGCATTAGTATATAAAATGGCTGAGCTCGGACAACAAATTTATCTTCTTTCCTAAGCCATTTTGATCATCTTCCAAACCACTAGACTGGTCCTATCATCACCTCCTGTGCTTCTACCTGTTTTTATATAATACAAATTGAGATGCGGCGGGAAGAAAATAATCCTAGCATTCCCCACCACCACCAAACGATAACCAACACCACCTCAGAAACACCACTACGCATTGCTACCATTCAAGAGAAGTGCAATATGGAACGGTGCCCCCCCATCATACCCTCACCATAAAAAAAAATCAAGTTCCCGCAAAGACGGATAACTATGATAAAAACCTTGTGACCATAGAAAACCAGAGTCCACAAGTGATCATAGAAAACCAAAATAATGGGAGAGACTACACCAGTCATTTTGATACACACGTGGCCCACAGTGAATGTATGCAGTGAATATAAAAACCTTCCGTGTGCCCCTATACATGTTAGTGAATCAAACCGTGCTAGAATGAAGAAGCCTATCCACCATTCCTCCCAAATAAATACTCTCAATAACCCCAGCATAAATCACCATAACCAAGACAATGTCATAGTAGACCATTCCCAAATAACCGGTCTAAATCTTTCTCAAATACACCTACCACCCCAAATTAATGATCAAATGCTTCCCATCTCATCCACACGCAAGATAAAAAGAATAAGCAAAGTTAGTGCGACCGGCTCTAAGAAAACAAACAATAGCAGAGGCTCACACATGTCCCTCTTGCCCCAGATCCCGGTCTCCTTGATGCCGACCAAATCAGAGTCACTATGCGCATTGAGCATAGGAAAAGTAAGCCTTCAGCTCCTAGCTTCATCCACCACTTTGGGTTTGGAATTAAGGAATACCAAAAGGTGAAAATCTTGGTGAGGAACTTCATTCCTTATCTACTGGTTCGCATTCGTATATAAGAAGCCCAGTAGATAGTTCTCTTGCAAGCCACGTTTTATGCGAGCTTAGACTTTAAGAAGACCAGCCACTTAAGTCTTTCTCAGGACTCTTTGTAATGGTTAAGGTGTCTAAAATTCTGTGGATCACAGAATTTATGCTTTCATTAAATTCATTGGAGGTGTTTGGTGTTGGGGTGAAATTAATAAAAAGAGATAATCACGGAGATGAGATAGATTTATTGGTTTAGACACCCTTTGATCAGAGCATATTAGGTGACTCTAGTACCTTCGATGCAGGCTTAGATAACGATCCAGGCTTCGCTTGCATCACTGTACACATTCACGATTCCAGATAGTTTGTTTTGTTTTGTCCGCCTATGCCTGTTAATACCCTCAGTATTCCATGTGTAGGGGATTCTTTATCTTCCGCCAGACTCAACGTGGATTGTGACGAACTGCGTGGTGTCAAGCCAAGGAGAGAGAGAGAAAGACAGCCGGGCCCTGCAGCTATTCTGGGCTGTCTACCTAGGACGTGTGAAATCCTAGCCCCTGTAGTTGAAGTGCCGAGACAACTACAGCTACACCTAGTGCTCCCAAGTCGCTATACCAGTGCCTTCTCTCTCTACATAAATCATTAAGTGTTATTTCTGTTTGTAATGGTAACAATGATTGTTGTGAGGTTCACTAATAATTAACGTAATAATCGAAGATTGTCCATTCTTCCCTCTTTTCTTTTATCCGATGCTCTGCTTAGGGAGAACATTATACACTTCTATCAGGCGGAAAATGTTTTTATAATTCTACGAATACAGGCTCCTGTATTTGGTAATGTAGAAATATACAAAGGTTATCCAGGGAATAAATACATGCATATTAAACGTCAACTTAAACGCTTACTCAGATTAAGAGTTTATACGCTACGTCTCATCAGGGTACAAGTCCAACAGCGATAAGTTCAAATCGCAAGTAATTTACTCCTCAGTCACATACAGTATATATGACTATTATATTTATTACAAGTTTATGGGATTCCGAATTCATATTTATGGCTCTTTGAGTTTATTCCATTTGATTATCTGTTCAAGTTGCTTGGACTTATTGTTCGATTAGAGATCAAATGCTGTCCTATTGTCCATACTTATCAGTGCTACGTTATTTACCTCGCAGTAACTAATATCTATACTTCGTCAAGCCATATTTGAGAGCTTGTATATTTATATCAGGACTTTGTTTATTGTGATTTGAGACATACCATCTCTTATGTTATTCATTGTCTGTTCAATTGTAATGCTATTATTCTATTTATATGAATGGTATGATTATTGTTCCAGAGACATACTGAGATTGTACCCTAGTTGTTAAGGAATAAAAAGTGTAAAACCGTTTGTGTGTATTCGGTGTCCATTGCTTATTACTGAAGTATTGTATATAGAGCTAAGGCTAATTTTTTCCCAGTGGAGAGGCATTTCAGTTGACGATTAGAGCAGATTCCTAAGGTGAAAATCGCAATTAGTCTATATCACGTTTGCTTATAAACGTGGCATAACACAAATAATACAAATAGTAGTGTAAAATCGCATTGAATATAAATAGGAAATGTCTATAAGCCGGTACAGTATTTCTATAATTTATTACTAGCTAGAATATAACATATGAATCGGTTTCGCATCCAATGTATGTTTTAGTTACTCAAAATTATAAAGTGTATTACTATGTAACATTGTCAAGATCGATTGGGAAATATTAAATTAATTTGCTAGAGCAAATCTGGTTATTGGTGTGATTTACCTACAGGAAGATACAGGTATTTAATACAAAACTACAATCAAACACAAAGACTAGTCATAAAGTAGGTACAGACCAATACTTTTATTTTACATAAAATAGGATATACTGGAGAGTCACAATAATAATATAATATTACATAGAACATAAATGTACACAATTCACAAGGCTAGTTAAAAATTAGCTATTACTCGAGTTATAGCTAATAGGGAGCGCATGCTTCCAGACGCAAGCGTTAGAATACAAGCTGAACATGTGCGTGATGTATTTATGCAATTATTTAATTATGCGTGTTGTTAGATTCAACAAACTTTAGTTTTATTTAGATACAAGAATATATAGAAAGTTAATACACATGGAAATGGTGAAAAAGTGTTTCAATTATTTTTATAACAGTGTTGAGTTTTGATGAAGTTAGTCTATATTTTTATCATGAGTTTACGTTTTCTCTATCTGCTTTGACTATAATTTTTAGGTCAAGTTAATAATATAAAAAAAACATAGTAAATGGAAATCACTAAAATATAGGTGTGAGCTATCGGGTGTTGTGTTTTTCGCAATTAATGCTCTACTACTTAATCTTCGAAACTACGTCAAAGCAAGAATGCTCGATCGATCGTAATAATAAGAAAATTTACTAGTGAAACATAAGGATAGAAATGTGTGTTGTGTTCTCCCTGGAGGGTGAGTATACTAAGTAGCAAAAAAGGGACTCTAACAATTAGAGACACACTACTATTACTTAAATTTAGTTATTTCCCTGGTGTCAGAGAGGGACTCAGTGATATTTCTTTTGAGTGGCGTACTGGACTTTTGTTATGACACTTGTTTTTCATGAGCGCCTGGTTAGGTCTGGACTTCTTCTTGGTAGAAATTGCAGTCTACTTCTATTGCTCTGCTTGAAGGATAGGTTTCGGACCACCATCTGTGAACGGTTTTGTACCACATGCAAAGGAAAGGGTAGCGGTGAGTCTCAGCTTCTGTTGATCTAATCTGTGACCTAGAGGGTGAGCATCGAGCCTCACTATTACGCCGTCTTGCACTGGTGTCCGTATCAAACCCAACAAGTCTGTCTTTAGACCAGACATGCTACTGTCCAACTTAACAGGTAGACCACAGCACTATTCACTTTCAGTCTTCTGAACCGTGGGGCTAGTCTCGAACTTACTAGAGTTACCAAAACCACTTGGTGCTACCAGTCTTTAGACCTGGGCCGGTATTCATAAAAGGTCTCAGACACAGTCCTAAGCTTAGGACAGTCCTAAGTCTTGAGAATATCTCCTAACTTTGAGAATATTCCTAAGAGTTATTCATAAAGTATCTCAAGCCATACGACTGTCCTAAGTGCTGGGAAATGTTAGGATTGCTCTGGAAGTGTCCCAAGGAGTTAGGAATAGTCCTAAGCGGCACATGGTAGCACAAACAAGTTCGTTATATCGTAATGTGACAATATTTTTAGGCTATAGTTATACCAATAGTGGAGCCAAGTTTCAATTGGGATTAAACTATATTTTTATATGGCCTATAATACGACATTTTGGCAATACATTAAAATGTGAAATAACTATGCTGTGAAATAGAGTAGCTATTATAGCCTACTGTACCTTTGTTAATACATTGTAGGCTATAGCTTATTGTAAATATAATACCGAACACGGCGATGTCAATTAGCTGTGAATATTGACAATATCATGCACCAATATTGCATAAGGTTAACCCCTTGAAAATTGTGATGCATTTTACCATTAACATTAGACTTTCTGTTTTAATATACAATTTCGGAAAGGTCGGTGGGAGTGAAACATGAAAAAGGACAGGATATGACATGCCCACACCTCTGACTTCCGTACACTATACGTTCGTTTATTAGTAGACATACTAAGCTGTCAAAATCCCATGTCATTCTCAATAGGGCACAACAGACAATTACTCCCCTTTGTGAGTGTGGCTATACACAAAACACTCCCAAGCAGACCTGTCCCCCGTTAGAAAGACAACCCGTGTCAGTTTATTCGAGGACTTACAGGATTGGCCACTCAACTTAGGGTCTGTCCAATTCCGAGGCCATCTATGTATTTTTTAGCACTATTGTTTCAACAGTGTGGGTGGTTAGTCCATCAACCAACCTGCTTCACCCTTAGGTGAACACTATAGATTTGTATAATGCTTACTCCCTTAGACGGGTTGCCAACCAAAGCGGACGGGTTCCATCCACCCAGATTTGTATTAGGCTGTCTCCCCTAAATGGGTTGCCAACCAAGGCTGACGAGTCCCATCCACCCTAGTGATTCAAATAATTCCTAACTACAACACAAATATGTCAAGGAATTTCGAGCTAGGCCTATTCTCCTTACACCTGAAGTCCTCATTTGTTACTTGCTTGGCCTGCTTAATGTAGATACTCCACTCAAATTGTTAACCTATCTTACTTTTCAATTGATATGGTTCCTGCTAGCGCTTCAAGTATATCCAAAATGCAATAGAGTTGTAAGAGTATGTCAAAGATTCCCAAACTACTCCCCCTGAAGGATCCATCTGTTACTTGTTCAGCCTCTCGAGTGCAGATATCCCTCACAAATTGCTCTCTTGTGCCGCCAAACACAACAAATTTGTATTCTGTCATCCAGAATTTTTTTACTCATGCGAGTTTTACTTTGCCGAATAATCCCAGATTGATTTGTATGTCTTTGTGGATTAAATATTTCAGCCTGACAAAAGAACGATGGTGAATGTCTATGTAGAATTAAATTTTGAAGATGAAGAAGATATTATTTTTAAACAACTTATTATAACTTATGTCTTTATGTATGTATCGCTTCTTATCTGAATTAATGTAGTGCATTATTACTACAGTGCAATTAACCTGATTTTTTTGTTTTGTAAGAATGTGCAATAACTGATACTGACATTATTGCAGTGCAATGATCGAATAAATGTACAAGATTGTTTTTTATTGATTGCCGATTGTTTGGTTCTTGAATTGATTCATTAATTAGTTGATGGAATAATAGTTGCATTTGTAATGTACTTTATTATGTCACCGAATTTGCAAATGGAGTAGAGGATTTTGGAAAAGTATAGATTCATACGATTAACAAAAATGTGACCAAAATTCAATTAGCGTATTATTGGACAAGCATGGTGTAGTTCTTGGGAAGCAAAATGTGTATAATTTATGGAAAGGATACATTATTATTCTGATAACATCACAACATAACATAGGTTCAGATGACATATACCTTGGTTCTCTACAGTTTGCAAATCGATGTCTTGGAATAATATATTATCATCATAGCATCAATTGCCATTACAATATATTTATATAAAAGACAATACAAAATGTATTGTTATTAAGATTACTTACTATAATTATAATTGTAAACCAGGTTAATTTATAAGCTAATGCTGAGGTTCTATGTGTTGCTCCGTCTCTTGTTTCAAAATAAGTATTTCACAATTAAAAGCAAAAGATAATACAAATATAAGTACAGTATTATATCTATACATACACAGTATATCTATACATACACAGTATATCTATACATACACAGTATATCTATACATACACAGTATATCTATACATACACAGTATATCTATACATACACAGTATATCTATACATACACAGTATATCTATACATACACAGTATATCTATACATACACAGTATATCTATACATACACAGTATATCTATACATACACAGTATATACTTATACTAATAACAATATGAATCAATGCGAGTTTACAGAGTAGGCTACTTCGTGCACAGACGTAACCATTCAAGGGGCAGTTTTTCCTCAGGTCAAAATTAGCAATTATGATATACACAATGATTAAGGCAAAAACTAGTGCTTGTGTAAGATAACTTTCGTTCGAAGAAAATGAGTCGTATCCTATGTTCCTCATTACTAATGTTAAGTTATGAGAGCTCATGTGTATATGATTATGGACAGCACAGAATAAACAATCATACAAATATATTAAATGTTTAATTTAACATATACAATAAATAACAAATGACTACTCTAAGTTTACAAAATATAATAATATTAATAATAATAATAATAATAATAATAATAATAATATTGATAATAAAATGTATAAAACAAAATAATAATTATAATAATATTAATGATAATAATAACAATATTGATAATAGTAACATAAATCATTATATCATAATAACGCGGATAAACAGCCAAACAAGTATTGTTTATGTTTCTGCTTAAACACAAACGAATGACAGTATTGTTGAAGACACTCCAGGGAGACTAACTTAGGGAGTGCCGTGGTGGCCAAGTGTGTGGTCCGAAGTAACACGCTGTTTCGCCCATTAGTTTGGTGATTTTTTGAAGATCCACCCTACTTGACGATTATAAGTCGTTTAGCCTTCATTCAAGGTGTCAATTTCATTCTGGCGAGCGTAAGCGAGCCTTCAATTTAGGAGAACCCTTTGTACCGAAAATGTACAATTTTTTTTTTTTTTTTTTTTTAAGAGACAATGAATGGAGGAAGGAAAAACACAGATAAAACAAAAAGGTCCATGTGCCTAAAGGCATCCTCCATTCATAAAATGTTTGTAACAACTGGATTTAAACATTTGTTGATTGTAAGTTTGTGGAAAGCAATTCGAGGGAAGTGAATTCCAAAGAGTAGTAGCTCTGGGGATAAATGAATTCTGATAAGCAGAAGTTCTGCATTGTGGAGGAGAAAGTGTAAATTCATGGGCGCTCTCAGCTGCCCTAGTTCTACGGGGAAAGATGTGGAGAGGCGGCACAATTGAAGCAAGTTCCTCGGAACAATTGCTGTGAAAATATCTGTAGAATAATGCAAGGGATGCAACGTTTCTTCGTATGGCTAATGTAGGAAGGTCCTGTGTGATTGCAGGGTTATTGATTAATCTAATAGCTTTATTTTGAATTTTGTCCAACTGCCTCAATGCAACCACTCCACTTCCACCCCACAGAGGTGAACAGTAATCCATCTGAGAGCGCACATGACTTTTATATATTACGGCCAACTGCTCGTCAGTGAAGAATTCTCGAACTCTGTACAGGAGTCCCAGTTTTTTAGAGGCATTCTTAGCAATGCTTCTAACATAATGTGTCCAGCTCAAGTTAGTAGTTAATGTTACACCGAGAATGTCAATACTAGGGGAAGTGGGAATATTTACATCATTAAAAAATATATGGGAGTCAGTGAGATTCTGTCGGTTAGAAAATTGAATGTACTTGGTTTTCTGTGCATTAAAGGAAACTAGATTCTCTTGTCCCCATTCATTAATTCTAGAAAGGTCCTGGTTCAGAGAAATTGCAGTGTTTATTTTTGAATTTATAAGATCGGGTTGGGTGAAAGAATTGGTAAATGTGAAGGAACTGTGGAGTGTTGAGTCATCTGCGTAGGAATGTATTGGATTATGAGTGGTAGATATGAGATCATTGATATGAATGAGGAACAGAGTTGGGGCCAAAACTGATCCCTGGGGAACACCAGCATTTATTGAGTGAAATTGAGAATAAAGGCCATCTACCATTACACGTATTTTTCTGTTATGAAGATAAGAAGAAATTAGTGGAACTAATGATGCAAGGCCGTAGTGTGACATCTTCGACAATAAGGATTGATGCCAGACTCTATCAAATGCCTTTGATATATCCAGTGCTATTGTATGTGTTTCACCATGTTGGTCTGTAGCTTGGTTGATTTGATGCGTAAGAAGGCAAAGAATGTCTGCAGTTGATCGACATCGTCTAAAACCATATTGCCTATCACTGATTAATTTATTATTCTCCAGATGCTTAATTATGTGATTATTTAATATAATTTCAAAAACTTTGCCAAGAGTGGAAGTTATAGCTATTGGTCTGTAGTTTGATGGATCTGAAGAGGCACCTTTTTTAGGAACTGGATGGATGTTTGCTTCTTTCCAGGGTACTGGGAAGCATGAGGTATGAGTACACAGACGGAAAAATTTTGCCAATACAGGAGCGAGCACCAAGGAGCAATTCTTAAGTACTATTGGAGGAATTTCATCTGGACCAGGAGCCTTATCTACTGAGAGATTCTGCAAAATAGTTTTGACATGTCTGGTGTGGATCTTAAGTGAGGGAATTTCAGGTGAATTAAAATTAAGTACAGGGACATCTTGATTTATGTCATCTAAGGTTGAGTTGGTGGAGAAAATATCTGCAAGAAGGTTAGCTTTACCTCGTGGGTCACTTACAAGATTGCCAGTCGGAGATTTTAATGGTGGAATGGATGAAGCAGTAGTGAAGTTGGATTTGAATGAGTTAAGAGTAGACCAAAATATTTTGTTATCATTTGGATTATTTAGAAGTTTATTTGCCTGCTTATGGAGAAAGTTTGATTTAGTTAGGTTTAATACAGTTTTGGCATGATTTCTGATGTTTCTAAAGTAATTAAAGGCTTCATGTGTTTTTGATCTTGTGTATGCATTGTAGGCTATTGCTTTTTGTTCAGTTACTCTAGCACAATTATGGTCAAACCATTTAGGTGAATTAGATCTTTTACTGTACTTTTGATGAGGAATAAAAGTTTCCATTCCAATTTTTACAAAATCTTGTATGTGGCTCAAGGTGGAGTGTGCATCATTAGAAAAGAAAGAGGTCCAGGGAATATCAATAAAGAAACCTTGAAGACCCTCCCAGTCTGCCCTATCGTAATGCCATTTAGTCACCAAAACAGGTTCAGAGTGGGAAGGTGTGGTAGGTGATAGACAGGTGGCCTGTATCAGACAGTGATCAGAAGATCCAAGTGGGGACCTCACTGTAACATCATAATTTTCTGAATTGGTTGTTAAAAATAAGTCGAGTAGGTGGGAATTATGATTAGGATTATCTGGTACACGGGTGGGTTGGTTGACTAGTTGAATGAGATTAAATGAGTCTGCAAATAGCTCACATTCAAGACCAGCATCATCAGTCCTGGCTGAATGAGTGAGCCATTCAACATTATGGACATTAAAATCACCCAACACAGTGATTTCAGAAGAAGCATTTAAGTTGAGGACACTGAGTTGTGAGGACAGAGAATCAAAAAGACTTTGCTCTGGAGGAGTATTTGGGGAACGGTAGATGCAACATATGTATTTAAATTTACCAGCAGAAATTAATTTGTATATAGAATAATCAAAATAGGGACAATTGAAACTAGTAACCTCCTCCAGGGCAATTTCAGATTGCCTTCAAATTGTAGCTTGAAAGGGGATCTGGAGGGCGTTCTTTATTTTTTTTGGCGGAACTTGGGAGACATTTTTAGCTTGAAGATGGTCTAGAGAAAAACGAAGACTACAACAGTCGAAGACACTCCCGGTTAATTCAAGAAGGGATGGCCAAGTGTGTGGTCCCAAAATTGATGAGACCTATAAACAATTGGTAGTAGTGGTCGCTGGAGTGTACGAGTATTCAGACTTTTTGCTCTTACATCTCTGCCAAGTATAATATGTAACTTTAAACATGTTTGTATTGCATCAAGTAGAGTAGTTAGTTTTGTGATGAATACTGAGAGATAATCCGTTCGGACCATATCAATAATTATCCTCTTGTCCTAATGTGTTGGCTACCCTCAAGCGATTTTGTTTAGTTTAGCTATGAACATATATGAATTTGGACTATTTTAGCATCAGTTATTATCTTTATCTGCAAGACGTCCATCTGAGTTAGAATATAATATCATGGAAGCAGCTAGATTATACAAATAATATGCACTTCACTATAACTACATACGTTTCAAAAGTAAGAGACCTACTGTATAGCTAAGTTGTAATGTTATTGAAATTATATGTATCACCCAAACATAGCAGCACTCTACACTACGCTTACCAGACTCCAAGCTATCAAATACTTAATTAGCCCTTTTTGTATGCGAGGACGCTTTTACACTTTAATCTGGCTAACACTTTGTGATTTGACTCAGTTTTGAAAGGCCCTCTTGGAAACAAAGTGGTATAGTTATCTCAACTAACCATTTGATTTTCAAAATACCTACCAAAACTGAATACCATCGTCTACTGATAGCAAGAATAAAATAAAAAAGGCGTCCTAGTATTTTGAAAAGAATAAAATACAAAATAAAAATAAAAATGGGGATTGGGCCTGAGCATATAGATAGATTGATAGTATTTTGAAAAGGGTTAAGAGGGTGTTTTTCTAGACCACCTTCTCCCTCATGCTTAGCCTCATTAGTTTGGCGATTATAAGACCTTTCGCCTCTTATCTTTGTCAATTTTAAGACTTTCCGTATGATTAAGGTGTCAATATTTAAGCATGCCTACAATATAGGAGGAGCCAGCCTTCGGCCGGGACGTTTTTCTACCGAATGTACAAATTTATCTCAATGGGAAGGTCTTCATTATTTTTGGTTTACGTTATATTATTATTATCATTATTATTATTATTATTATTATTATAATTATTATTATAATATTTTGTTCTTAAATCTTGGTCGAGGTCTAAGGGAAAAAAAAATTAAGCTAGACACTAGGTAGGGTGGGTATGGGATAGACAACTGAGAAAGAGTGATCTTAGAGGGTAGGGTGAAGAGAAATGTAGAAAAGAAACAAGAAGGAGAGGAGTGAACAATTACCTCTTTCGTTTTGTTACATTGATAAAAGGACTTTTTTCCCAATTTAGGGGATATACAGATGAGAAAGAGTGCTCTCAGAGGGTAAGGTGACGAAACGTTTAGAGAGGAAAAATAAGGCGAATAGTAAAAGGACTGTCCATATTGCTATTCTTATAAAAGTATGTTTAAAGGTGCTCAGTGCGTCCTTGTATTGAGTATTGTTCACATGTGTGGGGAGGATCCTCTCACACCACACTCCTAGACAAAGTAGAAAGGAAAGCCTTTCGTATCATTAATTCCCGTCCACTCACCAACTCTCTGCAATCTCTCTCTCTTCGCCGCAATGTTGCATCTCTCTCGCTACTACAATAATCAGTGTTCCTCAGAGCTTTCCCAGTGTATACAACCTCCTCTACGTAGGGTACGTAGTACCCGCCTTGCAACACAATGCCACCCCTACTCTGTGCAACTGTCCAACCCAAGAGTGAAACGCTATTCTCAGACTTTCTTCTATTCAACTGCTGAGCTCTGGAACTCTCTCCCAGAATCAGTCTTTCCCTCTTCCTATGACTTGAATTGCTTCAAACTCCGTGTGTCCAGGCATTTTAGCTCGAATGTCCCTTGATTTCGGCTCTGTCACTCTTTGAAATCTGGGAGAGGCACTCGCTGCAGGCAGTTATGCCTTTTGTCTCCCTCATTCACATAGAAAACAACAAATAATTTAGGTAGTGGGTGGATAGACAGAATAGATAAAAAAGTGTTCTCAGAGGGTAAAATGAAGAATAGTGTAGAAAGAAAGAAAGAGGTAGAAGAGTGTATGACACCCAGACCAGCCAGATGGCTGGAGTAAAATAGGAAAGAAGAGTAATTGGATAGAGGAAGAACAAGCTGAGAAGTGCGAAGAACAGTAGAAGACTGAAAGTTCTCGGGCTCAACCAAGTTGCTTCATTGTGACCAACGATCCCCCCCCCCCCCCCCCCCACACACACACACACACAATTAATATTATTGTACTGCTGACTGATAGTGGCGGCCACAGAGACAATACAAGCGGAGTGCACTACAGAAGGCCATTACCAATGCTTCCACAACAATAAAGACGCGTTCTCAACCACAACAATGGGCTGAGTCTCAAACGCAGCTGCAGGCAACCACATATTTTATGGCTGCATTGGAAAAGAGGAAGTGAGCGAGGAGAGATGAGAGAGGCAGAGAAGATTGGGGAAGGGACAGAAATGGAAGATAAGAGAGGGCGGTAGAAGAGAGAGGAAAAATAAAGAAGACGAAAGGAGGGTAGAAAAGCGGAGAGCAGTGGAAAATAGAGTAGAGAAGAGAACATAAAAACATGAAATACCAGAAAAAAAGAAAAAAGAAGAGAAGATTAAGGCAGTACAAAAAAATAGCAGACTTTACAGGGAAGTGAAGGAAAGAGATAAGCAGACAAAGTTAGCGAAGAGATGAGCAGAAGATGAAAGAGAAGGAAAAAAGAAAAGCAGAGACCGGGGAAATATGGGAGGGAAGAAAGAAGAGAAGTGAACGGAAGAGAGGAGAAGACAGAGGTGAAGTCATCAGCTGTTAACCAAGACCTCATCACTGTAAACGTTTTCTCACCTACTCATGGCTCCAGCTTATGGGAACGCAAATAGTCGTTAATGTTTACAAGCAGTCGGGAATGGGGGAACCTGCTGTTACTTCATTTGTCTAGGGTTTAGGGAAGTTCGCAGATAGAATAAATTAACGAAAGCGCATTTGTTTAGTACATGAATAGGACTCCTCATAGCCGATGCATATGGGAGTATGATTGGGGTACAAACTAACGAAAGTGCATTTGTATAGCCCAAGAAGAGAAATACTGATATTGGGCATCCTGGAAAGATTGCATAAAGTATTAACTTCAACATTTGTATGGCACATAATGTACATATAGAATTGTTCATCTTAAATGTCTTGGAATGTTTGCAGAGAAAATTAACATTTATGTATTAATAATAGGGGTGCTAACCTTTAGTGTTTAGGGAAGTTTGTACAGCGAAAAAAATCCAAGAACAATAGCATATTATGCTTATAGCCCACCTTCAGCATCTAGGCAAATGTGTATAAAGGATCAAATAAGAGGGAAGGGCAGGACGAGGTAATGTATCAGCCTGAGGTAAGGGAGACGAAAAAATAAGGATCATATAAACAAGCCATGCATTTGAGAAGAGTTAAAAGGGTGAAATAACATGTTATAATAACTGAAAAATTAAATGTTAATTGTGAAAAGTAGACTTAGAATATATAGGCATCGCATGAAACAGTGTTAAATAGAGTGGTGAAATATTTGTTATACCACATGTATTCATTAGTTTCATTGATTTCATTAATTGGGTATATTTGTAAAGTTGATCGGTGGGTTAGTGATAATAAGAATATGTTTGAAGAATATTTGAATATTCATTTGGCTTTATTCTTGCTGACGGTATCAATGTCTATTCAAACCAAGAAAAACCTCATAAATTAGAGTATATTCAAAGGGAAAATATATTTATGTAGATATGCTTTCAAAACAATAACATCCTTTGCTTAGTGCTACATTTTGGCTTATAGTATATTTTTTACTCAAAAGAGGAAGACGTGTAGTACTCAAAGGCTGAAAATGCGATATAATCGAGGATCACCGAAAACAAATTATCAATAAATCATAACAAATATTAATTTTATTTACTGCATTATATGCAAATTGTCTAAATGTTTAAGTTATTCCGTAAATTATAAAATCGATTGAAAAGGATGCTAAGCTTCAAGTTTATATAAATATATGTGAACAAATAATCCCGATATGCGAAAGTGATAAAGTGTGAAGCCGATCCCAAGCGAAACGATGGGGATCAGGGGGTTATGAACAACTCTGATGAATGTGATGGTGATGAAATAGACGTAGAATATACCAAATAACTGACAAAACGACACTGACGTGATGCAGAGAATCATGATTTGAATAGACGTAACAAATACAGTGAAAAGAAACCTACTTGATAATGTTAAAGGGTCAAGATGTGAAGCTAAAGATTAGGAAATCGAAGGGAATCGTAAGCATTACAAAGGGAATAAAAAAGGCAATCGCATATATAGAAAAACTATATAGCAGGAAACAGAGTGCCGGCTAGATGTCCTAGCGTGCAACACATGGTGCACAATTGAAGAGTTCCGATGGTGTGCACACAACTTTATGGTTTGCTGTGTTACATTCAGCATATTGTAGTGTTGTATCATTTGAGGGTTTCAATATATTAACAAATTAAATTGGTAAAATAATTTCAGCACACCTTGTAAGCTACATTTCGTTTGAGAGTAGGTACAATTAATCAAATGACGTTATCTGATTGAGAGGACTAAAAACGTATAGAACGATCAGAGAGGTATGGGAATAATAGAGGGTCATAGTATGTCAAGTAACACCTCAACCATATCATTCTATAAATGTCTTGTCGCCCATTCAAATCACTTTTAAAACCGCCTGCATAAAGCTTTAGTATTGATTCAATATATAGAACTTCTAGATTAAATTAAAATGAAGAACAATAAGAAAACCAAGGTAATACATGTAAGTTACTACAAGGAAATCAATGTGTAAACACACACACACACACACACACACACACACACACATTATATTATATATATATATATATATATATATATATATATATATATATATATATATATATATATATGTTTATATATTCCCAGCTGAACTCGAACCTCTGATAGGCAGGGCGAATGTCCAAGCTTTAATCCACTACACCACGGCGTGATAAAGGAAACTTAACCTTTTCCTATTTATAGTTTTTATATGAATTGAAATATATTCTCCAAGTAGGATTTCCCTTCTTCTTAATATAAATATCAAAAGGTTAAGTTTCCTTTGTCACACCGTGGTGTACTGGATTAAATCTTGGACATACATCCTGATTGTTGGAGGTTCAAGTCCGGCTGGGAGTATAAAACATATAGTAGCTCAAGTTTATTTGTGATATATACAGAATCTATCTATCTATCTATCTATATATATATATATATATATATATATCATCATCATCATCATCATCATCAGCCTGGGTTAGTCCACTGCAGGACAAAGGCCTCTACCAAACGTTTCCACTCCAACCGGTCAGATGTTAGTCTGTTCCATCCTACCTCATCAAACTTTCGGATCTCATCCCTCCATCTAGTTCTCTGTCTACCCCTTCCTCTAGCTCCTTCCCTAGGTTCCCATTCCGTTGCTCTAGTTGTCCACCTGTTATCATCTCTTCTATATATATGACCTGGCCAGGACCATTTCCTCTTCTTTATGGTACTGAGAATATCTTCTACTTTTGTTTGTTCTCTAATCCAAGCGGCTCCCTTCTTATATCTCCAAGTTTCTGATCCATAAATTAGTATAGGGAGGACACATTGGTTGTATATTTTCATTTTTAATGAAAGGGGTAGCTTATTATATATATATATATATATATATATATATAATTATATATTCAAAGAGCCATATAAACATTAAAAACAACACACAATACATATGGATGAACAGGTGAGCCCATTACATTTTGATGGGTAGCTTTGCGAAACTAATCAAATTATCCCAAGGAGTTCGTGGATCCTTACACACGATCAGTGGGGCAATGGAACATACTGTGAGGGTTAAATGTCTAATAGCATCTATTAAATTTCGATTTGAAATAATAGCTCGTTATTCGTCTGACCAAAATTCTGCTTTATAAACTATGCTGATGACGAATATGAGAATGTGTCAAACAAATAATAGTAAAGACAAAGAGGTTATCCACAACTATCAACAACCTGTCACTACTACTATTTTCTCTTTGACCTCCTGTACCTTGTTTCCTTCCAAACTCTGAGGCAGATCCCGCTAACCTTCATTACTTTCTTCTTGTACAACTGTTAACTCCGAGTGCATCACACTGATATATAAACGACCACAGGGATGAAAGCAGATGATTCATAATTTATACTATATGTCTGAGAGTGAATAATGAGGGGCAACGTGCGAAACTTTTAACAAAGAAATGGGATAGTGGGTATTGTAAGAAAAGGAGTTTGGTGCTGTACATAGATCATATATCGAATCCAAAAGGAGTTTGGTGCTGTACATAGATCATATATCGAATCCAAAAGTACATACATATGAACAAGGTGAACTGCTGATCTTTATATGTGCAAGAGAATCAATCAATATGTGAATTTGGAATATCGCGAAGCCCTATATAATATCGATAGCTGTGGGAAAGTAACAAAAAGACATGAAAAAGATCCTAGAAGTGAGTAGATGACCCCACGCAAGTGAATCAATGTACGAAATTAAACCAAGAAAGGAGATATTGAAAATAATAAAAGGAGATCATCCAGTAATTGCACAAATCGAAGAGCTATGAGAATATGTACTTAAGTGGTGAGCAGTTTAACTACGTGTACAGTACATGCAACAGAAAATTAATATTCTAAGCTGGAAGCAATAAAACAATAATGGGAATTATTTATTTATATATATATATATATATATATATATGTGTATCATGTGTAGATATGAAATCAAACCAAAGAAACGTAAAAGTACCTAGACGTGAGCAAATGACTCGGCTTATAATTTTGTGAAAAGGGGTGGAGGTGCGCAGTGTGATCCCCCCCCCCCCCCCCCCGACACCTCATAAGTTTCCCGTGTGACCTCTTCTGACCTATGTAACCTCTTCTAACCTCGGTAACCCCAAGCGGGCTCCATCATAATCCGGTCTCCTTGGAGAACAGGATTCCGATTAATTTTGTTTTATAACGCCATTACGGGCACTGAAATACATGTAAATTTATGCATCTATAGTTTTATACGTATTGCCATGGAAAGCCGTTTATTTGAATTCGCTGATATGCGTATTAATGCTAAATGGTCGTTATTAGGAATAAGCCTATTATAATTTTGTTGATTGGTGTAACAATTTTGAAATCTTGAACATTTTATATTTTGTTATAAATATAATTTCTAGCCTACATAAATGTGTACCTGTTATAACTAATATACGGTACGGTTCATATAATATATCAGTAATACTATTCATAGTAATGGACACACTGATTTATACCGTACTATTTGATGCGCAATTTTTCAATACCTGAAAGTAGTTCTATATTAATATAATGCCAGAAGTTTATTTTGAAAATTGGGCAGGTGGATTGTTACTATAGGACCCCCGCCCCATATCTCCCTCTCTCCTGACAACACCTTTCTCTCCCCCCAGTTATTTCCACACTACCGTCATCCATAATGTAGTCAAGGTTTCAAACGCTGGGGTCATTTGCAGCGTTGTGTTGTTAACGTTTACAATCAAAATACTATTTCAGTTTATTGTTC
Source organism: Paralithodes platypus (assembly GCA_032716605.1). Classification (NCBI taxonomy): domain Eukaryota; kingdom Metazoa; phylum Arthropoda; class Malacostraca; order Decapoda; family Lithodidae; genus Paralithodes; species Paralithodes platypus. Next base: position 6,446,498 of record CM064556.1, read on the forward strand.
CTAACCCTAAGTAAATTCATTAAGTCAAAGGATTACCATTTTGGTTTTATGTGAATAATCAATGCATTATTTGTTTATCTATCTATCTATCTATCTATTGCCAGACGCCTTACTCCCCTTAACCCTTAACTGGCGGCGCGCAACATATGTCGAGTGAAATAAATTTGGACTAAGTGGCGGTGCACGACAGCTGTCGAGCGCCATTTTCAGCACGTAATGTTGCTGAGAGAGAGAGCTGAGCGGTGGGACGAGCGTAGTAACCCTATGACCGCTCCCCACGACCACCGTGGACATACTGAACTGTATTCTACTTTCCCCCCTCCTTTCTCACTCGCTACACAGGGAATTATGTAAGGAAATTACCTTATTTCAGGGGTTTTGCACTTGTGTTGCACGATCGTTGCAAGAGAACCAGTGGTCGTACAAGGATGGTTTGGGTGTCATTGGAAAGCTCTGTTTACGCCCTTTCAGGGATAGATATTTGTTTTACGCTCTGGGTCTTATTTAGGCATGAAAATGATCATGTAAACAACCCTATTTAGGGTAAAAAAAAAACGCTGTGCGGTACGGTCAAATAGACCGCCTAGCCCGCCAATAAGGTGTTAATGAGGGTGGCCATACACAGAAGGCCCCCAAGCGGACCTATTCCCTGTAAGAGGGACAACCTGAGCCAGTTTACCGAAGGACTTACAGGATTATCCACTCAATTTAGGATCCGTCCGACTCCGAGACCCTCTATGTATCTTGTTAGCACTATTTTTCCACAGTGATGTTCGGCTAATCCATCCACTAACCTGCCTTGCACTTAGATAAGCAGTACGGATTTGTATCAGGCTTACTCCCCTAGACAGGTTGCCGACCAAGGCTGATGAGTCCCATCTAGCCGGATTTTTATAAAGTTGTCTCCCCTAGATGGGTTGCCGACCAAGGCTAATGAGTCCCACCCACCCGTAGTTATTGTTTATATGTGTCTATATACATACATATTAAAGTACAATAAATACCGGTAACACTCATACTGTACAGTCATAATTATTAACACAGACTGTACTTTTTGTCTGTTAGTCCTCTCATAATTATAGTGATATTACAAAATGTATTTTAGAAAGTGCAGAATATCGCACGCACCGAGAATATCATCAAGTGCTCATCTTCTCAAAGCTATAAAACACAGCGATGGAGAATGTGCATAGGTATGTTCGTCCTAATAAGCAACAAGTAACACTGATATAAGCTAAACTAAATTTAACATACAGCAAACAAATATATGGACACAAGAGAGTATGATGTAAAAGTGCACTGGGTAATGAACTTAAAACTGCTCATGGAGTTATGTGAGCAATTGCAAAGCATATTGCTCTCTTGCTCTATCTCTCTATCAATGTGTGTGTGTGTGTGTGTGTGTGTGTGTGTGTGTGTGTGTGTGTGTGTGTGTGTGTGTGTGTGTGTGTGTGGGTGTGTGTGTGTGTGTGTGTGTGTGTTTGTGTTATTAGCGTCCGTAAGTATGAAGTCATTACAAATTCAAGCGTTCAAAGCAACTAACAATCCGTAGATAATACATTTTAAAACTATTTGGACCTAAAGATGAATGGTTGTTACAGAACCCAAGTTTGGACAATCAGATATTATTGCTCAAAATTAACTTGAGGAATCGAGCTGATATTTCTACTATTTGGGAAAAGTTAACCGGAAAGCAGATGTTGAAATTGAAATCCCGTTTAATTAATCTCTGCATGAGTAACAAGAGGTAAAGAGACATAATAGGTAGATTTGTTATAATGAATACGCTATAACAGTCTGAGGTCAAGGCATTCAACTCATTGCAAGTTACTAGGTTTACAAGATGCACAGTGAAAGTCACTAGTTCGCCGACAACTTTGCTCATAACGTGTGTATTTTAAAGTGTATATTGCTTTTCACAGAGAGTGTTCGTGTGTTTACAATAACCCGTACCTGTTACTATTTAACTGACGTTGTAGAATTATCAAATGTGTATCCCTCTCTTTAGATTTCACTCACACTATTGACAAGGCTTGGAGCCAAGTTTTACTTTAGGATGTGCATGAAATATACGGTCAACGTAACTCCATATTACTGGGATTCATCAGCTTCCTTCAATTTGACACAATAACTGTACATAGATCCCCCCCCCCCCCCTGCCCCCTTCTGACACACGCTCATATTTACAGGGGTGAGATGACTGTATTTGTAACCCCTATTTATTATTATGATCAAAGTATGGTACTTTATTACGATAACCTCAGCAATTCCACATTAATTGTTTCCATAAATAAACAACGATAATTAGGCGCACCGTTCTTCTTCCTACCGAGTTCTTCACAAACACACACAATACCATTATTTTGTATATCAATCTCATACAAATTAAGAGTTTGCATTTTCCCATCATACTGCTGTGTTCGTGATTTGTTCCACCCTCCTGGGGATGCCGGCAAATAGGCAAGTTATCCTCCTGTGAAGACGAGGAGTAAGACGCCGAAAGTAGACGTCTTACCTTTTAATCTTATGGTACTAAGATATTATATAAGACTTCGGTACCAAACTATGACAGCTTCTTATACAGTGATTATTAACTTATCTGCTTAGTCAACTGCTAATTATAAGAAACCATACTCGCAAATAAATCATACTATTTAAATGTCATACATAAGATCACGACAAGGATTATAGAACTTATGCAGGCAACTGTACATAACAAACATTACTTAAAACGATTGAAAATGGAGGTCCTCCCCTGTTGATCTAATGGTCTTTGTAATTATTAGGTCGTCACCAGTCATATCTTAGTGTATTATATATATATATATATATATATATATATATATATATATATATATAATATATATATATATATATATATATATATATATATATATATATATATATATATATAGATAGATAGATAGATAGATAGATACTATGTGGTATAAAGCTGCCTCTCTTATGACCATACATATTGTCATCAGCACCTGGATAGCAACTAGCCACTACCATCTACAAGTTTAAGCTGAAAATATCATCATACTGAGAAGACAATTTAACAGCTGGTAAAAACTAGTTCATATTACAGTTTATTATTTAGATCAGGTGTAGTATATTTATTCAATAGATGCTTCGTACTCTACCATTATGCTTGCTATATAATTTTCCTTTCATCAACTATGTTGGTGAATATTGGGTATACCTGGAGAGTATGGCTCCTGCATGTTAAGTACCCAAATATACACAGTAACCATCACAAGCTCTGGGGTCCAATCTGTCCAATCTCTGTTAACACTATATGATCAAACCTCTTGTGGGTCATTATAATATTTTGTGTAATTATGCTTGAGGATATTGATTGTTTTTTTTGCCATTTTCAAGCTAAATATTTTAGTTTGTCCCCTAGGATAACAAAAACGCCTTATCAGACTTCCTTCAAACTAAAAACAAAAATGCGCACCCAGACCACCTTTAATCTAAATTTTCTTTTGGATTTGGGTTCCAGGAGATGATCCATATCACCTATTAAATTGAGTAATTTCTTCATTTGCCGCACAACCTATCGGCTCACAATATTTCCTGAAAATCGGTCCATAACTTTGTGTGACATCTTGTTTACAGACAAACAAATGGAGGCGAAAATATAACCTCCGTTCAACTTCGTTGCTGAAGGTACTTAATATGCAACAATCCATTGGTGTATATATCCCACACGTTCGACTTGTTAATCCTCTTTGCTCCGAGGGGGGTCTGTTTTAACCTCCCACATTTCGCTCTATTAGTTTGGAGATTTTAAGACGTTTCACCCCATTAGGTTGGCGATAATAAGACTCTTAATCGCATTCAGGTGTCGATTTTTTTTTTCTGGGCGAGCAATAGCAGCCTAAACTTAGAAGAAATCAGATTTTGGCCGGGACATTTTTTTATCGAAAAATTTACAAATTTATCAGCTTGACGGGAATCTGGGTGGGCATTCTTTTAGTTGGAAGTAAGTCTGGGGTGGCGTTTTTGTTAGCCTAAGGGAGAAACTAAAATACATTGCTCGAATATGACCAAAACAAGCAAAATCATCTATAGTATTTACACAAAATATAATAACCCACAAGCGTCGGATCAGATAGTCTTGGCTGATCAATCCTAGCCTTAGAATTATTATGAGCACCACAACAACATAGCTGGAGTTTTATATAGCATCTCTCTCTCTCTCTCTCTCTCTATATATATATATATATACCCGGTATATATATATATATATATATATATATATATATATATATTGAGTATATATCACAAATACACGTGAGCCACTACATGTTTCTAATCTCTCAGTGGGGTTCGAACCGCCGACCGTCAGGACGATAGCCGACGCTTTAATCAACTACACCATGGCAGTGGTGTTGTTGATTAAAGCGTCGGCTATCGTCCTGACGGTCGGCGGTTCGAACCCCACTGAGAGATTTGAAACATATATATATATATATATATATATATATATATATATATACCGTACGGTATATACATATATACCGGTATATATATATATATATATATATATATACCGGTATATATAAATATATATATATATATATATATATATATATATATATATATATACCGGTATATATATATATAAATATATATTACTAAGGAACTCTTTACCCATATATATATATATATATATATATATATATATATATATATATATATATATATATATACCGGTATATATATATATATATATATATATATATATATATATATATATATATATATATATATATGCGCAGGTTACGAGGTAAACTCATTGAAGTATAATGGGTTTGACAATGTGAATTACAGCAAAATGTTTAGCTTCAATGTGAATACAACATTCAACCATGGCTAGAAGTTAGAATTAAAATGGTTCAGTATAAAGTATTTGTGGACACATTTTCAAATAATAAAATATGTTCTACCTAGAACAGACTTCCCTCAGAAGTTGTATATAGTTCTTTAGTAGAGCAGTTCAAGAAGAAAGTAGATAGTCGTATGCAAAGTCTGCAATGAGTGTAGTGCACTACACAATCTTTCTCTTTCCACTACGAGTATCTCCCTGGAATATACCGCAAGGTCTTTGAAATAATAATTATTCGTTGTAAGTCTTGTATGCCTCATTACCGTGTACAAACACCAGGTGCCCGCTGTCACTGGCCTCACTCGGCATGCTAAACTTATGGTAAGGTCCGGACTGCTTCCCTATCGGCCAGACACTTCTCATATTTGTTTACAGAGATAGTGGGACCGGCGCTGACTGTATGTCTTCTTGTGAGCATGATTTCTCAAACAATAATGCACGGATATTCAATGAGGAAAAATTCCAATTAATACGGTACGGAGATAATAATGGTGTTAAAGAAATTACAAATTACTTAACAGAATCTAACCACATAATAGAACGGAAAGACAGTGTGAAAGACCTTGGGGTATTAATGTCTGAAAATATGGGTTTTAAAGTACATAACCAGGTCAAAGTGGCGGCTGCGAAACGTCTAACGGTTGGATTCTGCGTACTTTTAAAACACGCGGTGGATTGCCTATGATAACGCTCTTCAAATCTCTAGTGCTACCGCGGCTTGAATACTGTAGCGTATTAACATCCCCATACAAAGCAGGTGAAATAAATGACGTAGAGAGTGTACAAAGAAATTTCACTTCGCATATAAGTTCGATAAAACATCTACACTATTGGGAGCGTTTAAGAGCACTGAATCTGTACTCACTGGAACGTAGAAGAGAACGTTACCTAATAATATACACGTGGAAAATCGCAGAGGGTTTAGTACCAAACCTACATACTCCGATAGTCATGAAATTCAGTGATAGGAGAGGCTGGGAATGCGAAATCCCCGGATGAATAACAGGGTGCTATGGGCTCTCTGCGAGAGGGCTGGTTATCACACAGAGGCCCACGTCTCTTCAACAAACTCCCACGGCGAGTAAGAGACATGAGGGACATCTCGTTAGACAACTTCAAGAGAGCCCTAGATGTCGAACTGCAAAAAGTGCCAGACGAGCCCATCCTCGCAAGGGAGCGAGCTGTCGCTTCAAACAGTCTACTGCACCAAATCACCACCCATAACGAGGGGCGTCGCGCTCCTTGGTGCCGCTAGAGGAGCGGCGAACACATCCAAAGGTATCCAAAGGTAAGGATCTTCATGAAATTTCGTCAGTACCTTCCTTCGGTACCATAATATAAACTATTAAGTCTTAGTCAACATCCATAAGAAAACGTACCCCCCCCCCTAAAAAAAAAAAAAAAAAAAAAAAAAAAAATATATATATATATATATATATATATATATATATATATATATATATACCGGGTAAATATATATATGGGCTGTTCCTCACGATACTATGTATGAGTCATACTGGCTACCGAAAAACTGCACATATAATATAATGGTAATGATTGAATGACCTCAACTGGGGGCTCCAGGGTTTTATTCCTAAAATTTAATATCCCATTATCTCTAAAATGCAGGAACAGAATTAAAAACAGTTTGGATGAAGTACTCACTGGATACCAATTACTCAAAACGACCACAATAACTGATTGGCCCTTATGTGTACACAAACAGTCAAAGACCGAAACGGCCATGGAATTAAACAAATACAAAAAGTACAAACAAATACAAAAATACAGCCACAATAAAAAAACAACCACAGACCTTACAGCTCATCATATCTGATTGCTCGACCCAGATAAACCGCGGACCATAATGGCCATGCACTATATATATTGCTTGGTTTTGCTCATATCAGTCACGGACTAAATCAACCACAGATGAATTAAACAGTGCATCATGTTTGATGAATATACTGTAGATTAAATATATTCTGGTTTTCACATATGGCGGAGATATGTGCTCTACTGATCACGCTAGTTTCAGTTTTGTTATTCCAATGTTTTTGTTTCTATTCACCAACTTATTCCTTATTCCCTATTGATCCTATTCACTGTTGTTGTTTTCTTTCTTTCAGTTTCAAATTCCCCTCACTCTACTCTATATTAATATTCATGTTTCTGTTTTCCAAAATTTCCCTTACCTTTGAACATCTCTAAAGAGGGACACACTTGAATGAGTTCCCACTATATTATGATTGTTAACTTTTGAGGGGCAACATTTATGGAACCATTTGCATTGGTATCGGCAACTACACGAGAGGAATACAATTGTTGGTAAACACTTTATAAAAACATATATAATCAAAAGTTCCATAACCAGAATTACTGAAAACAATTATCTGGAAAGATAATCCTGTCTCTTTCCCTAACCCCTCTTAATTTTTTGTTTTCTTTATATTTTTAGGTTTATAAATAAAGACCTACCAATTGAAGGAACCCAAACTCTCGGGTTAATATGCGAGTCATGTTTCCATTATTTTGGAGATTAAGATGCTTCGCCCCATTAGTTTGGCGATAATATGTCGCTTTACCCCATTCAGGTGTCGAGCTTCTGGGCGGGCGATAGCGAGCCCGGAACTGAGAAGAAATCGCCCTTCAGCCGATTCATTTTGCTGTCGAGTAATGTATATATTTAGCGTGAAGGGGGTCTGGGTCGGCATTTTCTTAAGTTTGAAGGAATTTGCGTAGTAAACAAACAAAAACACATTGCTCGAATATAGCAATACTAAGCAAAATCCCCCAATAATAATTAATAATAATAGTGTTAAGCATATACCAATTACTTTTTTCAGAACAACATTTTAACTACCAGTTTTCGTCATAAAAGAACGTCACTCGATGGAAATCAATTTTTGTGATAGAAAATGTTTGATAATATTGATAAAAAACAAAATACTTTTGTTCTAGTTTACGTTGATTAGTAATAAATCAATCCTAAATAATAATCAAAGTAATAAAATATGTAAGGCAGTTATAGTCCATGAGCCAGGCCAGATATCGGTACCACCTGGGGTGACTAAACACGAATGGTACTAAAATGTTTATAGAGTGACTGTAAGTACATTAAGATATGATAGCCTTCTCGCACTGGTAGCTTAGTCTAATTTTTTTGATGCAATAGGGGCGCTACCCAAAAATAAAGATTTTTAGCGTGACGCTCGGCGTTTTCCTCATTTTCTTTAAAATCCATCACACAATCATCGCGAAACTTTGAACACCTATGTAGAATTATATTCTCTACCAGAGTTGTTCCTAGGTATTTTTTCAAATTTCCTCATATTTCGGAATATACTCTATATTTTGGGTATTTTCCTCTAAATCTAGAATAAATCCTTAAATATGGGGAACATTGAAAAATATATTCTAACAGCTCTTGTAGCTTATTTGATTCTCTACAAGAATTATTCCGATGTGTATTTCAAGTTTCTCCATATTTAGGGGTTTATTTCATATTTGGGGATTTTTTGTTATATTTTGGGGATAATTTATTATTGGAAGGAGCAAACATATGTAGAGTGGTTTCCATGTAATGTGTTTGTTTGTTCATGGTTTAATGGTGATATTTTTTGCAGGTGTGTGTCGACTGTTTGACGGCAGGATGGAACCATCTGCGAGGAAGAGAGCACGGATCGACTGTATCATCCACTGCTCTGATGATGACAGCGATGCTCTGGTGTCACCACAGGATTTGGACTCCTGGAACACATTGCTCAGGGCTGCAGAAATCAGGCAGCATGATCCAGTCCTGGAAGCAGCCAAGGGCCTTGAAGAAGGAGGAATACCACACATACATTATCACCGTAAATGTCGTAGTCTCTTTACAATGAAGAAGTCACTGGACCCTATCCTTGCCAAGGGTGTCAAGATAGAATCAGCAAGCGTCGACCCCAGGAGGAGGGCATCAAGGGATGCCCCTAGTACTAGCAGGGTGTATGCCAAAGTATGTATCTTCTGCGAGAAGTCAAGCAAGTACATAAAAACAACAAAGACAAGGGAGCCACTCATACAGTGTGTTGAGCTACGAGCAGATGAGAAGATTCGCAGAGCAGCAATAAGGAAACTCAACCAGAGAATCCTTGGTTTAGTTAGCAGAGACCTTGTTGCTGCAGAGGGTCACTACCACAAGTCGTGCTACAAACTCTTCACAAAAGATGATTTCCCAGCGGCCGCCAGGTCGGGTGCAGGTGAAAATCAGGAAGAAAGCGAGGAAGCACGCTACGAAGAGGTTGAGACAGAAGCCCTCGAGGAACTCTGCTTGTATATAAGGACCAAATTATTCCCCAACCCAGAGGTACTGCCTATGACAAACCTCACATCTAGGCTTGAGAGATCCATGATGTCCCGTGGTATTATCCAACTGAAACCAGCGACAAAGAAACATGTTCGCCGAAAGATTGAAACCGAGTTTGGAGAATCACTACGCTTTGTCCCAGATGAGAAAGGAAAGCTTCTAATCTATCCACGCAGCCTCTCAATGGACGACCTTGCCCGGCAAGCACACAAAATGGCAAAAGACCTGCAAGAAGCAAGAGCAGCTAACTCTGAAGATGTCTTAACCAAAGCAGGAATGCAGCTGAGGAATGAGATCAATAAACAAGATGTGAGTCAGCCATGGCCTCCCGATACAGATCAGAATGTCATTCCTGCAGCAGTCACTCAATTCCTGCACACCCTGCTGACAGGAGAGTGTGAGTGTGAAACTCCCTCTGAAAGAGCTCAACGTCTTGCCACTTCCTTTGGCAGTGACTTGGTCTTTGCTGTTACCAGTGGCAAGACAAAACCACCCAAGCACGTACTGCTGACCAATGCTGTAAAGTCTTTGACAGGAAACACAGAACTGATCCGAACTCTGAATCGTCTTGGTCACTGTGTGTCTTACTCAATGTTTGAGGAGATCGATACAGCCCTTTGTATCCAGAAGCTGGAATGCTCAAAGGATGACATTCCACTGCCAGCAAACATCTACCCTGGTGTGTTCACAACCCTGGCCTGGGATAACATTGACCGACTTGAAGAGACCCTAAGTGGAGCAGGTACTTCTCATAGAGTCAATGGCATTGCTGTCCAGTCCAAGGTTGCAGGCTCTGTGCCAGAAAAAGTCCTGCCAGAGATTACCAAGTCCAAGATAAGAAGCATCACTCAGACATCATCAATGCTGCCAATATACAATGTTGGGCGGCGGGCAGGGCCACCTAGGATTGAGACTGCGTATGTCGACACTACCAAGGAAGTCCAGGATTCAAAGACAAAGAACCATATCTGGCTTCTTACTCGAATGTCAGACCATGAGGACCAGTCCATCAGCAGTTGGACTGGGTTCAACATCAAAATGCGCAGAGACATTGCAGTGGTTCAGGACACTGTAAGCTACCTGCCCACTATCAATGCTCCCGCAACAGAAATGTCCACCGTTAATGAAATCTTGGAACAAACGCATGCTATCATGCAGTCCTTACAGCTTAACAAGATTGTGTGCGTGTTTGATCAAGCACTCTATGCCAAAGCTGCCGAAGTTATCTGGAAACAAGAGAAGTTCAAGAACATTATCATCAGGATGGGCGTCTTCCACACAATCTGTAATCTCATCTCCACCATAGGAAAGAGGTTTCAAGATGCAGGTCTTAGAGATCTGTGTGTGGAATCAGGTATCATCGCAGAAGGATCAGTGTCAGGAGTGATGAACGGCAAGAGGTACAACAGAGCAGTGAGACTACACAAGCTCGTGTATGAAGCACTGATGAGGCTTGCATGGAAAGGCTTCCTTTCATGGCTAGAAGAAAACCATTCAAGGGACATACACCATCTAGATGAAACACTGAAGGACATCAACAGCTTTCACAGCAATGTGTCTCAGGGACTCTTTCAAGAGCTGATGGAGAGTGAATCATGCACACATATCATGAAGCTTTTCCAAGTTTATCTTGAGACCCTCAGAGATGAACACAACCTCTCAGCATTCTGGATGTCATACCTGGACATGGTTGAGATCATGCTGGACTTAATTCGAGCCTCCAGAGAAGGCAACTGGATGCTCCACCTAGGAGCAATCCGACAGATGATACCGTGGTGTTTTGCCTATGACAAAGTGAACTATGCCCGGTTCCTAACCTACTACTATGCCTTGATGTCTCGACTGCCCATTGAACACCCAGAGGTCCATGAACACTTCATGCAAGGTGGCTTTTCGGTCCAGATCGGTAGCAAGAATCCCTTTGGACGGATCCCTGTGGACCAGACAATCGAAGAGACGATCAACAAAGACACCCAGACACCAGGGGGCACAAAAGGCTTCAGCCTGAAAGGCGGAGCTGTCGCCAGGTACTACCTGACATCGGAGTATCGCAGCAGGTACTTAAGGCAGCTCAGGACTATGGTAGTAGGCCAAAAGTATACTGACTTCAGCCACCCAGACCTACAGATGCCCAGGATTAGAAGAGATGAGGCCGATGTCCAATCTTTAGTTCAACTGATGGAGACCAGCTGGTTGAACCCCTTCAACGCAGAGCAAGAAGATCTTGTCAGTTTGTCAACTGCGACTATGGCACCACCAGAAGTTGTCAAAGACCTTCTAGGGGCCTACAGAATAGGAGAGGATGCATATCAAGCCTTCAAGGAAGAGCGCCTGGAGATCGATACGCCAACTATACAGTTTCATGACACGATGACGAAGACGAAACTGAGAACGTTCACTAACATCAGAATGAAGCCACGCTCACAAGACCATGCCAAGGAGGTTATCTTAAAGGCTGACAGGAACCTATTTGGCCAGATGATCCTTGTTGCCGAGAACAGAAAGCTCAAAATGAGTGATGTCTTGGCTCATCCCCTGGGGCCTTTGCCTTGGGCACTTGCCAGCGGTGATGGGTCTCTCCGCAAGACCAACAAGGCTGCCCTCGCAAAGGAGTTAGAGAGGAATGTTTCTCCTGCAGAAGTGATACCCGAGCCCTCTGCTACCATAATTGATGGGATGAGCCTGGTCCACAAACTGAAGGGAAACGACAAAACTTTTTCACAGCTTGCAGGTACAGCACTGAGTCACGCTGTTCATGAAGGTGCTAAGAGCAGGCGCATTGATGTTGTGTTTGATATCTACAAGGAGACATCCATCAAGGATGCAGAACGAGCCAAAAGAAGTGCAGGCACAGGAATTCATTTCAAGAACATTCAACCTGGGCACAACATCCAGCAGTGGAGAAAGTTACTCGGTAGTTCCTCCAACAAGGCAAGTCTTATCAAGTTCTTGGTAGAAGAATGGAAGGCACCACAGCACAGGGAGAAGCTCAAGGACAAGGAGCTGTATGTCACATGTAAGCAGCGCTGCTTCAAGATCACCAAAGAGCAGTGGGAAGAGGCTCCTGAGCTTAAGTCAACTCAAGAAGAAGCAGACACACGCCTTCTTCTCCATGCACTTCATGCAGCAGAATCTGGGAACAAGTCTGCCATCATCACTGCAGAACGTCAGACAGACGTCATGGTGTTGTGTCTTGGCATGTGCCACAAGATCCCATCCCATCTGTTCCAGAAGTGCGGGACGAAGAACCGGACAAGATTCCTGGATATCACCACACTGAGCCGCACATTGGGAGGCAGCGTGTGTGATTCATTGATTGGTATGCATGCCTTTACAGGCTGTGATACCGTCAGTGCATTCGCTGGCCGAGGGAAGATGACGACACTCAAGCAGGTGAAGATGGACAAGACATACCAGCATGCTTTTCACGAACTTGGACGCTCATGGGAAGTGTCTCCTGAACTCTTTGAGAAGCTACAGGAAATCACCTGCCACATGTACCTACCATCTACCCACACAACTAAGGTAAACAAGCTTCGGTATGAGCTGTTCTGTGCAAGACGTGGAGAGGTAGAGTCAAGTCAACTCCCTCCTTGTGAGGACTGCCTCTTCATGCATGCACTGCGTGCAAACTACCAGGCTGCGATCTGGAGGAGAAGTCTTCAGAGCCAGCCATTTGTTGCGAACCCAACAGACTGCGGTTGGATGACAGATGAGGACGGTAAGCTTGCCGTCAACTGGATGCGAGGCTCACCAGCACCAGATGCTGTTATGCAGCTACTGTCTTGCAAGTGTGTGCGGTCATGCGAACTCCCTAAGTGTACTTGCCTCAGCAATGATCTAAAATGCACGGACATGTGCAGGTTACAGACATGTCAGAACAAGGCTATTGAAGAAGAGCCGGTGGCACAACAGTCAGATTCCGAGTCTGACGTAGATGATATTTAGGAGTAGTAATTTGCCATAATAGTATGTACAAGCCCATGGCATGCTTAGTGTGTATTTACAGGACTTGTATTAAATGTGACAATTACTATATGCATTTTGTTGACATTTAGGCATTCCTGTCCCCAAATTTGACATTTTAAAACATTTCGGAATTTTCGGTAGGGTATGTCTATTCAAGAAGTGATAACGACCATTAAGCTACCAATGTGCAAGGGCTATCATATCAAAACATAAACTAGAGACATGTAGCAAGCTAAAAACACCTAAGAGAATTAGTCACCCCGGGTGGTACCGATATCCCAAAATTCGGGTCTTGGCTCATGGACTATTAAGTATATGATACGTTTACAAACATCAGCTAGTTTATTTACATTTAGCAAAACATAATAGTACAATAACAAAATAATAATACTGTAATATATATATATATATATATATATATATATATATATATATATATATATATATATATATATATATATATATAATATATATACCGGTATATATATACTGTATATATATACAGTATATATATATACAGTATATATATATATATATATATATATATATAATATATATATATATATATATATATATATAAATATATATATATATGTATATATATGTATATATATATTTCTAAAACGTACCTTCTATGGTCGTCTAGCTATCCATCTATCCTTTAATTAACCTTCCGAGTCGAGATAAATATATTTAGCTTAGAAGTATGTTAAATATAAAACTTTGTCTATAATAGTATTGAACAGGACTACTACAAACATCAGAATCAGGCATTATTCACAATACATGCGGGCCATAATGATCTTAATTCTAGTTTATGGGACCAGGTGTTCATGGATGAGTCGAACCATTTCGTCCATGACATGTGGAGGTTCCAATCATGTCAGTCGTATTTGGGTGGTCGAGGAAGTGCATTGGTTTATGTTTCCTATACAGAGGGAGAGCAGGAACGGTTTGTGCGTGGGTGTGTAAGTGTGTGTGTAACTGCATTTGTGTGTGTGTGTGTGAGAGAGAGAGAGAGAGAGAGAGAGAGAGAGAGAGAGAGAGAGAGAGAGAGAGAGAGAGAGAGAGAGAGAGAGGGAGAGAGAGAGAGAGAGAGAGAGAAGGAGAGGGAGCTTGTGTATATATAACTGTGCGTGTGTGTGTGTCTGTGTATCTTTAGTTTTACTGTATGCAAGAGCTTATTATTTCTATGTTTTATAATTATGTTCTTTTCCTTTGGTAGTCACAACAGCGTAATTAAATATACACTCTTTGCTTTGATACTGACACACAACTGAAAGAAACGTCCATAGTAACATATGTTATAATGTGCCCTCTTGATTCGGTATAAGGAGTGATTCAAAGAGGGTTATGCAAAGGGGGAACATATATGGGGCTTATTGAATTTCAGTTAAAGCAATGAGTAATTATAAAGTTAATCTTATTCGACTTTAAGGTGAGGCAGACCGTTTTTCTGGACCCCCTTCTCCCTAATGTTTAGTCCCACTAGTTTTGAGATTAAAAGACGTTCGGCCCATTAGTTTGGCGTTTTTCACACCTTTCACCCCATTTCGTTGTCAATTTTAAGACCTTTCATGCCAATTAGGTGTCGATTATTTCCTGGCCGAGCGATAGCGAGCCTGCAATTTTATGAGGATCCGGCCTTCGGCCGGGAAATTTTTCTACCAAAAAATGTACGAATTTATTTTGAAGGGTGTCTAGGGGGTGTTTTTCTAAGCCTCATGGAGGTCTAGGGAGGAAACTATAAAAATATATGAATAAATGAATTAATAGACCAAACAAAAGGCCATCCTTCCCTTAAGGTCGATTATGTATTTATACTGTACATCAATATTTCATTAGTTTTGTTCGTCTTCTATAGCAAGCCTGACAGAGAGATCATTCAGGAAAAAAATAGTTATCGTAGATCAAATTTAAATCATAACATATTTTAGGGATAGATGATATAAGTATTAAGGTTTCCATGGGTATGGATTAAAAATTATGATAGGCATATTAAAACCATCTTCAAGCAATGACAACATCTAGTGGACAAACTATTGCGAAGGATATACCGGTAATGAAAGTGTAAACAGCGACACACTTGGGGAACGTAGGATTAATTTTGTGTATCACTTTCCTATTTACGGAGCAAACAAAGTCAGTATATCTATACGCCCACACACATTCGCAAACCCAATTGAGCGCTAATGATTATTTATACAGGTATAATTCACTTTTGATCTCTCATTAATCGTTACTTATCTATTTACATAATATATGGTAATAAGCATTACAGCTTTCATACAGCAATATATGCAAGTATGTATATATATATATATATATATATATATATATATATATATATATATATATATATGAGGAGGTCCGTGCCAGAGGGGCCAACTCGCCACGAGTATAGTTTTGAATTATTGATGTTTAAATTTAACATACCATACACACAGTAGATACGGCATAATAATATAGTATTATATATCAATGGACAGCTTAGGAACAGACAATTTGTTTTAGATGGTTTAAAAAAAATAAAAATAAAATAAATAAATAAACCAACAAAAAAAAAACATGCATAGGTGTTTTTTTTTGGAATGCGAAAAAATGATTTGATTTCCTTCAAATTTGTACCATTATGAACATTCACTATAACTAAAGGACAGTTATAATTTCAAGGAAAAATACCCAAAAATAAATATTTTATAAGACTTTTAATCCAAAATTTTAACAAAATGCATGATTTTTGTATTTTATTTTTATATTATTTTGTGTTGTGTTTGTAATAATAATTCATAATGTAATTTGACACGTTACCTTTATGTCCAAGTAGTTTATGTAGGTGGTGAGGGGGGAGGGGAAGGTTGTTGTTAGTATTCCAAGAAGTCGTCGCTGGGATCGTCGCCGTCTTCTTCGTTGGCATCTCTAGGTCTTGCAGTCATGGACTTCTGTGCCTCGAAAAGCAGGGTGAAGTAGGTCTTGTGTGGCTGGGGCACGTATTTCGTCAACTCCTGGAGATGCTGTAGCTTCTTTTGGTTCATGGGAACTCCCCCTGGGTACTTGACAGGCAACGGAATTTGTGAGAGGTCAAACACGTTTGGGTCATAAATTTTGCTTCTACCCTTCTGCATAAACCACTCCCGCTGCACATGAAAGCCGTCCATGTAGCCAGCAGACACTTTAATGCCTTCCCTGTAATCATTGGAGACTATCGGGCGCTTGGCAGCCTTGAATCCCGAACCTGTCTGGCCCGCCTTGCTGATGTGTTGTTGCAGAACCTCAAAGTTAAGGAAGTTGCTCTCCTCCATGCGGACCACAGTGACCTGCTCCTTCCTTCTGTGTGTCGACATTAGCTGGGTGTAGTGGTCAGTGGTGAATACCTCCTTGCCCTTCAGGTGCTTCTCAAACACACCAAAGTCGCGATCACAGTGCAGGAATGAGTGGCCAGCCTCCAGGAAGAAGTGGATGATAGAAGAAAAACGATGGTTATGGATGAGTCTTAGGTAGCATAGGCAAAGGTTGATATTCTTGTTCTGGCCAGGGCAATTATCTGAAAACACCACCAGTTTCAAGGAATCAGCAGGTACGTGATGTTGAATGAAGTGACATAAGCAACTTGCCACCTCAGAAGATCCCCTTCTTGCCTCCGACTCGTTCCAGACATAAAAGTAGGCCTTGTTGGACTTGTGTGACGCTTCTGCATAGTAACCACGTGCGGGCATGCGCGCGCGTCGGCTGCCCAGCCGTTTAGAAACCGGCTGGTGGCAGCCGGCCGGCAGGCTTTCCCTTAGTATATATCCTACGACAATGTAACTAATGTCTGGGATATTCTTATGTTGTTTCACAGCTTGAAGCTGCCCTTATTCTTAACCAACGCATCTTAGTATATTTTATTCTCGATAGTTGATTGTTTCATTATAATATATAAGATGTAAGTTTAGTGAGAGCGGGAAGAGACGAGCGGGAGAGAGAGACCGGCTTGGGACGTTGCTTCGCGCGGAGAGTCCAGCTTGGGACGAGCCCGAAGCGCTGCCACATGCATTTGATTGCAACGTTAGGCTTAGTTTCGACTCACGCACGGGGTAGAGGATTTTGACCAGGCAACTGTGTTGAGTGTTGCCAAGCCTGGGATGTATTCTGCATGCCTAGTGGGGGGTCCAGACAGATTCAAGACTCAGAGCTCACCTCATTGTCGTACCCTTCGAACCCCCTTGATATCTATCCCTCTCAACCCCACTTAGAAACGTTCTCTCTTACTTTGTATACCTTCTTTCCACTACTTCACCAATCTATTTAATTATCCCATCACCTTGATAGACCTTATATCTATTATTGTATTAACGACGAGCTCTCAGATAACTAGATAGGATTTTGGGCCTTATGCAGGGATGTAATTGTTAATGAGACCTAGGAAGCTTTTTGTTGTCTCATATTTGGTGGTTTCATGCTTGCTAGTGTGTTCTTGTGTCAGGTTAGCAGGGGCTAGACCGGAGGGGAGGCTTTTTGCGATCCTTTAAGTAAAGTCTGCTGGTGCGAGTCCCGTGGACCCGCACGACTTTACTAGGATACCTGTGGGAGTATGGGGGCATTTTATTGTCTGTGTCCCTGTGTGTCTAGCGTTGTGTTGTGTGAGGGCCCTTGCCTAGTCCAATCAGCACTGCGCTAGCACGTCTTGCTTTTGTTTTAGGGTCGCCAGGAGAGAGTCAGATACTTGCGATCTGAGTCTCTCAAGAGAGCACCCTTTCAATTAGAGTAATTTGGCGCACAGACCTGGGAACGTCCCTAGGCTAGAGCAGGTGGCTCAGCCCGGGTATCCGAAGTCTATATCCTTCCGGCTAGACCTCTGCCACCTGGCAGATTAACAGCTAGGGGTTTATTATCTCTGTATGCTTGTTATTGTGCCACAGTTTACCGTTTTTGTGAGCATTGTGAGTCAGGGTGTGGCTTAGAGACTCTGTCCGAGCAGGCTTGCCTGACTAAGAGTGAGAAGCACACCTGTATGTGGTTATGTTGCGAGTTGCTGCCTTTATTTCATGATACCTATGCCATTATACACTGTATGTCCTATCACTAGTATTTATTCCTGCTTATGAGTTAAGAGTTCTCTAAATCCGTAACGTACTTTCTTTGCTAAGCATCAGATCCTAAGGTAGCCGCATGCAGTTTAGAAACCCGCATCTTGTCTACCTGTACGATATTTTGAGGACTGTTTGCTTTCACCTTCTTTCATGCAGGGGTGATTAGTTGTATTAATTAACGTAATGTTAAATGTGCTTTCTTCTAGTTTATTAAATTGTTTCTGCAATTTAATTCCGTTATCTATCTTTTCCTTGAAGCTTTAAGTCAACTTAATTGTGTGATCTTTTATATAGCCTGCTTGACTATCAGCAGTCTATAGTGCGTGCACCCTGTAACCGAGTCATAGGATACCTCATTGTCCAGGCAGGACTCTTGATGGTTTAGGGTGGTTTGTTGCCTGGGTTTATAGATAAGGGTTGGATCTAGCGTTTTCCGTTGTTGCTTGTTGCCGCATACCTAGTCCAATAGAAAGAGCCCAGTGTTTATATATCCCAGGACGTAACACTTGATATCGCGGATACCCAGATTATACGTCCACATTTTGCAGCGGTAATATTGGGCGCTAGTAGTAAGACGGGGGGTGCATAGTGTTTGCTGGAGATCAACAGCAATTCCAAAGATTCCAGGTGTAGTGTCCTTGGTATAAATCTGCATGAAATCATGGCCAGCCTTGGCATGAAAATGATGATCATTCCTCAGTTGAGCCCTCTCCTCCCGTTGTGTCTCTGGATCAAGTTCTGCCAATTTTGTTTTGAACTGATCACATGTGCTGCAGGTGTCACTCTTTGGTGGTGTTATCCCGATCTTATAGTTCTGCACCTCCTTAACGAACCGGGATTGCTTAATGGCATTGGGTTCCATAATTCCACTTGGAACGGGGATAGATAATTCCACTTGGAACGGGGATAGATAATTCCACTTGGAACGGGGATAGATAATTCCACTTGGAACGGGGATAGATAATTCCACTTGGAACGGGGATAGATAATTCCACTTGGAACGGGGATAGATAATTCCACTTGGAACGGGGATAGATAATTCCACTTGGAACGGGGATAGATAATTCCACTTGGAACGGGGATAGATAATTCCACTTGGAACGGGGATAGATAATTCCACTTGGAACGGGGATAGATAATTCCACTTGGAACGGGGATAGATAATTCCACTTGGAACGGGGATAGATAATTCCACTTGGAACGGGGATAGATAATTCCACTTGGAACGGGGATAGATAATTCCACTTGGAACGGGGATAGATAATTCCACTTGGAACGGGGATAGATAATTCCACTTGGAACGGGGATAGATAATTCCACTTGGAACGGGGATAGATAATTCCACTTGGAACGGGGATAGATAATTCCACTTGGAACGGGGATAGATAATTCCACTTGGAACGGGTATAGATAATTCCACTTGGAACGGGTATAGATAATTCCACTTGGAACGGGTATAGATAATTCCACTTGGAACGGGTTATAGATAATTCCACTTGGAACGGGTATAGATAATTCCACTTGGAACGGGTATAGATAATTCCACTTGGAACGGGTATAGATAATTCCACTTGGAATGGGGATAGATAATTCCACTTGGAACGGGGATAGATAATTCCACTTGGAACGGGGATAGATAATTCCACTTGGAACGGGTATAGATAATTCCACTTGGAACGGGTATAGATAATTCCACTTGGACCGGGTATAGATAATTCCACTTGGAACGGGTATAGATAATTCCACTTGGAACGGGTATAGATAATTCCACTTGGAACGGGTATAGATAATTCCACTTGGAACGGGTATAGATAATTCCACTTGGAACGGGTATAAATAATTCCACTTGGAACGGGTATAAATAATTCCACTTGGAACGGGGATAGATAATTCCACTTGGAACGGGGATAGATAATTCCACTTGGAACGGGGATAGATAATTCCACTTGGAACGGGGATAGATAACCAATGAGAGCGCGGCTACGACGTGGGGAATTAAATGGCCGCCCGCCCGACCACTCACAGGCACTGTACGAGACGTGCTTCAGTAGTCACGCTCAAGCCGAGTTAGAGTCAACACACGAGTGATTACCTCCGCTATTTTGTGCCTTATTTCTCCGATATCTGTGCTACAATGTCATCATCTGACTCGGATATTGGTGAGGCTAGGCCTTCCCTGCAACCTAGTCGTAAATGAAGGCCAAAGACCTGGCAGAAGACGATCAAAAAGTGTAAAAGGGACAGTGGCCAGGCCTATGTTAGTAGAAGCACCGACAAAGCTGTAACACCGAAGAAAGTAGGGCCCCCATGTGAATGGTTGGATAAGTGCTTCGAGAAAGTGGGAATTGATAATGTGCATTTACTATTTAACAGTTATTGGGCACTGGAAAGCCATGATTCCCAGTCCCAGTACATAAATAAGCGATTGAGTGAGACATTGTCTAAACGTTCACGAGTGAAGGGAAGGGAGAGTCGCACTAAAAACGTCAAACAATATTCAGTGTCTGTGAAAACTAAGAACATCAATGTTTGCCGTACTGCCTTTCTAAATATTCATGACATAACATCCAAACGTGTGCAAAATGTGTGCTTTAAGAGCTCTTCCACTGCCACTGGTATTCTGTCCCCCGACCAAAGAGGCCACCATGTACCCCACAACAAGACTAATGACGATCTCCTGCAACTAATAAAAAGCTTCTGCAAGTCTCTGCCCACCCGTACGTCCCATTATTCTCGTACCAAGAATCCGGACAAGCTGTACCTACCTCCTGGATCTACCTGGGCTGGACTCTATGATGCCTTTCAGACATACATGATAGAGCACCAAGAGGAACCCATTGCCATTAAGCAATCCCGGTTCGTTAAGGAGGTGCAGAACTATAAGATCGGGATAACACCACCAAAGAGTGACACCTGCAGCACATGTGATCAGTTCAAAACAAAATTGGCAGAACTTGATCCAGAGACACAACAGGAGGAGAGGGCTCAACTTGCCATGAAGAGGAACGATCATCATTTTCATGCCAAGGCTGGTCATGATTTCATGCAGATTTATACCAACATTTATACACTACAGCTGGAATCTTTGGAATTGCTGTTGATCTCCAGCAAACACTATGCACCCCCCGTCTTACTACTAGCGCCCAATATTACCGCTGCAAAATGTGGACGTATAATCTGGGTATCCACGATATCAAGTCCAACAAGGCCTACTTTTATGTCTGGAACGAGTCGGAGGCAAGAAGGGGGTCTTCTGAGGTGGCAAGTTGCTTATGTCACTTCATTCAACATCACGTACCTGCTGATTCCTTGAAACTGGTGGTGTTTTCAGATAATTGCCCTGGCCAGAACAAGAATATCAACCTTTGCCTATGCTACCTAAGACTCATCCATAACCATCGTTTTTCTTTTATCATCCACTTCTTCCTGGAGGCTGGTCACTCATTCCTGCACTGTGATCGCGACTTTGGTGTGTTTGAGAAGCACCTGAAGGGCAAGGAGGTATTCACCACTGACCACTACACCCAGCTAATGTCGACACACAGAAGGAAGGAGCAGGTCACTGTGGTCCGCATGGAAGAGAGCGACTTCCTTAACTTTGAGGTTCTGCAACAACACATCAGCAAGGCGGGCCAGACAGGTTCGGGATTCAAGGCTGCCAAGCGCCCGATAGTCTCCAATGATTACAAGGAAGGCATTAAATTGTCTGCTGGCTACATGGACAGCTTTCATGTGCAGCGGGAGTGGTTTATGCAGAAGGGTAGAAGCAAAATTTATGACCCAAACGTGTTTGACCTCTCACAAATTCCGTTGCCTGTCAAGTACCCAGGGGGAGTTCCCATGAACCAAAAGAAGCTACAGCATCTCCAGGAGTTGACGAAATACGTCCCCCAGCCACACAAGACCTACTTCACCCTGCTTTTCGAGGCACAGAAGTCCATGACTGCAAGACCTAGAGATGCCAACGAAGAAGACGGCGACGATCCCAGCGACGACTTCTTGGAATACTAACAACAACCTTCCCCTCCCCCCTCACCACCTACATAAACTACTTGGACATAAAGGTAACGTGTCAAATTATATTATGAATTATTATTACAAACACAACACAAAATAATATAAAAATAAAATACAAAAATCATGCATTTTGTAAAAAAAATTGGATTAAAAGTCTTATAAAATATTTATTTTTGGGTATTTTTCCTTGAAATTATAACTATCCTTTAGTTATAGTGAATGTTCAAAATGGTACAAATTTGAAGGAAATCGAATAATTTTTTCGCATTCCAAAAAAACACCTAGGCTATGCATTTTTTTTTTTTTTTTTTTTTTATATATTTTTTTTAAAACCATCTAAACAAAAATTCTGTTCCTAAGCTGTCCATTGATATATAATAATATATTATTATGCCTTATCTACTGTGTGTATGGTATGTTAACTTTAAACATCAATAACTCAAAACTATACTTGTGGCGAGTTGGCCCCTCTGGCACGGACCTCCTCATATATATATATATATATATATATATATATATATATAGAGAGAGAGAGAGAGAGAGAGAGAAAGATAATTTTTTATAATCTCAGCCGGGCTTGAACCACCAACAGTCAGGATGATTGTCCATGATTTAACCAACTCTACCATGAAGTGATAAAGGATACTTGAACTTTTCCTATATATATATTAAGGAGAAGGGAAATTGCACTTGTGGTTGTGTGGGGTACTTGTAAAAATCCTTGTATGGTTTCCTGGAATATGGATCTAATTACGACTTGCGTATGAATTGAAATACATTCTCCAAGTTGGATTTCCCTACCCCTAAATATATAGGAAAAGTTGAGTACCCTTCATCACGCGCCGTGATAGAGTTGGTTAAAGCATGGACAGCCGTTTTGACTGTCAGTGGTTCGCGCCTGGCTAAAAAAAAAAAAAAAAAAAAATATATATATATATATATACAGTATACCGGGTATATATATATATACAGTATATTATATATATATATATATACTGTATATAGTATATATATATATATATATATACCGGTATATATAATGTATATATATATATATATATATATATATATATATATATATATATATATATATATATATATATACTGTATATATATGTTTGTGTGTGTGTGTGTATGTGCGCGTGTGTGTGATGAGTAACATGATCCCGGGGGAGTATATTAAACAGTAACAGGTCTGAGAGAGCTTGTTGCTGCAGATTAGATTGTTGATATATTGTTGCGAGGATATGGTGTTAACATATTCTACTAGATAACTCTTAAATTGTTATTCTGACTCCAAAGTATTTAATTTAAGCTGGGAAAGACATGCCAGACTTAGAGGATTAATTTATGTGTATGTTTTAAAAGTTATTTTCCTAAAGGTTCTTCCTAATTTAAATCAAATATGTTAAATAAAATATATAATTTAGCTTAGACACTAATTTACACTGATACGAGTAGCTAAATTCTTTCAATTAAAAGTTACTGGTATATATTATATTTAAGTTATTACCTTTCGAAGGAGCAATAGTATTAAGAAGTTTAGATAATAATATTTAAATTAAGTCTATTATGATGAGACCACCCGTATGTTGAAAGACATTCTTCTAAATCGAGTTATAATAGAATATAATATCACAAATCAAGCGCAAATAATACCTGTGCCACACGCCTCATTCCTTCTTCTTCCTTTTGGGGGGTGGCACGCTGCGTGGTTTGGTTCTTCCGACCTCCCCTCGTTGACTGCCCCTATGGTGTGTATAGTTGGTGGTGGTACATGTGAAATATTATTGTACTGTTGGAATGGTTGTGGATGTGAATGTATCCTGACCGAGGGCCATAGAAGGCGGCGGTGTCGCCTGAGGTGCCCTCAAGTCACAGCAAGTTTCCTGATCAGGATTCGAACGCACTCTCTCCAGATATTTGTGTGAGAGTTTGGCACTGCATCCACTCTACTATGAGCAGATGTAGGGAAAGCATTGATCGCGTTGATACGGTGTCCAACTCTCACAAAAGTATCTGGAGAGCGTAGGATCGAAACCTGGTCAGAATACCTCTTTCCTAACTTGCCATACAATATTCATTAGATGAAAATATATTCTGTAACCAATGTAAACAGCCTGTCCATGCTGATCAGGTGCTAACATATACATGCGTACATGCGACGCTGGTCTACCTCTAATGTCCGCCACTGCAGGTAAGGGTAGGGAGAACCATGACCGTAGGTACACCGGCCGGGAAACGAACCCGGGGCCTTCCACTCACACGTCAAGTGTGGTACTGCTTAACCACACTGTACCACACAGGCTGTTCAGGACTCTGTCACTGAAACATAGTTATCTTCTTTTACTTTCCCATCCTATGCCCTTGCCTCTCCTCCTTACTTGATCTTGTTTTGAATTGTGGAACTCATCCCCCATAAGCTCACCAGACCATAAAGGCACCCACCAGGGACTAGAACCAAGGCTCAATCTTTCGTCCCCAGTCTAGTGCCTCTTTACTAGATTTGTCCAGCTGAGATTCATCTTAGGGCACCACAAATTGTTCCCCACAGGATATTTACCTCCAAGACAACACTTAGGAATCCCTCTGTGCTCCTCCTTCATCCTCCCTTGGAACTGATCGCTCAACCTTAAAAATATTCCCTCTCGTGCTCAACCTCCAGACCTGCTAGAGTCGCTTTACAAGTACAGTAGACCCAACTTGGACATCTAGGCTCCCCAGAACATTGCATTTCCTTCTCCACTCTCCAATAAGCATCATTGCCCTTTAAACCAAAATCAAGAACCGTAAATATCCACAACGAGGTAAACAAACCACAACTCTGATAAAATTAATGCGTGGTAAAGCATCGCACGCACTGGAGTCGTACTATCATTATAACTGTATAAATATTACTTGGGGGAAAAAAAAAAAAAAAAAAAAAAAAAAGTGCCCATGGGTGCGACCAAAGAAACAACAGAAGCCGCGTGACCGATAAGAAAAGGCCAGAACAGGAGTAAGTGGTTAAACCCTGTATGATTATACACCCAGGCCTGGTAATTACACACTAGTCTCTATTATTCGCACGATACTCATAAATACAGCAGAGCATAACATCCATTTGATAGTAATCTAGGAGCAGGTCTGGGAAACATTATATTTTTATGCGAGCAAGTAATAGTGTTGGGGAGAGAAAATCCACATGCACATATTGAAATATCGTGGTTGGAATCTTTCTTGCAAATATGTTTTCATTGTTGTTCGGGGAAAGCAATGTTCAGCATGCAATGTAATTGTGACGAGTTGAACGCCAAAGAACGATTAGTGGTTTTGTTATCGAATAATTTCAGTATGAAATATAGATTTTTGTTTGTCCCAGTTTAATGCTTTCCTATTGTAGTATGGTATAATTTATTACAGTAGACAAGATGTTTGTGGGTTTAAACAGAGCGATAATAAATTGTTTCTGTGCGTGCCATCCATTAGTAGCCTGATAGATCAAAGATACCTGATACACTCTATTGTAAGCTATTTATGATCTTCAAGGAGTTAACACATCTTTTGAATCCAATTATCTTACTGATTAAAGGTTCCTGAATATTTTGTATTTCCTTTTTGTTTGTATCAGAGCGTCTTTACGTATAGTCTATAGCTATGGATTTTATCCCCATCAGTTTGATGAAGCTTATTTTACCAATTATATTGGCTAACATTAGACTATTTTATGCAGTTGAAGAGGGTCCTTTGTTATATAGATAGTTTACTGAGATTGTATTTATCCCTTGGGTAATTATCTGCTAAAGAACATTGTCTAACGTTAACCAGAGTAAGAGAAAAAGTACGTCATCGAGCTGAAAGATTTAAGATTTTACTTCATTCTATCAATTTTTAGTTTGATGACTTCTTACGAATAATAAGTTCATCTGCTGGAAATACAATCAAGTTTGTATACGTTTTTAAAAACAATTATTATAATTATACTCAAGCAGTTGCCTTTCAAGTATAATAATCAGACAGGATATACTGTAAATGGGGATTGTTAAGGGGATATTGTTATTTATTTAAATTATTATCTATTTAGTGTTTGTTTTCTAAGTTTCCTCCCGAGACCTCAAACAAGCTTTAAGACATCACTCCCAAGACCCCCTTTCCAGATAAATCTGTGTTTTTCGGTAGAAAAATGTCCCGGCCAAAGGTTGGTTCCTCAATGATGGAAATCCGCACTAAATGCAGATGGCGCTGGGGGTCCGATTGGATTATTTTCGTTTGTGATGCACCATTAAGGGGTTTTGAGGGCTTTCGTGATTTAAGAGGTTTAATACAGCTTGCAAACTTATCTATGACACATAGTTGTGTAGTATATTTTTACTAGATTGATAATATGATGGTTATAATACTCATTAATGCAGTGAATATATAATAATTAACATAGTTTGATACATAAATATCAGCTTCCTGACCTAGAAATTTACTTTCATTCTAATGTGGTGTAATTGGCTGGGCGAAATGTTTAATACTCATTGAAGTATTGTATTTGCTTCCTTTTTAGTTACTAACAACTACGTGTTTCAGTAGATATTGGCTGAACATACGGTATTGTATTCTTTATTTTGTAGTATTTGGCAGGTCGAATGTCTGCGCATGAACACCCGTGCCTTTCCTACAAAACAAGCTCCCATGCGCTTTTAAGTTACCAATTTAATAATCCACTCTCAAATTGGGCAGCTAAATAGGTTACCATCTATATTTCTTATTAGACCAGTGACAGGAAATCAATCAATGTGTATCAGAATGTCATAGAACACAGTTGTAGCAAATTACGTACATGGAGATGCAGGAAATTCGAAAAAAAGATGATGACAATTTTTGTTTACAACACTGCCTCTTCCACGGGCGAGGGTTTAGGCGAGGTTCAGGTGATCAGCTGACCGCGGCGTGATATACGTACACAGTGTTGCCAAAGTCTTCTTTTGTTCGCACCATTGGGCTAGTTAGGATTCGTTCATAAGCGTAGATTTGCGATATTGAGGGAAGGACATTTCTCGAAAATCGGCTCCATTCCTAACGATATTCTTGATTTACAGTGTGATGGGGTTGATAGCCTCTGAAGTACTATCCTAACTAACTAAAATTGAGGAAAGCGGAATTGGGATGGTTCTATATATTATTCAAGTTGTAGAGGTGTCGAGATATAGAGTGTCGAGTAGCTAGGCTAAATTTCATACACACGTTCATCATGGCTTTCTGTTGGTTGTACGATACATGTATGGTAGCCTATGTGGCGGTGACTGAATAATCAAGTGATTGCTTGTGAGGGGGGATTGGGACATTGATACAGATTTGATGAGTGCATGATTGTGATAATAATGTATGTGGTTATTTCATTACTTTTTATATGATGATGTGACACGTACTACTCATATATGGGCCTAGGCCTAGTGATATTTGGGGAACTCGTAGTATCATGCACGCATGGATGTTAAAGATAAACATATCAGAAAATGTGTTATGATAGGATTAAAATAGCTGAAATTGTATATATTTTGAGATGCGATGTACGCTGGCAACCTTGGAATACACACACACACACAATCTATAACTGACCATTTTACCTTTATTAAGGCTATAATTCACATTATATTAAGATTTCCATCTGTGGGAAACAAATATCTACCACCATTACTGCTAATGTGCACATAGATGCACAACAAATGTCAAATTTAACAAAGTAAGTCAAGTGGGGAAGAGATGACTGCCCGAGTAGTTTCGTTCAATGAGAATTATGGCTAGCGAACACTGGCATCAATTTATGATGTGCATGCCACTTCTGAAACTAGTTTATAATTGTATGATCTAATTTCCAGTAAAGTGGCTAATGCCGATTATTTTATACATTCATCTCGAGTTTTTATAAATATTATTATAATTTTTAGGACATGGATACCTATCTATTGAAATATTAACAGGACTACTTTTAGGGTGCTTACCATTTGTTCGTGTAGGCCTAATATAATCGTTTTTATTAATCATAAATACTTTGTATATTGGACAATGTACTGAGAATTTGAGAGTAATATATATGTAACATTCATGACTATAGAAATTGAGTGATATTTTCATGACTGCGATTTATAAATTTCAATTCACTTGATGGTAACAGATTTTGGTTCGGTGCGACCCGAAGGCGGGAAAAATAGCAGACGATGTTTTTTATTTTCCCTCATTACATGCTAAAAACACGCTAAGCATGACGGAGAAGCAATCCAGAAGCCCCCCATCCCCAAAAGAACAGTTCATAAATTTACTTTATTTCCTAGTTGTCTTAAACTCAACTCTTTTCACATGTGTGTATGTGTGTGTGTGTGTGTGTGTGTGTGTGTGTGTGTGTATTACTCCCCTACAAAGTATGATTGTTTCATATCCTGACACAATTAAATATACCAGATAGCATCTTTTTCCATCATGCCACCAAAAATAGTTTTGCCTCTGATCCCAATTTCATAAAGAAGGTGATAAAATCGCTTAACTCGAAAACTAACCGGTAGCATGGATCTTTTCAAAATACAAGGACCAGACAACTTTTCACCATCTATCCATTATGGATAAAAATCTGCTTCGTAGGGTGATGTAGCGCTTCTGATACCTAAAATATTTCTTGTTTTCTAAGCGAATGGAGGAGAAAACAGGCAAAGGTGCCTATAGCAAGTGTCCCCCCAAAATTCAAAGCGTGACAGAGAGCCAAATTCAAGGAATGTTAGAGTAAAAATTTCTGGACATGCAGAATTTGAAGCAGTTTAAGTCATAGGATGAGGGAAAGATAGATTGAGGGAGAGAATTCCAGAGTTTACCGTAGCTCATATCAGAATATATCTTCAGATATTTTGAAGATATATTGACATGCAAATATATCTGTGTTTATAATTAGTGGTTAATAGTGTACGCAATACCTACGTCACTGGAAATGTACACATTAATTTTTTGTTTGTTTTACAGATACCAAATGGTATAATTTGTCGACCGTGTGTTTACCAAAAGCGAAATTAGCACATTACCCTCGACTTTTTCACATTCTTAGCTTTTCTCTTTTACTAAACTTACTAAATTTTACTATTTTAGTTGTAATTGTATACATGCTTACTGTTGGATAATCAAAGTTATCTCTCCCCTCCCCGAAGAACAAAAACATAATAGAAACTTTAAAAAATAACACTGTTCATTTACTTATCAATCTTCTAAACGGGTGAAAATGCAATGACATATTTGGCAGTAGTCTTGCCTCGGTTTCCTGAAGGGCCCACAAATTGGAGTTCGGTGAGGGTGAGTTATGTCGACTGGGCCCCTCTCCATCATTCATAAAAGGAAGCTGATAAATCCACCTCTGACGGGACCCCAGCAGCGACGGCAGGTGCAGGTAGAGGGCACTGACTTTTGATGGATGAGACCAGTGGCTTGGATTTTCTTCGATTATAAGGTATTTTGATCTATCTTCCCTATCTTTCTTTTGCTCACTATTTTGCCTAGCAAAAACTGTCTTATACGTATTTATTGGCTGGTCTGATTTGGGCAGGCACAGAATCCTAATTCTGTCAAGCTCCTAAGGTGCCACTTAGTATTTATATACATAATTATAGTAATCTTATAATTGGATCTACAAAAATATTTTTCTGCCTATAAACTCGGTCAAAGACAACTGCAGTGGTTGAAAAACTAAACTAAACGTTTCTAAACTCCCCTGATGGTCACAAAGGCTTTTAACCCATTGGCTGCAGGAACTGTTCTGGAATGCCATGGCAATTTATAGCAATTTACAAGCTCTTAAGCCCTGTAGAGACGAGTCCGAGTGAGCAGGAGCATAGCACGATCCCCGTCCGCTCTCCAACCAGGTGGCCGCGGCACTGAGGGATATCAGCCATGTCTCGCTAAACATATGCAGCACTGCCAAAGGCAAATGTAGCGCGATATTAGCGACATTCGCTCATTATTAGCGAATATTTGTCGATGTCTATGGCTGCGGATGAACCCTGCGCGCTACAAACCTTGTTCTGGTGTCATTTTGAAGCTATTTTCTGCTAGATTTTGGCTCAATAAATTTAATTTCATATAAACACTTGCTCAATCATTTCGGAGTGCCTCAATGAGCCCTAATATAGCGGAAATATGCCTGCACCATAAGTGCTAAGAATACCAGGATGATGCAGGTGTGTCTTCCCATACGCGAAAGGGTTAACTCTAGTAGAGGTACTTAACTTAGAACAGAAATGCAAAGGACAACTTATGGGTTCTGTAATTGAAATATCACAGAACAGTATACATGAGGAATAATACAATGACAATATATATATATATATATATATATATATATATATATATATATATATATATATACACCATGTATAGAATAGAAACTGTAAAGAAGAATGTAGAGAATGTAGGCCTACATGTGTATAAATGAACAAAAGGAATAAAAGTTGCGTGGAATATTAATAGTGTAGGAGCGGATGTTGTGATGATAGCTATATCTCGAGCGATCAAGGTGGAGTCGTCTTGGAAATATGAAGTATAATTATCTCTGACTAGAGTAGCAAAGGGTACAGTGTGTGTTCTGTAATTATTTTATTAAGAAGAGACTAGAAATGATATTCAAGGGAAGATCAAGATTTATTCTACAAGTCTTTATGCTAGTTTTATGTTTTTCCTCGGCATGGCAGGGTGTTGTTCATTTGGATTGGCTAGTTCAGGGGTGGAGGATCTTGGGATGGTAGCTATCTTGGTCTCTGTGTGTATTCACAACATATTGATGCTGGACTACTTAGGCCCTTAGGGTGACTCCGTTGTTTGGTGCAGCACCAAACTGTGGTGACCGTGACGTCATAGTTGTCAGGGCCTTTGATCGCTCTGAGAATGGTGGTGGAGGGTAAACTATTATCTTCTTCTTTGTAGGTGCTTTCTCTCTCTTCGGTGTCAGTGTAGGTGGCTTTCTCGTTGTTGTTTTCGTTGCAGCTTTCCTTGTTTCTGTTGCAGGAATGGTTGTACTGTAGGTGTTGGAGGTCGTGGTGGCCTGGTCACTTTCTGCAGTGCAGGCGGTGTGGGGCTGGCCTCTATAGAAGATGGTAATTTCCGGTGGCAGACTGTCTTGATTTCATACAAACCACCCGGGATTCGAACCCTGGACCTTGCGATCAACAGGCACTCATGTTAACCACTACACCACACTATCCACAACAGAGGTCTTGCATCCTGGCAATACGCAAGGTCCAGGGTTTGAATCCCGGGTGGTTTGTATAAGGTTTTCAAGTGGCATTACTTGATTTTAAAGGTTATATGATTTCCCACGGACTGGGAGCTGCCTCTATACTTCACTGGTAGAGGGTATCTTGTGCAAATTCGTCTATGGGTGGATGGATGTCCACCTAGACAGATCGTGGGTGACATTTGTTGCCAGGTTGCAAGACCTCTATTGTGGCCAGTGTGGTGTAGTGGTTAGCACGAGTGCCTGTTGGTCGCAAGGTTCAGGGTTCGAATCCCGGGTGGTTTGTATGAAATTAAGACAGTCTGCCACCGGAAATCACCATCTTCTGTAGAGGCCAGCCCCACACCGCCTGCACCGCAGAAAGTAACCAGGCCACCACGACCTCCAACACCTGCAACCATTCCTGCAACACAATCCCACCCCTACTCTGTGCAACTCTCCAACCCAAGAGTGAAACGTTACTCTCAGACTTTTTTCTATTCAACAGCTGAGCTATGGAACTGTCTCCCAGAATCAGTCTTTCCCTCTTCCTATGACTTAAATCGCATCAAACTCCGTGTGTCCAGGCATTTTGGCTCAAACGTCCCTTGATTTTGGCCCTGTCACTCTTTCAACTCTGGGGGAGGCACTCGCTGTGGGCAGTTCTGCGTTTTGCCTCCCTCACTCACATAACAAAAACAAATAATAATAATAATAATAATAATATAAAAGTGTGTGGAGAGAATTGAACTATCAGAGATAATCATGTGGAGGCCTATAGAGGCCATAAGGATGCATGCATCTGTATTATCGTGGCTTTTTATAACCATCTGTAAATAGCAGAAGGAAGCACAGAGGGAAACAAACAGCAGCAGATCAGATGATCAACACTTATTTATGTGCAACGAAAGGTCTTAAAAAAATGCATTGTTTTATGAGAACGATCACTTTGTTTGCAACGTAATTTCACATAATACTACATGTGAAGCAGTACTTCTGTTCATTTGGTGCTCAGATAGTATTTACAACTCTTACAAGATCATCACATTACTCTTTCCACTTTCAGTGACTCTACCACTATCACCTCATTCTCCCACCACACTCATTTCCTCTCCTCATTACTCAGTTCACCCACAATATCCTCCATGCCTCGTATATTCGGCAGCCTGTCACCAGCCTCCTCGCCACAATCTCTCACGGTGGTCTGGATAAGGTTTGCAACACAGGCGGCCATATTATTAAAGGGATTTTTTTTTCTCTCTTTTTGAGCCCCCTTATCTCTCATGTTTAGCTCCATTAGTTTTGAGATTTTCAGACGTTCGGCCCATATTTAGTATGAGAATGACAGGATAGTTTGAGCCATAAAGTTGAGAATTTAGAGGAGTCGAAATTGGAAACGCGAGAGCAAGTGAGTTTGTCATGCACGTATGCACAACATCCGCCTTTGTCTTTGAAACTAGGATAGAGAAAGTAGGAGGATACAGAGAAGGGGCTGCTGGCAGTTTCTTCAGACACCTGCGTTTCAGTGAGGAAAAGAAGATCAGGTTTGTAGGATGAGAGATCATGTTCAACTCTCAGTGTAAGTGAGACACGAAGGAAATCAGTAAGAGAGGCCAAGCAAATGAAACAGGAGTTCTACAATACAAACAAAATTTACTTTCACGTGGTACTTTTGATTGTATAGAGTTCATGGAGTAATCCGCAGAGAAAGTTATTACCACACAGCACAATTGATCAAAGTTTGTTAATGTTACTTCAAAAGATCTTCCTATTGATTATTTTACCCGAGGAATTTGAAAACATTGACAAAACATATTTTAGAGAAAATCATATCTATAAGATATTGCTCTAAGGACACAGGACACCATATAAGAATGCCATCCCCTCACTTTCTCTTTCTCCTATAATACCTCGTCAACAATTATCGGAGAAATTACTACTATTTCGGGTCTTAATGAAAGTAAAACGGTGACGCCACGTAATCGAAGATATTAATTGCATACAAAGCTTGAGGTGTCTGGCGCACAGGGTTTTGTGCAACAGAGTTCAGACAGTACCTACTGTACATATGGCAAGATTGCACTTAATCAAATTGTTTCCCTACTTAAGACTAGTACCCTTTCGAAACATTATAATTATGATAATTAATTTGTTAAAGTTACAAACACAAATTGGTTAGAGTATGTTGCACTAGGTTGAATTTATTGTAAATATAGATCATATATTTTAGGCTCTTTGGAAAATTATGCAATTCTTAATTAAGTCTGATGATGTGAAAACTGGCAATTATGCCAATAGAAAATACCAGCCTTTATCATTATTATTATTATTACCGTTGTTGTAGTTGTTGTTCCCCAAGTTGCCTGGCCGAACAGCCCCAAGGCCACGAGCAAGGCCAAGGCCATAACCGAGCGCCCCCACAGCACCCTCCCTGCCGACCACAATAAAGCCTGGGTGACCGAAGCCACTCCATGGCGGGGAGCTGAGGAGGGTGCGGAAACGCCCAGGAAACCAAAGCCCCACCCAAGGCCCTGTGCCCCCCAGCAATTATGAAGAGAAAGTTGAGGGGCAAAGGAAAAATGTGACGCTTTGGCTTCCAATCCTGGTAGATTGGGAGGTCAATACACGGAAGAGACGCCGTCACTTGAGATCTAGAAAGTATATAATTAAAAAGAACAGTCTGAGTAAGCTATGGGTATGGCAGAGATCGCTCAATTTTATTACTGTTATGCCCAAGTGTACCAGACTGTCATCACTCATCATAATTCTGGAGAAGGATAGAGGAGTCAACCATCAAGAAAAGTTTGTCCTCACTAAGAGGGAAAACGGAAACCCTACGCCTGCCCGCAAGGCCCCCCCCCCCCCCCCCCCACACACACACACACATAACTAGTTATCTCTCGCAGGTTCTATCATATATAGTTTACTCTTATGATCGAGTCTTCCACTGTGCCATCTATATTGTACAGTATTATATTGTTAATGCTCATTCTATTTCTTTTGTAACTAAACTAATATATATATAAAAAATATGTTTAATATATACAGCTTCTACCTCCGGACATAGGCTTATAGCCTATATATTCAACCGTTCAACACAGTGAAACCAGGTGAATGAGACATAAAGATAGTTTGAGCACTTCAACCGGCTTGTTCGTGGCCTTACCATCGTAGACCACGACGCCTGACCGGTCCCTCGTGGCCCTGTAGCAACATCTGACTACTCAGAGCTGCTTCGCCACTATCTCGCCGCCTCATTCACGGTCTCGGACCCTCTCTTTCCCAAACGAGACCTATTGAGCACTTAACTCAGTAGGCACTGCCCCCATGGCATATTTTGAGTATGGGAATATTCATACAATGCTAATGTATTGGAGACAGCGAGGATATTTTATATGGTGTGTCGGTGGGCTTTGTGGTAATACACTGATGCCAAGTACAGCACAAATTCCATCCCAATAATATCTTCCCATTGATACATCGGGATTCGAAAGAGGGGCCTTAGGATTACCAGTCCAGTGGCAAGACCACTACACCACACCTCCCCCCACAATTGTACTTGTGTATCTGTTCTACATACCGTATATTGTATAAGTCCCTCCCGTTTACGAACATTAGCCATAATTCAAATTAGATAATTATACAGTCACAGCATCATAATTGTTATTTGTAAATGAAGTAGTAATAGTACTACTGTAGTATAATGGGTTGAATTTGAAGGTTGACCGTATCAGCTTTGCTCTAGGTACGAACTTTCCCGTCTCCCACCTTGGTTGCAACAAGAAAACCCCCACTACCCTATAAAAGGACCTCTATGTGCGCAGGCTATTATCCATCTTGCCTCTTTTGTTCCCGCCTCTCTCCTAAATCCATAGCATCTCTCCTGGGCGGGGTAATCTTGACTAGTAATCTCCCTGTATGCCTCTTCATTCCTTTTATACTCAAGGCTAAAAGTCGCCCTTTTTTGTTGCATTTGACACTTCCTGTTTATACCACAAAGAACTTGGATGTCGATAGAGATATTTTAGAGTTTATGTTATGTTATTAGTATTATCAGCATAATACATGTTGCATTACGCAGTTGGAGAAAAACGTCATACTGTGGATGACATTAATGGTCGTATGCTAAAGTATTTTTGTAGTGTTACATAATATTGGAATCGTCATACTACATTCATATCTGCAAACCTAATAACTTGTCAACTGTCAGAATTACTATTTTAGGCATACTACAAAACCGTCATTAAGAATACTGACATAGGCTAATTGTGAAATCCACTTTTTTGAAGCGATGATCCCACCTTTATTGTTTAAGCATATTGCTATAAGTTTATCTTAGTCTGCATTTTAGTAACGCAATATATATTTAATGAGGAGTGTTAACCAACTGACAATAGTAAAAATTGAGTCAATATTGGAATGTGCTTAATGCCATTTGCTTCATAAATTGTGTTTGTCGTTGTGACATGTCTTATTTTGTCTGTTTTACTTTAAAATACAGTGGTTATAAATTGAAAACGAAATTGCAGACGATCTACTAACATGTATGGAAAATTTCCTAATGATCTTCAACTAATTTCGACTGAGAGAGAGAGAGAGAAGGAGAGAGAGCACAGGAGAATGTTTATGTATGTTTATACTACACTACATGAAACTTAAGCTCAACCCTGGTAGACAGTTAGGACACAAGAGGGTATGCAAAAAGAGTTCAATAAAAATGCATATGGTAACCTTCACTAATCTCTACGTATGACATTGCCCTCTCCCTACCCCTTCTCCTTCCTTTCTCTCGTCCATCTCTAGGCTGTTACAATGCACTGTTTTCTATACTTTCTGTTATGCCGAGACTCAAGAGGGTAGATAGCCAGAGGTCCCAGCCCCAACACCATGAACAATGCCGACCTCAACAGCTTGTTAGCAGCAATTCAGAGGACTAAGAAAGTATCCCCACCAGTTCAGTTTTCTTTGTCCCCCTTCACGCCATTCTCTCTTTTTACCACAGGTACAGCCACTTATGTTGGAGCCAGTAACGTCAGAACTCCGTCCATTCTGCTCGCTGCTCGTCGTACAGCTGGGAGCCTACCTGCTCGCCCACTTACTACCTAGAAAGGCAAATCAACTGGGCACGCAAGCCCAAGGGAAAAACGACACAAGGGCAGCCTTAATCCCAACAATCAGGCCCTTTCTACCCCCAAGGACTCCAGGACCAAGAGGAGCAAGACAATGAACAAGGACTGAGAGTGGCAGCTGTTTGGCATGCTCATCCCCTCTCCTAAACTCAGCCATCCTAGTTTGGGAGTTACCTCACTCAGCAATCCTTATGAAGTAACATTATACTACACTGAGCGACCTTTGTGAGGCACACAGAGAGTTCAGCAACCCTTGTTCTCAGATTGCGTTCGGCAGCGCCTGCAAAGTCACAACCTTCGCAACTACACTCCGCAACCCTTGTGTAACCACAACCTCACTCAGCAACCTTTGTGAGGCAAAACGAAAGTTAAGCAACCCTTGCTCTCAGATCGTGTTTGGTAACCCCTGCTCAGTCAACCTCAAGAAACGTAACTATGAAGAACAGAAGAAGAAGAAGAAGTACAGCAAGCAGAGGTCCCCTAAGAAGACACCCGAAGATAAGAAGACAAAAAGAGACCTTGACCTCCGTAACACACCTGGGAAAAACATCCGTTAATTACGCATTGTACAAGAAGTGAGATTGTCTCTGACTTTCAGAGTCCCTACTTCATATTAAAAGCCTTCAAATAATATCACACACTACCTCAGTGTACTTATGAGTTTCTTTGATATTAGAAGTTACTAAAGGTAATCTGTAACAGCTTAAGACAGTATCCATGGATTCTCTTTTATTTTGCATAACAGCATTAATTCGCTTATAGACATTACTGCATATTCATCCTCATCCTTTATTCACAATTAAAATACCACACATACCTTTCCCGGGTTCTACTTATTGTTTTGTATTTATATATTGTAATTCACCTCTTGCCAAAGGCACACTTCTATCTTTATGTATATATTTAGAGAGTTTGGTATATAATCAACCAATGTAAACTGGAATTCCCAATATATATGCACTCTACTTATTGATTTATGTATGTTGATTGTAACCACCACTTCTATTCATGTAAATAAACCTTATACACCAAATCCCAAGTATCTGTTCTAGTCTTAGTCTCCCAGCATATAACTGCACACTCATAAGGATAAGTTTACACAGCCAAGAACAATTCGATTCTGGCTGGTATATTACTTTTAGTCTTTTTATTTGATTTGGTCTCTTCATACTTTTATAATTTACATTGTTTACACAGTGGCTGATATACGTTTATGACAACAATGTACATTATGCTAATGTAGCGTATTGCTTTATGTGCTTCTGAAGTGTGGTTCGAGTCATGAGTTGATGCCATTAACTTAATTCTTAAATTTATCTTTAAAAAAGTGTTGATATATAAAGAAGCTGGCCTCTATATTATGTATGTATACTGTATATTGATTCGTATTTACATTACGTATTCTTTACCATCTCAGTGTTCAAGGGCGAATTTTCAATTTATTCTGGTTTTATTCAGTTTTGAAAGGCCTTTTACGAATCTAATGGGTAAATCCTATTTCATTTAACCCTGACTCCCACATTTCTTTCTTAAATTGAATAAAATAACTTAGTAATAGCTAGAATACATGGAAGAAAGGCGTCTTCGAATCTTGAAGGGGTTAAGGATACAAACACCAACACACCAACACACCAGCACAGACAAACAAAATGACTATAGTCTGTTTTTTTCCAGCTGATGGTAAATTGGGATCTCGCCATGTTGATTACTCGGTAATTACTAAAATGTTGTAGAGAAATATGTGGCTAATTATGAAAACGTGGCAATAATATGACGCAGAGACATAGCAGTATCATCAGCTGGAAATAAACCAGCTATAGTTTACCTTTGTTAATTACGTAAATTGAGTAATATTTCTCTCTCTCTTTCTCTCTCTCTCTCTCTCTCTCTCTATATATATATATATATATATATATATATATATATATATATACTGTAAATATATATATATATATACATATATATATATATATATAACTATATATATATATATATATTTTATATATATATACATATTTATTTATATATATAACTATATATATATATATATATATATATATGTATATACAGTATATATATATATATATATATATATATATATGTATATACAGTATATACAGTATATACAGTACAGTATAGTATATACTGTATATATATATATAATATCCAGCTTGGGTATTCGCTTTGTATATCCAAAATTGAGCAGGCTTTCTTAATTTAATCAATGATTCATTTGTATTTAAATACAAAATGCTAGCATATTATCTTACCTTCATTGTACGTACAGTACAAGTAGGATTCACCCTAATTATTAATATAAGGCCGGCTCAGCAGTCATAACAGATACGCAGTCTAAAGATGAGCTGACTTTCTTATTGATTTATTTGGCTATAATTCGATCAATTCTAATGCTTTTAGCTTTAAGAATTTTATATATTTTTAATCTCAGGTATTGGAAAGTAGTTAGGCAAACAGTTATTATTATCAGGTCAGTGCGAAGCCAGCACCTCTACTGTAGAGCTTACTCATTTCATTGTTGTTGTTCTTCTTCTTATTAGGGCAACGTTTATTAATAATGGTTATTTATCGGTTATTACTTAACCAAATGTTATGAACTTTCTTTATTATTATTAAGCCAAATTAATAAGAATTAATAATATTCAATAATAATACCATTTGTTTATAAATTTCACTTCTACATTCTCCCTCAGGCAAAATTAAGTCATTGTCTCATGTAGTATATCTCTCGCTTCCGTTCTTGCTTCCGCTCTCGTTCTCGCTCTTGCTCGCTCTCATTATCTCTCTCTCTCTCTCTCTCTCTCTCTCTCTCTCTCTCTCTCTCTCTCTCTCTCTCTCTCTCTCTCTCTCTCTCTCTCTCTCTCTCTCTCTCTCTCTCTCTCTCTCTCTCTCTTGTGGCTTTCTTACCTAGTTCTGCACCTGCCAATTCTTCTCCTTCTCCTCCTTTACTCCCTTCTCCACAAGTCTTTCAACTGCCATTCCTCCTCCACTTCCTTTTTCTCCTCTTGTATCTCCTCCCCTTCTTTCTCCTCCTCCTCCCTCTCCTCCACAAGGCCCCTTTAAGGACTCAACGAGAGGGCCCCCCATTAGCCTGACACTCGAGGGGTCGCCATTTATGGGCCCCTTTCGAGTCTTAAGCACGATAATCGCTCCTCGTTTCGTGGATGATGGCCGAAAGGGAGAGGTGTAATGGGGAAGTGGTGGGATGCCAAGTGATATGGAGCAGTCCTTTAATTCTATCTGTCTATCTTTTGCCAGACGCCCTGATCCCCTAGAGGGAGGCCACGAACGAATCTACTCCGTTGAGGCAGATCGTTGGAATCTCTAGATTTTTTCGGAGGAAGGTTGTTATTGTACAATCGCCCAGAAGTCGTTTAATCGAATACAAATATAGTTATTTGGGAAACATTGATTTAAAAACGTAAACTCTTAACAGCTCTTGTAGTATTGAAAGTATATACCATTTAAATTTACGTGAGACAATTTAAAATGTGACTTAACCTTTTCTAATATCTTCACAGAATATACACACGCTAAAGAATCATGTTCACACACCCCTGATGAAACATTGTTTGCCATGAACTGTTAACATATACACGCAACATAACACCAGCTGGTATGTATACTGTACACACATACCGGTACGCATACCCAAGTAATCGTGTGAGAACACACATTCACACACAATGTAATTCCCAATGTTTCATTATTGTTTGAATTAAACATTTATTTAACCAAACGTCATCGAGATGTTACTCATTCATTATGCAACAGATCTCCTCCCCCATTACAAATATTATAATTCTCTCTCTCTCTCTTTCTATCTCTCTCTCTCTCTCTCGCTCTCTCTCTCTCTCTCTCTCTCTCTCTCTCTCTCTCTCTCTCTCTCTCTCTCTCACACACACACACACACACACACACACACACACCCAGTACCAATGTACTTTTATTTCCTTCCATATCAAGCAATATGCTTCTCTAACCACCCGAACAACAGCAATGTAACTTCAGGTATTCTCTCACCAAGGCAAGCTACACATACTGGTACACCCACGGATAAATTCGCTATCTCATCTTAATCATTATATTATTTTTGTTTGAATTGGTTTAACATAAAACTACCCTTTGACCACATTGAATATACATAGAACGAAAGGGATATATTTATGTCTGTTGAAGATATTATTTCACTCATAACTAGAGAGCTAACCCGAGTTACAATTATGGAGGTAGGCAAAGACTTTTGATCTTGACCATACCTTGCTACCCTTGTATGGATATCGAAATAGGTACACATAATCCAGAATGTTCATTGCTGAAAGGAAAGCATGTACGATATGCGTAATAAACTAGACCTGCTTGTTTGATGGGTATGATATGCTAATACAAGATAGGCAGGTTAATAAGGAGAGTGACATATGCAGGTAAGATGCAATCAAGTTTGCAAGGGAGACAGTTGTAATGCTGTAAACAGATAATAAAGTTCGTGAATTATTGAGTTACAACACGGTACAGGGTACTCTACACCCTGTCTGTTACTTGTACTTAAATAT
Source organism: Paralithodes platypus (assembly GCA_032716605.1). Lineage (NCBI taxonomy): Eukaryota > Metazoa > Arthropoda > Malacostraca > Decapoda > Lithodidae > Paralithodes > Paralithodes platypus. Next base: position 6,487,709 of record CM064556.1, read on the forward strand.
TTCTTTTCTAAATATAGCTTCATTTAATACTATTAATCAGCTAAACGCAGTAGGCAAATCAAGCTATTGGGTTAACGGATCTGCAAAAGTATTTTACCTAATTTGTTCCTAGTACGTGATAAACAAATTAGCCGAATGTGTTAAAGGTATGGGATCTGTGTGTTTTGGAGTGAAACGGTAGATTTCTCAACATATTTATGCATAAAAAATTGAAATATGTGCATAAAAAGTGTGACATATTAGTCTCTTTATATCTTTCAACATAGTTTTACAATCCACTTCATAATTTATTAAACGCTGTTTATATTAACCACTTAAATCGAAGAAGATTATGACACATTTTAGCAGTTTATTTTGGCTATCATTAGACAATTTCATACACCTTAGGAAGGATCTGTGGGAATTATAAGGGTAAACACTGTCTAAATTAACCCTCTGCCTTCTATATACCCTTCTTAATCTGAAAAAAAAATAGTTTAACACTTGCCAACAACCAGAAAAGAAATGCGTAATCGTATCTTGAAGGAGTCAAGTCTATCTATCTATATATTGCCGGACGCCATGATCCCCGAAGGTGCGGTCACGAACGAATTGCCTCCATGCACCTCTGTCCCCATTCACTTGATGTCCCTCCTCCCATCCAGCACCACTTTCACGCATATACTTCTTAAATCCATCCTTCCACCTCTCTCTCGGTTTACCTCTCCCTCTTTGTCCTTCCACCTCACTCTCGTACATTCTCTTAGTCATTCTCTCGCTTCCCATAAGTTCAACATGGCCAAACCATCTCAAGGTGTTCCTTTTCACACTCTCCAGCTCATCTACATCCACGCCACGCCACTCTTGTACTTCCTCATTTATCTGTCTATCCCTCCATGTAACTCTGCACGCACTTCTCAAGTAGCAGATTTCCACCCCTCTCACTCTTGCTTTGTGTCTCTCAAACAACGTCCATGCTTCACTTCCGTATGTCAATGTCGGGATTACCCCACTATCATGCAATGACTTCTTTACTCCCATGCTGACCACCCTATTTCTTGTTTCTGCTTTCAGCATTCCTACAACCCTCTTCCCCTGTTGCACCCTCTCCTGCACTTCTTCATCCATATTCCCATCTTTTTGTAACACCCTGCCCAAATACTTAAATGAGCTGAAAATTCTCCATAGGCTAACCGTTCAACGTTACCTCACACTCTGTGATTGCACCCATTTCAAAGACCATATCTATACTCTTCCCTGCATTTACCTTCAGATTCCGTTTTTCACACACTGTTCCAAACATATTTACCAGACCCTGCAACTCCCATTCACTATCGCTTATCAGAACTGTATCGTTGGCAACAACAGTACAGGCAACTTCCACTCATTTCCTTCCCTTATCAGTGGTATACCAACATCCACTACTCTTCCTTGTATTTCTTTCATAACTCCATCCATATATATATATATATATATATATATATATTGAACAACCATGGGGACATCACACACTCTTGCTTTAAGCCAACACTCAGATCAAAGAACTCACTTTGTTCATTTTCCACACTTACTGATACCTTTGCACCCTCATACATGCCCGTACGATAGCTTTCAGTTTAAAGTTTAATAGCAATGAACACAATACTAGCAATGAGAAAGTCCTAAATTTCAAGAGGGCAAACTTCCAAAGACTTAAAGCAATGTTTCATAAAACTAACTGGAGCTGTTTGATTAATAACGACGACATGAACAAAGAATGGGAGTTTTTCACCACCAATTACTTGAAAGCGGTGCAAGAGTGCATACCAACAAAGAACAGAACATCAGTAAATAATAATAGACTAAAGTGGTGGAATAGAAAGATTGCAATATGTCTGCTTGGTAAAAAGAACGCCCATGGCAGATATAAAATCTCTAAAAACGAAGAAGACAAAGCAATATTTGTTGATCTACGACGTAAAGCTAATAAAGCAAAACAAAAAGACCCTAGAGTTGCACGTTGCAAATCATAGCAAGACAAACCCAAAGGAATTCTATAGCTACATTCGGAATAAAAAAGTAGTGACCTCAACAATTGGACAAATAATGGATGAGAACGGAGACTATACCAAAGATTAAACACAAATGAGTAATTCTCTCAACACCTTCTTTGCATCAGTTTTCCCAACAGAAGACTTTAGTGATATTCCTACAGCATCACCAGTACACATAGTTAATTCAAATACACTTAGCAATTTTTGTATTACTGAGAGAGAAGTAATGAATTGCTTAGACAAACTCAAGGAAAATATAATTATTGCCTGGACCCGATACTATTTCTCCCAGAGTTCTCAAAGAAGCTGAATGTGAGCTCTCCAAACCGCTGACACTGCTACTCAACAATTCTTTGAGAACTGGGACTGTGCCGGATGAATGGAAACTTGCGAATGTAACCCCAATTATAAAGAAAGGCAGCAAATCCTTGCCTAGTAGCTAACGCCCAATCAGATTGACTTCAGTTGTGTGTAAAATACTAGAAACTATCATAAGAGACGGACTCGCAAAGCACTTGGAGGAAAACAACATACTTAAAGATACCCAACACAGTTTTCGCAACAATAATTCCTGCTTGACAAACCTTTTAGATTTCTTCAACGATATCCTAAATCTATATGATGAGAGTAAAGTTGTAGATATTATATACCTCAATTTTCAAAAATCCCTTGATAAAGTTCCACATAAACGCTTATTGATCAAATTAAAAACAAAGTTCCACATAAACGCTTATTAATCAAATTAATAACACACAGCGTACAAGGAGTTGCCTTGAAATGGATAGAAAATTGGCTCAGTGAAAGAAAACAACGAGTAATCATAAATGGGAATGTATCAACATGGACCTATGTAACTAGCAGAGTACCACAAGGATCAGTACTGGGGCCAGTTCTCTTCCTAGTCTACATAAACAACATAGATGAAGGCCTCACCTGCACAATCTCAAAGTTTGCAGATGATACAAAAATTGCAAAAAACGTAATCTCTAAAGAACACGTTCAGGATATGCAAGGCAATCTAGCTTAGTTGTCTCAAAGGGCTAAAATATGGCAAATGTGTTTCAATGAAGATAAATGTAAAGTACTTCACATTGGAAGCCGAAATGAGAAAGCGAACTATTAAAAAAAATCTGGTCTACATATCCTCTTCCCTTCCTAAACCTGCCGTGCTCATCACCTACCCATTTCTTCATTCTCGCTCTCACTCTCTTGAACACTACCCTACTGTACATCTACCCTACTACGCTTAGAAGAAATATCACCCGGTGATTACCACACACTCCTCTTTTACATCCAGGGGGACTATTATGCCTGTCTACCAGTCATCAGGCACACTTCCTTTCTCCCATGCTAGCTTACACATTTTCGATACCCATTCGATCACTATCTCACCACCATACCTCAGCATTTCCCCACACACTCCATCTATTTCTGATGCTTTACCCATCTTCACTCTTTTCAAGGCTTCATACACTTCTGACCTGATCCCCACCTCCTCAAGTAAAGACACATTATTACTGATAGATAACCAGAAGAAATTTATCAACAACGTGGCAGTGTAGTTGAAGGAAAGTGATAGACAATTGCTAAAATCAAAACTAGCAACCGCCTGCACGCAAAGAACCGCAATTCCTAATACATGATGAACAAACAGAACTGCCAAATGAATGAACTAAAGGCATAGCTAATATAAATAGTGTGTATCAGATAGCCTTGATTTTGCGTGAAAGTACACACCTGTTTTGGTCTGTATATCAGTTATCGATTTTTGTTTTCTATGTGGATGAGGGAGACGTAAGGCAAACCTGCTTGTGACGAGTGCCGCCCCCAGAGTTCAAAGAGTGACAAGGCCAAAATCAAGGAATGTTTGAGCCAAAATGTCTGGATCCACGGAGTTTGAATCAATTAAAGTCATAGGATGAGGGAAAGATGAATTCAGGGAGAGAGTTCCAGAGCTCAGCTGTTGAATAGAAGAAAGATTGTGAGTATCATTTCACTCTTGAGTTAGAGAGTTGCACAGAGTAGGGTGGGAGTGTGTTGCAAGACGGGTACTACGTACCCTACATAAAGGAGGTGGTATACGCTGAGAGAGCTCTGAGGAACACTGATTATTGTAGTAGCGATAGAATAAAGAGAGAGATGCAACATTGCCTCCATGCCCGAGATGATTACCTTGGTAATGCATTCAGCACATTCCAAAGGGTACCCGGCCATGAACGCAATAATAATTCCATAGGAAATCAAAGAAGTACTGCCAAAGAGTCTCCCAGTCGGCAGCTCCAAAATGCTACTATCGCCGACGGCTGAGGTGCTTTTGTCTCAACGGTTATTACTCTTGCTGGGGGGTGACCAGGAACTCCTCACAGAGCTCCTACCACGTCTCTTCCTCGCCAACAACCAACCCACCATCAAAATGCCACCTCTACACAACAAATGTCAGACCTGGCCCCTCGAGTTAATACCAATAAAAGCTCTGAGGGCCAGACAAACTAAAACAAAAAAATGTTTTAACCTGCTCATGCCAATCAACAGAAAGACCCAACAAGAGAACCCTCTCACACCACCAGAAGAACCCCCAGCCCTCCATCCATCAACGACGGAGATGAGGAAACCCTCACAAGAGAGGAGGCAGAAGTACAACCACCAACACCAGAGAAGGAACCTGCCCCACCACCCCACCTAGCCAAAAAGAGGGAGAATTGGAAGCCGCCCAATATCCCCAAACACCACCTGAAGAAACCTGCCAGGAAGCCGCCACCACACCTGAGGGAGAGTCACACCATGACAGAGATCCAGCTGGATTCTTGACTGAAAACCACAGATGGTTCTCTGATAAATTCGCCCTCCGAAGATTCAATGCTGCAGATAGGAGATCGCAATTTCCAAGAAATATGAGCACCTCATCCTGAGCTTCTGGAGAAATACACTCTTCACCAGATGAAAAGGGTACAAGAATGGCTGCCGATGCTTTCTATACATCAAGAGAAACAGCAGCTGGGTTTGTCAAACCTCTGCAGCTGAGGCCAAAAAGAATAATGGCATCATGACTGAGCTTGTGCACACCAACCAGACATTCGAAGACCAGTACAACAAGACTTGAGCTGTGGGCCGCGAAAGCCAATGCCCGGTTTGGGCATCTCATCCCAGAGTCCAATAAATATTCTCTTCCCTCTCTCTCTCCCTACCCCTCAGCACACAGTCACCACTGTTCCCAAGGACTCGGCTTCCCTCCTCTCCTTGCAGCCCAAACCTTCCTCTCCTTCGGCAGTACCAAAGCCAGCTGGTGCGGATGGGAGCTCCAAACCAGGCACTTATAAAAGAGATAATTTGTTAGATTCTGAATGTTCTAGACTGCCCTCGAGCCTCTCCCAGCCACTTCTGCAACTGCCCCCTTTTCGCCAACTGCCCAGAACTGCAGGAGCTGCAAGCCCTTAACATGAGCCACACCCTCAGCGCCTCAGACTCCTACTTTACTTTGCTGACAACTCATTCGGTAAACAGAACTGCCCTGGGTGTTGAGAGAGGAAAGCCAAGCCGACAACCAAGGCACTCACCCCCACTATTTGAGGCCGCCCCTGACGACGCCCTTGAGAAAGACTTGCTGCCATCACCCCTGAGTGTGATCTGCTGTGAAACTGACGCAAAGGCGCAGCCGACGACGAGATGACAAGCTGCCAAGATGCCCTGGTTCAGCAAGACCAGCCCCATCACCTGATGATCAGTTGTATATATTATACTGTATATACTTGCCTTGTCTATATAATCTCAAAATCAAGTTAGGATCCGTCCGGCCCTCAGCTACGGATATTACCACATTAAGTAAGAGCCTAGAATTGCTAATGAACTGCTCAGGTTAGACTGCCTCACCACAGGCTCGAACATGTTATCAAGCATTATTCCTCGGAACATGAAATAACATAATCTTATTGCATAGCAGCCTAATCACGAGAGTGCTCCCGGGAAAGGAAACTAGGAATTGAATCAGAATGCCACGATAGGACCGTTCACTGCTTACCTGTTACACGCATGAGTTAATTGTTACTTATGTTGTAGAAATAATACTGGCTTATGTCGAAGAGTTAACACTTGTTTATGCTGAAGAGTTAATGCTTGCTTATGTTGAAGATTTAATACTTACTTATATTGAAGATTTAACCCTTGCTTATGAGAACGAGATAATGATATTGACTGTGATCTAGAAGTCCAGTAATATACATATAAACTAGAGGATTCTACATTGTATACTATTACTGTGTAATTCTGTGTTTTTTACTTTATAATGCCCATAACCAAAACATGTTGTCAATAAAACTAGGCTAATGGTATAGCTATGTTACCATTTGTTTGTGTTATCCAGCTGAGCATGGCCATGCAGTAGACCCAAGTCTTAAAATAATTGCATAACAATATATATATATATATATATATATATATATATATATATATATATATATATATATATATATACAGATATATAGATAGATAGATAGATTGATAGATAGATGTTTATATACTCCCAGCCGGACTCGAACTTCCGACAGCCAGGATGAATGTCCAAGCTTTAACCAACTACACCATGGAGTTATAACGAAAACTTAACCTTTTTCCTATTTTTTAAGAAGGGAAATCCTACTTGGAGAATATATTTCAATTCATACACAAGTCGTAAAATCCATATTCCAGGATTCCATACTTTTTTTTATAATTGTCCTCTCGGGTTTTAGAGATTTCATTTAATTATCGGAGGTTCGAGTCCGGCTGGGAGTCTATAAACATTTAGTAGCTCACCTGTATTTGTGAGATATACTTGATATATATATATATATATATATATAGAGAGAGAGAGAGTGATAGAGAGAGTATATATACAGTAGTAGTAATAGTAGTTGTAGTAACCTAGTGTTTTGTTTATGCAAAACTCTAAAGAATTTTTACAGAGATACCTGTAATATATTCAAAGTTCATTAAATATTCAAAACAATATATGAGTAAGTAAACTGTAGAAGCCTAATAATCTTCAAGATCCACGGCCGCGCCAGTTTGATAGGATCAACAAATTAGTGGTGTAGGTGAAGAGAAGTGATAGATAACTACTAAGCTTATACTAGCCAGTTTGTGCAACGAGTGATAACATTTACTACATATTGGGTCAAACAGGAACACGCCAACAGAAAGGAAGCAAAGGCAAACCTAATAGAATCATGACGTATAGCTTTGTTATACCTTCTTGACAATATTACACACACACACGCACACAAGATCCTACATCAATTACGATGCATGTCTGTGTGTATCCAAACAAAATTCCTAATGAAATCTGGCTACATTCATTGGCAATAGATGGCGGGAGCTCTAACAAGGCTATAATCCCTGACTGTGCATTACTGCAGGATTACAACCACCAGGGCAAATAGCAAACACTGGTACACCACCACCCATTTATGGATATCGAAATAGGTAAGCATAATCCAGAGTAATAATAGTAGGGAAAGGGAAGCATGAACTAGATCCGACTAGTATGATATATGCTAATCATAATCAGATAGACGGATAGATTTGGCCGCAAGGATATGTTATAATCTAGTTGGGCACTCCAGCGGATTCAAGCCCAGAGCTATGGAGAACAAAATGTTTTAAAGATCGCATTGTATCGAACTATACAGCCATATACAATATAATTACACACATTTAAAGAGCAATAAGTTATACTTAATGATGCTGACTAATTAATTTAACCCGTGTGTGCAGACTTGTGATTGGGGCGGAGATATTGATTTAACCAATTTTACGAAATATATTAATTAATAATACGTGGGAAAGAAGAAGAAAATTTTGAGGCAGTAGTTCTATTTACTTTGACCAGGAGCAGAATTTTTGTCCAATATATAATAATATAAATACATGCAATGTAAGCATATCCATGACAGCTTAGCTTCTCAAAATACTGTTATTGTGAAAAGAAAAATATAAATAAAATAAATATATTAATTGATAAGTTAAATACAATATGTAACTCCAAAAAGAATTATGACGAACTAGAAATTACAATTACCAAGCCAGTTTATGCAGGATAGCAAAGCCTGTAATATACCCAACATGCCAAATGCCCCATAATAAGAATAATTATATACAAATATATTATTATAAAAAGAAGAACAGACTGGATCCAATAACCTAATTGGCGGTGTAGGTAAAGGGAAGTGATAGATATCTACTGAACCTAACATAGCCAGCGTCTGCAAGCAAATTGGCGTTAAGTCTAATTAATGAGTGAAACAGGAACATTCCAACAAGCAAAGGCAATGCTAATAGGCAAAATATGAAATTATTAACTTGCTGGAAAACAATCGAACACACACACACACACACACACATACACGAACACACACTATAAATGACATTAAAGTGCAAGTACGATAGTGCAATAGTTTCACTATCAATTTTCTCAAAATCGAAGGCTGGCAAGTTTCATTAGCAATAATCGACACGAGGACAGACACGATGTTAACTATGCTAACCCAATACTAGGCAGTAAAAACAAATACCAGGCTGCTCGTGAAAAACAATCATATACCGCAAGGTGCACTTAATTGATAATTATTATTAAGAAAGGAGAATATATGCGCGTTTTGCATAGAGATTTAACGTTGTTTATTGCGTCAAGTACAGCAACAGGAAGACTGGTAACAACACACGCATACATACAGTACATATTTATATCCTCCCCTTTCTATATCAAGACAAATATGTTCTAGCTAAAGGGAACATCAAACGAACTAGGCAATCAGTTTACTTTACAAATCCTCCCACCAAGCGAGCAACAAACACTGTACTATACCATGTATGATGTAGGTAGTCCAGAGATCGTTAATCTTAATCACTGTAACTCCAAAGGGGCTAGAGCAAATGGGCTATATATTTCCTCACCAATTCCCTATTTGACTCTTCTCAAATGGTAGAAATATTAGTTCGATTACTCTAGCCATGTGAGTTATAGAGATTAATGTTTAGGAGCTTTAGCCGACTTTATTTGGAACAGGGTATAATATCAAAATATGTACTCGTAATCCTAAATTATAATTAAGTAAAGGGAACACAGTATGAACTGCATAACTAACAAGACAGCTGTTTCGTCATGTATGATAATGCTATTGCAATCCGGGCAGGTGAATAAAAGACGTAACATACGCAGTTCAGATGAGTTCAACTAGGGAAGTAAGACAGGCGCCATACTGTAAGCTAACAAAGCATTCCAGTCAAGATGTGAAGGCCAACACAAGTATTTAGTTCATAAGTTTGTGATATACCGTACGTAATAAAAACACAAGTAATCGTATTTGAGTATAACTTTGTTCTTATATGTTTAGTATCGTGATTGTATTTATACATAACTATGTTTGGGAGGATCTCTTGAAGGTATATATTTTCAACAATTTGTAAATCAAACAGTAGACTTGTTTTATATACATTATATTCTGACCAGAATCAGTGAGCTTCTCAAAATATTCTGATATCAAAACCTTCGATATAGGCACATCGAGTAAAACACACATGTGAGTTATTAGACTAGGTCAGTAAATATAAAGATTTACAGATAAACCGGTTATATGTTCCACGCTGATCAAATACTATAACAAATATATGACTAATTAGAAAGAATAGTATTCACATGAGATTATCAAGTAGGGCACGACCAACAAACTGGCAGTCTAGGTGAAGAGTTCTGATAGGTAACCACTAACCCTAAAATAAAAACGCCTGTCAAGTATCGAAGGCATGATACCAAGCGAGACATCCTAAATAAATTGAACAATAAAAAAAAACGACAATTACAATCATCATTTATATTTAGCCTAAATTATAATACTACCTACGACATAGTTTTAGATCAGAATTGAAATCAGACCAGACATATTAAACACTAACACTTTATATATTAATGCCCGAACGTTCTAAATTTTCAAAGCATTCACATTTTTGTTATAGACCTGTGTGTTTATCCAAGCATTACCGTAGGTTCAGGAATTATTATGATCATGCTTATGGTATCAAAGCCTTCCATTGAATGAAATCTCACAATTAATTAACAGTATTGTGTGCCTTATGTTTCCGGATCTTAGGACGTGATCTGTCACGTGTCCTAAATTATAAGGCGAAAGAAGCGTAAATTCAAAGCTGAAAAGTACACAAAATACAATAATAATTGTATAGAGATATATCAAAATTATAGTGCATCTACAGAAGATTAACGCCTTCTACTTGATTATTTCTTTCATTTTGTTTCCAACTTCTTCCAGACAATTTCATGCAGTAATAGAATTAAAATATAAGAATAAATGAGTTCAAGGCTACCTCATTAGCCTTGCATATATCAGTGGGGCATATTGGATTGAATAAAATCGTCAGGAGGCAGCTAGAATGTATAAGAAAAAACCTTCACCAGACTGAAAAAAGGTTTAAAGCCGCCAGAGCCAATCAAGAAAACCAATTCAAGTTCCCTAGAGGCACAGTTACCTGAACAAGTTATGTTTCTCTCCGAGTTTTTAGTAATGGAAGGTAAATTAGTATAATTACATTTAGAGTATAGTCAGGTGAATTAACTACTGCATAGCAAAGAACCATTCTAATTCAATAATACTATTTTTACTTTCACAACATTTATTTGAGAGAGGAACATAACTTGTGCAGGGAACTGTACATATACTGTACAGTCAAGCTCAAGTCTTGTCCCAACTTCAAAACTTCAACTCTACCTCACTACTTCCTCTCATAATATCGGGATAAATACCAATATAAATACCAATGAAAATGCCAATGGAAGTACAAAAGAAAATATCAATAAAGTAGACGTGCCGTTTCGCCCAAAATCAAAACGGCATACCCAACTCAGAGATGGTTTACCATCATCACTACTAATACCATCATCAATCACAATCACCATCATCACTACTACTGCCATCATCACTTCAACTGCCAATCATTACGACAACTGTCATCACCATTACTATGATCATCATCACTACTACAATTACAATCATCACTACTACTCTCACCATCATCACTACTACTGTCACCATTGTCACTACCATCTTAATCACTACTATTATCATTGATACTACAACTATCAACCATCATTACTACTATCATCACCACCATCTTACAATCATCATTACTACTGTTAACATCATCACTACTACTATAGCCATCATCATTACTACTGTCACAAGTATTACCATCATGTATCCTACTATCACCATCATCACTACTACTGCCATCATCACCATTACGATGATCTTCATCACCATAACTATTGTCATCATCACTACAAATTTCACCATCCTCACTACTACTCACCACCATCACTAATACTCACACCATCGTAACTACCATCATCACTACTGTCATTATTATCACTACAACTATCATCATTACTTGTCACCATCATCACTACTATTATGACCATAATTACTACTACTATTACTGTCACCGTCATATCTACTACTGTCACCATCATATCTACTACTGTCATCATCATCACTACTGTCATCATCATCAATACAATTACAACCATCATCACTACTATTATCACCATTATCACTACTATCACCATAATTCCAAATATTACTACCATCACTTCTAATGCCAACTAAACTAACTTAACCCTAGCAAATGCGTAGCGAGATGTTTTCGCTCCCAGAACGTCATCTGGGGGGGGGGGGTAAGTAAAAACATATTTTGGACCTAAAATCATAACTATTGCATAAATTCAAAAAATCTTTTTTGACTGACGTTCGCATTCACGCAACAAATGTTCGTGTGAAATTTGGTGAAAATCCGTCCAACGGTCTAGGAGTAGTTTCGAGACAGACTGACAACAACGACGACGACGACAGACTTTTTGTGGTGTGTGGTACCCACTATACGGGGGGCGATACCAAACTTTGCTTACGCAGAGTTGATTATTACAATCATCACTACTACTCTCACCATTGTCACTACCATCTTAATCACTACTATCATCATTGATACTACACCCATCAACCATCATTACTACTATCATCACCACCATCTTACAATCATCATTACTACAGTTAACATCATTACTACTATTATAACCATCATCATTACTACTGTCACAAGTATTACCATCATGTATCCTACTATCACCATCATCACAACTATTGTCATCATCACTACAACTTTCAGTATCATCACTACTACTCACCATCATCAATAATACTCACACCATCGTCACTATCATCATCACTACTGTCATCATTATAACTACAACTATCATCATTACTTGTCACTATCTTCACTACTATTATGACCATCATCACTACTACTAGTATTGTCATCATCATATCTACTAATGTCACCATCTTATCTACTACTATCATCATCATCAATACAAATACAACCATCATCACTACTATTATAACCATCATCACTATTATCACCATCAATCCCACTATTACTACCATAACTTCTAATGCCAACTAAACTAACTTAACCTAGCAAATGCGGAGCGAGATGTTTTCGCCCCGCTAAAAATGCCATCATAGCTGGGGGGGGGGGGGGGTGTCCGGGAAGGGGGGACTGGGAGGGGGGGGGGGGGCGGGTAAATCCATATTTTGGACCAAAAATCATAACTATTGCATAAATTCAAAAAATCTTTTTTGACTGACGTTCGTGTGAAATTTGATGAAAATCCGTCCAACGGTCTAGGAGGAGTTCCGAGACAGACGGACAACGACGACAACGACGACGACGACGACGACAGACATTTTTTTCGTGTGGTACCCACTATACGGGTTTGGCGATACCAAACTCTGCTTACGCAGAGTTGAAAAACAAAAAAACACACACACACAAACAGTTAACCCCTTTGGTACGGATGAATTTGTTAAAATGTTATTCTGGCTAACATTAGACGATTTCGTGTGTAACACAGAAAGAAGTCTCAAGCTTAAGAGACCAAAATGTATATCAAGTAAATCCTTCAGTATAATTATACCAATATATCTTGTATTCTGGTTAATGCTACACGATTCTGGTATGCTTAAGAAAGGTCTGTACTCAAGGATTGAAGTAAGCAAAATATGCAACATGGCGTCAATGAAAACAAAGATGGCTGAGAATGAACTAAGGATGACTCTGAGATACAAGTAAGGAGAGCCCCCTGCTGTAGCTTCCTTATATGATGATGCAGAATGATCAACAAGTGGTCTGTGTGATATTCAAGAAAGATATTATATGCCTTATGTTCATGTGTGTGCCTCTGTGTATATAAGTTGACTGACTGTGTTGTGTGTGTGTGTGTTTATGAGTGTGTTGCTTTTTCAAAGCAAGTTTTACAAACTTTATAAAGAAAAAGTTTCAAATGTATATTGTATTTGAATGCAGTTAAACGTTTAATCAATAACCTTTGTTCCAAATACCAATAGAAAAACAAGTGATATGATAGTTATCTTTACTCACTCACTCACTCACTCACTCTCTCTCTCTCTCTCTCTCTCAAGACAGGAGACATCTATATCTGCACTGTCTCCATACATAACATACCCTAACCTGGTCTTAATATTACCCAAGCCATGCGAGACATACATAATGACAGACCTCGGGAAGTATCAAACATTTCGTCAGAATGTATATACTGTATAAATAAGAGAATGTTAACACTCTCTGATCCGACGTCATGTGGGTTATTTTGATATGATGTTATTGATTATTGAGGATTTTGCTTTCTTTTTCCATTTACGAGCTAAGTATAATAGTTTGTCCCTTAGGCAAACAAAAACACCTACTCAAACTTTCTTTACACAGAAAAAATGCCCACTCAAAGCTAGAGTTGTACATTTTTCGTTTGAAAAATGTCCGGCCGAAGGCCTATTTCTTTCTAAGTTACAGGCTAGCTATCGCTTACTCTGAAAAAAAGTGACACCTGAACGAGGTGAAGCGTCTCATTATCGCTTAACGAATGGTGTAAAATGTCTTAAAATCTCCAAACTAATGAAACTAATAGAGAAGGTCCAAAGAGACCTCCTCGGAATAAATAGAGTTATATAATTTGTTTACAAAGTTTACTAATAATCAACATGTAATTAGTGGTGTTATGGTGCGCAAAAAAACTATGATTCCTGAGAAATGCATGCTTAGCAGATATTGACAAATATGTCAGCTTTTCAGAAACTTCCCAAGTTTTCTGTTGATTTAATAGTTGGTGCCTGTACTGTATATACAGCTAAGGTTTATAGCTGCCGCCAACTAAGTTGGAAGAGGTTATGTTTCTGCCTACGTTTGTCTGTTTGCTTATCTGTAAACAAGATATCTCAAAACGTTATTAACTGATTTTCACGAATTTTGGTGGGCAGATAGGATATACATTGTACAGTCGAGGTTAATAAGTGTTGTCAGATATTTCACAAAGTTTCGGACATTGACTAATACTCTGAGGGATAAGCACTTTTCCCAGTAACATAAAAGATACCAATAACACTTTTTGAGCGAAACTACTGGAATCTATGACAATGCTTTGTACCCCCGATTGTACACCAATGAAGAAGTGATCCAAATATATAAAATTATCGGTAGAGCGCATACCTCCGCCTGTGAAGGCGGAGGTATGCGTTCTCGCGAGTGCCCGTCTAGTCTAATAATATCTTAGGAAGTTTTGTTTTCAATACAGTCCCTTTCAAACATTTTACTTCTCTATAACGTGTGTTTCCCTTCCCTTGGCTGCTTTATTTTAGGTCGAGCTTGCAAAAGAAACGAGAGTTATGAGTTTTTTTTATTATTATATTAAATAATCCATGAATTTGCCATTAAATTACTCGAAATTATGTGTGAGTCTTTAGTTTGGGTGATCATGCTCGTGAAATGTGAATTACTGACGTAAATGTTCACTCAATTTTATTGTCGACCAGATTTGAATCATTCATCCTGCGTAGTCCTCCGCAGTATTAATTTCCTTACTACGTGTATGATCATCTATAAAAATGTCTTTATGCAATTATAAGTACGGGATTGATTTAGGGATGGAACTTTCTTGTTATTAAATAGTAAATGTAGTTTTGTAGTTAATGCATAGAAAATGGTATTAACACTCAAAGAGCGGGTGGTGGAGTATATTTGACTGTGCCGCCCAGCGTTTTTTTTTACCGTAAACGAGCTTGTTTCCGTGCTCGTTTTCATGCATAAACAAGAGCCAGAGCGTAATACAAGTATGTATCCCTGAAAGGGCATTAATTCAGCTTTCCAATGACATCAGAACCATCCTTCTACGATCACTGGTTGTCTTGCAACGATCGTGCAACCGAAGGGCAAAACCGGTAAAATACGGTCATTTTCTTACATTATTACGTGTGAAACGAGTAAGAGAGGGTGGAGTACAAAGGAGTACATCTCAGTAGCTCCACGGCCACCGTGGCGAGCGGTCATGAGGTAACCTACGCTCCTCCCACCGCTCCGCTCTCTCCCAGAGCACATTACGTGCTCAAATATTGCACTCGACAATAGCCATGACCCGCCACATAGGCCACATTTATTTCACTCGACAATAGCCGGGCGCCGCCAAAGAAGGGTTAATAATATCGTTTCCGGAGCTATTCTTTCATAATTAGAAATAGGTGAGGTTCAGGAATGTTTATGAGTGACTGTACCATATCTTGCTTTACTTAGGCTGCTGCTGTATCCGGCCTATCACTAACGCACCCTAGTATAAAACCGATTTGTTTATGGATCTAGCCCATCATTCCCTATTCGGCTTAAGGGGAGGCAGACCGTTTTTCTGGACCCCCTTCTCCCTAATGTTTAGCCCCACTAGTTTTGAAATTATAAGACGTTCGGTCCATTAGTTTGGCGATTTTAACACCTTTTGCCCCATTTCGTTGTCAATTTAAAGACCTTTCGTGCCATATAGGTGTCGATTATTTCCTGTCGAGAGATAGCGACCCTGCAATTTTAAGAGGAACCGGCCTTCGGCCGGGACATTTTTCTACCGAAAAATGTACAAATTTATCTTGAAGGAGAGTCTAGGGGGGGTTTTTCTAAGCTTGATGGAGATCTAGGGAAGAAACAAAATAATATATGAATAACTTAATTAATAGACCAAACAAACGGTCAGTCTCCCCTTAACAATGTCTATCTCTTCTATTACTCCAGTTACTAACGTCCTACCCGAAACCCCAGAAGTTTGGACGAGTTCATACTACAATTTTGGATATCGGGATGATCACGGCATTTTTTCCTAACCAAATTATAGTCCGTATTATTTCAGGTGACTCAGGTGACGGTAAATTGCATCCGTTCGCAACATATTTATCGGTAGTTAATGACAAAAATATGAAACTACTACACATCTCTGCAGTATATCTATGCCTAGTTATCACAATCAATACCATATTTCCCTGCAAAGTCTTCGTAGAAGCTAGGAAATCAAGGTTGGGGACAGGACAATTTATATTCCCCTGGAAAAAAAAATATATATATAAGCCAAACCATTAAGTTGAGTTATGCTAGATGAGGTTAGGTTAGAGTGATTCAGGTTAGGCTAGATCAATTTACTTTAGCTCTTGTGCTTGAGCCCATCGTTACTTTGGGAATGTGCCTCTGTAACATGTTCTCAGCCCCTGTTTTTACGCTATCAATAATTTGACTACAAGGATTATTGAAAAGACTTCAATTTATGAGCTAAGTACTGGGATGGGGAGACAACACCGTTGCAATGGTGTCAGATATTTGGATACTATAACCTGTGTAAGCCAAAAATCCCAACCCCAGCCTCTCATAACTCAAAAAAACATTTTAGTTTTCGAGTTAATACTTCTACCATTTGGGAAGAGTCAGCCAAGGGATAGGTGTGGAAAATTACAGCCCGTTTGTTCCAGTCCTTCCTGAGCTACAGAGGTTTGGAATTGGGATTTCTGGCCTACCTAAACAAGGTATAGATATCTTGCTCTCTGACTTCCCCGCTACCCAGTATAACATTCATCACAAAATCTAGTATAAACGTAACTATCTTAATAACCTACCGAATAATATCCTATCCTATCTTTAATTTGGTCAGGTCAGGTAATTTAGGCTTTAATGATATATATGGTAAAAAAGGACGAACTGACACAGTTGAAAACATCATATTTCAAAACTCTCCTCGATTACCCTCTTGGTTACAATAGTTTCGACTTTCATAGATATTAAATAAACTAACTAGCCTTAACAAATCCAATATAATAGATTTTTGGGTACCGGTAAGCTATGTTTGAACATTTAGGTTCTCATACAAGTTTGTGGATTTTTGTCCGCGTTTGATAGCGAGCTGGCCATATAGCGAGATGATTCAATTTCCTACAAACAGCCTATACGTCTTCCGTTATCGGTGTTTTAAAAAGAAGACTTATCGATATTACGTTACTTGATGAGCTAAATATTATTGGGGGAGGTTTGAGGGTCGACCTATTGTCAGATACGTTTGTATTTCAATCCTCTTAAGTCACATAACTTGTTTGGTATTTTGTAATGGCTTACATTAAACGTTTATTCAATCTTAGTAACAGATTCTCTTATAGGAAAGGGACCAACAACTTTTTGGGGGACGTATTAATTTCAACCACAGATTTAGTAGGCTTAATTCAATCCTCTGGTACGAAAAGGCTTAACCCTCTAATATTTATCAGTCTAGAACAGCTAAAAGATTAGGACTTGTATGTTTTGTCTAAATCACGCTAGATATGATTCAAAATTAACTGTATTTAATCAAAACGAACTTACTCATGATAAGCAAATATAAAAGTATTTTCATATAGTATAATATTTATCAATGGAAAAGTCCACATATGATTCGCATAAAGCTAGAATCACTAAGCAAAATATTCCAAACCCTTATTGATTCCTCATTGTCTTCTCTACAACCCTTTGTGAACATGAGCCATGGTGTATTGGTTATCAATACACGCTGACGATGTATTGCTTGTAACATTACAAGTGCGTGAATTTGCATTATGGAGATATATTTACCTTGTCTTTGGGGGAATTTACATGACCATTTCTGTCCTATTAAATTGTTTATGCAGATACTGACTTATGGGTTTACAAAGAAAATAATCTACCTCTAACATTTCAACTTCATTCTACTAGCCGGTACCGATACAAGGCCCTGTTTGTAAACAACATAAAGTTGCTAATCAAACATTACCGAAAAGGGGACCTGTTAGCCACGGTACCTGACAACATATCCACACACTAACCACCCATACTCCATACATACCTTTACCTGTGATGCGACTATAATCTTACTCCTTATGTTCTATAATTATTATTCCATGAAATTCTATAGACAAATATTTCTCATTTAACGAACAAGAGAAATACATTTAAAAATCAAAGGAGTTATATATGTTCTGAGAGCTAATTATGCCTCTCTCTCTCTCTCTCTCTCTCTCTCTCTCTCTCTCTCTCTCTCTCTCTCTCTCTCTCTCTCTCTCTCTCTCTCTCTCTCTCTCTCTCTCTCTCTCTCATACTCACACAAATATCTCAATATTCCTCAACATGGTTACATGATCAAATACAAGCTAAAAGCAAAGCATACCTTACATCATATGTTGTTTAATGGCCTTCATATCTTACAAGCTTGAATGAACGAACCCAGTTATCTGCCAGCACATCAGCCTCCTACCATTGGTTATTACGTAATACTAGATGTAAGGGAAAGCTTCCAAGAATGGGAGTCGTCATAGGATGAGGTATGAAATGTAAATAAGAACTAACACAATGTATCACATGTAGCGCTAAATATATGATGGGGCTTCCTTAAATAGGTGGCTGTGTTAGCTGAAGCATTAAATGTTATGTAAATAGACGCTACCGAAATATATCACATGCACCTCAAAATATAAATTATATCATCTAAGAATGGAAGTCTTCATAGTCCGAGGCATTAAATGTTATGTAAATAGGTGGTAACAAGATACATCACGAGGGGTTTGGTAAGCACTATGTTTAACATATATTGTACATGCATACACAAACAAATGGATGTAGATATTTTATACTTTAAATCATATTTGCGTTTTTTATGCTATATTGATGTGTCTAACAGAACAAATTGCATTTATGTTTTCCATTATTGCTGTCTTTCGGTTTAAGATGCGTGATCTATGACAATTACTGTATTCGTAGGTCTGTTTGTATTAGATCAATGCTCATATTCTTGATATAATATATGAGTGTTTTTGTGTCTCCATAATTACAATAGTAAAATCAAATAAATAATATATTATTAGAACTTTAAATGTATACTATAACCATGATTCTATAATCATGGCCATATTGCCACAATTGTTTAATCTCCAAATGTCATTAATAATACCCTATTGCCTTATATCTGCACTCAATAATAATAATAATAATAATAATAATAATAATAATGAGCCTTACCTCATCTCGTGGCACTATATCCTTCCTCATTGGTCCCATTGTTAATGCTTAGCTGAATCTCCAACTCTTTTGGAAACTCTGAGCCAGAGCGTCAAACACCAACTTCTCGACACTTGAAGAGTCACAGAAAATAGTGTTTTCTATAGTTCGTAAAAATAGTAGAATGTGGCGAGACGACCTTGACGAAACATATGTAGATTATAATATTAACACACTCAGATGTTTTTGTGATTAAACTAAAGAAAAAATAATAGTTATTAAAAATGAGCCATAGGAGTGTACTGACGATTACAGTATTTTTTGTTTAGACGGAAAAAGTAACAATTTTCTGTGCTATGGTTCATATGCAAAACAATCACAAGACAACACGATTAAAGAAGGCCAAAAGAGTATCATTAAACGAGCTGCACCAGCTCGTAGGTTGCCTCTCTTATTGCTTAGCTTTTTCTGATATGCATGCTCGTCATTTAAAAGACCACAACCAGATACAACAATTATTAGATTTCCTTAATGTCACAAATGCAGATTGACTGAACAAATGCGATTGGTCTGTATGATTACTGGCCTCTTATACTTTTTTCTATCGGTTGATTGTCCGCAAGCAAAACAAGAAACAAGATGCAAAGAGGGCTTCGAGTCGTGAAAACAACCAGCCTTTATTATTGCTTTTCTGTTTTGTATCTTCGTGTCAGTCGCAAACATGGACAACTATCAAGACGCGAGAGGGGCTTCAAGTGCCGCCGACAAGGGGATGGGTCGAAGTGTGAGTAACCAACCAGCCAGCCAGCCAACCAAGCTACCTGGACCAGAGCCGCTACACATACACATACACATACACTCCCTCTTCCCAGCATAGGACCTTTAGAATATAGAACCTGGAATACTACATTCATTGTGTGCCTTTGATTATATACATCACCTTATATACTGTCAAAATGTAAATACATCGCGTTTATTGTCTTTATGAATAGCTATTGATATTGCATTGTTATGCCATATGCGTTATAGTATGTGCCTTGTTCATAATAGATCACTATTAACAATGAAATCTTCGAATGTGGATTGCATTAATCTGTGTGCCTTGTTCAGTATGAACTATCATTACCACAAATTATTTGTATGTCTAAATGTTAAATTTTTCAGTGTCACCACTCAACATCAACAGCAGTTGATTTTGTACCATACCTATTGTAAACTATTGCATTCTGAAACAATATAATCACTGAATATTCTGTATCTTGAGATATAATTTATATAATGTTGACGATCAATTCTGATGGTTTAAATAATAGCAACGATCAGCTTATCAAAATATATCATGTGTTTTAAAAGACCTTAAATGGTGTCTAAATGAGCAAAGTTGTCCGATGATCTGTATACTCTAAAGACCCTCTACACAACTGCCCCCCTGACAGACATATTTGGGCCTCTTCTTACAAACATGTTCTGATGGCCCCCCTCCACACACCCTACTTCTGACGTGTATAGGAGGGACTGATTATCCCCAGGACCTTGGAGGGATAATGAGCTATCTATGATATAATCCCCCATTGCCAAGAATATAATTATGAGTTTAATTATCATACAGTATTAATTCTACCTACAACGCAATGCCCATAGACTACAAATAAACTGGTCTGGTTAATGTTCTTATCCATAGTCAGAAAGATAACTGAACCAAATAATCAAATACTATCATTTGTGTCTGCACCGTAATACACATAGACAATAAATAACGTGTACTTATAACAAAGATCCAGAGCTATGCAGGTACAAACTAATACACATGCACTGTATAGTTTGTACCTGCAAGGACAAGGACTCTAATGAAACCGGTATGCATAATATGTTCTCCCATACGCAAAAAGACACTGAAACTAATAAGCACGTACTGTCAAAAGTGTGTCTGCAGATTGTAATGTGCATATAATATACTGTAAATACAACGGTATGCTTAACATCACCCATAACTAGCAATACACTGAAACAAATACAGATACACTGTATAATGTGTGTTCAGTACAATGCGCATTGTCTATAAAACAATGGTGTGTATAACATTGTCTTCCATAGCCAGAAAGATACTTAAGCAAGCAATTTTCGATGAGCAAGTTTTTGTTCGCACTCTTTTGAGTCTTTTTTCACATTTGAACCGGAATCTTATTCGAAGATAGATTATGCTAAGTAGCTTGATTTTTATGAAACAAATTTTGAAGCTGCTAGACTACAATTGCCCGTACAAATATGACGGAAAATTCGCTCATGTAACACCGCCTAAAATGCGCTGTAAAATTTAAGTGTGAAATATATGAGATATATGTATGTGAAACTGGTATTCACAAGATTAGATCCCATAGCCAGGAAGGGAACTGAAACTAATGTCTTTACGCTAAATACAGAATGCGTTGTTAACTTTGTATGCAAATGTAAAAAGGTAATAATTATATACACACTCAATGTGTATATTATATTATATATTTAGCTCCTAAGCAGCTGAATTTACGATGCTTAATGGAAAAACCCGAATCTATTTTGTCTCTGCATCATCAAAAAAATCTTTAATAGTTAACATAGTTCGCTACCAAATCTGTGTAATTACTGAGTAACAAAGATGGGGACTCAACAATTGACCGTCAGTTAAGACAAGACCGACTCTATTTTATACACAAACACCCATTACCATTTATTAC
The DNA here is from genome assembly GCA_032716605.1 of Paralithodes platypus. NCBI lineage: Eukaryota > Metazoa > Arthropoda > Malacostraca > Decapoda > Lithodidae > Paralithodes > Paralithodes platypus. The sequence continues at coordinate 6,509,844 of CM064556.1, forward strand.
TGATAATAAATCCCCCTTATTACAGGAGAACACTCAATTTATTACGAAGAAGCCTATAAGTACAAACGAAGTCAGGGAATTTAGTCCTTGTCTCTCTTTATTGTATACAATTACACGTAGCCCTATAAAGGGCTGGAGTGATATGTTTGTAACATTAACCCTTAGCCTATACTGCGAAATGCCATGGTCTTGTTTTGTTTTTTTTGTTTTTTTTGGTTTAGGACAAATAGCCTCCACTGTGGCACTATCGATAATCAACTGGAAGATAAAAATATTGTTCATTGTTCGTACATATTAACTACGCTGCAAACGCACAAAGACATTTTAGTACGGAGGGGACGAGTTGCCTCGATAATGGGGCTATACGTAATAACGTGGCATATACTGTACATATACAGTATATATATACAGTATATATCAAAATACTCAATGATTGTATATAACTTTTGTATACCCATTTTAGACCCCTAATCTGTGACATAATAACTTCCTAAAGATGTCTCAAAATACCATACATGGTGCCAGACACACACAAATATATCATAAGCCATTAAAGACTCAGATTGTTGTATCTTTGAATATACCCAAACAATATAATCTGCTGACAAACGAAAGGGTATTTATTATGTCAGGTAAACTGTACAGCCTATTGTTTCACCAGGCGGACAATTTAATACCATAGCAGCTGCTTTCTCACTACTTAATGAAACAATATGAAATTAATGTGTCTGAATCATATTAATACCAGGTTACCATACATAGCAACATATTTCGCTACAAAAGCTTCGTAATAGCTAAGTAATTATGATGGGGACATGGCAATGTATTTCCACTGAAAATAAACTGACTATAAGTGGTCTTACAATGAAGTACTGATATCAATTATAACGCGAATAGACTCCCAATAACATCAAGATGGTGCCAGAGTTCCGACCATAGTACATTCGCAGATGCACTGGTGAAACGACATGTTGCTAACATAAGTTGATAGTTGAGCAACATGGCTAGAGAGGGACTATACGATACAATCCTACTCCATCTGGATAGCTGGAAAAAACTGTTTATAATTCTGTGGGGCTCGAACCCTCGACGCTAAGCATGGTTGATGACTGTGTGGCGTCCTGGACACCCGGAATTATAGTTAATGAATGCATTTACCCACTTAAAGTAATATTAATCCATTATCTCGTTCATTTACATGCGAACCCAAAATTAATAACTGAAACCATAAACAAATAATAAATAAATAAATATATACAGAAATATATGAATAAAACAATAACAAAAATATGTACATAAAGTATTTGACAAAGGTGCCGGCCATTGAGTGTAATATGACTAATGTTCCCTTGCACCCTTCTTGGACCAGGCACACAGATGGACGGCCGCCGCTGACAAGTTCCTTGTTCCTCAAGAAGACAAAGTGTACCCCCGTCCATTAGCCACTTCCACACAATTGTGCTTGTCTTCCATATATCCTGGCTATTAACCCTTTCACGCTCATATGACGCACAGGTTGCCAGATTAGCAATAAGAAATAGAGTTCTCTCACTCTTATAATTACCTCTCCAAAATTAGTTTTCTGCCCACAGCTAACTCAAAGACAACTGCAGAGGTTGAAGTAACTAAACTAAAGGTTTCTAAATACCCCTGATGGTAACAAAGGCTTTACAGTATCCCCAATAGGCTCAAAATCGTGTCATATGTCGGAGAGGGTTAACACATACATTTATTCAGCTTAGGAAGGAACTGTGAAAGTCAGTCACAGTTCCTTCCTAAGCTGTGAGAGTCAATGGTGATGGGCTGGTCTATCAGAGTGAGAACTGAGCAATCTCTGCCATACCCATAGCTCACTCTGACTGTTCCTTTTACTTATATATTTTCTAGATCTCAAGTGACGGCGTCTCTTCCGTGGATTGATCTCCCAATCTACCAAGATTGGAAGCCAAAGCGTCACATTTTTCCTTTGCCCCTCAACTTTCTCTTCATAATTGCTGAGGGGCACAGGGCCCTGGGTGGGGCTTTGGTTTCCTGGGCGTTTCCGCACTCTCCTCAGCTCCCCGCCATGGAGTGGCTTCGGTCACCCAGGCTTTATTGTGGTCGGCAGGGAGGGTTCTGTGGGGGCGCTCGGTTATGGCCTTGGCCTTGCTCAGGGCCTTGGGGCTGTTCGGCCAGGCAACTTGGGGAACAACAACAACAACTGTGGGAGTCAAAAGGTTTATCAAGATAGTTTTAACCCATATTTTTCCATGGGTCAACCCTTAGCTGTATAAAATCATCTTGTGTTAGCCATACTGAACGGACAATTACGTCATCAAAATATTAACCCCTTGAAGATTATGCCATGTTTTGCCAGTTTATTCTGGCTATCATTAGCCGATTTATAGGCTACAGCTTAGGAAAGATCTGTAAGAATTATAAGGGTAAAGACTGTCCATATAACCTTCCTAATCAGAATCCAATTGTTAAATTATAGTCAGAAAACAGAGAAGAAATATATCATGGTAGCTTTGGTGCCATTTAGGTGCCGATAATTTTCTGGCGAACAATAACAAGCCTGTAATTTAGGAGGAATTACTTTCAGCAGAGACATTTTTCTACCATAAAATGTACACATTTATCTCGAAAGGGGGTCTTGGGCTTTTTTGTCAAGCTTGATAGAGGTCTAGGAAAAAAAGAAAAAAAACAGAGAATTGATGATGATATTAACAATAATAATAATTATATGAATACATATATGCTGTATATATATATATATATATATATATATATATATATATATATATATATATATATATATATATATATATATATATATATATATATATATATATATATATATATATATATATATATATAATATATATACTGTATATATATATATATATATATATATATATATATATATATATATATATATATATATATGGACAAGCAACACCAAGGTGAACACGAACATCTTCATTCTGGTACCGGTAACGTTTCGACATTAACATATGTCATCATCAGACCTAAAGCAATAAGAAATACATTTATTAATAAATTATGTTGACATTTAAAGCAAATATATTTTTAATAATAATTTAGAAAAACATAAAAAGTTAGAAATCGCGAAAAAAGAGATAGAAACAAACACAAACAACAGCAACAGCTAAACCATATGTGAACTACGTGTAGATATTGTAGGCTAAAATATACACAATACCTTAGAAACATAATAGGTTGGAGGAGAATTCGTGGGTGACCAAGGTGGGCTTAAGATGGTGAGTGAGGAGGGACTCTGCTATTAAACGGGTGGTGTCACCAGAACAACTGAAAATTACTGAAAAATATTTTTTGTTAATGGAATGGCCTAAAGGTTCACAATGGTCTCGAATGGCTGAAAAGGATGGTTTATAAATGGGAAGTCCAGTTCTATAAGATCGACCCAGGTGCTCCGCAACCCTCGTGTTTAAGTGCCGTTTTGATTGGCCTATATAAGTTGCATTACAGCAGCTACATTTATATTGATAAACAATAGAGGATTGCAGAACATCCGGGATACGATCTTTGAATTTGAAATGATGAGACAAGTATTGGTAGGTTTGAATATTATTCTGAGGGACACTTGGGGATAGAAGCAACGAATAAATTTTGTGACTTTATGGCGTATCGAGTAACTTGATGGTCCTAAAAATGGCATAGTGAAAAATATTACTGCCTTTTTAGCAGTCGGTACGGGGCTCCGGACTTGGAAAAGTTTATTTAGTTGTTTACCAAAACAGTTTTCAATGAATGAAATAGGGAAACCATATGAATGTAAAATATGTTCGAGATATTCGAGTTCATTGTGAAAAGACAAATATGAGGAACAAATGTGGTAAGCACGGGTGACTAAAGTTAAGATTAAATTTCGTTTGTACTGTAACGGGATGGACGAATTAAATTTTGTCGTTAAACCTGTGAAGGTTGGTTTCCTGTATATTGAAGTATTAAATGAGTCAGGTGTGTTGTTAATATTTATGTCTACGATGTTCTGCAATCCTCTATTGTTTATCAATATAAATGTAGCTGCTGTAATGCAACTTATATAGGCCAATCAAAACGGCACTTAAACACGAGGGTTGCGGAGCACCTGGGTCGATCTTATAGAACTGGACTTCCCATTTATAAACCATCCTTTTCAGCCATTCGAGACCATTGTGAACCTTTAGGCCATTCCATTAACACAAAATATTTTTCAGTAATTTTCAGTTGTTCTGGTGACACCACCCGTTTAATTATTATGTTCCTTCCAACAACCAACTATACTCCTAAAATCGATTAATGAAATTTACAAACACATAGCAGAATACAAAATAGCAGAGTCCCTCCTCACTCACCATCTTAAGCCCACCTTGGTCACCCACGAATTCTCCTCCAACCTATTATGTTTCTAAGGTATTGTGTATATTTTAGCCTACAATATCTACACGTAGTTCACATATGGTTTAGCTGTTGCTGTTGTTTGTGTTTGTTTCTATCTCTTTTTTCGCGATTTCTAACTTTTTATGTTTTTCTAAATTATTATTAAAAATATATTTGCTTTAAATGTCAACATAATTTATTAATACATTTATTTCTTATTGCTTTAGGTCTGATGATGACATATGTTAATGTCGAAACGTTACCGGTACCAGAATAAAGATGTTCGTGTTCACCTTGGTGTTGCTTGCCCTTATAAGACTCCGCTTCCCCTTATAAGACTCCGCTTCCCCCCGAGGAGAATCTATTGCCACTACTATATATATATATATATATATATAGTATATATAGGCCTATATATAATTATATATATATATAAATTTGTCCTTAACATATGTGGGCGAATTGTTATACATCCTTTACTAGGTAACTGCCCGATAAGAATGACTGAGAAAAATTACCTGAAGATACGACCGTTTTACTCAGCATTTAACCTCTGAAAACTATATGCTCCACCAATAAACACGGAAGTAAAATTTGGCGTGGTGACTCACGGAGAATACACATTATCCTATTTGTATATCAAGTATCTGCATGTACACCAAGAGCAACGCAGCGAGAGAGACTTATGGCCCTCCGACAAGAGGGAAATGTATGCTCGCCGTGGGGAAGATGGAATTTATTGCTTGATAGTATCCATGTGCCTTTAATGAGTGTGTGCTTGGACATACGCAGTCACCTTGGTGAGCCTTAGTGAGAGACCAGTAACTAGCCGACCTTCTATCCGGAAAATATAGCTAACACTTTAATCAGGATAGTTACCAACGAGAAACTGTAAGAGAAATATTGCCAATTATGCAAAATGTGGATATCTTATACTACAAATCGTAGTAAATGTCTTTTCGGGTTCTTAACGCATGAAATCAAAATGTTTCATGGGATGAAATTTCAGAACATATATACAAATTCTGCAGAAAATCAATTGGTCGCGTAGTGGCGTACAGTATATATTTATCCATAATCTAAAATCTAACAAAAATATATAGATAAATACATACATGTATAAATACATATATAAATAAATAAATAAATATAAAATATTACAAAGCACAACGCACATTATACAGTATACAACATGGCGCAGGATAATACAACGATGGTAAAAGCGTCAGCAAAGAAGGCAGTGCTTAGAGCTGGTGTTGCTACCATGCATTAGAACCCAGCGGTGAGGAGAGAATGAAAGGTGACTGAAGGTATGCACTCTGACACTCGCTGTGCTTACTCTTTATCATCAAACGCTCCGATGGAAATGTACTTTATATCAACCAATAGTTATTATTATAATTTCAATGTGCATAGTAATAAGAAAGATATTTGCTGTCAGCATTAACGCTATTTGCTTTGGATAGCCTAAACATTTTCATAACAGATAATGAAAGAGAATAAAACAACTCACGTTTCACAAAGTCTATCCATCAGTGAAATAAATATGTTGCTAGTTTGATAGTACAATAGTTAAAGAATTACTTCTAAAGAGTTGCGATACAATTATTGAAGAATTAATCCTTGATTAAGGGGAGAATGTTATTTGTATATTTATATATTTATTATTATTATTTTAGTTTCCTCCCTAGACCTGCATGAAGCTTAAGAAATACCCTGAAGTCCTCCTTTCGAGATAAATTTGGTCCACCTAAATTGCAGGTTTGCCAACGCTTGTGTATTCTATTTCTAGTTTAAATGGGGTGCCCAATTTTATCCTGCGCGCACGGTATTGTTATCAATCATTTGTGTATGTTTGTATGCGTGTGTGTCTCAGCAAAATATTATTAGAACAAATGAATAGATTTTGATGAAAATTTGTTCAGTACATACAGTATACTTGATACCCGAGACATGAAAGCCCCCCCCCCCCCCCCCAACCCACCCACCCAACCACCTTTCCAATACACACATGAGGCTTTAATCATATGAAAAATTGGCTCATAACTAACTCTACAATGTGAAGGGTGTCCATCCTCTTGGATGCGCTCTCATACTGTACAGAACAAATAATTTAGCTTCGTCCAATTGTCAATCGTAGATCTTGCAGTTAAATTAGAATTTTATCGTAAACAATAGAGTAAACAAATATACATTCTAAAATATAATATATTTACTTAGTCAAGTCAGCAACTACAGTACGTTTTATCATGCGTTGTACATGATTATTTAAAGAGATCTACACATAGAAACACACGTACACACACACACACCAGTATGGTCACGGTGTCAGTTACTAGTGGCACCGGCGGGTTTGGGGGACTTTTTCAGTACCCTCTACGAGCATAAACCCAAGCAAGAATACACACATACACACACACACTCTCTCTCTCTCTCTCTCTCTCTCTCTCTCTATGATATTTCTAGATATTTACGAGCTTAGTGGGTAAACCTAAATACAGCAACAACAAAAAATATATATATAATACAAAAAAAAAAAAAAAATCGTAATATTTAATTAGGCTCTCGACCGTGACAGTTTATGGTCTTATGGTTAACAGTATAGTTCTTGTATTATGATCTGAATGAGCTAGAACTTCAAGTCGTGCCCTCCCCGCTGCTGGGAGCATAATTATGATGGTGGCCTAGATGAGGAGGCTCAAGAGTGTGTGTGTGTGTGTGTGTGTGTGTGTGTGTGTGTGTGTGTTTTTTTTTTTTTTTTTTTTTTTTTTTTTTTTTTTTTTTTTTTTAGTACAGCCATGAGCTATATATATGAAGTACACGCTCGGTTAAATGTATGAATCTTGTAATATTTGAATCAGGAGGCATAACATCAATAGGTTTTCAAGTACATTCATGAGACATGAGTATGCTCACCGATTGGAGTTTCGGATTCTTTAAAGCCAAGTTGTAGGGCATCTGTGATATCATCAACTATAGTATAAGAATATAAGAATATAAGAAAATGGGAGACTGCAGAAAGCCGATTGGCCCACACAAGGCAGATCACTCTCACACCCAACCCCAATTGTAAGGCCTAATTATAGGCCCAGCTCACTAACACCATGAGGACCCACTTCACCAAAACGTTAGAGTTCAACATAATAAAACGGGGGTCTGCAGAGCGCCGATTGGACCACACCCGACATATCTCCCTCACATCCAGCCCATCTCGTCCATATGCCTATCTAATTTTATCTTAAAGCTCTCTCTGGTAGCATATTCCACCTACTTACAACTCTGTTACCAAACCAATATTTGCCTATATCTTTTCTGAAACTAAATTGATCTAATTTGAAACCATTTGTTCGAGTTATATCGCTATCACTGAGCTTTAGTACATCTTTCATGTCCCCTTTATTAATCCCACTGACCCACTTAAACACCTCTATCATATCCCCTCTAACTCTGCGTCTCTCTAAACGAATGTAAGCCTAATTTCTTCAACTTTTCTTCATATGGAAGATTTATAATATTATGGATCATTTTTGTCATTCTACGTTGTAATCTCTCCAAGGAATCTATGTCCATTATGTAATAAGGACACCAACATTGAACAGCATAATCCATATGAGGTCTCACTAATGACAAGTAAAGTTTTAAAATAACATCAGCAGTTTTGTTACTCACACTCCTAGAGATGAACCCAAGAATCCTGTTTGCCTTGTTACACACGCTTATACGAGTACACTGTTTTCTAGGTTTCAAATCATTGCTAACAAACATACCCAGACCTTTCTCACAGTCTGAGTTTTCTAATTCGATATTAGCTAGTTTATAGTTTGCATTAATTTGTATTCATATTTCCTATCTTTAATACCTTGCATTTGTCAATGTTAAAATTAATCTACCAATGTACTGACCATTTGTGAAGGTATCTACAGTAGATCACTTTGGAGGCACTCTATGTCGCTATCTGAATCTATTGTTCTCCCTATTTTGGTATCGTCTGTGAATTTACTTATCATACTAGTTATACCTAAATCAAGGTCATTTATGCATATAACAAACAACAGAGGGCCTAATACAGATCCCTAGGGGACACTACTTTTAACTGCACCTCATTCTGACTTAATACCATTCATGCTGACTCTCTGCTTCCTACCAATTAGCCAAGATCTAATCCATCCCAACAACGACCCACTTATTCCATGCGCCTCAACCTTTCTCATCAATCTCTCAGGAGGGACTCTGTCGAAAGCTTTACTGAAATATAAACATATTATGTCATATGACTTGTCATTATCTACTGCTTCATAGACCTCTAAGAAAAAGCTTAGCAAATTAGTAAGGCAAGAACGTCCCTGAGTGAATCCATGCTGAGAAGAATTGATTAAGTTAAATGTTTTTAAGTGGTTTCTAATTTTCCTAGCAATAATTGACTCTAGCAACTTTCCTATGATCGATGTGAGACTAATGGGACGGTAATTGGATGCTATTGATTTATCACCTTTTTTGAAGATCGGAACTACATTTGCAAGCTTCCAAGCTTCTGGAACTAAGCCTGTTTCTAATGACTTATCAAATAGAAATGTTAATGGGTAACTTAACTCATCTCTGCATTCTTTTAATACTCTAGCATATACCTCGTTAGGACCAGGCGATTTCTGAGGTTTCAGTCTGTCAATTTCCTTAAGCACATAATTTTTACTTATAGTAACCGTACTTAACAGTCATGTTTTCTATACTGTCCCTATATACTTTACGGACTTCTGGAAACTGTGCCAAATTTTCATTAGTGAAAACGGAAAGAAAGTGACTATTTAATGTCCTGCACATTTCTAAATAATTTTCTGTCATTTCTCCTATCGAAGCTTTAAGGGGACCTATTACATCTCTAACTTTAGATTTATATAGTTAGTAAAAAGCTTTGGGGTTATTTTTTGAGTAGTTGGCTACCCTGATTTCATAATTTCCTTTTGCTTTCCAAATTTCGTTTTTGACCTGTCTTGAAAGAGCCTGATAGTATGTATTGTTTCGTTTGTGTTCGATACATATTCAAATGGGTGCGTAGCTATTATGACTTTCGATCACTTTAATTTTAGGTAGTAATTATTACTATAAAAATTCAAACTTAGTCATTAAGGATATTATTATTTCAAATAACCGCTGGATGAACACAAATATATTTTTGCAATAGAAATATTGAGTATTTCAGAGAACACTGCACATAAATAGATATATGTTTAAGCAGTTCAATTATGGATATTTTACTTATAATATTCTAAATGGTGAACTGTAATTTTATATAGAAAACAATATTTGCAGAAACACTTCATCATCTACTTTATGACAGTAATTGGGGTGATGCTTAATGTAAACGCGACAGTTGGACTGTGCAAAATATTTAAGATATTATATATATCGTGGCATGTGCTGCACAAGCCAATCAATGCCCGTGATTTGACGTTCTTAAACAACAACAATATATTTTGGGTTATAAAGAACGAAACAGAAGAACGTCATCTCCACAAAAAAGTATTATCTCGAATAATATAAATACTGAAGCACGCATTACACTGTGCAATACATTCGGTAATATATATATATATATGTTGGTAAAGCCAGGTAATAAATTGTCTTTAATACATACGAGGTTGAAATAAATGGCAATTTCTGCGTTGGAAATTTTATTATTCAAAGTTTCCAGGTCTCTGATGAGTTTTCGCTGGGTGGCAGGAAGTAGATGAAGGAGGTGAGCAAAATTCATGGTGGTACAGGGTTACATTAAAGTACATGAAGATACAGGATATACGACGCGTTTCACTGGACAACCAGCATTATCAAGTAAGGAAGGAATGATAAAAAGTTAAACAGGAAGGGTATATATAGAGGGTGGAGGATCAGAGGAGGCGGAAAACAGGGGGCAAAAGTCTGCGATTGGTGGAAGGCTAAACTAGGAGAGAGAAAGGGGGTAACCGCTTCACGCATGCGCACTGGATGCGGGATGGTGGTCGATAGGTGGGGTCGAAGCTGATTGGCTGCGTGTCGAGGGGCGTGGCCTAAGTTGTGTGGCGCTTGCAGAAGACGAAGCTGAAGGAGGTAGCGCGGGGGGCTGCGTCAAGGGCACCGGGGGGCGAGGAGGGGTGTTAGGTCCTGTAGGGTAGTGCCTTTTGGCAGAAGGAAGGATCTGAAGGTCCAGAGTTTGGTTGTTGATGTTGGGATGTAAGGCTTGGATATATAAAGCTTCGAGTATAGGTAATCTCCTTGGGTCACTTTCTTTATCGAGTATGGTGGTGTGTTTCTCTAACTCGTTGCGTGTGAGGTGAGGGTGGTTAGGGGTGTGATAGTGGTCTTTGATGGCTCCAGCCTGAAGGTGAAGAGTTAACCGACGTGAAAGACGAGTCTGCGTCATACCAATATAGGAATGAGGTCCACAGTCCTCATAATTACAGGTATGTTGGTAAATGACGTGATCGTCGGTCATCGGGCTCTTTATCTTGGTGGAGGCTGGTTTGTTGCGGAGAACGAGGTTGGAGGTCTTGGGGGATTTGTAATAAATTATTAATTTGATTTTGTTTTCCGGGTTGATTGGGTGGACATGCTTGGAGATTATTTCTTTTAAGACGGCCTCGTCATTTTTGTGTTCAGAGGACATGTAATTGCGGTAGAAGATCTTAATTTCATTGGGGGGGTCAATGTTGGGAGGGCTTTGGGTGTACCATTTTTCAAGATGGTGGTTGATGAAAAATGGTACACCCAAAGCCCTCCCAACATTGACCCCCCCAATGAAATTAAGATCTTCTACCGCAATTACATGTCCTCTGAACACAAAAATGACGAGGCCGTCTTAAAAGAAATAATCTCCAAGCATGTCCACCCAACCAACCCGGAAAACAAAATCAAATTAATAATTTATTACAAATCCCCCAAGACCTCCAACCTCGTTCTCCGCAACAAACCAGCCTCCACCAAGATAAAGAGCCCGATGACCGACGATCACGTCATTTACCAACATACCTGTAATTATGAGGACTGTGGACCTCATTCCTATATTGGTATGACGCAGACTCGTCTTTCACGTCGGTTAACTCTTCACCTTCAGGCTGGAGCCATCAAAGACCACTATCTCACCCCTAACCACCCTCACCTCACACGCAACGAGTTAGAGAAACACACCACCATACTCGATAAAGAAAGTGACCCAAGGAGATTACCTATACTCGAAGCTTTATATATCCAAGCCTTACATCCCAACATCAACAACCAAACTCTGGACCTTCAGATCCTTCCTTCTGCCAAAAGGCACTACCCTACAGGACCTAACACCCCTCCTCGCCCCCCGGTGCCCTTGACGCAGCCCCCCGCGCTACCTCCTTCAGCTTCGTCTTCTGCAGGCGCCACACAACTTAGGCCACACCCCTCGACACGCAGCCAATCAGCTTCGACCCCACCTATCGACCACCATCCCGCATCCAGTGCGCATGCGTGAAGCGGTTACCCCCTTTCTCTCTCCTAGTTTAACCTTCCACCTATCGCAGACTTTTGCCCCCTGTTTTCCGCCTCCTCTGATCCTCCACCCTCTATATATTTTTTTTTTTTTTTTTTCTATATTCCAACTACTCCCTCTCGGGCATAGGCTGAGAGCCTGTACATTCCACCGCTCAACGCGGTGAAGCCCATGAGGTCTTGTTCCAGTCTGGGGAGTGAGACATGTGAAGCATCCATCATGGCTCGAAGCAGCTCCATCTCTGAAGCGGCCGGTTGCTTCGCTCAAGTGCTTCACCGTCTCACCCTCCAGACTCAGACCCTCACTCTCAGAACGCCACCTATTGAGCAGTGAACTCACTAGGCATTGTCCCCCTGTAACATATTTTGAATATGGGAATATTCATACAGTGTTATTTAATCAGGGAACAATGAGGGTATTTTTTTGGCATTTCGGTGGGCTTTGTGGTAATGCACTGATACTAGGTACAGCACAAATTCACTCCCAATAATATCTTCCCATTGACATATCGGGATTTGAACCCGGGTCCATTGGATTACCAATCCAGTGGCATGACCACTCCACCACACCTCCCCTAAATATATACCCTTCCTGTTTACCTTTTATATCATTCCTTCCTTACTTGATAATGCTGGTTGTCCAGTGAAACGCGTCGTATATCCTGTATCTTCATGTACTTTAATGTAACCCTGTACCACCATGAATTTTGCTCATCTCCTTCATCTACTTCCTGCCACCCAGCGAAAACTAATCAGAGACCTGGAAACTTTGAATAATAAAATTTCCAACGCAGAAATTGCCATTTCTTTCAACCTCGTATGTATTAAAGAAAAAAAAAAAATATATATATATATATATATACAGTATATACAGTATATATATATATATATATATATATATACAATATATATGCTGTACAGTATAAACAGTATATGCTTTATACAAAATAAGTATGTCTCACTTTATCTTCCGTTCAAGATGATCATTTCATGAATCCGAATGTGAAGGACTTATCTACTTTCGCAATTGCAGACGGGGGTTGCAATTGTCAGCGGGCTAGTAAGAGTGAATCCTAGTGAGCAGGTTCGTATTCATCAATGCATAGGCAAACGTTGTTCTCAGACATGGCAAACGAGGCGCGCCACATGGGCTTATGCCTCTCGGAGAGCATTTAAACATTTAAAGACACGAGTTATAACCAAGTGTTCTGATGGGATCCATTGAGGTGTTTTCTTAACTTTATTATTGAGAGGTTTGATTTTTATGCAATTATCGATTAACTTAGTTTCCTTGCACCCTAGGCTCCCTTCAAGCAAACCAGAATATGAAAATGAAATAACAAGATTTACCTTAAAGCTATAACAAATGGTGACAATAAAACTAAAAAATATAAATGTGTTTCGGACTCCACCCCCCCCCCCCCCCCCCCCTCCCCCTGTCAAGCATTTGTTTCCCCCAATAGAAAAATGACCAAGCCAAGAACCGGTTTCTACTGCAGTGCAGGCTGGCTATCTTCACCAGGAAAAGAATGACACCTGTTGGGACGAAGCCTTTTAAAATTACCAAACCATTGGAGGTAATTGTCTTAGAACCTATAAACCAATGGAGAAAAATGGGTCTGGGGGTAAAAAAAATAAATAAAAACACACACACACCCTTGGGTAACATTTAATGCCACCAGTTGTAATCAGTGCTCTGAGAGGGTTCATTGTTGGGGGTCTCAATGGGTGTCCTTAAGGGTGAAAGACGATAAAAAAACACGCGCGCACACGCGCACACACACACACACACACACAAACACATGCATAATCATTAGGATGATAATTGCGTCTATGAGTACTGAGCCAGTACTGTACGTCTGTTCTATAAAAAATCGATGATGTCATTCTTAATGTACTCTATATATTAAAAGAACGAGGACATTAAATTATACCGTCCAACCAAACAGACAATACAATTGATTATTCACAATTAAAACTTAACAAAGGAGTCGAGCCTTAGCGCTGGATCTTTCATGATATTACCGATATATTGATAGTTTTACGTTCTGTGCTGATAGTTTGATGTATTACGAACTCCCTTACTTGTGTTGCCAAAACTGAGAGTAATGCATTAAAGTTAGAAGGATTTATTAACATAGTTTTAGAGTAATACATAATAGGATGAATCGATCAAATCACTCTAAAGTCAGCCTCCTAACCCATTGTTTGAATATAGTTCCTGACAACAGATTTCACCCTAATGTTCTATCATAAATACATTATGTGCGATGTAATAATGTAGTTACAAAAAGAAAGTCAACCCATATCCGATTGGTCCAGTTGGCGAAAATTTCAAGATTCAGACACGTTTTGGTGAGGCAAAACTGTATATAATGGGAATAGTGATTGCAGAAAATATGTTCGACTTCATCCCTTGGTACCGCACTTGGTACTTACAGCCTTATAACCAATTAGTGCCAGTAATATATTACAATGGTGGGCTTTATTGAAATTTGGCACACTGTACCTCAACGACAATGGTTCAATAACTCAATTAATGACGTCACAAGAGAGGACATGCAAACAAAATCTAATGGCTATACTATATACCCTTATTTTTATAAACAAATATGAATTCTTCAACATTAGAAATAATGCTTATATTGGCGTTAATAGGATTCATGTAGGTTTGCATCGTCATCAGGTATCTACAGTAGTGGTGACGCCCTAGCAAGTAGTCCAATGTAAGAGGCTTATATCCTGAATAGTAATATCTGGATAAGTAGACATTGAAAGTTACTATAGATCGGTGCTAGTAGGTCTGTAAGTCATCCAGAACGCATATTGGATTTGTATAGTTACATCAAAAATATACAATTACCAACACGAGTTCTCTCCCTGTCTATGCTTTTATGAATAGAAGTAAAATATATATGATACGAGTTGGATTTTGTATGCTGTAGTTAATTATGCTGATAATAAATTGTCCCATGATAATTTGTACTTATAATTAATCAAAGTACCATTATGTTCATCAATATAATCACAGAAAGAAACGTATGAACATTTAAGAATTAATGTGTATACATGTTTATACAAAACAATAAATCGTTAGTCAATATTCACAAAATAGATAAGTACTTACAAACAATTGCTAGTACCCTGGTAGCCTATGATGAAATGTGTTGTGATATATAGGCCCTTGAACCCTCCCTGTCATCCTGTTTTCCAGGTATCTCCAAGCATCATACTTATCTGGTCTGTGTCACTGTCTGGTACAGCTTGTTTACTCTCTCTCTCTCTCTCTCTCTCTCTCTCTCTCTCTCTCTCTTTCTCTCTCTCTCTTGCTCACTCTTTCTCTGGCTCACTTTCTCTCTCGCTCACTCTCTCTCTCTAGCTCACTCCTTCTCTCTCGCTCACTCTCTCTCTCTCGCTCACTCTCTCTCGCTCACTCTCTCTCTCGCTCACTCTCTCTCTCTCTCTCTCGCTCTCTCCCTCTCTCGCTCTCCCTCTCTTTCTCTCTCTCTCTTTCTCTCAGAATTTGTCACATATAATTATGTACTCACCCGTCTGGTCCTATACTTGTATTAATCTGCCATGTGTTTTCCCTTACCTGAAGAGAAACACAAGTTGTGAATTAATAATGGCAAACGTGGATAGCATACAATTAATATTATCAGTACCTGTATTAAAATTCTTCTCATCAATGTTTTTCCTGAAGTAAAACATATTTGATTAAGAATTATAAATAGATCAATGTCACACAGTTAACCCACTGAACCCCAGCGACGACAATGTATGTAACACTAAACCCCAGCGACGACAACGTGTCATCACAGGTACTCCGGTCCCAATTACTCCGGTCCTATGGCACCTAGAGGGCTCAGATTTGTATGGGAACTGTGTAAGTATCCCACGCAACCATGCCGATGGTTGACAACTCTCAAAGTTCAACCGTGTGCGCGTGAGCGAGCAAAATCAGGTATTTTGGGTGTATTTGCCTTCAATTTTTTACTCTTCTAAAATCGACTTTCGGGGGCTCCGTAGAACCAATTTTTGACCTTTTTGATCTTTTTTTGTGGTTATTCCTTCATTCCTAATCCATTCGCTATTGTTTCTGGAAAAAAAAAAATCAAATCCTGCCAGTCCCTGGTGGTACATTTATTTATAACTAGCTGGGGCTCAGTGGGTTAATAATTACTACTATGGAGAAATCGATATACTTTCTTGTCGTTGTAGAGTAAGCAAATTTGAGCCACATATAGTCTATCTGGCCACTTATAGTGCAGAGAGAGAGAGAGAGAGAGAGAGAGAGAGAGAGAGAGAGAGAGAGAGAGAGAGAGAGAGCAAAATACACATACAACAAACTGGGAAGGAACACAGAGTCAGAGTCAACAACCAAGTATAAGAGAATCGGTAAGGAATATACGAAAAACAATATTGACCTCCGTAGTGCCCGTAGTGAAGGAATATGTGAAGCCAACATATACAGTATATATATATCTCTAATACCCACAACACCCCTCCCCTCACGTACAGCCTCTCCACAGCAACACAACAGAGCCCTTCAACCTCCTTGCTGGTGTATATTAAAGGAAAACCATGCCGAATATTATACACAGCATCAGCCGTTTCTTAAGTCAGTGTAAGCTATTGCAAAATCTAAATTACTATTAAAGTTTATACTACTATTATTATAGTTACTACTACAACTACTATTATTATCAAAACTTTGTCATGTTTCAGCACATAGATAAATTACTTCTAATATTAATTTATGCCAGTTTATCATAGTATATAATATAAGGGTGTTTGCTCTTATTACACTGTTTTTTAAGTTATATATTTTTTATATTATATTATTAGTTTTGGTATAAGCCTATTTCATTATAGCGCAATGTTAATCATATACAGTATATTGTATTGAATCGTTTTGCTTATTTAGTTTTGCTTAATAGTTGTTCACCCTATTTGCGTTTTTGTTTTCTATAAATTTATTTTCAACAATTACCATTTTTAAGTAAGTGTGTGTGTTGAGTAAAGATGGGACTATGGATGAAGAGGTGCGGGAGAGGGTACAACAGGGGAAGAGGGTTGTAGGAACGCTAAAAGCAGTAACAAGAAATAGGGTGGTCAGTATGGAAGTGAAGAAGTCCTTGCATGACAGTGTGGTAATCCCGACACTGACTTACGGAAGCGAAGCATGGACGTTGGTTGAGAGACTCAGACCAAGAGTGAGAGCAGTGGAAATGAATTACTTAAGGAGTGCATGCGGAGTTACATGGAGGGATAGACAGACTAATGAGGAAGTAAGAAGGAGGTGTGGTGTGGAGGTAGATGTGCTGGAAAGTGTGAAAAGGAACAACTTGAGATGGTTCGGCCATATGGAACGTATGGAAAGCGAGAGAATGACTAAGAGGGTGTACGTGAGCGAGGTGGAGGGACAGAGGGGGAGAGGTAGACCGAATATGAGGTGGAAGGATGGAGTGAGGAACTACATGAACGAAGGCGGTGCTGGATGGGGGGAGGGGCGTCGACTGACTGGGGACAGAGGTGCATTGGGGCGGTTCGTTCGTGGCCACCCCTTCGGGGATCACGGCGTCAGGCAATAGATAGATAGATAGACCATTTTTAAGGAGATAAACAGCATAGGTCAAATGCTTAAAATGCACTTGCACTTAAGTGCATTCCTTAGTAGTTTCTTTTATTAATTAGTTAGTTAAAATAGGACATCAGAGGCTATCAACATTTTAGGATTATTAAACCAGCACACTAAAATTCAAGAAGATCGTCAGGACTGGATCAGCCTCTATTCAAGAACTCTAGTCCCTTGTTTTATTATATATATATATATTTTATTTTGTATTGAAATGTACACTTGCCCTCATATTTTCTGTTCCTCTCCGTGATCTTATACATGGTAATATAATGCGCATGATAGAATTACGAGTGTAGTTTCTTATGGAGTGGTTAACCCATCTGACTAGTCATATGATAGTTAAAGGAAACGTGACTCGCAATTCATGCATACTAATTTTACTGTCATACATAAAATCAGGACGAGGAATAGAACTTACGAGGCCAACTGTCCTTCGTTGTATATTACGATATGAAATATATTTATTGATTGATTGACTACTGTAATACTACAACTTCTGTTTAACAAATGATACCTTCTCCCTGTTACTTTATAAGAAGAATGACGCACTGTGGTATACGACATTTAAAACAATATATATATATATATTATGTTAATTTATAAAGGAAGGTTTATAATGGATGGCGTTAAAATATGTTCTTACTGAACGGTAAAAATTTATATGAAAATTAGAATATAACGCAATACAATCACTCGTGAGTTGAAATAGCTTGTTGTGAATCTCTGACGCTTCAATAAAGTCGAAATCGAACGTATTACCGTTACTTTAGCGTTCTTAGTGTTATATATATATAGGGTGAATCTAGATGTGAGGCTGGATGGGGAAATATTGGAACAAGTAGAGTGTTTTAAATAACTAGGAGGAACGATAAGCAGGAGTGGAGGTATGGAAGTGGAGGTAAAACAGAGTGTGTGAAGGAAGGAAAGTTTTCGGAGCAATGGGAAGTATGTGGAAGACGAGAAATCTAGGAATGAAAGTAAAAAGTGCAATGTATCAGGGAATTGTTGTGCCAACAGTGATGTATGGGGCTGAGACATGGGCTCTGAAGAAAAAGGAGAGAAGAAAGCTGGATGTGATGGAGATGAGCTGCTTGAGGAATATGTGTGGAGTTACTCGTAGAGACGGATTGAGGAATGAAGAGATACGTAGGAGAGTGGGGCAGCAGGATAATTTGTCAGCCAGAGTGGACAGAAGGGTGCTGAGCTGGTATGGTCATGTTGAACGAATGGGAGATGAAAGGCTTACAAAGAGAATATGAGTCAGATACAAGGGGAGATAGAAGGGCAGGAAGACCCCCATTGAGATGGAGAGACTGTGTAAGACAAGCTTTGGATGATAGAGGAATGACTATAGATCAGGCAAAGGAAGTGGTAATAAACAGGAATGAATGGAAAATGCTTGTGAATAGTTGAGTGAACACGTGGTCATTTGGGGGAAGGGGTCGGGCGCAAGTTGGACTAGATAATAGTCCATCAGGCGCCTGGCCCGGGGAGACGATTAATATGAAGGGTGCGCCTGGAAGTGTGGTGGGCGGGCTTGTGGCTTTGGCTCTGCTACATGTCTGCCTGCCGAGATCGGAGCCTCTCCGGGTGATTGGGGGCCGGGGGAGTGCTGGAGCGACCTTGGTGACCCTGGTCTCTGGGTATTCTCCTGGGTGACCTAGATGTGTGTGAATTTTGTGTTTTGTCTGTGTTTGTTCGCTGTTTTGTCTTGTGTTTTGTGTTTTCCTGTTCTTGCTCTGTCTTGAGTCGACCACCCCCAAGAAAATACAAACAAAACAAATAATAATAAAATAGAGGAAAATAAAATAAAAAAATAGGAAAAGTGGGGATTGGGCCTGAGCATATAGAATAGATAGAATAGAATATATATATATATATATATATATATATATATATATATATATATATATATATATATATGTGTGTGTAGATTACCATATAACGAACATACGTCCATGGCATTAAAATCATGAATATATTAAAATTAAACTATATGTATACATACCAAATTGCAATACTCATGTACAGTCGGTCAAAGTTCCAGCTGATCCACCCTTGCTCTGGGGCTCGCAGAATTAGCTGGTAATACTGGTGTAGTGGTGCAGAGATACCATTTGCCATTAATGTGTTACCTGTGTCTGTCCTGTATATTACTGCAAATTAGGCTATGTAATGCTCATGTTGTGAAGACTAAATGCTCCGTCATTAAGAAACCACCAATAAAACAGAAATATGTATTCTTATAAAATCGAGTAAAGTATGTTGTGGCAGCCAACAGGTTTTATATGCCTTGCCAATCAGTGGATATAATAACTTGAATATTTAAGCAAATCTACGAACTTTGAGTGAATGTTCGGGATCATACATAGCGATGTATGCATTTTTATTTGAGATAGGCTTACCTTCCCTTGTTTAGTATATGTTCTAACTGTCTAACAATGATATAGCCGAAATCAGATATACCAATCCTAATCTTCGTAAGACTCCTACACCAGTATTGCCAGATAATTCTGCGAGCCCCAGAGCGAGGATGGGTCAGCTGGAACTTTGACCAACAGTACTGTACAAGACCCTTTTTATGTCCCATAACTGAACTACATATACATCGGGAGTTGCATACCTATGAAACGAGACATAGAGATAAACTTATAGCACCCAGATTTTCGAAGCACAAATCGAACAACTCCATTCTCTACCAAAGTATATCTAGTTTTTGAAATTATATTAAATAATCACATAATTAAGCATCTGGAGAATAATAAATTAATCAGTGATAGGCAATATGGTTTTAGACGATGTCGATCAACTGCAGACATTCTTTGCCTTCTTACGCATCAAATCAACCAAGCTACAGACCAACATGGTGAAACACATACAATAGCACTGGATATATCAAAGGCATTTGATAGAGTCTGGCATCAATCCTTATTGTCGAAGATGTCACACTACGGCCTTGCATCATTAGTTCCACTAATTTCTTCTTATCTTCATAACAGAAAAATACGTGTAATGGTAGATGGCCTTTATTCTCAATTTCACTCAATAAATGCTGGTGTTCCCCAGGGATCAGTTTTGGCCCCAACTCTGTTCCTCATTCATATCAATGATCTCATATCTACCACTCATAATCCAATACATTCCTACGCAGATGACTCAACACTCCACAGTTCCTTCACATTTACCAATTCTTTCACCCAACCCGATCTTATAAATTCAAAAATAAACACTGCAATTTCTCTGAACCAGGACCTTTCTAGAATTAATGAATGGGGACAAGAGAATCTAGTTTCCTTTAATGCACAGAAAACCAAGTACATTCAATTTTCTAACCGACAGAATCTCACTGACTCCCATATATTTTTTAATGATGTAAATATTCCCACTTCCCCTAGTATTGACATTCTCGGTGTAACATTAACTACTAACTTGAGCTGGACACATTATGTTAGAAGCATTGCTAAGAATGCCTCTAAAAAACTGGGACTCCTGTACAGAGTTCGAGAATTCTTCACTGACGAGCAGTTGGCCGTAATATATAAAAGTCATGTGCGCTCTCAGATGGATTACTGTTCACCTCTGTGGGGTGGAAGTGGAGTGGTTGCATTGAGGCAGTTGGACAAAATTCAAAATAAAGCTATTAGATTAATCAATAACCCTGCAATCACACAGGACCTTCCTACATTAGCCATACGAAGAAACGTTGCATCCCTTGCATTATTCTACAGATATTTTCACAGCAATTGTTCCGAGGAACTTGCTTCAATTGTGCCGCCTCTCCACATCTTTCCCCGTAGAACTAGGGCAGCTGAGAGCGCCCATGAATTTACACTTTCTCCTCCACAATGCAGAACTTCTGCTTATCAGAATTCATTTATCCCCAGAGCTACTACTCTTTGAAATTCACTTCCCTCGAATTGCTTTCCACAAACTTACAATCAACAAATGTTTAAATCCAGTTGTTACAAACATTTTATGAATGGAGGATGCCTTTAGGCACATGGACCTTTTTGTTTTATCTGTGTTTTTCCTTCCTCCGTTCATTGTCTCTTAAAAAAAAAAAAAAAAAAAAAAAAAAAAATTGGAATAAAATACCAAATATTATGTATCTAAATGTTTCATTAGCATAATTCAAAGAAAACTTTATGAAGAGTCTTATGTCCAACTATTAATTAGATTCATAAAATATTTAGATTAATATTTAATTGTCTTTTCCAGAGATAGTTGGAACATGCTGTGTGTTCACGGACACCTGGTTCGTACCAGCAAAACCCAGTACTGTTCAATAACTAGTTTAATTCACTATTATTATATTGTTGCTATTGCTACTAGTATTACTGATGGAATTATTGTTATTATAACTATTATATTTAAAGATATTTATATTGTTATTCATATTTATGGTGGTCATTAGTAATAGTATTATAGCTATTGTGATTATACTGTATATATTTTTATTATTACTATTTCATATTTATCCTTTTCTTAAATGATGTAATTTTTTATTTTTGTTTTCTCCTCTTTGGTTTAGTTTCCTAGTTAGGTTGCCCTTAAAGCATTTCCTAGTTAGGTTGCCCTTAAAGCATTTCCTAGTTAGGTTGCCCTTAAAGCATTTTAGCTTAATTGGGCCCATGACTGTGGACAGTCAAGTAATACTGTATATGTATAATGATAAATCAATGTACTGCAGTTGTGGTGATAATAATAAATAAATAAATAAAATTATTACTATAGTATATGCTACTACTTCTGCTACTACTACTACTACTACTACTACTACTACTACTACTCCTACTACTACTATAAAACTGAACTGAACTGAACTACTACTACTACTTCTAATACTACTAGAATTATTACTATGCATCCAAACTCATTGATGCCTCCTTCGGTTACCCCTCTCGATCCTCCTCTCTCCTACTTATGCCTAATATACTAGTCTATTTTAAAGATGTACTTTCTACCCTCTCTGGGCTAAATACTAAGCAGGCGTACGGTACGGATGGTATTCCTTCTGTTATACAAAAAAAAACTGTGCTTCCGTGCTGACTATCTGCCTAGGCAAACTCTTCCGTCTCTGTCTCTCCACTAACGTCTTCCCTTCTTGCTGGAAGTTTGCTCTCATTCATTCTGTCCCAAAGAAGGGTGACCACTCTCAACCCTCCAACTATCGTCCAATTTCTCTCATTTCTTGTAACTCTAAAGTTTGTGAAACTATCCTAACTTCAAATTTCTTAAGTATTTCTCTTCTCATAATCTACTCTTAGATTTCCAGTATGGCTTCCTTAAGGTCGTTGCACACTGACACGACAGCCCCTTCAAGACTGGCACGAACACCCACGACACATACAAATCCTGTGTCTTGCCGAATTTACTAGAGATCGCGGCGAAACTGGCTGGCATCGTTAGAGTCGTATCTCTACCGTATCTCTTCCGCACGACTTGATAAGACTCTAGCGATGCCGATACGGTAGAGAAACTAATGCTACGAAGAAGATAGGAAAAGTCTCGTGCGAAGGGTACACGACTAGTCCACGGAAAAGATACGACCCAAAAGACTGCGATACAACTCGGAAGAATTGTATCGACGCCGTGAGACGTGCAACCGGATTGAGGCTAGACGCGCGGTTGCCAACTCGACCGTTGCCAATTTTCCGCACAGAAGAGATACAGTTCGCATGGCAGGCTTACGCACCAGACGATGTTGATACGGGCCATACAGCTTTGATACGGAACATACGTCTTTGATACGAACCACACGATTGTGATACGGCGAGTTCGTGATGGAGGCCAGACTCAGACGATTTTTTACAGTTGCCGGGGGATTCCCACAAACATTTGAACAGCTCAAAATCTGGTATCGACCCCCGATACATCGCTTGGACCATGAGAGTCACTCACGGCTAATTTCCGATATCCATGATTATGTTGCCGATTCGCCGTATCAGGCCGATATTTCGATTCGTGAACTCCCCTGGAGGGCCTTTCGTGTCAGTGTGCAACGACCTTTAGGGGTCGCTCTACTGGTGATATTCTTTCATATCTTACTAACTCTTGGTCGTCCTCCTTTCGGGACTTCGGTGAGATCTTTTATTTTGTTGATTTCATTAATTGAGTTTAGGAGTAAAGTCGGTTGGTGGAGGTAACATAATAATAGTGCACTAGACATATTGATAGCCTTCGATAGAGTCTGGCACAAATCTCTAATTTCTAAACTAGCCTCCTTTGGTTTCTATCCCTCCATCTCTTACATTTGGAATCCCATTACGCCATCAGACAGTACACTAGGACCATACGACTGGGAAAATGTAGATAGCAGAGAAAGGGTGTTGTAGATTGAGGAAACTGTTGAATGGCTTTGGTATGTGTGTTATTAGTCTGTATACGTCGTCGATGTGTCCCCCAACTGGGTGCGAACATGATATACATGCTAGGACGTACTACCACACCCACTAAATGTCCGCCTTGGCTGGGATCGAACTCAGGTCAAGCAGATTCACAAGTGAGTGTGCTCTCCACTCGCCTTTATCTCTAATTTCTTTTCTGGCCGTTCCATATCTGCGATTGTGGACGGCCATCATTCACTTCCTCATCCTATCAACTCCCGTGTTCCTCAGGGTTCTTCTGTCCTATCTCCAATTCTCTTTCTAATATTTATAAATGATCTCCTCAACTGTACCTCCAGTCCTATCCCCTCATTTGCTGACGACTCTACCTTACACTATTCAACTAGTTTTTTAAGAATGCCCCAGCAAGCAATCCCTCAACAAAGAAACGTGATGAAGCCATAGAACACTTATCTTCTGATCTAACTGCCATTTCCAATTGTGGCAGAGAAAATCTTGCTGCTTTCAATACTTCCTAAACACAATTTCTCCATTTATCTACCCGTCAAGAACTCCCAACTCCCATATACTTCAACAATACAAAAAACAACCCTTCATCTCAGTATTATCTGTGTCCTTTTTTCTTCTGATCTCTCTTGGAAAGACCATATTACCACTCTTGATACAATGGTGCGCAACTGCCTCAAGGGGTTCTTTACCCCTGCACAGCTTCTTGCTCTGACACAGGGGCACAGTACGTCCTTGTATTGAGTATTGTTCGCATGTGTGAGGAGGATCCTTTACACAGCACTTCTAAACAAAGTAGAAAAGAAAGCCTTTTTTCTCATTAACTCCCGTTCACTCACCGATTCTCTGTAATCTCTCTCTCTTCGCCGCAATGTTGCATCTCTTTTACTATTCTATCGCTATTACAATAATCAATGTTCCTCAAAGCTCTCTCAGTGTATACCACCTCCTCTACGTAGGGTACGTAGTACCCGTCTTGTAACACAATCCCAGCCCTACTCTGTGCAACTCTCCATTCCAAGAGTGAAACGTTACTTTCAATCTTTCTTCTATTCAACAGCTGAGCTCTGGAACTCTTTTCCTGAATCAGTCTTTCCCTCATCCTATGACTTATATTGCTTCGAACTCCGTTTGTCCAGACATTTTGACTCTAACATTCCTTGATTTTGGCCCTGTCACTTTTTCAACTCTGGGGGAGGCACTCGTTACAAGCAGTTATGCCTTTTAGCTCCCTCATCCACATAGGGGAAAAAAAAAAAAAAAAAAAAAAAAAAAAAAAAAAAAAAAAAAGACACCAGTAAACAGCCAATCACTTCCCACACCACCAACCACCCCCAGACAAACGGCGCCACCAATAGACAAAGTGTATTAATGGTGTGGGATTAATACACAGAGACCCACCGTGTATTAATGGTGTGGGATTAATACACGAGACCCGCCGTGTATTAATGGTGTGGGATTAATACACAGAGACCCACCGTGTATTAATGGTGTGGGATTAATACACAGAGACCCTCCGTGTATTAATGGTGTGGGATTAATACACAGAGACCCACCGTGTATTAATGGTGTGGGATTAATACACAGAGACCCACCGTGTATTAATGGTGTGGGATTAATACACAGAGACCCACCGTGTATTAATGGTGTGGGATTAATACACAGAGACCCTCCGTGTATTAATGGTGTGGGATTAATACACAGAGACCCTCCGTGTATTAATGGTGTGGGATTAATACACAGAGACCCACCGTGTATTAATGGTGTGGGATTAATACACAGAGACCCACCGTGTATTAATGGTGTGGGATTAATACACAGAGACCCTCCGTGTTACAAGCCTCCCTCGCAAACCAGCACCCATAGTTCATAACCCTTTCAGTACAATGGTCTTAGTTCTATCTCATTCTGGCCATCACTAAACAATTATGCTCCGCCTAGAAAGGACAACTAGCAATCATAAGGGCAATCTTGATCTCCGTGAATCCTTTCACTCAGGTACTATCATGAATTAATAATTGATATAATAATAATTTAATAAGAGTCAGAATAAAATGAAAAACTTAGTTATGTTATACATTCAGTACGATAGCGTTATTTTCACTGTATTCAAGCTAAGATACACAATTTTTCTCAACTCAGGAATGACCTCTAGAAATCAAAGAACATTACTAACAAATGTCTTAATTGGCATAGGTACTTTTTAAGCTGCACATCAAAGTTTAATGATAACCAATGTATAGCGAAACATAGTGTAGGTAAGGAAGTTGCCTAAATAATAACTACGTATGGAATCCGGTTTCTTTCTCCTTTTTACATCTATTCATTACCGCATAGGCTAGTTCGGCAAGGTCTAAGGTTATATTTTTACTTAAGTTCCTCTTTAATTCCATTAGATTTGACATTTTAAGACCATTAGATTGACGAATTTAAATCCTTTCGTCCTATTTCTGTCAATT
Organism: Paralithodes platypus; assembly: GCA_032716605.1. Taxonomy (NCBI): domain Eukaryota; kingdom Metazoa; phylum Arthropoda; class Malacostraca; order Decapoda; family Lithodidae; genus Paralithodes; species Paralithodes platypus. The sequence continues at coordinate 6,536,171 of CM064556.1, forward strand.
TTAATACCTTTCGTGCAATTTGGTGTCGACTTTTTTTCCTGGCGAGCGATAGCGAGCCTGCAATTTGGGAGGGATCGGATGGGGCATACACATTTTCCTGGAAGGGATTTTTTTTTTCTTTCTCTCTGTACATTCCTCTGTGCCTATAGGTTGAACCAATGTAATTCGCCGGGTCTTTAGTTCCGTGTCAGGTATAACAACATCCTACTAAAGTATTTTTAGGTCATGAGCCCCTTGGTTCATGTGGTTCAGAAATGATCATTGGAGTTTTCCCTCACATCCCAGGGAATGGAAGAGAGAGGTAGGAGTGAGATTTAAGATACACCTAAACTCAAGGCTTGGAGCTGTTAACATAGGTAGATATTTTCTGCCGACATGGGGAATACTCACTGTTAATAATAATAATAATACATTAAGATTGTTCCTATATAACAACTCTTTCTGTTCCTGCATATTAAGATTAATTGTTTCTGTAATTCACATCGTTCCTGCCCCTTCTATCTCTTTCTCCTTCTTCATCTCTAATGTTTTCAAATGGCGTAGGGATGCGGCGACCCCAACGCCCGCCACTTTCTGGTGCAGGTAGCCTCCTCTGTGGTGGAGGGGTGAGAAATTTCCACCACCGCTTTTCTCCGGCGAGACGTAGAATTCGGCTAAAGGGGATCGGGGTTGGGGGGCCGGGTATCCTTCTCCCCTTAAATAAATCTACCAAAAAAACGAGACAGAGATTTGGAGTAAGGGGTCGGGCGCAAATTGGACTAGATAATAGTCTATCAGGTGCCTGGCCCGGGGAGACGATTACTATGAAGGGTGTGCCTTGAAGTGTGGTGGGAGGGCTTGTGGCTTTGGCTCCGCTGCATGTCTGCCTGCCGAGATCGGAACCTCTCCGGGTGGTCAGGGGCCGGGGGAGTGCTGGAGCGACCTTGGTAACCCTGGTCTCTGGGTCTTCTCCTGGGTGACCTGGATGTGTGTGAGTTTGTGTTTTTTATCTGTGTTTATTTTTTGTTTTACGTTGTTTTTGTGTTTTCCCTGTTCTTGCTCTGTCTTGAGTCGGCTACCCCCAAAATGGGGATTGGGCCTGAGCATATAGATAGATAGATAGATAGTAATTCACATCGTTCCTGCAACTCTTACTTTGTTCCTGAAGCTGAATACAAAATATGTTGGATGGTTACTATCTATTTAAGTCTCCCAGTACCTAAATATCTATCTTACTGTATTTATGGTGACTAGGGAATGGTGGCAGCATTGTGCTACCTTAATTAAGAGTCTACCAGAAACTACCAGACATCTACTAGAATCTACAAGCAACCAAATACTATATCTACCTATATACATACCAACAAACAACCTATTCATCACCCATTCACATAAACAATTATCTTAATAAAGTGGCAGGAATACTGGAGGATTATATTATACAGTATGTGCGCATTTATTAGTTTATGTGTGGATATCATAACCCTTTTAAGATACGATGGCGCATTTATTTTCTGTGTTCTGGCTGCAGTATTAATGGACAATTTTATTCAGATTAGGAAGGGTACATGAAAGGCAGAGGGTTGATTGATATAGTCTTTACCCTTTAATTCCCACAGGTCCTTAATAAGTTGTATAAACTCGTATTATGATAGCCAGAACAAATTATTAATAAATGTCATACTCCTCAATACGGTAATGTGAGTATATTTGTTACAGTGAATCTACGGGGCAAATGTGTTGAAGGTAATTACACTTCTTGTATTGCTTTGTTTCCAATCTAGTGGACAATTATATGCAGTTTAAAAAGTGCCTCTATCAATTAAAATATAATCTTGTTCTCAATTATCCCTTTGACTCCCACAGACTCTTTCTAAACTGAACACAGTCGTCTAGTAAAAGCCAGAATACAATGAAAGAACGCTTCACGGCATAGTGAAAGACTTAAATATTCCGCCAGGTGATAAGAACTATGAATCCCATCAGCTGGAAATTAACTAAAGACCCTTAATTCTCGAAGCATGCTAAACCTTTATGCAACATATTATGCTCAAACGAAAATAATAGGATAAGGACATGTGCTTAAGAATGTGATATTGTATATTAATGCAATCTTAATTATGTAGATTTTCAAAGTGAAGATTTTAGGAAAAAATATAAACTTTTGTTTTTTATGTGTATGAAGAAGACATGTGGCAGGTTGCCTGTAACGAGTGTCTCCCCCCAAAGCCAAAAGAGTGACAGAGCCACATTCAAGGGACGTTGGGGTCAAAATGCCTGGACACACGAAGTTTAAACCAGTTTAAGTCATAGGATGAAGGAAATATTGATTGAGGGAGAGAGTTCCAAAGTTCTCTTGTTGAGTAGGAGAAAGACTGAGAAACTGCCAATTCTTGGATTGGAGAATTGGACAGAATAGGAGTGGGACTGTGCTGAAAGGCGTGTACCTCGCCCTCGCCGCAAGGGAGGAGGTATGCACTGAGAGACCTCTGAAGAACACTGATTGTTGTGATAGCGATAGAAGAGTGATAGAGATGCAACATTGCGGCGTATAGAGATTGTAGGGAACTGGTAAGAGGAAGTGAGTTGATGAAGCGAAATGCGTTTGACTCTACTCTTTCGATAAGTACGGTATGGGTGGAACCTCCCCACACATGCGAGCAATACTAGATACATGGGCATACTGAGCAAGAAGCTGTACAGGGGTGTAGAACTCAAAGAGCAGGTTGAGCACACCCAACTTTTGGGAAGCTGTTTTAGCAACAGTGGTAATATGATTTTTCCAAGAAAAGTTGGATGAAAAGCATACACTTACTCAGTCCAACCATTTTGTTAAGCTTTTCGTCGATATATTAATGTATTCCCCCTTCAAGCACACTCAGTCTCTCCCAAGATCAATATTTCAAAACTCCACTCATTCTAACAACCAGTTTTCAAAGACGCCATGTCCAGATGACGCATATGGAGACCAGGAACACAAAGAGGCATCTAAAAACGACCATAGATGAAGCAGATACCGAGAACATGTCAGAGGTGGCTCACTATCGGGTAAGTAAACATGAAGACAATTTGCGACCCGAAAAACGAAGGATATGCATGACTCCGGGGAAACAAAAATATCCAATGGTCATCATCCAAGCACAAGCAAGGAAAGAAGGGCTTTATAATAATGAAAATACTGTATCTCAATGTATTATGCCTTTTTCTTTTCTTCTTTTACTCTTTCTTTTGAATAACCAACTCGCAGTTAGCGCCAATAAAAGTTCGATCCTGGAACAAACCGAAGAAAGAGAAGAAAAACAAGAAAACAAGAACAAGAAGAGCAGTTGAGTTGGTGCAGCTGACCTTGCTAACACCAACGGCTCCCTCTTGGGCTATTCCGTGAAGTAGGTCTGAGATTCTCGGCCACACGACGTGAGCATCTCCGCCCCTCTGGTTATTAGGGTTAAGTCTGGCTATTCCGACACGGGTATAGCTCGGTTCACACATGCACGAATTAACGTCCCGTCCGGCCACGACCAAAAAAATAGGCAGGACACCATCAATCTGGAGGTCCCATGGACATATGCACGAATTAACATCACGTCCGACCCCGACCCCTTTTGCTCGGTTCACACATGCACGAATTAATGTTCCGTTCGTCTCCGACCCCTTAATTCGCCTGCAAATGAGCAGGGATGCCGGCAAAATTGCCTATGGTCGGTACACGGATGTGAGGTGTCACCAACACACGTGACGCGACGGTGCCACATCGCTGACTCTCCTTCCAACGGTTTTTTATCGCCGTTCTCATTCCATTTGTCGGCGTCTAGACCCCCCCAGTTGGCGTCTAAACCCCCCCAGTTGGCGTCTAGACGCCGAATGCTCCCATGTGTGTCCCGGCCTGACACGTTTTGTGGCAGTTGCCCTGGCCCACACCGACCATTTTATGCATGCAAAAATGGTCGCCGCCTCCCACCCCCACTCCCGTGTGCTGGCGACACCACACATCCCTGTACCATCCATAGGCGATTTTGCCGGCGTCCTTGCCCGTTTGCAGGCGAATTAAGAGGTCGGGGTCGGACGGGACGTTAATTCGTGTATGTGTGAACCGAGCTTAAGAGGAGCTCCACCAACCTGTGTGTGTGTCGGTTTTTTGTTTGTTTATGTGAGTGAAGGAGACAAAAGGTAAAGCTACCTGTAACAATTAGTGTCTCCTCCAAAGTTAAAAGAGTGAAAGAGAGCCAAATTCGTGGTACGTTAAAGTCAAACTGCCTGGACACACGAAGTTAAAGGATGAAGAAATTATTGATTGAGGAAGATATTTGCAGAGTGAAGTTGAAGAAAGGCAGATAATTTGCTCATTCTTGGATTGGAGAGATTGACAAAATAGGTGTGGGTTTGTGTTGAAAGGCGGGTGCCTTCCACTTGCCATAAGGGAGTGGGTATGCACTGAGAGAGATCTGAAGAACACTGATTGTTGTAATAGCGATAGAAGAGTGAAAGAGATGCAACTGCGGCGTGTCAAAAGATATTGTAGGGAACTAGTAAGAAGAAGTAAGTTGATGAGGCGAAATGCTTTCGACTCTACTCTTTTGAGAAGTGCTGTATGGTTAGAACCTCCCTACACATGTTAACAATAATTAATACATGGGCGCAATGTGCCCCTATCCAGAGCAAGAAGGTGTGCGGAGGTGAAGAACCTACAGAGACAGTTGAGCACACCTAATGTTTGAGAAGCTGTTTTAGCAAGTGTGGTAATAAGATCTTACCAAGAAAGGTCAAGAGAAAAAGAATCACCAAAGAATACTGAGAGAAGATGAACGATTGAATTGTGTATTGTTGAAGAATAAGGGAAAGTCGTGTGCAAGAGGGAGACAGGTAGATAGGAGAACTTGTTTACAGATATATTATATATCCTGTTTTGAGCATCTCGTTCATGTAGGCTTGAGATTCTCGGCCAATGATGTGAGTATCTCCACCCCTCTGTCTACGAGGCAACCAACCCCCGTCATTAGTAACTCGTTCAGGTTAACCTTGAGATTCTCAGCAACGGTATGAGTAACTCTACCAACTGTTATTTGGAGTAACCCCCCCCCCCCCCCCCACCCCATATTGCCAGTCATCGAAGCTGCCAAGAGAAGGAGTAACAGAGAAGACCAGCGTTCCAGAAGAGACAATCGTTCTACACACGACGCCTGCCGGACCACATCTGGACAGACTTGTTAGCTACCAGTCTGTCTTTCAGAGTACCTTGATAGGCCCTGAGAAGAAGATTAAATAAACAACCCAACACACATATCCCTAAATCTTGCCATCATTGACTTAACCTCGTTACACCTAAACGATTCCGTTCTAGCAGTAAGAGTTCAAGTTGACTTTAAAATTTGCCTCCAACAATATGCACTCAGCGCACAATTTATCATTGTATTAGCAACCACGCTCCCATTGAGAAAATAAAACTGACTGTCATTTGCCTTCTTGGGGTAACACCTTGTAAATATAAATTGTTATTCTTATGCAATATCAATGTTATTCACTGCAGTTTTGTTGCTGATTGATTTGTATGATTCTAAGTTCATTAGGTGCCTTCGAGTGCCTCTTACAGTCATCAATGATTGATATGTGTTATTGGCCTCCATAATTATATACATACATACAAACCTTAAATACCATAGCCTGTCCATCTGTTCATTGCCTAACTTTCCAGTCAACTAAAGGACCTCTTATCCAGTATAATAAAGATACGCTCTCCTCTTATAATGATATTGAGAGGTGGCATCTTGTAACATTAACATTATTCTTACGTCTGCACTGTCCAGTTTGATTATTACACTCAAACTGTATTTAATCCATTATCCTGATTAAGGTGCTTATATCTGTCTCCTCTCACTCAGACCAGTTCCTCGATTCGTAAAAATCACACTATCCATTGTGTTTACCTTAGTCACCCTGGGCCTCATTGCTATACAAGGGCCTTGGGTGTTTAGCATAATGTGACTTTGGGAACTGATCTTGCTTCTTGACAGAGAAACAATTGTTGTAAGTAAACGTGATACGGTTAAAATCGCTATTCGGCTAAACGAAGACTTGTATTAACCCTTTCAGTATACCAGGATGCGTTTCATATTTTTATTTGGGCTATTATTAGACGATTGTATTTAGTTTAGGATGGACATTTGCAAGTCAGATAGTTTAATACCCCTTTGATTCCTACACATCCTTCCAAAAATGTATAAAATCGACTAATAGCCAGATTAGAATGGAGAAACGCGTCTTCGTACCCAGGAGTTACGAAAGAAGGATCCAAATCAAGTCTTTTATCTTTGCAAAACAATCTATAGGTTAATATAATGCTACATATAACCGATAGTCTCGCCAGGTCACCTACAGTATAGTATATTTATTATAATTAGGACAGAAAGTTTGACCCCTAACATATGTAACTAAAAAAGGGCTAGATCAAATGGGCTGTAACTTTCGCACCTATTACCTGGCTGCATCTTCGCAAATGCTCGATTACTCTTGTCCATTTTTAGTTATAGTGGTTAATGGGCAAGATTTTTGGCCTAAATATAATTAATATACTTATTGAACTGTCGAAATTGTGAGTTGTCTTGTCAGTACATTAATTTGTGTGTAGGGAATTTAATCATGGGTTTGTAATATTACTTTGAAGTTTGATATAAGACACATTTACTTATATTACTCAATATGTGTCTGTGTGTTTTCAAATATGAAGCAGCGGTATAATATGTACTAGCTTAAATTGCTGACAAACCAAGATAAAACAAAGGAAGGTGAGCCAACAATGACATTTATTATTCTGTTCATTTATGAAACTGTTAATATATTAGTAATATTTTATTAATCCAGCAGGCGTTACCAAAATCTTAGTTCAAATTAATTAGCTAAACTGTGTGCTATTCAACCCTCTCCACCCCCTTCTTATTTACTTATGCCTAATATCATAATATCTTTTAAAGATACTCTCTGCACTTTAAGGGCTAAATACTAAGATGGCGCACGGACCGGATGGTGTTGCTCCTGTTGCACTTAAAACAAAAACAAAAAATCTGGGCTGACTCCTTGCCTAGGCAAACTCTTTAATCTCTGTGTTTCCTCTAACGTATTTTCTTCTTGCTGGAATTTTGCTCTCATTCAACCTGTACCAAAGAAGGGTGACTGCTCTCAACCCTCTACCAAGTGTCCAATTGCTCTCATTTCTTGCATCTCTAAAACTTTGTAAACTATTTTGAATTCAAAATTTCGTAAACATTTGTCTTCCCATAATCTACTTTCAGATCGGCAGTATGGTTTCCTTAGGGGCCGCTCTACTGGTGATCTTCTTTCTTGTCTTACTATCTTTTGGTCATCTTCCTTTCAGGACTTCGGTGAGACCTTTTCTATTGCGCTGGACATATCGAAAGGCTTCGATAGAATCTGGCACACATCCTAATCTCCAAACTAACCTCTTACGGTTTGTATCCCTCCATTCTGTGCCTTTGTCTATAATTTCCTATCGGGTCGTTCCACGGCTACAGTGTTCCTCAGGTTCTGTTCTGTCTCCAGTTCTCTTTCTCATATTCATTAATGATCTCAACTGTACCTGCAGTCCTATCCATTCATAAGCTGATGACTTTACCTTACACTATTCAACTTGTTTATCAGATCGACCCAGCATGCAATCACTCAAAAACTCATGTGATGAGGCCATAACACACGTATCTCCTGATATATCAACCATTTCCGATTTAGGCAAGACATTCTTGAAAGTAATTGCTTCCCAAACTAAATTTCTCCATTTATCTACCCGTCAAGAACTTCCACAGGTCTATCCCTTATACTGTACTTTAACAATACACAAATCAACCCTTTATCTTCTCTCAGTATTCTTGGTGTTTCTTTTTCCTCTGGCCTTTCTTGGAAAGATCATTTAAGCACTCTTGCAAAAACAGCTTCCCAGAACTTAGGTGTGCATCTCCATGGGTTCTTCACCCCCGCACAGCTTCTTGCTCTATATAGGGGCACAGTGCGCCCATGTATCGAGTATTGTTCGCATGTGTGGGTAGGTTCAACCCTACCGCACTTCTCAAAAGGGTCAAGTTAAAAGCATTGCGTATCATCAACTCACCTCCTCTCTAATTCCCTACAATCTCTCTCTACACACCGTAATGTTGCATCTCTCACTCTTCTACTATTATTACATTAATCAATGTTCTTCAGAGCTCTCTCATGCATACCCCCTCCCATACGGAGAGTGGGGGGCACCCGCCTTTCAACCACACTCCCAGCCTTGCTCTGTCCAACACTCAAACCCAAGATTGAAATGTTTTTCCCAGTCTTTGTTCTACTCAACAAGCAAGCTTTGGAACTCTCTCCCTCAATCTGTCTTTCCCTCGTCCTATGACTTAAACTCCTTTAACCCGTACAGCCCCAGCGACGCGCCTGACGCGTCGGCGATGTATGTAACGCACAGCCCCGGAGACGCGCCTGGCGCGTCACCTAATTGCGCCGACCGTAACCTCAGGTGTAGCCACTCAAGAGGGCTCAGATTTGTATGGGAACTGTGTACGTATCCCACGCAACCGTGCCGAAAACTCTCAAAGTCCACGTGCGTGCGCGTGAGCGCGCAATAACCTGGTTTTTTGGGGTAATTGCCTTCAATTTTTTACTCTTGTAAAATACGTTTTCGGGGGGCTCTGTAGGACCATTCTTTAAGCTTTTTGAGCGGTTTTTCGTGGTTTTTCCTTCATTCCTAACCCATTCGCTATTGTTTCTGGAATAAAACAAAAAATTGAAAACCGGCCGGGTTCTGGTGAACAAACATTACAAAACTAGCCGGGGCTGGACGGGTTAACCCTTTATTAGCGGCGCGCAACTTATGTCGTGTGAAAGAAATTTGGACTAAGTGGCGGTTCACAACTTATGTCGTGTGCCATTTTCAGCACGTAATGTTGCTGAGAGAGAGAGATAAGTGGTGGCAGGAGAGTAGCAAGCGTATGACTGCTCCAGACCACCGCGGCGGACCTACTGACATGAATCCCTCCCTCCCCCACCCTCACACACTCGCTACACAGGGAATTATGTAGGGAAACTACCTAATTACATGGTTTTTGCACTCGTGTTGCGCGATTATTGCAAGAAAACTAGTGGTCGTACAAGGATGGTTGGGGTGTCATTGGAAAGCTCTGTTTATGCCCTTTCAGGGATAGATACTTGTTTTACGCTCTGGGTCTTATTTAGGCATGAAAATGATCACGTAAACAACCCTATTTAGGGTAAAAACACCCCGCTGGGCGGTACATATAAATTACCGCCTAGGCCGCTCGTTAGGTGTTAAGCTCCGTGTGTCCAGACATTTTGACTAACTTACCTTGATTTTAGATCTCTGTCACTCTTTCAACTTTGTGGGAGATTCTTGTTACAGGCAGCTTTACCATTTGTCTCTTTCATTCACATAACTAAAAGGGGTAAGGTTTTTAACGCTCAAGTATTCTGTTGTTACTCATTATATTTATTATACACTGTATAATTAATATTAAGGAAAAGCAAATCACCACGCCACTACTGCTGTGCAATATTTCCACTCATACCACCCCCCCCCCCCCCCCAAGAAAGGAAGCTCTAACCACCACACCACCAAAATATACCCAAGTCGCATCAATTATGCCCGCGCTCCCTCCAACACCCAGCAAGGACATCATTGTGACCATCCAGAACACCAATGATGACAGGAGAAGGAAAGGTGGCAAGGAAGGCAAGGCAAGCCGAAACCTGCTTTAACAGTACACCTCCATGTGCCCTTCTTCCTCCAAGCCGCATCACCACCATGAGAGGGGCTACCCCAGCTGCCCCAGAGCCTCCTCCCCGCACACCTGCCCTTCTTACCCGGAGAACGGACACCGGGAGAAACGCCAGAAGAGGTAAGACTATGACAGGCAAAGTTAAGATCTACAACAGTTGGAAAGCTCTTAACCCCTTCAGTACCGGCGACATCTTTGTGGTTTTATTCTGGCTATATCTAGACGATTTTAAGAAGGATCTGTGGTAGTAAAATGGGTTAAGTGAGATGGTTAGAAGCCTGTTAATTGCTGGAGGCTCTTTTTAAACTGAATACAATCGCTTAACAGTAGCCATAATATAGTTAAAAGAACGGCGTCGGTACAGAAGGGGTTAACACATACTTCACTGAAAGATATTTTAAGAGCTGGAAGATTTCGGCATATACTGAATAAACTATTAAAGCACTGGCACATAAAGGATTTTTCAGGATTTTTAGATCTTGGCTCATCAAAGGAATTATTTATTGGATCACCATGGTGGCAACCCAATATTGATTCCTCTGTCTCTATTACTAGGAATTACTGTCAATAAAGAATGCTGAACTGACATGCGCTTTATTAGTAGTAAACCGACCCCATGCTGAACCCTTTTAAAAGTTCTCGCACTGGCAATTGGCTTTTAAAAGTTAGTGCTCACGATATGCCGATATGCCGTAGCTTAAAGCATAACGCCACTTTGCATAAGAGTCCATATTGTATTTTTGTCCCAGGCACTGGCATTAAGACACGTATGCGTAATTGGCCCAAATAAACCCATCCACCAGTCCCTGAAAGACTCTTATAACAGTCAGGACAGTTAGGAGACCTTGCATAAAACAACCCTCTTATGTTAGTCTGATGACATGTATACATAATTATACACTGGTGTAACGGAGCATTTCAATCAAGACACACCACCCAAGAGTACTGGAAGGTTATGCATCAAAACTCTTGTAAAGGTCAGAGTAGATAAAGAGAGAGTTGGACACTGGTATAGCTTCTCTTTACGTTAGCTCGATGATATGTATACGTATACACTGGTGGTATATCGTAACATATTCATTTAAGACCCAACACCCAAGAGTTCTCCATCGACTTCCATCCGCTGTCAAACATCCACGTCAGGATCATCACCACGGCCAAGACCCTCGTCGGAATACTACAGAAGTGCCTTTATTATTGAAATATTTAGTGTGACCTCGAAGAAGTACTAGTAAAGTGCCTTATCGAAGGAAGTACTCAGTGTGACATCATAGTAGTGTGATGTCATTCCTCTGGGATATAAATTGTGGATCCTCGTTTGTGCGTTATAAACTGTACATATTTACCTATATCTTGTCTGACAGTTGTTGTTGTTGTTGTTGTTCCCCAAGCTGCCTGGCCGAACAGCCCCAAGGCCACTAGCCTGGCCATAACCGAGCGCCCCCACAGAACCCTCCCTGCCTACCACAATAAAGCCTGGGTGACCGAAGCCACTCCATGGCGGGGAGCTGAGGAGGGTGCGGAAACGCCCGGGAAATCAAAGCCCCACCCAAGACCCTGTGCCCCTCAGCAATTATGAAGAGAAAGTTGCCCCTCAACTTTGTCTGACAGTAATATCAATTACCTTGAACAGTACAACGTATGTGTGTACTCTGTATTATAGTTATCTTCTATTACCTTTGTGTATGTGTTTATGTGGATTCAACTTCTTCAGTCAAATAAGAACATACCTATATATATATATATATATACAGTAAATATCAAGCAGGAGATACTCTTAAGCTGGTATCACGCAAAAACGTTTTTCCCTCAACTTTATATCGTTAACACTGGTCTGGCAGCTAATGAGATAAACGTTTTATATAATGTTAATTGTCACTTAAATTAATCTGTATACAGTCAACATTTCCAATACGAAAGGTAAAGATGCCAATTTTATTTTCAGGAAAAATTATGATTACCAAAATTTATATTAGAAGCTTTTATGTGATACCCCTTTTACAGACACTGGGTATTCCCTTACAAATGCGTAGGTTCAAGCCTTCCCCGTCTATATCCTGCAGAGGTTATACTTGTTACACGTGGGTCGATAGTTTCTTCCTGGGACGTCAAAATAACAAGGGCCAAACAAACCCAGATATGCAAGTTTCTCCTGACGCAGGGGGGTATCTGGTGTAGAAAGGAGGGGAGACAGTGAGGGGGGGGGGGGGGGGATATTAAGAGGAACACTTAGACAATTTGAATGCTGTGTACATTAGAGGAATACCTTCAGTATAATTACCGATATCAATGAACTATATTTTTGCCAATAAATGCTGCCGGGACATGCAACGTGCGAATCTGCATTATTTTTGTTTACATATCAGTTGAGCAGACACTGGAAAGAAGCAGGGAAGCAGAAATGATGAAACAAAACAATGGTAGAGCCTGAAAAAACACGAAACCTGAGATAGGGTAAAGAAGGCGACATAAAAAACAGAAGAGCATAGATAAACAAAAATAAAAAAATAGATGAGAGGAAACGAAAGATGAAAAATTGTAACAGACAGGCACTGACATAATCGAACAAGCGCGCACACATACACTGACATAAACAACAACAACAACAACTTGCATAAAGAGCACTGGAGAAGACAAATAAACAAATGAGGAAACGAGAATAATGTAGAGGAGGCGGGTGGGCCAAGAGCCAAACATGGAGGTTGAAGTGGTAATGGATGAGGAAGGAGATGATGGCCAAGGAGAAGGGGAGGCTGGGGACTTATTTAGGTGGATATAAGGACAGAAGAATATTACAGGATAGGAGACGGGGAAATGGAAACACATAAACGCAGGATAAAAACAACAAATACAAATTCAAAGCAAGCTACATAAAAAAACAATGGACGAAACTATAAACAGTAGAAGAGTCATATGAGCAGACACACACATTCGACGATGAAGTATTAATGGATGAGGAAGATGATAACCTAGGAGGAAGAGAAGGTGGAGCTTAATTAAGAGTAAATGCTAGGGCTACAAAACTTATTCCATCGATTAAAAGACTGAGCTATGAGGACCGGTTGAGAGCTCTTAATATTTTTCCGTTGGAGACACACTCAGACTACGAGGTCAGCTCAATGAAGTTTTGAAATACTTGATGGGTTTGCCAACGTGAATTATAGCATTTTGTTTAGCCTCAATACGAATACAACACACAACCATGGCTGTACATTAAAATTGAAAAGGTTCAGCACTAGTATTTGTGTACACTTTTTCACATATAAGATATGTTCTACCTGGAACAAACTGCCCTCAGAAGTTGTAAACAGTTCTTCAGTAGAGCAGTTCAAGAAAAGAGTAGATAGTATGTTGCACACTGTAATGAGTGTAGTGCACTAAACAGTCTCTCTCCTTTCACTTCGAATATCTCCCCGGAAGGGACCGCAAAGTCTCTGAGATACTAACTATTCCTTGTAACTCCTTGAAAATCTCGTAGCTGGGGAAACAATATACATCCTTAGCAGTTTATTTTTCGGCAGTTAATGGAAATATGAAACTACTTGGTCTCTCCATCATATTAATGCCATATTTTTATAATCAACACAATGTTTCTCTCTAAACATTTCGGTATGGCGGAGTGATCAAGAGAGGAACTGCCAGTTTACCGCCAGTTGAAATAAAAAGGACTATAGTGAGCCAAGACCAAATGAGAGAGAGGGAGTTGAAATGAGAAGGAAAACGAGTGACGAGAGCAAACAACACCACATAGAATAGATTAACCCTTAAAGTACGGGTGACGTCTTTGCACTTCAGGAATATTTTATGTAGCTTAGGACAGATCTGTGGGAATGAATAGGCTGACTGTGTTGGTTTCTTACCTTTTATTTTCTAGGTCACATCCAAGGTGAATAAAGATGTATAATGCTAGCCAGGATAACATAAATGTTGTCGTCATCCTACTACAGCCTACTACAGCCTACTACAGGGGTTAAAGAATAAATCAAAGGAGACGAACACAAGCAGAAACATAATATTAATATGGGAGGGGCCGATGAGCAGACGTCGGAAGGTTAACGGATGAGCAGAAATATTATGACTGGGCAAGGAGGTGACTTGGACCTGATTGAGTAGTACATAGGGACATAAAAGGGCTAGTGGGAGAAAAAAGATGTACGTGAGCGCGCGCACGCGAGAGAGAGAGAGCGAGAGAGAGAGAGAGAGAGAGAGAGAGAGAGAGAGAGAGAGAGAGAGAGAGAGAGAGGAAAAGAAACACCAGCACATCGAAGGGAAACTATAAACAGTCTAAGGGATTTACATTGAATAAAAGAAGCCAAAACTACAGAGGAAATGTGACAAAATAAAATAGAAAAGGCAGAGGGCCAAAAATAGAGGAAGGAATGTTAATGGCTGAGCAGAGATGTGAGTAAACAAGGTGAGGACTTCCAGCTGATTGAGAACTTAACCCTTTCAGTGTGGTGACAACAATACGTTTGGTATTTAGGCTAACATTAGACGATTTTATTTATTTTAGGAGTGACCAACAAGTATTCGAAGGAGTAAAACACTCTCACAAATAGTGTTCTGACTATCACAGAACCTCCCTAACCTACATAAAATCGTCCAAATATGGCAACAACAAAAAATGAAAATGACGCCACCCGTATTGAAATGAGGAGAAAACGTAGAAATGGCAGAGGGCCAACAATTGAGGTCGGAATGTAAATGGATGAACAGAGAGATTATGACTAAGACAAAAAAGGGGACTTAAACCTGACTGAGGGCCCGGGGCTTTACACAAATATCTGAGGAAAGGATAAAAAGAAAATGAGAGACGGGAGGAAAAACACACACAGGAAGATAGATGAATGAAAACCAGACTAAGAAAGTCTTTAAATATCACTAATGATAATCGAAGAAAACATATCCAAATAAATGAAGCAGATGACGAGCTAGCCAAACATAGAGATTGGAATGTTAATGGTTACAGGGGAAAATATAGACGGTGTCACACGAGCGCCTTTCCGTCAATTTCATCGGGCAATAATGGTCTGACAGCTTCTTATTTAACGCTTTATCGCAATTAAGCCGCCTGACCTAATCTACCTTCAGTCTAGTTGCCGATACCAGTGCAAAAATAAATCACGACATATTACGAGAAAATACTTGCTCATGGGAAAATGATGGAAAAAACGCTCGTCTGACACCGCTTTAACAACTTAAGAGGAAAGAGGAGTGCGGATGATTGAAATGGACGTAAGAACCGAGAATTGGCGAGAAGCAAAATGAGCACACACTCTGTATCATATGATTGAGCATTAAGACAAATGAAGAAAAGGTAGAAAAAACAAATCTGAATATTCATAGAAACAAAGATAAGCAAGTCAAGAGGTTGGTGAGCAGTCAGGCATATTTGTTGATTGCAGTGTTTTCGGATCAGAAGGGGCTGACTGATAAGGAAGAAAGGACAGGAAAGATTGTAACTAAATGGCACACAACGAAAATACAGATTCCAGGATATCAGCTTTGAGATGAAGTGAGGTATAACAAACAGCTAACCTACTAAAGGCTAGTTATATCTTAAAGTATAAATTCATCCCGGTACTATCTTGAGCTTTCCTTCAAAGCTCACCGCACATCTTCATGCTTAAATGTGTCCTTTGCAAGTTCTACAAATATAAATAAAAATAAAATAAAAATAAATAAAAATAAAAAGGAACTGACCATCTAATGCTTAATACAATATGGTATTCGAGTGAAAATTATGCACCCCAGCAACATTAGGAATGCATTAAGAAACAAACAAGTGCCCTAGAAGCTAGCCAGGCCTTTCTATATTTAGTTTTAGCCGCAAGTTCCCACCACCAGCGTAAAGAAACAATGGGTCGTTACTGTACCTCATTCGCACTTCTCGCACTACAACCATTCCTGCCAGTATAGTTCTCATCATAAATTGCAATATATCTCGATGACTAGCACTCCCTTTATGCATGCTCCAATGCTACGTAATAATTACTACCTGTATAAATATTACCACTACACCACTATCACTCCATGCCTACAATCAAATCTACCACTACCACATACATGGTCAGCTAAGCCACCATTATTAACACTATATGCACCAACACCATAACTACAGTACAACCAGGTTTAGGCAAACAAAATACAAATTCACACACATCTAGGTCATCCAGGAGAAGACCCAGAGACCAGGGTCACCAAGGTCCCTCCAGCACTCCCCCGGCCCCCGACCACCCGGAGAGGTTCCGATCTCAGCAGGCAGACATGCAGCGAAGCCCTACCACCACAAGCCTGCTCACCACACTTCCAGGTGCACCCTTCATATAAACCGTCTCCCCGGGCCAGGCGCCTGATGGACTATTATCTAGTTCAACTTGCGCCTGACCCCTTCCCCCAAATGACACTATCATGACCATTTTTATTGTAACAACCTGCAGACCACCATCACTACATCGCCTCCACCACTACTACCAATATCTGCTGGACAACATTTTCTACAGTCAAATAAACATCTACCACTTACCAATTCCACTACCACCACCACGGGCGGGATCTGTTCAAAGGAGTGACACAACGAAGGAGTCACATAACAAAAGGAGTGACACCAAAGCTGTATTATAAGTGACATAACAAAGAAGTGACACACTAAATTTATATTAGGTTAGGTTAGGGTACTGTTAGTTTAGGTTAGGCTACTGTTAGGGTAGAATAGATTACGTTAGGCTACTATTAGGTTAAGTTAGATTAGTAAATATGTTTCAGAAACATTTTACATTGTCATTTTATTACAGTCGTATTCGTGTCACTCCTTTGAATGTTATCTCCCGTTTAGTCACTCCTATATTATGTCGCTCCTTCAATATAGACCCCCACGACCACTACCATCTCAACCACCTGCAAAATCACCTCCACCACCAATACCAACATCTTCTTAATAAACTATTTCGACAATGAAATCAACATTTGCCAATTCCTCTACTAACGCATCCCCCTGCAATAACCACCACCAATACTGTGCCGCCACCTCCAATACCAATATCTGCTTGACAACTATTTCGACAATATAATCAACATCTACTGCATAACTACCATCATCTTCACTACCACCACCACGACCACTATCATCCCGACCACCTGCAAAACGACCACCACTAGATCACCAACCACCACTCCTCTACATCTTCCTCAACGCCAGCACCCCCTTAGTTACTCACACCACAACACCATATTGGGCCCCATTATCTCACCCTTACATCACGGGCTGAGTACTGCCATGGCTTAACTGCGCTAACTATCACCTGCTCGTTCATCAAGTGCCAATAGATTCTTCCTCCTTCCTCACCACTAATAAATGTGTTAACCCTTTCAGGCTCTTAAGATGTCGCTTAGTATTTATATAAATAATTATCCTTATCTCATAATTAACTCTCCAAAAGCATTTTTCTGCCAATAAGCTCGCTCAAAGACAACTGCAAGGGTTGAAAAAAGGAAACGAAAGGTTTCTAATCTCCCCTGATGGTCACAAAGGCTTTTAAGTATCCCAGGAACACGCAGGTGCATCTCCCTGTACTCGAAAGGGTTAATACTGTATTTTAGGTTAAATATTTTAGTGCCACGACTTAATTGTACTAACTATATTCTATTCGTCAATCAAGTGCAAATATATTCCTCCTCTTCCTTACATGTAAATTCAACATGTGTGTAGTGTATATACTGTATAATGCAGTGCACAATTATGCTAAATAATTTAATCGTGATTTCTTAACTACGCTAATTAACCTGCTCGTTCATCAAGTACCAAGATATCCTGCTTCTTATCTTGATAAAATCTGGTTATGCATACTTGTCAGTTGTTTACACCCACAAATACTAAGATGCGCCTATGTAAAATCTCAACTTTTTACTGCCGCAACTTAACTAAGCAACTTTTGCTCCTTCATTAAGTGCCGACGTAGCCTCCTCCTACTTTATCATAGTAAAATGTATATATACAGTATATAATTTCAATTGTGTTCGTGCCACGGCTTAAGGATATATTTTCACCTGAAGGAGGTGTTTTATTCTGGGGTCCCTTCTCCCTCATGCTTAGCCATTTAATTTTTATATTTTAAGACGTTCGCCACATTAGCTTGGCGAGTTTAGGACCTTTCGCCAGATTTATTTGTAAATATTGAGACTTTTCGTTACATTTAGGTGTCAATTTTTTCCTGGCGATCGATGCAAATTAGAAGCACCGACCTTCGTAGAACAAATTATAAATTTATCTTGAAGGGGGTCTTGGGAGCATTGTTTAATGCTTGATGAAGGTCTAGGGAGAAAACTAAAAACCTCCCTTTAAATGCATTATCACGTGCTCAGTCATGAAGTAGCCTACAAATAGACCATTCTCTCTCTCTCTCTTACCTTACAAAACTCTGAAGATTGTGGGTATGGTGTTCTTGTGATAATTTGCAAAAAGAGTAGGCGATATAATTTTTTTTTTTAAACGGCAATGTTCCTACTTCTTGTTTATGGTAGGTTTGGAGAATATGGTTCTGACATGGAGTTTTACATATTTTCAGTTTTGTTTTTAGTGCCACAGGTTAAGGGGGGATTTTCTGAACCCCCTTCTCCTGCATTAGTTAAGCCCCATTAGTTTTGAAATTCTAAGACGTTTGCCCCATTAGTTTGGCTATTTTAAAACCTTTCGCGTTATTTATTTTTTCAATTGCAAGATCATTTGTGCATTTAGGTATCGATTGTTATCCTGGCTAGCCAATTCGAGCCTGCCCGGGGTATTTTTCTAACAAAAAATGCACAAATTTGATCTCGAAGGGGGGTCTTGGGGGTATGTTTACAGCTTGACGGAGGTCTAAGGAGGAAACTTTAAAATAATAATAATTTTAATACTAATAATAATTAAAATAATAATAATAAATTACAAAAAACAAAACTAAATAATAATAATAATAATAATAATACTAATAATAATAATAATAATAATAATAATAATAATAATAATAATAATAACAATAAATAATAGATAAATACATGTCTCCCCTGACAGCACTTACTACCTGCAAGAGGTTTATCAAGCTATGTATCTTTCACCTTCCTAACCTTACCAACAAGCGTTTCTATATATTGTTCAATGTTTGAAGAGTTATGGTTGATGGCTATCGTGGGTAGTACGGTAACTAATGCCTGTTAGCCAATTTAGTACCATCATCAATTCACCTGCTGCTCCTTGGGCATGAGCATAGTCCGAGTCAAAAGTTCGTCAGCCTCTTCCAGGATTTCTAACCAACAATTATGAATTTTGAAACACAAAGGATACAAGTACACCCTGTTATCTCGTCCGAGTTTAATACTATATTTACACGGACTGATTGAATGACATTAACATGTCTCCAAAGCTTTTTTTTTTCTCTTGATAGCAATAGCAACGATAAATATACATTTAACGATATTAATGAGGTTAGGTATTAGAGTTATAAATCTCACGTTTTCGTAAGCATAAATCACTCGTCAAGTAAAGAAATATAAAAGAACACAAATGTATTATTCCGAACTGAGAGTGTTAAATGAATGAGCAGGCAATGTTGACACTGGCGTAGCCTCTTTCCAAATATATCCATCCAACACAACTGACAATAAAATAAAGTGATATTGCCGCTTGCTTCAGAATATAAATGGCTGATGTACTCTTGGATAAACAGCCTGATGGGAGGAATACTTCTTTAGCCTGACGACATGTTTATTTTTGCTGGTGATCGTTGAAGGCATATAGGTCTCTAAAAGGAAACCCATCGAGATAATATATATAAACAAACACTCATATGGGCTTCTGTTCCATCTTCCTCAATCGTCCAGTCAGGTTGATGATAAGGAGAAGATGTGCATTTTTTTTTTTTTTTCTATATACCGTACAGTATATTGTTTTAATCTCACTGAAGGTCGTATTCATGGACACTGGAAGGGCATTGTGTATACCATATTGAACAAAGACTTGGGAACTGCTTGCTGAATTATGACAAAACTTGTGTTTTTTTTCTTTTCAATGTGGATGAGGGAGACAAAAGGCAAAACTGAGTGTGACAAGTGCCTCCCCCACAGTTGAAAGAGTGACAGGACCAAACTCAAGGAATATTCGAGCCAAAATGCCTGGACACACTGAGTTTGAAGCAATTTAAGTCATAGGATGAGAGAAAGATGGATTCAGAGCTCAGAGCTCAGAGCTCAGCTGTTGAATAGAAGAAATACTGGAAATATTGTTTCATTCTTGGGTTGGATAGTTGCAGAGAGTAGGAGTGGGATCGTTTTGCAAGATGGGTGCTACTGAGAGAGCTCTTAGGAACACTGATTTTTGTATTAGCAATAGATTAGCGAGAGACGCAATTTTGCGACGAAGAGAGAGAGATTGCAGAGAATCGGTGAGTGGACGTGATTTAATGAGACGAAAAAGGTTTTCTTAACACTTACGCTACAGGTATATTTCCGCCATATTAGGGCTCATTCAGGCACTCCTAATTGATTAGGCAAGTGTCTGAATGAAATTAAATTTATTCAGCCAAAAACTAGAAGAAAATAGCTTCAAAATGACACCAAAACGAGCTTCGTAGCTCGCGGGCTTCACCTTCAGCGATACCATAGACATTCGCTAATACTGAGCAATTATTGCTAATGTCCCACTACATCTGCCTTTGGCAGCGCTGTATATCTAGCGAGAGTATGGCTCATACTCCTCAGTGCACCGGCCGGCTGGCTGGAGGAAGGACGGGTGGTCTGTCGCACTCTCGCTCCCTCGCACTCGATTCTACAGACTATAATAGGCTTTAAAAGCCTGTAAATTGCTGTAATTTGCCATGGCGTTCCGGAATTTCTCCCACAGTCAATAGGTTAACTACTTTATCTAGAAGTGCAGTGTGAGAGGATCTTCCCCACAAATGTAAACAATACTAAATACATGGATGCACTGTGCCCCTGTACAGAGCAAGAAGTTATGCAGGGGTAAAGAAGCCCCTGAGGCGGTTGAGCACACCCAGCTTCTGGGAAGATTTTTTTTAGCAAAAGTGGTAATATGGTTGTCCAAGAGAGATCAGAAGAAAAAGAGAGCTTGAAAAAACTGAGAGAAGATGAAGGGCTGATTTCGTATTGTTGAAGTATAAGGGATAGTCCTGTGGGAGTTCTTGGCGGATAGATAAATGGACAAATTGGATTTTGGAAACATTAAAAGCAACACAATTTTCTCTGCCTCAATTGGAAATGGTTGATAGATCAGAAGATAGGTGTGCATGGCCCTGTTGCCTAAGTTTTGGAGAGACTGAATGCTGGGATATTCTGAAAAAACTAGTTGAATAGTGTAAGGTAGAGTCATCAGCATATGAATGGATAGGACTGAAAATACCCTTTTTGTCATCCATGCTGGTTCAAATGACGTCATGCGCACCAGATCCGAAGAGTTGATGGAGAAATATCGCAAGATGATCCAGCACTACAAAAACAAGTCAAGGAATATCATCATCTCAGGCATTCTCCCCAAGATCGACGCACCTGACAAATTCTACGACAAGGCCTTCAGCACAAATAGCCGACTAAAATATTTGTGTCTGAGGGAAGAAGTTGAATTCATCAACCTCTGGGACAACTTCTACAACCAGCCTACTCTGTTCCGCAAGGATGGCACTCATCTAAACCCTGTGGGTTCAGCACGCATGGGTCATCTCCTACACGAAGCAGTCCGCAGCCATGGATCAAAAAACGCCATCCGAGAAGAAGCAGCAGTGACATAAATCATCCAACGCCAAGAAAAAAACAGAGGCAACCGAGGACCACCAGCGATAAGGACCGAAGACAGCGAGGACCGAGGACAGCCATGAACATAAATGTAGATCCGACAAGAACCAAAAATATTATTAAAGAGCGTTCCGTGAGTTCTAAAATAACAAATTTAAAGGTTTTCTATGCAAACGCTCGTAGCATACGCAATAAATTTTCAGATTTAGAGGAGCTAGTGTTTACAGAAAATTATGATGTGATTGGCATAACAGAATCTTGGCTCAATACAGAAGATAGAGACTTTTTAGCAGAGTATTCACTTCCCGGTTATGTAATGTTTGAGAAAAGCCGAATAAATCGAAATGGAGGTGGCGTTTTACTTTATATCAAAGAAAGTCTTAACCCTACCCTCTTGTCAAAACCTCAAATTGTGAACGTCGACGCATCTTTTGTGCTAATAAAGAATAATAAAGGTACAAAAATAATACTTGCATTAATATACAGACCTCCAGCTCAATCAGTGCAAACTGACCGAGAAATTTACGAACAAATTGCAGATGTAAGTAACTCACAAGATACCGTAATTTTTGGCGACTTTAATTTACCTGTGACCAAGTGGGGCGATACTCTTACTTCACACTCCGGACATGACTTGTATACGAACTTGCAAGAGAGTTCGCTTTATCAATTTGTTCGAAGGCCAACCCGTGGTAATAACGTTCTTGACATTGTACTTGCAACAAAAGAAGAATTAATAGAGAATTTGAATGTTGGTGATGAATTCAGTAACAGCGACCATCGTACGATAACTTTCACTTTAAAGTTTACTAGTAACGAACCAAATAGTAGCATCGAAAAAGTCCCTAATTTCAAGAAAGCAAACTTCCATAAACTTAGAGCTATGTTTAAAGAAACTGACTGGAGCTTTGTAATTCACAATAACGACATAAATACATCTTGGAAGTTATTCGAAGCCACTTACCTAAAAGCAGTGCAAGACTGCATACCATCGAAAATACGGCGTCCAGGCCATAATAATAAGCCCAAATGGTGGAATAAAGATATTTCAAACTGCCTGCTTGCTAAAAAATTTGCTAATGATAGATTAAAATCCTCACAAAATGACGAAGAACGGGTGAAATTTGTAGAGCTACGACGCAAAGCCAAAAAGTTAATTAAGCAAAGTAAAAAGACCCTAGAGTTACATATTGCGAATCAAAGTAAAACAAACCCGAAAGAATTCTATAGTTATATCAGAAAGAAAAAAGTAGTTACTTCAACTGTTGGACCGTTAGTCGATGAAAATGGAGAATACACCAAAGACGAAGTACAAATGAGTAATGCCCTCAATACCTTCTTTGCATCAGTTTTTACAACAGAAGACCTCAGTGATATCCCTACACCATCGCCGATTCAGATTGATAATTCAGATGTTCTAAGCAATATCACCGTTACAGAGAGAGAAGTATTGAATTGTTTAGATAAACTCAAGGTAAATAAAACGCCTGGACCTGATACAATCTCGCCTAGAGTTCTAAAGGAAGCTAAGGATGAGCTCTCCAAACCACTGACATTACTATTCAATAAATCCTTGCAGTCTGGAACTATACCCGAACAGTGGAAGCTAGCCAACGTAACACCGATATTAAAAAAAGGCAGCAAATCCCTACCAAGTAACTATCGCCCAATTAGCTTAACCTCAGTTGTATGTAAAATGCTAGAAACGGTCATACGAGACCGACTCGTAAATCACTTAGAGGAAAATAACATACTTAAAGATACTCAACACGGCTTTCGTAAAAAACGTTCCTGTTTAACAAACCTCTTAGACTTCTTCCACGATATCCTCAACCTCTACGATGAGAGTAAAGCTGTAGATATTATATACCTTGATTTTCAAAAGGCCTTTGACAAAGTTCCCCACAAACGTTTACTGCTAAAACTAAAAGCGCATGGAATACAAGACGGTGTGTTGAAATGGATAGAAAATTGGCTCAGCGACAGAAAGCAAAGAGTAGTCATAAACGGTAAGGCATCTAAATGGACCAATGTAAGTAGCGGGGTACCCCAGGGATCGGTACTAGGACCAATTCTCTTTCTAATTTACATCAACGACATAGATGAGGGTCTCACCTGTACAATCTCAAAATTTGCTGACGATACAAAAATTGCAAATAGCGTACTCTCAAAAGAACAAGTTGACGATATGCAACACAATCTAGATAAATTGTCATGTTGGGCCCAAATTTGGCAAATGAGTTTCAATGCGGATAAATGTAAAGTACTACATATCGGATACCTAAATGAGAAAGCAAACTATTCGATGAATGGCACTCAGCTTAAGAATGTAAACAGAGAAACCGATCTGGGAGTAACAATATCGAGTAACCTAAAACCGAGTCAACAATGTTCAGAAGTTGTTAAGAAGGCAAACAAAATAATTGGCTTTATAGGGAGGTCATTTGAGCATAAATCCAAAGAAGTTATCCTAACCCTTTACAATTCCTTAGTCCACCCTCTTCTGGAATACTGCGTTCAATCCTGGTGCCCTTATTACCAAAAAGATATAAACAAGCTAGAACGAGTTCAACGTAGAGTTACCAAAATGATACCTAGCCTAAAGAACAAACCATACGAAGAGCGTCTTAGAGAATTAAATCTATTTCCTTTAACCCAGCGCAGATTAAGAGGTGACTTAATTCAAGTGTTCAAAATCATCAAAGGCATCGACAATATGAACTCTAGTAAGTACTTCACTATCGACCAATCTAATTACACGCGGGGAAACGGTTGCAAAATTATTGGTAAATCTTTTAACTCGCACGAATCTAAGAATTTCTTCTTCAATCGAGTTGTCAACTTGTGGAATGGGCTTCCCCGAAACGTTATAGACTGCATCACCGTTGATTCATTTAAACTCCGCCTAGACAAATATCTCACATCAAACCCGCGACTGACTGCGTTTGTAAATGAATAACTTTATTTTATCCCCCCTTCAGTTACTGACCCATCTGTCCCCTACTAACTTCCTAATCCTGCCACGGACATTAGTTCCAGGGCAGTAATTCCCTTTCCAATGTTCCCTTACCCACTCTAAACCACTGTTTGGACACTTGATCCTCAGTGTTTTGGAGGACAAGCAACCTAGAAGGGTCACTAGATCTGTTGTTGCTTGATTTCCTTTGTACTCCTTTGTACTCCTTTGACTGGAGGTACAGTTGAGAAGGTCCCTAATGAATATTAAAAAGACAACTGGAGATACGACAGAACCCTGAGGAACACAGGAGTTGATTGGTTGAGGAAGTGAACGATGGCCGTTCACAACCGCAGCCATAGAACGGCCAGAAAGGAAATTCAAGATGAATTCACAGACGGAGGGAGAGAAACCGAAGGAGGGTAGTTTAGAAATTAGAGATTTGTGTTAGACTCTATCGAAGGCCTTCGATATGTCAAGTGTAATAGAAAAGGTGTCACTAAAGTCCCGAAAGGAGGATGACCAAGAGTTAGTAAGATTTTAAAGTAGACCACCAGTAGAGCAACCCCAAAGGAAGCCATACTAGCGATATTTGAGTAGATTATGAAAACAGAAAGTATTAAGTAATTTTGAAGTAAGATTAGTTTTAAAAACTTTAGAGATGCAAGAAATGAGAGCAATTGGACGATAGTTGCAGGGTTGAGAGTGGTCACCCTTCTTTGGGACAGGTTGAATGAGAGCAGACTTCTAGCAAGAAGGGAAGATGTTAGAGGAGAAACAGAGACGGAAGAGTTTGCCTAGGCAGGAAGTCAGCACGGAAGCACAGTTTTTGAGTACAACAGGAGTTGTACGCCTTCTTAGTATTAAACCCAGAGAGGAGAGAAAGTACATCTTCATAAGAGATTATGATATTAGGCATAAGTAGGAGAGAGGGGGTTGGAGAGGGAGGAATATCACCGGAATCATCCAAGGTTGAGTTTTTAGCGAAAGTTTGGGCAAAGAGTTCAGCTTTTTCAGAGGAAGAAGTGATGGTGGTGCCATCAGAGGGGAAAAGGGGAGGGAAAGAAGAGGAAGAAATATTGTATGAGAGGTTTTTTGGCTAGATTCCAGAAAGCTTGGCAGGAGACACAGTTGGATAGTTCAGTGCACTTTTTATTGATGAAAGATTGTTTGGCGAGTCGAAGAACAGATTTGGCTTGATTCCAGGCAGAAACATAGGACGAATGAGACTCTTGAGTTTGAAGGTGACAGTACCGTATGAA
Source organism: Paralithodes platypus (assembly GCA_032716605.1). Taxonomy (NCBI): domain Eukaryota; kingdom Metazoa; phylum Arthropoda; class Malacostraca; order Decapoda; family Lithodidae; genus Paralithodes; species Paralithodes platypus. Next base: position 6,561,931 of record CM064556.1, read on the forward strand.
AACTTTCTCCTTATTGTGGACAGCAGTAGAACAAGTGTGAGTAAACAAAGATAATTTTGGCCTTAGTCTGAGAGAAAGAAAACAGACTGTATGCCTCCATGCCTGAGAGGATTACCTCGGTAATGCGTTCAGTACTCTCCGAGGGTCCCCGGCCATGGAAGCAAAAAATATTCCACAAAAAATCAAAGAAGTGCTGCAGAAGATCCTACCAGTTGGCAGCGCCAAAGAGCTATAAGCGCCGCCGGCTGGGATGATTGGGTGGCTTTACTGGAGAGATATAATAGGACAGGTGAAAGAGATAAGGTAAGAGAATGGAGGAGCCCAGCAGCGAGAAAAGGTTTACAGCACAAGCAAAAGGCTTAGAGGGTAGAAATAAGACAAGGATGTTGATCCAAACCCCTAGTCGGTCAGGGATACGTGTAGGGTGCTGGACTAACTGCTCAGGTCATTTAGGTAAGTAAAGATAAAGATACCAACTTCTATTAGAGATAGTTGTATTCTCTATACTGTCTGTCATGGGTCCTGATGTGCCGAGGGGGAGGTGTTGAGAGAATACAAAAACCAGGTGTACAAGTTTATTATTTAATTAGGTAGGTTGATATGCATATATATTATTATTCATAAACACAAGGTCAATGCATAGGCAAAGATCAACATAGGAGGAGGTGTTTGTGAGAGCTAGCTGTATTATTTTCTGTGTAAATGAGGCACAGAACTACCTCACTTTATTGTCTAGCTCCCACAAGTTCTTCCTAAACTGCATCCAATCGTTTAGCCTGAATAAAGTGAAGAAACGCATCACCGAATACTGAAAGGGTTAATATGAGTTAGCCATGTTGGTTAGGATTTCAAGGGTAGCTGATGGTGCATCTCAAGGTTAACACTATATGGGAAGACATTTGGGGGGCTCAACCTATTCCTAGAGAGAACACGAACACCTAATACTATAATTTTAAAATTATTATTAGCTTATAATGGTTTAAAGTGATCCGTTTCAGAAGATGTCAATTTTTGTTATCTTGCTCCGAGTACTGTTTGAGGATTTTTTGTCTGTCTGCTGGTATGTTTACAATAATATTTACGTAATATCTCTAGAAATAACTGATTGAATTAAGGGGAATTTTTGCATTTTCTGGAGCCCTTCTGCTTCATTTGCACTTCTATTGCACTAGAAATATCGAAAGCCTTCGATAGAGTCTGGCACAAATCTTTAATTTCTAACCTACCCTCCTTCGGTTTCTATCCCTCTATCTGTGCCTTTGTCTCTAATTTCCTTTCTGGCTGTTCCATAGCTGCGGTTGTGGACGGCCATCGCTCACTTCCTCACCCTATAAACTTCGGTGTTCCTCAGGGCTCTGTCCTATCTCCTATTCTCTTTCTAATTTTTATAAATGATCTTCTCAATTGTACATCCAATCCCATCCATTCATATGCAGACGACTCAACCTTACACTACTCCATTAGTTTTTCAGAACGCCCAAGCCAGCAATTCCTCAACGACAAACGGAATGAAGCCATAGAACACTTAAATTCTGATCTAACTACTATCTCCAATTGGGGCAGAGAAAACCTTCTTACCTTTATTGCTTCCAAAACCCAATATCTCCATCTATCTACCCGTCAGGAACTCCCAGCGGACTATCCCTTATTCTTCAACAATACAAAAATCATTCCTTCATCTTCTCTCAATATTCTTGGTGTCTCTTTTTCTTCTGCTCTCAGTTGGAAGGACCATATTACCAGTCTTGCTAAGGCAGCCTCCCAGCAGAAGCTGGGTGTGCTCAACCGCCTTAGGGGGTTCATTACCCCTGGACAGCTTCTTGCTCTGTACAGGGGCATAGTGCATCCTTGTATTGAGTATTGTTCACATGTGTGGGGAGGTTCCTCTCACACCACTGTCCTAGACAAAGTTGAAAGGAATGCCTTTCGTATCATTAACTCCTGCCCACTCACCAATTCTCTGCAATCTCTCTCTCTCTCTGCCGCAATGTTGCATCTCTCTCGCTATTCTATCGCTACTATAATAATCAGTGTTCCTCAGAGCTTTCCCAGTGTATACCACCTCCTTTACGTAGGGCACGTGGTACCCGTCTTGCAACACAATACCACCTCTACTCTGTGCAACTCTCCAACCCAAGAGTGAAACGTTACTCTCAAACTTTCTTCTATTCAACAGCTGAGCTCTGGAACTCTCTCCCAGAATCAGTCTCTCCCTCTTCCTATGGCTTAAATTGCTTCAAACTCCGTGTGTCCAGGCATTTTGGCTCGAACGTCCCTTGATTTTGGCCCTGTCACTCTTTCAACTATGGGGGAGGCACTCGCTATAGGCAGTTCTGCGTTTTGCCTCCCTCACTCACATAGAAAAAAAAAATATTCAGACCCATTAACTTTGAGATTTCAAAACTATCAAAAATTATCAAACTAATGGGCCCATTAGTTTGATAATTTTTTTGCCAATAATAAAACCTTGCCAGCCATTTAGGTGTCGATTGTTTTCTTGGCGAGCGATGTCAAACATGTAATTTGAGAGGAAATGGCCTTCGGCCGGGTCATTCATCTACCGAAATAAGTATAAATTTATCTTGAACGGGGTCTTTGGGTATATATTTTAAGCTTGATGCAGGTCTACGGAACAAACTAAAAATCCCCCTTAACGTGACCGGTTAAATAGACTAGTTTATATGGATGGTTAGTGAAAGCGTGTGACCTATTAACATATTAGTTTATATTTTAATGATTTGGCGAGGAGATTTTTGTTTATTAATTTATTTTTGTTTTAATATTTAATTATATTTTTTAGTTTCCTCCCAAGACCTCTCTATCAAGCTTAAAGCAAATATCCTCAAAACACACCTTCGAGATAAATGTGTGCATTTTTCGGTAGAAAAATGCCTCGGCCAAGGGCCGGTTCCTTCTATATAGCAGGCTTGCTTGCGTTCAGTAGGAAAAACATCAATACGTAAATAGCACCAAACTAATGGGCAAATGTCTTAAAATTTCAAAGCTTATGGGGCTAAGCATGGAGGAGAAGGGGCCAAAAAAAAAACACCCCCTTAAGTACAACTTTTATCCCAATGAGAGAAGTGTAATGTATAACAATTGTTGGGATATAAAAGCATACTGCACTTGTTTGACAAAAGCAACAAATAATCCTCTAAAAGATTCACATATCATCTGCTTCGTCTTATATAACGGGGCAAAGAACTCCTTACCTTTTTTATTTGTCTAACACCAGCCCATTTTCTACAACGTCATGCTGATTTAACTTGAAATAACACTGCATACGATATATACAACTTATTTATAAATAACACTGCATACGATATATACAACTTATTTATAAATAACACTGCATACGATATATACAACTTATTTATACATTTTTCAAAACGACAGAGAAGTGTTCCAGTTGATCGCTACAAATTATTCTGCACATAAATCGTAATGTTTTAAATACAACAATGTTTTCATGTGTGGCTATTACTAGACGATTTGCTTAAACTTAGCAGTAAAACTAGCTTCTTGAAAGTATTAGTATTAAGAAGGATCTGTATAAAAACTTGGGAAGCTACCTTATTCTAACAAAAATGTATTCATACGATTTTATTCGGCTTACGAAGGACCAATCGTAGTGGAACAGTTAATTGGTGTAGACACAGGCTAAGTCGAGATACCACCCGCATGGTTTATCAACCCCTTACATAACCCCCATACCATCTCGAATTTCTCTTGCATCAAGGAAGTAATCGGTGGTACTCAAGGCTCACTTCCAAGTATATAATTGGATGGGCTATCGTTCTTCATAGTGAGAAGTATAGTGCGCATAAATGGTCAAACAAATATCTTGTTTGATAGACTATTTATGTGTTTTACATTTCTTGACTATTTTATTGGCACACGCAGTTCAATTGTAGGCGGGGGACTGTTTAATATACAACAGTTAGTTTGAAAGTGATACATGTTTTCATTTATCAACAGTGTGTTGAGCATTACATGTGCAATGGGTATTATCATGACACATATTAAAAATCACAATAGTAGAGTTGGATTTAGATTTTCGTGCTAGACTTCTCAAATATATAAACATGAAGCAATAATTATACACTATGATATGTCCCATCTGAAATGTGTAGTGTACCAGTAGCTTCTGACCACTGCTGTACGTCCAGGTGTGTATGTGTTCGGATGCTCAAATGTTTATACTTTATAATGATGTACTATGAAAATTGTGTTTGTTGCAAATCGGTAAAGATATATACAGTATATACCTATACAGAATACTTGTCCAGTTATCAACACCGATATTTTTACTCTGCTTAAATTCATCTCAACACATCCAAAATTAAAAGTCGATTTATCAAGTCTAGTCTCTCTCCTTCAGCCCCAGTGTTGTTCAACTGTCAAGTGGCTCCAAGAAGGCTTTGAGGCAAATAAACACACTAAAATATTGCGTTCAGAATCTAGACTCTCTCCCCCCACTCTCTCTCTCTCTCTCCTTCAAGCAACATATCTCCTAAGGAAATTCCCTCAACAAATATTGAAGTACATTCGCACATTGATATATATCAATGTGCGAATGTACTTCAATATTTGTTGAGGGAATTTCATTAGATGTGTTGCTTGAAGGAAGGAGAGAGAGAGAGAGAGAGAGAGAGAGAGAGAGAGAGAGAGAGAGAGAGAGAGAGAGAGAGAGAGAGAGAGAGAGAGAGAGAGAGAGAGAGAGAGAGACTAGATTCTGAACGCAATATTTGAGTGTGTCAATTGAAGATACACCTACTGAACCAACCTTGAAGTTTACATGGTATTTTTTTTAGGAATTTCCTTAGGGGGCGTGGCGGGCGCGGACTAACCAGATGTTGGCCAAAATGTATTCACTTCGATGGGGGAATGGAATGAAGGTAATGGACAATTCTATCTTAATCCGTTGAATAGTATCTGAACAATCATGCTTCCAAACATAACAAAAAAACAGACAAACATACACACACAACAACGGTTACAAAATATCGGTAATACTCCATTGTGGCCGGAATATTGAAGAAGTACTTACCCCCCAAACAAATCCGAACCAAAACAATAAACAACCTAACTCCCTTCCCACCTACTGTCCGACAGTAGCTCCCTGGCGTTGAAGGTGGCGCGACGCACGGCTCCTCGTCCCCTACAATTACCCAGCCAGCCGTGAACCGTGTTGATACCATCATCCATTAATCCCTTACACGACTTTATCATTAATTTTCCTGGGAGCCGCTCGCTAGTTTTATTTTTATCCTAGCGAGATGGGGCTGCACGTATGGAGGCAAGTTAAAACGGCCAGGAACCTAAATGTCCACACTCCAAAATAACCACTATCAGAACGGCTACAACCACAATTTTTTTTAGGATAGGGTAAGTTAAGTTTAGTTAGATTAGGTTAGGCAAAAACACAATGGCCACCTCGGTTTGCGGTCAATATGATTTTAATACAATTGTACAGCCACGCTCAAATTCGCATTCTTATGTTCTCAAGTTGCAAAACTACTTTCCTCTCCTAACAAATGACTACTCAACAAAACTTAATATAACTTTAATATAAAGGTTGTGTTCATGATTGGAGTGCATATGTCAACACCGATATTAGTCAGCCTTGCATAACCTGAACTCGATATAGTCCATTTAAATGTAACAATCCAGCATGAAGAACAACAACACTGCATAAAGTGTTTGTAGGGAGTCAGACAGAAAAGGGGATGAAGTTGCCTATGTACAGTCGGAAACAAAAGTGTTTTAACATTATAGCAAACTTAACTTACATTTCCTCTAATTGTAGGTGATATACCTCCATTAAATACACACACAAATATTGTATAACCATATTTTACTATGACCTGGGAGTACATCAGTTCTATATCTGGCGTTATAGGTTTCATGACTTTTAACCTCGACTGTACAAATGTCCCTAACCGAATTGGATAAAATATATGTGAGCCGCCCATCTTCCCTCTGGTAGGTGATGCCCTTTAATTACATTCCGATCCATCTCTATCTCAACCGATATCTCTTGGGAGTTGATGGGAGTGAGGGGGGGGGGGGGGGAGTCATATTTATTGTATTTGGTTAGTATTTAAATTTATTATTGCTTATTTTAATATAAAGCTTATTCCCACTTTGGCAAGATAGCGCTAATTTAAAGGACTTAAGAGAATACAAAAACAATTCCTTTTGTTCAAGAACTGCTTTTGTCTATTTTGTAAAGGGGGTCTTGGGAGTATTTTAAAGCTTGATGGAGGTCTAAGGAACAAACTAGACAATATATAAATAATAATAATAATAATAATAATAATTGTGGTGCCAAATTTACCAGGCCATCCCCCAAGAGTTGTAAAGTGTGAATATCCGTCAAAACAGCAAGCAGAGGAGAGGTGTGCCTTTGCAAACCCCACAGCCAATCAGTGCACGGCATTGCCTGGGAGAATGGAGGAGTTCTACCAGTCGCCTAGCTCCTCCCACCAGCGTGCTGATTGGTCGGTTGGATACCCACTGCCTTCACCACTGTCCTACACTCCGTATCCCGTCAATAACAAGTTTATTTCCTTTGGGCAAGCTTCTTACTCCTGTAAGCCCTGAGAAAACAAGGAATAACAACTGCTGGGACACTATTATGAAGAAGGGAAGTTAAGCAAGAAGTAGTGGATCAAAGCAGTCTGCCCAGCTCAACCAATCAGCATGCTTGCTGATGTGACGGGCGGGTATATATGGAGGGGTCGGAGGATCAAGGGGCCAGGGGCAACCCTGCCTAACGCTTGCAACCCTGATAATAGATCAGAAGGTTAAGCAACGTAGGGTCTGGTCAGTAGTTGGATGGGTGACCGCGCTTGGGGTGATTGCACCCGGTACCGACATTGACCAGATGCTGCCCTAGGGGTGGGTGAAATTTCCCTGGCTTGCCACCAGGGTTCAAGTAGCCCAGGAGTGTTGAACAAACTCCATTCCCTGTCAGTTCCGTCTCACTCAGACGAAAATGAGTACCTGGATTCATGGTGGCTAAAATGAATTCAGGGGCCTGATTGGTGGCTTCCTACAACCAATCAACACACGAGACTGAGAACTTGGTTAGCCACCAGGATTGCTCAGTGGCCATTGGGCAGGCCTTCTCTCGTGTTCGCCTCGTCCCACCCATACGTTAAACTGGGTACCTGGAGTGTAAAATCGGCCTTGGCGTAGGTCGTATCACTAGGGTAAATTTGATTACTTGTTTCACCTTTCCTATATACTTCCGTTCCCTATGTGTTGTCCGTCCTGTCCCCTCTCGAAAAGTATCCTCAAACTGTCTCTCCAACAAAAAACCAGCTCACGCAAGTTGGGTTAAGCCCCGACGCCTTCATCTCCTACTAAAATTCACTTCCTCACCCCCTACTACTTCCTCTGTACCAACTCTAGTATTCGAAGCATAAGAGTGATCAAATTTTTATTACTTGTTTCACCTTTCCTATATACTTCCGTCCGTTCCGATCAAGGGGCAACCCTGCCTAACGCTTGCAACCCTGATAATAGATCAGAAAGGTTAAGCAACGTAGGGTCTGGTCAGTAGTTGGGTGGGTGACCGCACCTGGTACCAGCACAGCAGTTGCTGGGTGGGTTTGGCATGTTGTCCTGCTCCAGCAAAGGCAGTAGCTGGTTGGGTGATTGCACCCAGTACCAACATTGACCAGATGTTGCCCTAGGGGTGGGTGAAATTTCCCTGGCTTGCCACCAGGGTTCAAGCAGCCCAGGAGTGTTGAACAAACTCCATTCCCTGTCAGTTCCGTCTCACTCAGACGAAAATGAGTACCTGGATTCATGGTGGCTAAAATGAATTCAGGGGCCTGATTAGGTGGCTTCCTACAACCAATCAACACACGAGACTGAGAACTTGGTTAGCCACCAGGATTGCTCAGTGGCCATTGGGCAGGCCTTCTCTGGTATTCGCCTCGTCCCACCCATACGTTAAACTGGGTACCTGGAGTGTAAAATCGGCCTTGGCGTAGGTCGTATCACTAGGGTAAATTTGATTACTTGCTTCACCTTTCCTATATACTTCCGTTCCCTATGTGTTGTCCGTCCTGTCCCCTTTCGAAAAGTATCCTCAAACTGTCTCTCCAACAAAAACCAGCTCACGCAAGTTGGGTCAAGCCCCGACGCCTTCATCTCCTACTAAAATTCACTTCCTCACCCCCTACTACTTCCTCTGTACCAACTCTAGTATTCGAAGCATAAGAGTGATCAAAATTATTACTTGCTTCACCTTTCCTATATACTTCCGTTCCGTTCCATGCGTTTCATGTCAATTTCTTCAAACCCAATTCAAGTCCCATGTCAATCTCATTTTAACTACTCACAAGCAAACTGGGAAGAATTCAAAAACATTTTATCAGAAGACAACTACATACACGACTATGAGGGACAACACTACACACACATAGACCAACAAATTGAGAACCTACAGAACAAAATCATAAATGCAGCCAACACAACCATCCCAAAAACTACATACAAAATCAAACATACTTTCAGACCCTCCATCAGAACACAACGACTCCTAGTGTGCTATCGTCGTCGATTCGAACAGAACAAACACAACCACATACCAGGCCGAGTACGTTACGATCTCTCCAACCTCAGAACTCACATCCTCAACAGCCTGCAATCTGATCATGATGCTCACTGGACTCACCTAGTACACTCAGCAGAACAAAACAGGAAAACTAAGCCCTGGGAATTCTGGCAACATATAAAACGTTTAAAAGGTAATACCACTCCCAGAACATCCTCCCTCACTGTTAATGGCAACAAAATTACTGATCCTAGGGCTATCACAGATACATTTAAACAGACATGGCAACAAGTATACCACCCACACCCCATTGAAAGGCCTGCCGAACAACACATCCGCAATATAGAACAACATCTCACTACCATCCCTGACAACATCTCCCATGACACACACATTAACCTAAACACACTTGACCCTCAAAACATACTCACTGCTCCCATTGTGCCAGACGAAGTCAAATTCATCCTGTCTAAAGCACGGAGAAAGGCGCCTGGTGCCACGGGTATTAATCACCACCTTGTAAAGCACCTACCTAACACTTTCATAACAGCACTCACTCGCCTCTACAACGCCATCCTGGCATCAGGCTACTTTCCCGTCTGCTTCAAGACAGCGACCATTATCCTCATTCCCAAGAAAAACCAAGACAAGACTAATCCACTAAACTACAGACCCATTAGTCTACTTGAGACTCTTGGGAAGACTCTAGAACGTATCATAAACCACCGACTCAGACTATTTCTCGAAGACGAAGGACTCCTCACGAACATGCAATTTGGTTTTAGACAACACAGATCGACACAAGAAGCACTAAACATTATCACAAACTACCTTCACATAAACAAACAGTCCAGACGAAAAAACAAGACAGCCTTAATTACAAAAGACATAAAACGAGCTTTTGACACAGTGTGGCACGAAGGCTTGAAGTACAAAATCTGCGAAAATTTCAACTTCCCATTAATTACTCAGAAACTTCTCTGCAACTTTTTGGATAATAGAACAGCCAAAATTAAGTTTTCTAATCTTTATTCAGATTCATTTCCACTAAACGCAGGCGTACCTCAAGGCTCAGTGCTCGCTCCTACCCTCTACATCCTATACACAAATGACTTTCCCAACCCCACTCACAATGACTCTCTCACAGTAATGTACGCAGACGATGTGACGCAAATAATAAGAGCAGACACAATAGACGCATTGACAAACAAAGCTCAAAGAGAACTTGACAAAGTAGCACAATGGGAGCAAAAATGGCGGATTCAGGCTCATCCTCAAAAATCACACGTCACATACTTTGCCAAGGGACATCTCCGCCCAAGACCCTTATTCCAGAACTCCCGAGCACCTGTCCGTAACCGCACACAAATAAATGTCTCTCCCACAAACAAAGTACTCGGCCTCACATTCGACAAAAACATCCGATTCCACAAACAAGCACAAACTTCCATTGCCATTGCATCAAAATCACTACAAACCATCTATCGTTTCAGAAATGCCTCAATAAAAACCAAGCTTCACTTATACAAAGCACTTATAAGACCTCTTTTGTGCTACGTCCCACTCAGCATTTCACTTTCGGCCCCTACCAACCAACTAAAATATCAAAGATTACAAAATAAAGCACTGAGGTGGATGTTCGGGACTCAGTGGTATGAGTTCCAGACGGCACAACATCTTCACAATCTAGCCCACATCCCCCCTCTAAATACTTATTGGCAGCAATTAGCAGAAAAACAAATTATAAAACTTGAGACCTTTCATGATAACTTCATCCAAATTTTCAACATAATTTTACACCGCCCCATGTCAAACCTCCTTCACCCCAACAACAGAGAGGCACCCATTCCAATATTCACTTAAAATCAGGATTGGTAGAGGAGGTGGGTCATGCCGGCTCGTCCACAGTCCAGCCTCCCTACCACTCCTGACCTAGATTCCTAGCTTCACTTCCCATTAAAATGTATAATTTCACAGACAAAGTACAAGACAACAACCTTTTAACGTAACTCCTATAATAATAACAGTACAGCCTTCTTACAGGTTCTGCCACTGACAGACTTCCCCAGCAGTACCCCTTTTGACTCAATGCCACCCAAAATTACCTCCCCCTATACCATTTTCGAATACTACCACCCAAAAATACAACCCCAAAACATGCAAGCACTTTCGATCTTATACCATCCAAAATTAACTTGCTCCCCATCCCTTGCCCCCTTCTTGGCAAGCCATCCTGAATCACTAAAGTAACTTCTCCAACTAAATCAACTCAACCCCAGCTCAATTATTCAACTCACGCACGTTGGGTCAAGCCCCGACACCCTATTTCTCCCACTATTATCACTGTCTCTCCTACTTAACCAATAAAAACTTCCCTTCTTTCACCCTCACCCACCTTTTCTATATTCATTCATTCATTCATTCATTCGAAGCATAAGAGTGATCAAAATTATTACTTGCTTCACCTTTCCTATATACTTCCGTTCCGTTCCGTTCCGTTGGTGGCTTCACACACTTCGAGGTGGTACTTGGTGACGCTCTGGTCTCTCTCACAGGCCTGTAGCCCCCCCCCCATCTACAAGCGGAAGAAGTAAGAAGAAAGAAGGAAGAAGAAAGAAGAAAGGAGGTCTTCAAGCAGCAGTAGAAGAAGAAGAAGATGGACGAGTTGAGGACCAGAAAAACCTAGCCCCAACGCTTCCTCCATCAGTTCTCTCTCCTCCTCCAATCGACACCTCGATCTGCGCTCGCCCGGCCAATCAGCTCACTGCATCTCACCTCATATCTCATCATCATCCTTGTCCATTCTCATTACTTTCCTATACTCTTATCTTTTCCCCAAAACCTTTCCCACTACTTTTCCTTTTCTAAATTATTAAATATTACCCACTACCGCCCATTAGAAGCCCACTTGTAGTACGACGCCGAACCCTGAAGGCATTGCCATGAAGGGGGGGGGGGGGTTTAGCCCCTGGTTATAGGAGGCAAGTGGGTAGGGTTTATACTTCAAGTAGGTTAGGGTCTGGTGACATAGGCTTGCCTACAGTCCAAGGACATAGGTAGGAGTTAGGTTTTTTCTGGGGACATCCCATAGGGGTGCCCCCTGGGTACAGTTTTAAAATTCTCCATAAAAATGTTCAATTAACTCTACCTCCCTAACTTGTTATTTTCCCCATTCATTTTCACTTTTCTTATAGTTAGAAATTAAACTTGTTTCTCCCAATGATTCAGTATGGCACTGTATGTTAAATTTAAATGCATTAACAATCCCCCTGATGACCCAGGCTCTCACATATTTAGTATCACTCAAACCCAAATAGTCAGAGTTTTCAAAAATCTCAATGTAATCAAAATAAGACTTGCTTCACAAGAAGATCTTGATGCATATCTCAACCCCGCCACTCTAAAGAAACTCCAATCTGCTGGTTATGAACTAGTCCTCTCCCCAGAACTAAAAGCTGCCTGTACAGTCAAAATTCTGCACCCTGACAAGAACATCTTCAACAAAGACGAAGATGAGATTGCCAGGGAAATTTCCAAGAAAAACTCCATCACTGTCTGTGAAGTATATAAAACCCAACGTCAAGCCCTCAAAATTCGATGTGCCTCCCCTCAGGAGGCCAGTAAGCTTCTAAAAACAGGTCTCAAGGCATTTCATGTGATTTTGCCGCCTGATTTTCTGACCCCTGAGTCCTGGATCAATCTCAGGCAGTGCTATAACTGTTATGCTTACGGACATCCCACAGCCCAATGTCAAAAAACAGTAACTTGCTCTCGTTGTGCTGAGTCAGGGCACTCATTTACCACCTGCTCTTCAATCACTCTGAAATGCTCAAACTGCAATGGCCCTCACATTGCAATCAGTGCCGAATGTCCCTTCCGTCTCAATGTCTTAAAAGACACTAGAAAAAACGCAAAGGCCACTCCAACCAATCCCAACCAAACACGTCCTTTATTCTCATCCCACCCAGTCACTGCCAAATCATATGCTTCAGCGAGCACCTCACACTCCTCAATCCTCCCCCCCTACCCCACCCAACATCAATCCTCCCGGCCCATTGTTCAACCGCGAAATATTCGCCCAAACTTCAGTCCTTGTTAATGTTGCACTCCACCTCACGAACCAAAAAGTCACCCCACAGTTTAACAAGCTACTAAATGATGGCCTGACTGCCCACAATCTCCCTGCCATCATGATCCCTGAGTCTTGGTTCCAGCATAGCAAGAACTCTCATAATCCATCTCTCTCAGCCACTCCTCTTCCTATTCCACTACCCTCAACCTCTACCTCCAACTCATCCTCCACTACCCCTATTCCTCAACCCCCAAGCACCAACGAAATCCCTGAAATGTCAATCCCTCTCACCACTGAAAATGAACCTCAAGATCTCCCTACCCAAACCCCCCCCCTCACAAATGTCACTGACCCAACTCTCAATGCATCTGACCCTGACCTTCCTAACCTTACTACCCCAACATCCTTCATGCCTCCCCCACCCCCTCCTACACCAAAAACGCCCACCATTCCTCCCCAATCTCCTCTAAAACGAAAACCCACCAGTCCAGCTGAGATATCCTCCCCTGAATTAAACCGTTCTCGGTCAAAGTCACGTAAAGTCGAAACCCCAAGAAAAAACACCAAATCTACCTCCAAATCTCCATCTTTTGGAGGAGTCCGCTCCTCATCCTCTCCCTCTCCAACCCGGGCCCCACCATCCCCCCACTTCCCCACACATAGCTCACTTCACGATACCCCATCATGTTAAGAGTCATCCAATTCAACATAAGACACTACTACAATAACAGACACCTACTCACACAATTAATTTTAGATAATGACCCAGACATAATACTAATTAACAGCACCTGTACGTACAACACACATAAAATTAGATTCTTTGGTTACACAACACGACAGACCGACGGCGATGCCAACGATGGAGTTGCAATCATGATAAAAAGCACCATTCAACACGAATTCATCACAGACTGGACATACAAGCATTTCCTTGCAGTTAAAACACACACAACACTCGGACCCCTCATAGTTGCCACCACATATGTCAGACCCAATACCTACATCCCTTACACAGACTTAAATACCTTATTCAATAACAATGCACCTACACTTATACTTGCAGACTTTAACGCTAGACACCAAGCTTTCCAACATAATACCATTAATCAACGTGGAATTCAACTATTAGCACTACACAACCACAAAAGATTAACTTTTCAAGGCCCAGATTTCAACACAGTTTTCACACCAAACGGTAATGGTAAACCTGGCTTAATTTTTTCAAACCAAGCTTTTAATATATTCCATCATGATATTTCCCCAGGGCCACTTTCAGGATCAGATCACATCCCAGTTTTCATGTCAATTTCTTCAAACCCAATTCAAGTCCCATGTCAATCTCATTTTAACTACTCACAAGCAAACTGGGAAGAATTCAAAAATATTTTATCAGAAGACAACTACATACACGACTATGAGGGACAACACTACACACACATAGACCAACAAATTGAGAACCTACAGAACAAAATCATAAATGCAGCCAACACAACCATCCCAAAAACTACATACAAAATCAAACACACTTTCAGACCCTCCATCAGAACACAACGACTCCTAGTGTGCTATCGTCGTCGATTCGAACAGAACAAACACAACCACATACCAGGCCGAGTACGTTACGATCTCTCCAACCTCAGAACTCACATCCTTAACAGCCTGCAATCTGATCATGATGCTCACTGGACTCACCTAGTACACTCAGCAGAACAAAACAGGAAAACTAAGCCCTGGGAATTCTGGCAACATATAAAACGTTTAAAAGGTAATACCACTCCCAGAACATCCTCCCTCACTGTTAATGGCAACAAAATTACTGATCCTAGGGCTATCACAGATACATTTAAACAGACATGGCAACAAGTATACCACCCCCACCCCATTGAAAGGCCTGCCGAACAACACATCCGCAATATAGAACAACATCTCACTACCATCCCTGACAACATCTCCCATGACACACACATTAACCTAAACACACTTGACCCTCAAAACATACTCACTGCTCCCATTGTGCCAGACGAAGTCAAATTCATCCTGTCTAAAACACGGAGAAAGGCGCCTGGTGCCACGGGTATTAATCACCACCTTGTAAAGCACCTACCTAACACTTTCATAACAGCACTCACTCGCCTCTACAACGCCATCCTGGCATCAGGCTACTTTCCCGTCTGCTTCAAGACAGCGACCATTATCCTCATTCCCAAGAAAAACCAAGACAAGACTAATCCACTAAACTACAGACCCATTAGTCTACTTGAGACTCTTGGGAAGACTCTAGAACGTATCATAAACCACCGACTCAGACTATTTCTCGAAGACGAAGGACTCCTCACGAACATGCAATTTGGTTTTAGACAACACAGATCGACACAAGAAGCACTAAACATTATCACAAACTACCTTCACATAAACAAACAGTCCAGACGAAAAAACAAGACAGCCTTAATTACAAAAGACATAAAACGAGCTTTTGACACAGTGTGGCACGAAGGCTTGAAGTACAAAATCTGCGAAAATTTCAACTTCCCATTAATTACTCAGAAACTTCTCTGCAACTTTTTGGATAATAGAACAGCCAAAATTAAGTTTTCTAATCTTTATTCAGATTCATTTCCACTAAACGCAGGCGTACCTCAAGGCTCAGTGCTCGCTCCTACCCTCTACATCCTATACACAAATGACTTTCCCAACCCCACTCACAATGACTCTCTCACAGTAATGTACGCAGACGATGTGACGCAAATAATAAGAGCAGACACAATAGACGCATTGACAAACAGAGCTCAAAGAGAACTTGACAAAGTAGCACAATGGGAGCAAAAATGGCGGATTCAGGCTCATCCTCAAAAATCACACGTCACATACTTTGCCAAGGGACATCTCCGCCCAAGACCCTTATTCCAGAACTCCCGAGCACCTGTCCCTAACCGCACACAAATAAATGTCTCTCCCACAAACAAAGTACTCGGCCTCACATTCGACAAAAACATCCGATTCCACAAACAAGCACAAACTTCCATTGCCATTGCATCAAAATCACTACAAACCATCTATCGTTTCAGAAATGCCTCAATAAAAACCAAGCTTCACTTATACAAAGCACTTATAAGACCTCTTTTGTGCTACGTCCCACTCAGCATTTCACTTTCGGCCCCTACCAACCAACTAAAATATCAAAGAATACAAAATAAAGCACTGAGGTGGATGTTCGGGACTCAGTGGTATGAGTTCCAGACGGCACAACATCTTCACAATCTAGCCCACATCCCCCCTCTAAATACTTATTGGCAGCAATTAGCAGAAACACAAATTATAAAACTTGAGACCTTTCATGATAACTTCATCCAAATTTTCAACATAATTTTACACCGCCCCTTGTCAAACCTCCTTCACCCCAACAACAGAGAGGCACCCATTCCAATATTCACTTAAAATCAGGATTGGTAGAGGAGGTGGGTCATGCCGGCTCGTCCACAGTCCAGCCTCCCTACCACTCCTGACCTAGATTCCTAGCTTCACTTCCCATTAAAATGTATAATTTCACAGACAAAGTACAAGACAACAACCTTTTAACGTATCTCCTATAATAATAACAGTACAGCCTTCTTACAGGTTCTGCCACTGACAGACTTCCCCAGCAGTACCCCTTTTGACTCAATGCCACCCAAAATTACCTCCCCCTATACCATTTTCGAATACTACCACCCAAAAATACAACCCCAAAACATGCAAGCACTTTCGATCTTATACCATCCAAAATTAACTTGCTCCCCATCCCTTGCCCCCTTCTTGGCAAGCCATCCTGAATTACTAAAGTAACTTCTCCAACTAAATCAACTCAACCCCAGCTCAATTATTCAACTCACGCACGTTGGGTCAAGCCCCGACACCCTATTTCTCCCACTATTATCACTGTCACTCCTACTTAACCAATAAAAACTTCCCTTCTTTCACCCTCACCCACCTTTTCTATATTCATTCATTCATTCATTGGTGGCTTCCTACAACCAATCAACACACGAGACTGAGAACTTGGTTAGCCACCAGGATTGCTCAGTGGCCATTGGGCAGGCCTTCTCTCGTGTTCGCCTCGTCCCACCCATACGTTAAACTGGGTACCTGGAGTGTAAAATCGGCCTTGGCGTAGGTCGTATCACTAGGGTAAATTTGATTACTTGTTTCACCTTTCCTATATACTTCCGTTCCCTATGTGTTGTCCATCCTGTCCCCTCTCGAAAAGTATCCTCAAACTGTCTCTCCAACAAAAACCAGCTCACGCAAGTTGGGTCAAGCCCCGACGCCTTCATCTCCTACTAAAATTCACTTCCTCACCCCCTACTACTTCCTCTGTACCAACTCTAGTATTCGAAGCATAAGAGTGATCAAAATTATTACTTGTTTCACCTTTCCTATATACTTCCGTTCCGTCCGTTGGACTTCGACACTCTCTCCACCACCACCACTCCTGCAACACCAGCTGAGACCCTCTAGAAGATCGTGGAGTCTCTTCCATAGGAGTATGGAAAGGCTGAGGCTAGTGGAGGAGCTTTGAAGATGGCTGGGTGATGCTGATATTGGGGACTTGGGCATCTCCACCGGGGTCCCACACAGAATATCGTGTGCCCTCCTTTTGCCTGAGCCCCCGGAACACCATCAGCAGACCTCACCTTCAACAGAGTACCTCTTCCTTCACCTCAGTGGCAGTCCATCGCCAGTCGAGCCGAACACCGCTTCCAGAAAACACCAGAACATCAACCAGCCAAGCAAAACACCGCTAACTGTCACCACCACACACCATAACCTGGGACACCGCAGAACAACAACAAGTACCTGGGACACGGCAGAACACCTGGGGGATCCTCACACACATCATGGACCCCCCTGAACACCGCCAGAATCCCCGAATATCACCATCATCATCTAACAACATCAACAAGTTCCTGACCAAACATCGCCAGGAACACATGAACCAAAATGATTTGACAAAAAACAAACAAATGAATAAATAAACAAACAAATAATAATAAATATATAAATAAACATCCCTTTAACAACAGCAAGGTGGACGGCCCACTAACTTTTCTCTTCCACTGTATTTCATCTTTCCTACTTTCTCTTCCCGCCACCCACTCTGTGGTGCCTCTCTTCACCCCCCTACCTTAAAAAAAAAAAAAAAAAAAAAAAAAAAAAAAAAAAAAAAAAAAATGTAGACAGATATATTTGTTCATCATAAATCAATATCTAAATTCAACTCCAATTACTACCCATCCCTAGGAGAAGGTGAAAAAGTGGAATTCAACATCAAATCCGGGCAGAAAGGACCAGAAGCTCACCAAATCACTGGCCCTGGAGGTGCAGCAGTAAAAGGCTCACATCTTGCTCGCCGAAAACACCAAATCAGCAAGCCACCAAGAAACAACGAGGAACCTGACACCATGGCCAGTATATATGCCTGTATTCAAGCTGCCACAGTCATTGCTGGCCCCAACAAACATCATCTATGTCAGATAATCCCTCAAATACTCCAACATAACGGACTACCAACCATCTACATCCCTCCTGAAGTCTTGGTTTTTCGAAAACAGCAGAAGAAACCACGAAGGAAAGCAGAACAACACCCCAACATCACCACAGAAGATGACTCCTCCATCAACCTAGAAGACCTTGAGGAGGAGGACAATGCTGAAGAAGATGATGAAGACTACGAAGAAGATCCAGAAGAGGAAGAAGAAACTCCTGAACATCAAGAGAATACTCCTTCTCCTCAACCTCCAGTTCTAACCCCTCAAGCTAAAGCTGAACAAATGATGAGAGTCAAGAAGATACTTACCCCTCAAGTTGAAAAAAGGGTGAAGGAGAATCTTACAAAAGACCGTCTGGAATTTTACCAATTTACAGACGATCTTGAAAAACTTACTCCTGCTGAAATGAAAAAAAAGTACCCAAAAGACGACATAGAGATGGCAACTACACCTTCAGGAAGACGATTTTTCGCCACGACATACAACTTTGAAGATGAAATTTATGAGGCTCATCAAGAGTTATTAGATACCCAATAACTTGACAAATTAATCTCTTCTCCAGCACTGAACATCAAAATATCATTTTCTTTTACTACTATTTATCTATTTTATTTTTTGTATTATTATTTATTTTATTAGATTTAATTATTATTATTATTTTGGTTTTCCTTTTAATAATACAGTTGCCCTACCCTGAATAAAGCAAGGTGGTATGCCCACTAACTTTTAATCTACTACTTTATTTCAAAATTTCCTACTTTATCTTCCTGACCAAAACCTCTACTTTCCCCCCCTTCCCCCGCTAGGGGATTTAAAAAAAAAAAAAAAAAAAAAAAAAAAAAAAAGGGCAACCTCCACCACCACCACTCCTGCAACACCAGCTGAGACCCTCTAGAAGATCGTGGGGTCTCTTCCATAGGAGTATGGAGAGGCTGAGGCTGGTGGAGGAGCTTTGAAGATGGCTGGGTGATGCTGATATTGGGGACTTGGGCATTTCCACCGGGGTCCCACACAGAATTTCGTGTGCCCTCCTTTTGCCTGAGCCCCCGGAACACCATCAGCGGACCTCACCTTCAACAGAGTACCTCTTCCTTCACCTCAGTGGCAGTCCATCGTCAGTCGAGCAGAACACCGCCTCCAGAAAACACCAAAACATCAACCAGCCAAGCAAAACACCGCTAACCGTCACCACCACACACCATAACATGGGACACGGCAGAACACCTGGGGGATCCTCACACACATCATGGACCCCCCTGAACACCGCCAGAATCCCCGAATACCACCATCATCATCTATCAACATCAACAAGTTCCTGACCAAACATAGCCAGGAACACATGAACTAAAATGATTTGACAAAAAAACAAACAAATGAATAAAGAAAAAACACAAAAATAAATAATAATAAAATTGGCCCTACCTTGAACAAAGCAAGGTGGTATGCCCACTAACTTTTAATCTACTACTTTATTTCAAAATGTCCTACTTTATCTTCCTGACCAACACCTCTACTTTCCCCCCCCCCCTTCCCCCTCAAGGGGAATTAAAAAAAAAAAAAAAAAAAAAATAGGGGCAACCCTGCCTACACGCTTGCAACCCTGATAATAGATCAGAAAGGTTAAGCAACGTAGGGTCTGGTCGGTAGTTGGATGGGTGACCACGCCTGGTACAAGCACAGCAGATGCTGGGTGGGTTTGGCATGTTGTCCTGCTCCAGCAAAGGCAGTAGCTGGTTGGGTGATTGCACCCGGTACCAACATTGACCAGATGTTGCCCTAGGGGTGGGTGAAATTTCCCTGGCTTGTCACCAGGGTTCAAGTAGCCCAGGAGTGTTGAACAAACTCCATTCCTTGTCAGTTCCGTCTCACTCAGACGAAAATGAGTACCTGGATTCATGGTGGCTAAAATGAATTCAGGGGCCTGATTGGTGGCTTCCTACAACCAATCAACACATGAGACTGAGAACTTGGTTAAGCCACCAGGATTGCTCAGTGGTCATTGGGCAGGCCTTCTCTCGTGTTCGCCTCGTCCCACCCAAAAGTTAAACTGGGTACCTGGAGTGTAAAATCGGCCTTGGCGTAGGTCGTATCACTAGGGTAAATTTGATTATTTGCCTCACCTTTACTCTATACTTCCGTTCCGTTGTCCCCGTTCAGACCCAACACACACATACCTTACACCAATTTGAACACACTATTCAACAACAATGTATCCACACTCATCCTTGCAGACTTTAATGCTAAACATCACGCTTTTCAACACACTACCAACAACCCACACGGAACACAACTTCTAGCACTACACAACATTAAAAGACTAAATTTCCTTGGCCCAGATTTCCACACAGTTTTCACACACAATGGGTCTGGCAAGCCTGATCTCATTTTATCTAACAGCGCATTTATCCTTTTTCACCATCAAATTTCGCCAGGGCCTTTATCAGGATCTGATCACATCCCCATTTTCATGCAAATATCTTCAAATCCCATTTTAGTTCCATCTTCATCACATTACAATTACTCCAGGGCAAACTGGGATGAATTTCAACACATCTTATCACAACAAGATTACACAACTGACTATGAGGGATTACACTACACGAATCTAGATCAACAAATTGAACACTTACACAACACAATCATTAATGCTGCAAACACTACCATACCAAAAACATCTTACAAAGTCTGACACACATTCAGACCCTCCATACAATCACAAAGACTCCTTGTGTGCTATCGCCGTCGATTTGAACAAAATAAACAAAACTACACCTTAGGTCGAGTACGACATGACCTCTCACACCTCAGAAACCATATCCTAGACAGCCTGCATTCTGACCATGACAGCCAATGGACACACCTCATACGCACTGCTGAACAACACAGAAAAACAAAACCCTGGGAATTTTGGAAACATATAAAACGCTTAAAAGGCTACAATAACCCTACAACATCTTCACTCATTGTAAACGGTAACACCATCACTGATCGCAGGGAAATCACAGACGCCTTTAAAGACACATGGGCACACATATATCACCCACACCCTCCTGAAAGACCCGCCCAACAACACATTTGAGACATTGAACAACATGTCACTAATATTGCAGACAACATCTCTCACGATACACACATCAACACAGACTCACTTAACCCCGACAACTACCTCACTGCTCCCATTGTGCCCGACGAAGTTAAGCTCATTCTCTCTAAATCACGGAGGAAGGCGCCTGGTGCCTCGGATATAAACAATCACATTGCGAAGCACCTCCCAAACAAATTTTTGAATTCACTCACTTGCTTGTACAACGCCATCCTGGTGTCAGGCTACTTCCCCGTCTGCTTTAAGACTGCAACAATCATCCTCATCCCCAAGAAAAATCAAAATGACAAAAGACCCACTAAACTACAGACCCATTAGTCTACTTGAGACTCTTGGGAACTTTCGAAACAATCATGAATCGCCGACTCAGACTGTACCTCGAAGACGAAGGACTTCTCACTGACAAACAGTTTGGTTTCAGACCTCACAGATCCACTCAGGAAGCACTTAACATAATCACCAACTACATGCACATTAACAAACACTGCAGAAACAGAAAAAACGCGCATTTGACACTGTGTGGCACGTAGGCCTGAAGTACAAAATCTGCGAGAATTTCAATTTCCCTTTACCAATTAAAAAGCTTCTTTGCAACTTTTTGGATAACAGATCAGCCAAAATTAAATGTTCAAATCTCTATTCAGACTCATTTCCACTCCATGCAGGCGTACCTCAAGGCTCCGTGCTCGTACCTACACTGTACATTCTCTACACTAATGACATGCCAGATGCCATCAATAATGACTCTCTCACAATTACCTACGCTGACGACGTGCCACAACTTGTTAGGGCAAATACCATAGACGGTTTGACAAACAAAGCCAAGAGAGAGCTTGACCGAGTAGCACAATGGGAACAGAAATGGCGGATTCAGGCTCATCCTCGAAAATCCTTTATCACCTACATTTCCACTGGTTACCTCCGTCCTAGATCACTATTCCTCAACTCCCGCTGACCTCTTCCCGATCGTATCCCAGTAACTGTCTCACCCACTAACAAAGTCTAACCTTTGACAGAAAACAACACTTTCATCGTCATGCAAATAAAATTATCCCCATTGCTTCAAAATCCCTTCAATCAATTTTCCGTTTTCGAAATGCCTCCATCAAAACTAAACTGCATTTGTATAAAGCCCTAATTAGACCACTCCTTTGCTATGCCCCACTGACCAGCACTCTTTTGGCAAACTCCCACAAAATTAAACTCCAAAAAGTACAAAATAAAACACTGAGGTGGATCCATGGTACTCAGTGGTATGAGTTCCAAACATCGGAACACCTACATGAACTCTCCCGCATCCCTCCAATTAATGTTTATAATCATTTTCTGGCTAACAAACAACTTGAAAAACTTGAGACCTTTGATCACTTTGTCAAAATGTGTAATAATATTACTCAACCCATCCGTCCCTGGTCAAACCTCTTACACCCCATTAATAGAGAGGCTCCCAATCCCCTATTCACTTAAAATATCTTTGACACTCACGTACGTTGGGTCAAAACCCGACACCCTATTTCTCTCACTATTACCACTGTCTCTCCTACTTAACCAATAAAAACTTCCCTTCTTTCACCTTCACCCACCTTTTCTATATTCATTCATTCATTCATTGGCAAACCTTTTACATCCCATTAACAGGGAGGCTCCCAATCCCCTATTCACTTAAATAGCTTTGACACACCACAAACTCACACTAAATTTTTCACCATTCTTTTACTCACCCACCGGCCAAAATTTCTAAAAAATTACAAATTACACAATGTAAAGTAAGTTCTTCATAAAACAGTGCACCCACCTCCAAACTCGGCAGCTGACAGCTATGCCTTGCTGCCCCCCTTTAGACCCTTACCATCCAAAATTGCCAGGCCACTTTTTAGACCAGTTCCATCCAAGTTTGCCACCTATTATTTGCAACAGTTACCACTCTAAATTAATACACCTTATGCCTTTGCCACCCAAAATTTAGTCTCCACCCCTTCCTGCCATGCCATACTGAAGCTCTCCCAAAATGTACTCTCAATAATATCGACAGAGTCACAACCCTCCTCTCCCCCACCAACCCAAATTGTACAACTCACGCACGTTGGGTCAAACCCCGACACACTTTATCCTCCTACTTTAACACTTTCTCTCTTACTACACCAATAAAAAGTTCCCTTCTTTCACTCTCACCCACCTTTTTCTATATTCATTCATTCATTCGTTGGTGGCAGTGGCAACCCTGGCCTATGTGGTTGGCAACACTGGTTTCGATCAGCGGGGTTAAGCTGCGTAGGGTCTGGTCAGTAGCTGGATGGGTGACCGCCTGGTACCAGCACAGTAGTTGCTGGATGGGTTGTGGGGCCCGGTACCAGTAGCCTACAGCAGTAGCTGGATGGGTGAACGCCCGGTACCAGAACAGATCAGATGTTGCCACACATACAGGGGGTGGGTGAAATTTCCTTTTCTTGCCACCAGGGACCAAGTAGCCCAGGAGTGTTGAACAAACTCCAACCCTTGTGTAGTTCCGTCTCACTGAGACGAAAATTAGTACCTGGATTCGTTGTGGCTCAAATGAATCCAGGGACCTGATTGGTGGCTTCTTGCAACCAATCAAACACACGAGAATGAGAACTTGGTTAGCCACCAGGATTGCTCATAAGCCATTGGGCTTACTTTCTCTTGTGTTAACCTTGTCCCACCCAGACGTAAAAGAGGGTACCTGGAGTGTAAAATCGTCTTTGGCATGGTCGTATCCAGGGGTAAATTTATTACTTGTCTCACCTTTACTATATTCCCTGTCTATCTATGTTCGTCCGTCGTGTCTGTCCTTCCCTCCTTGTACAGAACCACAACTCACGCAGGTTGGTTCAAGCCCCGACGCCTTCATCTCCTACTACAATTAATTTCCTCACCCCCTACTACTTCCTCTGTCCCAACTCAAGTATTCGAGGCATTGGGGTGATCAAAATTATTACTTGTCTCACCTTTACTATATTCCCAGTCTGTGTTGGTGGCATTCACCGGCACCTACCAACTCGTATATAACACGCTGCTGCCTTCTGTTTGGTCACCATTCCATTCCACTCCAGCATGCCTGCCGAGACCTCCAGCACCACAACCACCCTTACTGGCCACGTTAAGTGGTATAATACTAAGAAAGGGTGTGGTTTCATCACACACAGTGGAGGGAACATCTTTGTCCATTCAACAGGCATTGAAAAGCACAACCCTTTCCATCCTGTGCCCTCTCTTGCCAACAAGGAGAGGGTATCATTCAGGATTAGGAAGACGAGAAGAGGAGAGGAGGCCACCAACGTTTTGGGCCCTGAAGGAGAGATCCTGAAGGGCTCTAGACATGGAAGAGTTAGGAGGGAGGAACACCATGCCACAGCAGTCACCAGTGACAACCTCCTGAAGTTAATCAAGGTGGTTGTCACAACAGCTACGGCCCGTTGCCAGGGGAACCATCATCTCCTGCAGGAGTACCTTCCAACTCTCCTGAAAGCAAACAACCTCCCAACCATCATCATCCCACCTCTTCCATCACCACTTCCATCACCACTTCCATTATCACTGGTATAACAGAATCTTGGCTCAATACAGTAGATAGAGACTTTTTAGCAGAGTATTCACTTCCCGGTTATGTAATGTTTGAGAAAAGTCGAATAAATAAAAATGGAGGTGGCGTTTTATTTTATATCAAAGAAAGTCTTAACCCGACCCTCTTGTCAAAACCTCAAATTGTGAACGTCGACACATCTTTTGTGCTAATAAAGAATAATAAAGGTACAAAAATAATACTTGCATTAATATACAGACCTCCAGCTCAATCAGTGCAAACTGACCGAGAAATTTATGAACAAATTGCAGATGTAAGTAACTCACAAGATACCGTATTTTTTGGCGACTTTAATTTACCTGTGACCAAGTGGGGCGATACTCTTACTTCACACTCCGGACATGACTTGTATACGAACTTGCAAGAGAGTTCGCTTTATCAATTTGTTCGAACACCGAACCGTGGTAATAACGTTCTTGACATTGTACTAGCAACAAAAGAAGAATTAATAGAGAATTTGAATGTTGGTGATGAATTCAGTAACAGCGACCATCGTACGATAACTTTCACTTTAAACTTTACTAGTAACTAACCAAATAGTAGCATCGAAAAAGTCCCTAATTTCAAGAAAGCAAACTTTCATAAACTTAGAGCTATGTTTAAAGAAACTGACTGGAGCTTTTTAATTAACAATAACGACATAAATACATCTTGGAAGTTATTCGAAACCACTTACCTAAAAGCAGTGCAAGACTGCATACCATCGAAAATACGGCGTCCAGGCCATAATAATAAGCCCAAATGGTGGAATAAAGATATTTCAAACTGCCTGCTTGCTAAAAAATTTGCCAATGATAGAGTAAAATCCTCACAAAATGACGAAGAACGGGTGAAATTTGTAGAGCTACGACGCAAAGCCAAAAAGTTAATTAAGCAAAGTAAAAAAACCCTAGAGTTACATATTGCGAATCAAAGTAAAACAAACCCGAAAGAATTCTATAGTTATATCAGAAAGAAAAAAGTAGTTACTTCAACTGTTGGACCGTTAGTCGATGAAAATGGAGAATACACCAAAGACGAAGTACAAATGAGTAATGCCCTCAATACCTTCTTTGCATCAGTTTTTACAACAGAAGACCTCAGTGATATCCCTACACCATCGCCGATTTAGATTGATAATTCAGATGTTCTAAGCAATATCACCGTTACAGAGAGAGAAGTATTGAATTGTTTATATAAACTCAAGGTAAATAAAACGCCTGGACCTGATACAATCTCGCCTAGAGTTCTAAAGGAAGCTAAGGATGAGCTCTCCAAACCACTGACATTACTATTCAATAAATCCTTGCAGTCTGGAACTATGCCTGATCAGTGGAAGATAGCCAACGTAACACCGATATTCAAAAAAGGCAGCAAATCCCTACCCAGTAACTATCGTCCAATTAGCTTAACCTCAGTTGTATGTAAAATGCTAGAAACGGTCATAAGAGACAGACTCGTAAATCACTTAGAGGAAAATAACATACTTAAAGATACTCAACACGGCTTTCGTAAAAAACGTTCCTGTTTAACAAACCTCTTAGACTTCTTCCATGATATCCTCAACCTCTACGATGAGAGTAAAGCTGTAGATATTATATACCTTGATTTTCAAAAGGCCTTTGACAAAGTTCCCCACAAACGTTTACTGCTAAAACTAAAAGCGCATGGAATACAAGACGGTGTGTTGAAATGGATAGAAAATTGGCTCAGCGACAGAAAGCAAAGAGTAGTCATAAACGGTAAGGCATCTAAATGGACCAATGTAAGTAGCGGGGTACCCCAGGGATCGGTACTAGGACCAATTCTCTTTCTAATTTACATCAACGACATAGATGAGGGTCTCACCTGTACAATCTCAAAATTTGCTGACGATACAAAAATTGCAAATAGCGTACTCTCAAAAGATCAAGTTGACGATATGCAACACAATCTAGATAAATTGTCACATTGGGCCCAAATTTGGCAAATGAGTTTCAATGCGGATAAATGTAAAGTACTACATATCGGATACCTAAATGAGAAAGCAAACTATTCGATGAATGGCACTCAGCTTAAGAATGTAAACAGAGAAACCGATCTGGGAGTAACAATATCGAGTAACCTAAAACCGAGTCAACAATGTTCATAAGTTGTTAAGAAGGCAAACAAAATAATTGGCTTTATAGGCAGATCATTTGAGCATAAATCCAAAGACGTAATCCTAACCCTTTACAATTCCTTAGTCCGCCCTCTTCTGGAATACTGCGTTCAATGCTGGTGCCCTTATTACCAAAAAGACATAAACAAGCTAGAACGAGTTCAACGTAGAGTTCCCAAAATGATACCTAGCCTAAAGAACAAACCATACGAAGAGCGTCTTAGAGAATTAAATCTATTTCCTTTAACCCAGCGCAGATTAAGAGGTGACTTAATTCAAGTGTTCAAAATCATCAAAGGCATCGACAATATGAACTGTAGTAAGTACTTCACTATCGACCAATCTAATTACACGTGGGGAAACGGTTGCAAAACTATTGGTAAATCTTTTAACTCACACGAATCTAAGAATTTCTTCTTCAATCGAGTTGTCAACTTGTGGAATGGGCTACCCCGAGACGTTATAGACTGCAGCACCGTTGATTCATTTAAATTCCGCCTAGACAAATATCTTGCATCAAACCCGCGACTGACCGCGTTTGTAAATGAATAACTTTATTTTATCCTCCCCTCAGTTACTAATCCATATGTCCCCTACTAACTTCCTAGTCCTGCCACGTTAGTGGCAGGGCAGTAGTTCCCTTTCCAATGTTCCCTTACCCCCTCTAAACCACTGTTTGGATACTTGATCCTCAGTGTTTTGGAGGACAAGCAGCCTAGAAGGGTCACTAGATCTGTTGTTGCTTGATTTCCTTTGTACTCCTTTGTACCATCTCCATCAACTAGCCTCATTCCATCTCAGGCTTTGAAACCAAGAAAACAACCGAGGAAGCTTCTGGATCTCCAGAGGCATCTCTCGAAGACCATTCCACTACCTCCTCGTACATCAGTCTCTGATTCTCCACCACCATCACCAGTCAACTCTGCAGGACCAGCTGCAGCCTCGTCACCATCACCAGCCACTTTTGAACATCCAGTGGTAGCCTCCTCTGCATCGTCTGCATACTCAGAGTCCACCATGGGAGAAGAAGTTGATGTGGAGGGGATTGAGAAAGTTGGGGATGAGGACATCGACTTGGCGGCTACTGCCAGCGAGCTGCAGGAGAGTTGACTAAGGAGATTCAGAAGAATGTGGCAGCAGGAAAATGCCCCTCACCAGCAGTCCAGAGATAGCTGACGAAGTGCCTACACCAGATGAGTCAACAAATCGACAATGGAGCAACTGGGTTGAGCCCCAGTACTTTTATCTTTTACTGTACTTCCCACTTCTCAACTGATTGTTCCTCTATCCAAAACTCTCTAATCTCCTACTTATCTATAGCCATCATTCATTCAGTCATTCATTGGTGGCAGTGGCAACCCTGGCCTGTGTGGTTCGCAACGCTGATTTCGATCAGCGGGGTTAAACTACGTAGGGTCTGGTCAGTAGCTGGATGGGTGACCGTCTGGTACTAGCACAGCAGTTGCTGGATGGGTTGTGGGGCCAGGTACCAGTACAGCAGTAGCTGGATGGGTGAACGCCCGGTACCAGCACAGATCAGATGTTGCCACACATACATGGGGTGGGTGAAATTTCCTTAGCTTGC
The DNA here is from genome assembly GCA_032716605.1 of Paralithodes platypus. Taxonomy (NCBI): domain Eukaryota; kingdom Metazoa; phylum Arthropoda; class Malacostraca; order Decapoda; family Lithodidae; genus Paralithodes; species Paralithodes platypus. Next base: position 6,590,511 of record CM064556.1, read on the forward strand.
CACCAGGGTCCAAGTAGCCCAGGAGTGTTGAACAAACTCCAATCCCTGTGTAGCTCCATCTCACTCGAATGAAAATTAGTACTTGGCTTCGTTGTGGCTCAAATGAATCCAGGGACTTGATTGGTGGCTTCCTGCAACCAATCAAACACACGAGAATGAGAAATTGGTTAGCCACCAGGATTGCTCATTAATCATTGGGCTGGCTTTCTCTCTTGTTAGCCTTGTCCCACCCAGACGTAAAAGTGGGTACCTGGAGTGTAAAATCGGCTTTGGCATGGTCGTATCCTGGATACATTTTATTACTTGTCTCACCTTTACTTTATTCCCTGTCCCTGTCTGTTGGTAGCAACCCTGGCCTACATGGTTGGCAACGCTGGTTTCAATCAGCGGGGTTAAGCTATATAGGGTCTGGTCAGTAGCTGCATGGGTGAAATCCTGGTACCAGCACATCAGTAGCTGGATGAGTGAACACCCGGTACCAGCACACCAGATGTTGCCACGCATACATGGGGTGGGTGAAATTTCCTTGGTTTGCCACCAAGGTCAAAGTAACCCAGGAGTGCTGAACAAGCTCCAATCCCTGCGTAGTTCCGTCTCACTCAGATGTAAATGAGTACCTGGTTTCGTTGTGGCACAAATGAATCCAGGGATATGGTAGGTGGCTTGCCTGCTACCACCAAATACACGAAAATGAGAACTTGGTTAGCCACCAGGATTGCTCATGAATCATTGGACTGACTTCCTCTGTGTTAGCCTTGTCCCACCCAGACATAAAAAGAGGTACCAGGAGTGTAAAATTAGCTTTGGCATGGTCGTATCCTGGGGTAAATTTGATTACTTGTCTCACCTTTATTGTATTCCCTGTCTCTATGTGTTGGTTCGTCCTGTCCGTACCTCTCTGAACAGAACCCCCTGTTACGATAACCACCTGTTGTAAGTTTAATTAAGTTGATTAATATCCATAAATTACTATGTTGCCTTGGTCATAATTATATTCACATGAATATATTAAAGCCTACTGCCTTGCGATAATTTCAATACGACGTTAGGTAGTGATCAATATTATCAATCTAATATGTTTTTTTTCTTCATATTGTCCAAAAAACAACGTAGTGCGAATGAAGTGCGAGTGATTGAAAGTTTTAAAATTAACGATCATTTTCGGATTAGTGCTTGATAGGAGTCAACGAGAATAAGACACGGGTCAGTGGGAGTCAGGAGTAATATAGGAGTTAATGGGAGTCTACAAGAATCAGTGGGGGGTGTAAGGATTGAGATGTGATTATGCCATGGATAGCCTCCGTGTCCGAAATTCCAAGTGCCACCACGACAGAGTAGGAGTCAGCGGAAGTGGACTTGCCAGTCACAAGGAGTCACTGTGAGTTACCAGGAGTCAATGGGATAAAACCGCCAATGAAGTGCGAGTTATTGAATATTTGAAAATTAACGGTCGTTTTCGGATTAGTGCTAGATACGAGTCGATGTGAGTAATACACGGGTCAGTGGGAGTCAGGAGGAATTATATACGAGTCACTGGGAGTTACCGAGAATCAGTGCGAGGTGTAAGGATGGAGATGCGAGTATGCCATGGATACCCCCCCAGATCTACTATTTTACTATATTTCTGGCACGTTTGGGACAATAGTCTATTATTTCCAACTGATGGTAAGGTGCCATGTCTTTATCTTGATTACTCGGTTATTACAAAGGAGTAAACAAAGGAGAACAAGCAACAGCAAGTCACAACAATTTGTGGTAGGGGTAGAAAAAGTGGTAGTGGTAGATAAAGTGGTAGTGGTGGATAAAGTGGTAGTAGTAGATAAAGTGGTAGTGGTGGATAAAGTGGTAGTTGTGTATAAAGTGGTAGGTGTGGATAAAGTGATAGTGGTGGATAAAGTGGTAGTAGTAGATAAAGGGGTAGTGGTGGATAAAGTGGTAGTGGTGGATAAAGTGGTAGTGTTAGATAAAGTATTATTATTGGATAACTGGTAGTGGTGGATAAAGTGGTAGTCGTGGTTAAGGTGACAGTGGTAGATAAAATTGTAGTGGTGAATAAAGTGGTAGTGGTAGATAATGTGGTAGTGGTAGATAAAGTGGTAGTTGTGTATGAAGGGGTTGGTAGATAAAGTGGTAGTGGTAGATAAAGTGGTAGTGGTGGATAAAGTGGTAGTGGTAGATAAAGTGGTAGTGGTGGATAAAGTGGTAGTGGTGGATAAAATAGCCTACTTACAGCGAATAGACTATATCAAGAAACTAAATAATGTCCGCGAGTCATAGAAATTGTCCGCGAATCATGTTAGAATCATTTGTGATTCATCGGGAGTCAATGGGACGAGAATGGAGTCACCGAGAGTCACCGCGATTCCCAGGACTCACTGTGAGTCAATGGGAGTGGTCCAATTCGCGGCCAATATTTTCAACATGATGAAAACATTTTTGGGCATGGCCAATCGCCCGCGAATGACCGAGAATCACTGGGAGTCTAACAGGAATCGCTAGGGTCACTGGGAGTCATCGATTTTCAACGCGAATAGGCCCGCAAGTCCGAATTTTCCCCTACTCCTAGTGATTCTAGCTCGCACTCCTGAGTGTGAGGGCCCCTTTAACAGCTATATTTTGCTTCTCTATTGATTATTTAATTATTTCGCCATTGGCATTTATTTATTCATTGGCTTTTTAACGTAACATCAGACGGATTCCAAGGGGTGTGTGGCTTGTTTGCCCCTCGTATTGTGACTGCATAATTTGTGTTTTCCCTATAATATGTTTCTTCTCTCCTGTATTTAGCTAGTCTTGGTAGAGCCACAACCTTGGCCTTGTTAAGGTAGCCAGTATACTTTAGTATTGGTGGAGGGGTAGGAGAATTATTCCTAGCTGGCATAATAGCTAGACTCTTTATAATGTTCTTATTACTCCTGCAGTGGCGTGTGGTGATCCCAGCCGGTCATTATTTATTGCATGTGCATTGTTTTTAGCTAGGGGTCCAGTCTATTGGGGGATGCTTGGTTCGAAGTAGAGGGTGGAGGACTTCATTAGTCTTCAGTTGCAGGGAGGATTAATTCGGCCCAGGCAAACTGATAGTATGGACACAATAGCCTTTGGCGTTCTATAGTTGTGTTAAAGTGCACCGCAGGTAAGCAGGTAGAGAGCCTGGAAGTTGTGAATGAGCTCTGTTCTGTTGCGATAGGCTGTGTTGCGAGTTGAGGTTACAGAGGTGCTGTGTATTCAATTGTCTGTGTTGGTCCAAGGACTAGAAGCCTCTACTGTCAGTCATAACACCACTCAAATAGAATTCATAGGAGTGTAAGCTCACGCATGTTGGGTCAAGCCCCGACGCCTTTATCTCCTAATACAAATAATTTTCTCACCCCCGACTAATTCCTCTGTGCCAACTCTAGTATTCGAGGCATTGGGTGATCAAAATTATTACTTGTCTCACCTTTACTGTATTCTCTGTCCCTGTGACAGACCCAGACTTCGGGACGGCATGCGCCGGTCAACATCATCCCTCTGGGTGCTACCTCCCCTCGCACCCTAGAGCTACAACGCAAAGCCAAAAAGTTAATTAAGCAAAGTAAAAAGACCTTAGAGTTACATATTGCGAATCAAAGTAAAACAAACCCGAAAGAATTCTATAGTTATATCAGAAAGAAAAAAGTAGTTACTTCAACTGTTGGACCGTTAGTCGATGAAAATGGAGAATACACCAAACACGAAGTACAAATGAGTAATGCCCTCAACACCTTCTTTGCATCAGTTTTTACAACAGAAGACCTCAGTGATATCCCTACACCATCGCCGATTCAAATTGATAATTCAGATGTTCTAAGCAATATCACCGTTACAGAGAGAGAAGTATTGAATTGTTTAGATAAACTCAAGGTAAATAAAACGCCTGGACCTGATACAATCTCGCCTAGAGTTCTGAAGGAAGCTAAGGATGAGCTCTCCAAACCACTGACATTACTATTCAATAAATCCTTGCAGTCTGGAACTATGCCTGATCAGTGGAAGCTAGCCAACGTAACACCGATATTAAAAAAAGGCAGCAAATCCCTACCCAGTAACTATCGTCCAATTAGCTTAACCTCAGTTGTATGTAAAATGCTAGAAACGGTCATAAGAGACAGACTCGTAAATCACTTAGAGGAAAATAACATACTTAAAGATACTCAACACGGCTTTCGTAAAAAACGTTCCTGTTTAACAAACCTCTTAGACTTCTTCCACGATATCCTCAACCTCTACGATGAGAGTAAAGCTGTAGATATTATATACCTTGATTTTCAAAAGGCCTTTGACAAAGTTCCCCACAAACGTTTACTGCTAAAACTAAAAGCGCATGGAATACAATACGGTGTGTTGAAATGGATAGAAAATTGGCTCAGCGACAGAAAGCAAAGAGTAGTCATAAACGGTAAGGCATCTAAATGGACCAATGTAAGTAGCGGGGTACCCCAGGGATCGGTACTAGGTCCAATTCTCTTTCTAATTTACATCAACGACATAGATGAGGGTCTCACCTGTTCAAACTCAAAATTTGCTGACGATACAAAAATTGCAAATAGCGTACTCTCAAAAGAACAAGTTGACGATATGCAACACAATCTAGATACATTGTTATGTTGGGCCCAAATTTGGCAAATGAGTTTCAATGCGGATAAATGTAAAGTACTACATATCGGATACCTAAATGAGAAAGCAAACTATTCGATGAATGGCACTCAGCTTAAGAATGTAAACAGAGAAACCGATCTGGGAGTAACAATATCGAATAACCTTAAACCGAGTCAACAATGTTCAAGTTGTTAAGAAGGCAAACAAAATAATTGGCTTTATAGGCAGGTCATTTGAGCATAAATCCAAAGAAGTTATCCTAACCCTTTACAATTCCTTAGTCCGCCCTCTTCTGGAATACTGCGTCCAATCCTGGTGCCCTTATTACCAAAAAGATATAAACAAGCTAGAACGAGTTCAACGTAGAGTTACCAAAATGATACCTAGCCTACAGAACAAACCATACGAAGAGCGTCTTAGAGAATTAAATCTATTCCTTTAACCCAGCGCAGATTAAGAGGTGACTTAATTCAAGTGTTCAAAATCATCAAAGGCATCGACAATATGGACTGTAGTAAGTACTTCACTATCGACCAATCTAATTACACGCGGGGAAAGGGTTGCAAAATTATTGGTAAATCTTTTAACTCACACGAATCTAAGAATTTCTTCTTAAATCGAGTTGTCAACTTTTGGAATGGGCTTCCCCGAAACGTTATAGACTGCATCACCGTTGATTCATTTAAACTCCGCCTAGACAAATATCTCGCATCAAACCCGCGACTGACTGCATTTGTAAATTAATAACTTTATTTTATCCCCTCCTCAGTTACTAACCCATCTGTCCCCTACTAACTTCCTAATCCTGCCACGGACATTAGTTCCAGGGCAGTAATTCCCTTTCCAATGTTCCCTTACCTACTCTAAACCACTGTTTGGACACTTGATCCTCAGTGTTTTGGAGGACAAGCAACCTAGAAGGGTCACTAGATCTGTTGTTGCTTGATTTCCTTTGTACTCCTTTGTACTTCGTACCCTATCCCTGCAGCCATTAATAGGATTAACGGAATAAAGCGAGAACAGCAAAAAGAAGAAGATGAACAGAGGCTATTGCAAGAGTCAAATAGCCAAATCCCCCAATCTCCATACGCTCAGATATACCTGCAATATCCCCGGGCCGGTTCACACATTGCACGTCTACATCAGCGCTGCCAGAAACTACATGGGGTAGGAGGAATCCTGACCGGAGAAGACAAGGTGGCGCGATTTTGGTGGCCAACCTTAGCCGGGAAGAAAAACTAATACAAGCTTGGAGAACAGGCAAAAGGAAGAGAGAAAAGACAAGAGAGAAATAATTTTTAATAGGACCTCTTGGCCCCGCAGATAAATAAATTAATAGATAAATAAATTGACAAACGATGAAATAAAACTGATGAGAAATTTTGGCTCAGCTTTCAATTGTTAGTAAATTGAACTACTTTTAGCTACTGTAGGTGATAGGTTTTGTTCTGCTATGTCAATTTTGGGTGTTAGTGAAGTGGGAAAAGTCACCATCGCAGAGTTTTAATTTATTAAATGATGGATACATGGCAATAAGGGGTAATTCTCCCGCCGTAACTTCAATTTAATAAATAGAGAGCAATTTATATAATTGAGGGGAAACACAAGGATTATGTCTCTCAAAGTCTAGAGGAAAGGAGAAAATAGTTTTGCGGATAGAATGATATACTTTGATCTAGCTCAGGAAAAGCGAATTCAGCCGCCCCATTTGGAACTATTTTATGTTAAAGAGGAAACTGATTATTCATTGTGGAAATTATATTTTAAAGCGTTAGCATACCTATGTCAAGAATATAGTTTTCACTAAAATTGGAATATCCATAAATTGGCTACTCATTTATTCAGTTTCAATTGAGTGGATATTAGTGTGACCTAAATCATTTGAAGCTAAAGAAAGTCATACCCTGAATAGTGCCCGTAGTGATAATGTATAATTCCAAAGAACGTAATTATACCCTGCAATTATTCTAGTCCAACTGGCGCCCGCCCCCCTCTCCCTACAACCGCGTTACCATGTCATCCATTCACAAACATTCTACATTCATTCCTATTCATTGCCACTACTATTGCCTGTTCTTCAGCCATCTCTCTATCTTCCAACGTTGTTATTACACCATCTCTCAATCTCCTCCGAGGTCTTCCCATTGTTTCTGACTCATATATTCTCTTTGTAAGCCTTTCCACTCCCATTCGTTCAACATGTCCATACCAGCAAAGCACCCTTCTTTCCACACTGGCCGAGAAGGATTCCTGTTGTCTCACCCCCCAAACACTTGTAAATCAAGGTAAATACGTCTGTGACAAAAGTGAATATGTGTGACTTGTCTTTCCTTTTTATGACACCCTAAATCTATCAAACTAATATCCAGAAATTCCCACTCCCAATCCTCTGCAGCCTTTTATTTTCCCCTCGTCCGATTATGTGCTTATTTAATATCGAAAACGAATTCCATAACTGAATTATTCAAAATTCGTTAACAAGATAAACAACATAAATTAAAAAATAACGAAATGTGCACATTCATCAATCTGAAAATCATGTGCAACTTCAGATTAGATATGTACATAATTATATTGCAATATTATACTAGAGTAAAAAAGAAAAATACCAACAAACACTGAGAACAGCACTGTATTAATTAATTATACAAATTGTAAAGAGTAGACTACATTTAACTTCACAATTTCGCGTTCATTCGACCATTAACTCTACTTTGTCTTAGGGAGGAAGTTGTGGACCTCCCCCGTTTCGCTCCATTAGTTTAGATAATTTAAGACATTTCACCTCATTAGTTTACTGATACTATGACGGTTCAGCCTATGCAGGTGTCGATTTGTTTTCTCAGCGAATGATAGCGAGCAGGAAATTGGCCTTCGGCCAAAATATTCTGCTAACGAAAAAATATACAAATTTAGCTTAAAAGAGACCTGGGTTGGAATTGATTTTGCTTGAATGAAGTCTGGGAGGGCGTTTTTGTTAGCCGAGGGGATAAAACAAATGCATCGCTCGAAAATGTTAAAAAACAAGCAAAATTCTCCAAAATAATTAAACAAAATATAATAATAATCCAACAGACGTCGGACCAGATAGTGTTAAATAAATCAAAACCATATGGTTCTGTATGTTTACTGAATAACTCATTTTCTAAATGAGATGCTAAACAAGATAGTTTCACTATGATTGCATATTCTTTCGTTTACTTCAACTTCTTTCATCATCATCAGCTGCACTTTAACTATCGCCTTAAAATATATTAAGGAAGAGCTAAAATATATAAACTAAGTTATGTCAGGCTAGCTTATGCTAGGCTGATTCATAAAGGTGTTTTCAAAAGTGTAATAAGAATAACCCCATCTAAACTCGAATATTAAACTAGCGAGCATAATTTGATAGAACATATCGATTCACTTTAACCTTTATTTCATTTTTCCCCAGCCTTTTCTTTTCGTCAACTCTGGTCTCCAAGTTACCGAAATAAAATGGTATATGAGTACCGACAACGATAGCAATCTAAGGTCAGTAAAGCTGCCGATACCAATGAATAATTAAGAATTCGATAACATTGTCAGAAATAAAGATGCTAATGGATAATTATACCCACATGGCAGAACACGTTTTTATTGTAATGTGTCTTTGAAAAAATAAAGTCATTGTCTGTCATGCAAACATTCAGGGCACTTTGAATGTCTCTACCCAAAGATGCTAATGTGAAGACACCGTAGAAAATCGTTCGTAAGACTCTACCTAAACACTATACTGGGATCCGAATAATGAGCTACGGCGGTGAAGGGTAGGTGGTATCCGTGGTGGAATCCAACCCTCCCTCTCACCTGTCACTCTCTTCACACCCACCACTTGTGACGTCACGTGTCAACAAACGAAAACGGGATTCCCCACCTTCATCTCTACATGCTTCTTAACCCTATTTGGTCCGTAAGAAATTAGCCTTCGGCTGGGAAATTTTGTTGGTAATTTCCTGTTATCGCCAGCTATTTTTGTTTTACTAAAGGATTAGGTTAGGTTAGGTTAGGTTAGGTACCTAACCTAACCTAATCCTTTAGTAAAACAAAATTGGCTGTCGATAACAGGAAAGTACCAATTGTTTTTTTTGTTTTTTTAATGTACAAATTTAGCTGGAAGGGTATATTAAATGTACAGGAAGTCTGGGAAGTCGTTTTTGTTAGCCTAGGGGACAAACAAAACAAACACATTGCTTGAATATGGCAAAAACAAGCAAAATTATCCATAATAATTAAACAAAATATTATAATAACCCTAAAGATGTCGGACCACATAGTGTTAACAGTTTCAGTATCACATAACCATTCACTCAAGATTCCAGATCAAGAAGCCTTTCGGTGTGATGATTCCAGCTCAAGGCGGGGGTTTTAGTGTGCTCCCGATACCTCGATCAATATTTGAAAGTAAAAGCCTTCGAAATAACTATGTACATTTTTCGGCAGAAATATGTCCTGCCTCCTAAATTACAGGTTCGCTTTCACTCATCAGGAAAACATTGATACGTAAATGGCGCGAAATGTTTTAGTATTGACGAAGAAATAAGTCGAAAAGGTCTTAAAATCGCTAAACTAATTGGGCGAACGTCTTAAAATCTCAAAGCGGCTGAACATGAGTGAAGAGTGTCAAAAAAAAAAGTCCCCTTGCGAAACAGTCATCATAGTCAAGAAGGGTTTCGTGCATTCTAGTATACACAGAAAATATCATCAAGCTCAGTAAAAGCCTTTCGTAGCCATGGTGTCAAAGTAACAACGTCAATTTAAGTATCATCAACAGGAATGTATGTAAAACATAAATATAATAACAATATTAATATTAATAATAATATAATAATAATAATAAGCAAAATAATAATAATAATAATAATAATAATAATAATAATAATAATAATAATAATAATAATAATAATTAAAGTTGCAAGCAACGTTGTCCGGGGTTCGAGCGGTTTTGCAAGCAGGGTATTGTGTTGGATACAAAAGCTGTGTCACAGATATCAAAAGATCATTTAACTTATCGGGCATGGAGAAACTACAGAAGGAACAGATTGTGCAAACAAACATGAGTGAGAGAGGGAGAGATTGGCTGTATAAGGGATCTGCTTCTATTTGTTTAGTAACAGAGTTGTAGATATGTGGAATAGGCTACCGAGTGCTATAATGGGATCAAGAACAATAGAGCTTCAACTTGAAATTAGATAGAACGAGATGGGTTGGGTGTGAAAGGGATCTGCCATGTGTAGGTCAATTGGCTCTCTGCAGAGTCCTGTTTCCTTATTTTGTTTATGTTCTCATTTGTGAGGGAGAGAGAGAGAGTATGGCAAGAGAGAATAGGATGTCGTAAACATAAGGAAGATAGCGATAAATATAAGAGAGAGAGAGAGCGCGGGAAGGATTGGGTGTGAAAGGGATCTGACATGTGTGGGCCAATCAGCTCTCTGCAAACTCCGGTTTTCTTATGTTCTCATTTGTGAGAAAGACAGAGACTAGCATGCCATAAATGTAAGGAAGACAGAGATAAATGAGTGAGAGTTTTTATGAGATGAGTTGGGTGTGAAAAGGATCTGTCTTGTGTGGGCCAATTGGCTCTCTACAGACTCCCATTTTCTTATGTTCCTATTTCTTACAATTGTGTTTTGGTTGCAGGTATATGATAACATGGGTGTATAGTAAGTAGTGTAAATAACAGGTAATGTTTATGAGATGGGATGGGTGTGAAAGAGATCTGCCTTATGTGGGCCACTTGGCTCTGCAGACTCCCACTTTCATCTTGGTTGCATGTGTAAGGGATCTGCCTCATTTGTGCCGGTGTGCAAACAAACAAGAGCGAGAGAGAAAGAGATTGGCTGTGTAAGGGATCTGCCTCTATTCGCTTGGTATAAGAGTTGTAGATATGTGCAATAGGCTACCGAGTGCTATACTGTAGTAGGATCAATAACAATAGAGCTTCAACATAAAATTTGATAGAACGAGATGAGTTGGGTGTGAAAGGGATCTGCCGTGTGTGGGCCAATCGGCTCTCTGCAGCCTCCCATTTTCATCTTGGTAGCATATGTAAGGCATCTGCCTCATTTGTACAAGTGTGCAAATAAGAGAGAGAGAGATTGGCTATGTAAGGGATCTGCCGTTCTCGTAACAGAGTCGTAGATATGTGAAATAGGCTACCTAGTGCTATAGTGGGATCAAGAACAATAGAGAATTTCAAGATCAAATCAGAGTCATATGGATGAAATGGGTTGGATGTGAAAGGGATCTGCCTTTTGTGGGCCACTTATCTCTCTGCAGATTCCCATGTTCATCGTAGTTGCATGTGTAAGGGATCTGCCTCATTTGTACCGGTGTGCAAGCAAACGAGTGACAGAGAGAGACTGGGTGTGTAAGGGATCTGCCTCTATTCGTTTAGTAACAGAGTTGTAGATATGTGGAATAGGCTAAGGAGTCCTATAGTGGGATCAAGAACAATAGAGTTCAACATAAAATTAGATAGGACGAGATGGGTTGGGTGTGAAAGGCTGCCACGGGCGTGTCTGACCACCATTTTGGATATCATTTCAAAAGTTGCCCAATACAAAAATGAACCTTGTGTCAAAGTTTGGTCCCGATCCAACAAGCAGTTCCGGAGTTATTGCGTAAAAAACGGACTATATATATTTTTATGGAAGCGTGCAATACTTCTTGAACCCCTGATAACGTTGCTTGCTGTTTGAGGGAGGAGGAAAGGTAAGTCACACCACACCAAAAATTGTCAAAACTTTGAAGGTCTAGAACTTTGTTATTAAACAAAGCATTTGGCAAAGGGAGGAATTATTAAAAACCTTAGCCAATACTCTGTTATTCACCAAAAATAAATTTGAATTATCATTATTATTTGGTAGGGTAGGTATGTATAGGTAGGTTGGCTAAATAATTGCTGGAATTCGTAGGGACTCAAACTGTTTTGAGAGAGTTAAATACATAAAAAATAATAGATCTGAATAATAAATCGACTACGTTATTAAGTAAAACTGGGGGATACGTGCAAGCCTGTAGACTGTAGACGGTAAACTTTGTGTGGGTAGCGAATACGGTTTTAAAGTAATTTAAGAATAGACAGTTTTCAATGCTGCGGCCGAACTATTCCACCCATTTATATTCTTTTGGTATCAAAATGTTCGGAATCACGAGACTCACCCAACTACGCAAACATGGCTTTGATCATTGGCGTAGTTTTCAAGATGTGGAATTTTTAAGTGGAATTCAAGTTTTTTTCAAGATTGCAGGAAAAAAACACACGTGCAAAAGCAAAACCTTCTCTATAACATTTGCGGAGCATTAGTAGTGGAGTCCATATGCCAAAGCCCAATCATTTCCTATGAGTGGGAGAGACGGTATTTAGGCGTCAAATTTGTCGGGAAATCGGCTGCCACGGGCGTGTTTCGCTGCCATGCCGGATGTTTTGCATATCAAAAGTTGCCCAATACAAAAACGCACCTGTTGTGAAAGTTTGATAACGATCCAAAGAGCGGTTCTGGAGTTATTGCGTCAAAACCGGCGTGTAAAAAGAATTTGGATGAATAAGTGGGTTTAATGATTACAATAGGGGTTCTCCATAGGGGTCGAACCCTAATAAAAATAATATAAATAATATTGAGTGGTACTTGAAAAGTAGACAGAATGGATAAAAAACACCATCTGAGGAAGAGCACTTTATTGACAACGTTTCGTTTCGCAGATAGCTTCATCAGGTCACTAACAAATGCTGGTACATAGGAGGCCTTAAATATCCGTCCAGACAGGTGGCGGGGGAGGAGAGGGAGGTGGGGGTTGGGAGGGAGGAAGGAGGCAGGACAGGGAGGGGGCAGAAGCATGGGGGGAGGGGAGGCGGAGCCTATATATGGGTCAAATACATCAGTAAGAACTAGCAAAAACAGACATACAAACATGCGTACAGGGTAACAACTCTACTAGTACAAAGAAATAAAAATAACTATAACAATAATAATAATAAAAATAATAATAACAATAATAATAATAAAAATAATAATAATAAAAATAACATTAATAATAATAATACAGATGATAATATTAATCGTAACAATTATAATGAAAACAGTGAAGATAGTGCTAATATAATTATAGTGGTACAGTACTAGCAATAAATAACATAGAGAGAGAGAGAGAGAGAGAGAGAGAGAGAGAGAGAGAGAGAGAGAGAGAGAGAGAGAGATAAGCCGGGAGTAGGGAAGAGATTAGCTGAATTGTAAAGCGAAAGCAAGGGATTGGCGCATTTAGTGGGTAGGGTTGAAGGTGTGACAGGTATAAAGGAGAGGGGAGGGTGTTGGGTGTTTTTTTTTTTTTTTCCCAAGGTTGGATAAAAGGGGAGAGAGAGAGAGAAAGAGAGAGAGAGAGAGAGAGAGAGAGAGAGAGAGAGGGAGAGGGAGGATAATAAAGGGGCGGTATCTGAAAGGACAGGGGAGGGTAAAGGTGGATGGCATATAAGTTTGAGCTGGGGCTAAATAGAGTCTGGGAGACAACTATCTCGAGTACCTATGTACCTATGTACCAGCATTTGTTAGTGACCTGATGAAGCTATCTGCGAAACGTTGTCAATAAAGTGCTCTTCCTCAGATGGTGTTTTTTATCCATATAAATAATAATTGAAGTAAAAATGGTGACGACCAATAACTGATCAGCATTTGCCTAGGAAAATGCTAGAAAAGGTTGTCAAGAATGTCACCAAATCTTCCCCGGAGGGGCAGCCAATCTACATTCTGGCTTTGATCTTGCCGACATTTAAATGAAACAGTACGGAGATCGGCTAACTTCTAACTCGCTCTCCTTTACCTCCTGCATCATATATCTCGGCAAAAAGCATCCTATTACCACTGTGCCAGCCCCATACTCCCGTCAGCCAATTACAAATGTGGGAAATGCTTTGCCGGGGTACTATTTGAGTGAAATAAAAACACAAAGAAGGAAAGTGAGACAATCAAAGCTGCCGCATGGCTAACTGTGCACTCACTCAGCCGGCTCAGCCAGACAGTGAGCCACCTGGTGTGAGGTGCGGGTATATAAGGAGGAGGGCATGGCCCAAGGTGGTACTTGGTGCAGCTAAGGTCTCTCCCAACAGGCCTCTAGCACCCCCCAGCTCTTCAAGACCTTCAAGCAGGAAGAACCAGCTCTACCTTCAAGCAGCAAAAAGAAAGAAAAAAGAAGACAAGACAGAAGATGGACGTCTGGAGGACCGGCAATTCCTTGCCCTTCTAGCCGACCAATCAGCTCTCTGATCCTGCCCTTCTCCACCAATCAGCTTCTTCGATCCAACCTTCACATCTCATCATTCATTCCATCTCTCTCCATACTATCACTTTTCTATATTCTTGTCTTTCCTCAATAAAGCTCCATTCCTTACCTTTTTTATATTAAATGTGCGTACCCATTCCCGCCCAGTAGAAACCCACTTGTAGTACGACGCCGAACCCTTAAGGCATTGCCATGAAGGGGGGGGGGGGGGTTGTTAGCCCCTGGTTATAGGAGGCAAGTGGGTAGGGTTTAGACATAGGCTTGCCTACAGGCCAAGGGCATAGGTAGGAATTAGGTTTCTTCTGGGGACACTCCATAGGCGTGCCCCCTGCTTAGCTCATAAATTTCAATTATCTCCCTCCCCCATCTCCCTATTTTTTAAATTTCCTATAAAATTAGCTCTCGAAATGCTTCAGTATGGCACTGTATGTCGAAGTTAAATGTAACTCTCCTACTCCTGATGTTCCTGGCTCACACATCTTCAATATCACCCAGATCCAAATTGTAAAAGTATTGAAAAATCCCAACAATACCCTTAAAATTCGCCTTGCCTCTCAAAAAGACCTTGATGCCTACCTTGCCCCTGATAACGTAAAGAAACTTAAAAATGCAGGGTATGAACTAGTAGTCTTTCCCGAATTAAAAGCTGCTTGCACTGTCAAGATCACTCACCCTGATAAAAGCATCTTCAACAGGGATGAGGAAGAAATTAACAAAGAAATTTCCCTAAACAACAAAATTAAAATCTGTGATGTCACAAAGACCCCCCAAAAAGCCCTCAAAATTCGCTGTGCCTCCCCTCAGGAAGTCAGAAAACTCCTCAAGTCAGGTCTCAAAGCCTTCCATGTCATCATGCCACCTGAGTTCCTCTCTCCAGAGTCATGGGTAAACCTCCAACAGTGCTTTAAGTGCTATCAGTATGGGCACATAACATCTTCCTGCAAAAATGAGCAAGTATGCTCGCACTGTGGTGACACTGACCACTCTTTCACAACTTGCTTATCAAGCTCCCTTAAATGTAATAATTGTAGCTGCCCCCACATTGCCATAAGTTCTGAATGCCCCTTCCGCCTCAATGTTCTCAAACAAGCACGTAAAAATTCAGAGACCTCACCAACATCCTCCAACAACCCTCGCCCTCTCTTCTCATCCCATCCAGTCACCAACATATCATATGCCTCAGCTGCTACCCAATCACTCCCCCATCAATCCCCACCCATGCCTTCCTCCTCCTCCATCAGCTCCAACCCCCCAAGTCCTTTCTTCAATTAGGAAATTTTTGCCCAAACATCAGTACTAGTAAATGTAGCTCTTCACCTAACAGATCACCAAGTTACCCCAACATTTAATAAACTTTTGAATGACGGCCTCACTGCTCACATTCTCCCTGCCATCTCTATTCCTGAATCCTGGTACCAATTCAGCAAAGCAAAATCCTCCAAAACTCCCACCCCTACAGCCATCTCCTCCCCCAATACCTCCTCATCCTCTACCTCCCCCACCTTAGTCACCCCCTCTACCGGCACCTCCACACTCTCCACATCCACCCCCAACTCCAAGACTCCTACTCGTGCCCAGAGACTCCTGCCCAGAACCCCTCCCTCCCCAATGACGACATGCCCATCCACACTCCTGACCCCTCCCCTATCCCACCACCATCCATGCCTCCCTCAACTACCCCCACTACCTCTACCCCTATCCCCAAAGATCTTCCTGACCTCAATACCCCAACATCTTTCATGCTTCCCCCACCCCCTCCTACACCAAAAACACCCACCATTCCTCATCAATCTCCCAATCCCATTCCTCCCGAATCTCCTCTAAAAAGAAAACCGAGCAGCCCAGCTGAATTACCCTCCCCTGACTCAGACCGTTTTCGACCAAACTGCCGTAAAACATTAAATCCAAAGAAGAATGCTAACTCTACCTCCAAATCCCTAGCATTTGGAGGAGGCCACTCCTTTTCATCCTCTCCCTCTCTCCCACGACCAAAATACGCGGTCAGCAAATCACTCCCTCCCCCCACAATAAAATTTTCATAATTTTTTACTCACCCAGCCAAAATTTCTTAAAAAAATAAATATTACTCAATGTATTAAGCCATTCATATAACAGTGCAACCACCTCCAAACTCAGCAGTTGACAGCTATGCCTTACTGCCCACCTTTAGACCCTTACCATCCAATATTATCAGGCCACTTTTTAGACCATTACCAACCAAAATCGCCACCTTCTGTTTGCAACTTTTACCACCCTAAATTAATACCCATTGCCTCCACCCCTTCTTGCGTGCCATACTGAAGCTTTCCAAAAATGTACTTTCAATAATATCAACAGAGTCACACCCTCCACCAACCCAAATTATAAAACTCACGCACGTTGGGTCGAGCCACGACAATCTTTATCCTCCTACTTTAACACTTTCTCTATTCCCTCACCATTAAAAACTTCTCTTCTTTCACTTTTCACCCACCTTTTCTATATTCATTCATTCATTCATTCATTCCAGAGAGCTGTGGCAACCCTGGTCTATGTGGTTGGCAACGCTGGTTTCGATCAGCGGGATTAAGCTGCATGGGGTCTGGTCAGTAGTTGGATGGGTGACCGCCTGGTACCAGCACAGCAGTTGCTGGGTGGGTTGGGGTCCTTGTACCAGCACGGCAGTAGCTGGATGGGTAAACACCCGGTACCAACACAGATCAGATGTTGCCACACATACATGGGGTGGGTGAAATTTCCCTGGCTTGCCACCAGGGTCCAAGTAGCCCAGGAGTGTTGAACAATTCCTGTGTAGTTCCGTCTCACTCAGACGAAAATGAGTACTGTACCTGGACTCGTTGTGGCACAAATTAATCCAGGGACCTTATTGGTGGCTTCCTGCAACCAATCAAACACACGAGAATGAGAACTTGGTTAGCCACCAAGATTACTCATAAGTCATTGGGCTGTCTTTCTCTCGTGTTAGCCTTGTCCCACCCAGACGTAAAAGTGGGTACCTGGAGTGTGAAATCGGCTTTGGCATGGTCGTATCCTGGGGTAAATTTGATTACTTGTCTCACCATTTCTATATTCTCCCCCCAGAGAGCTTGTGGCAACGCTGGTTTCGATCAGCGGGGTTAAGCTGCGTAGGGTCTGGTCAGTAGCTGGATGGGTGACCGCCTGGTACCAGCATAGCAGTTGCTGGGTGGGTTGTGGGGCCCTTTACCAGCACGGCAGTAGCTGGATGGGTGAACGCCCGGTACCAGCACAGATCAGATGTTGCCACACATACATGGGGTGGGTGAAATTTCCTTGCCTTGCCACCAGGTCCAAGTAGCCCAGGAGTGTTGAACAAACTCCATTCCCTGTGTAGTTCTGTCTCACTCAGACGAAAATGAGTACCTGGATTCGTTGTGGCTCAAATGAATCCAGGGACCTGATTGGTGGCTTCCTGCAACCAATCAAAAACACACGAGAATGAGAACTTGGTTAGCCACAGGGATTGCTTATAAGTCATTAGGCTGGCTTTCTCTCGTGTTAGCCTTGTCCCACCCAGACGTAAAAGTGGGTACCTGGAGTGTAAAATCGGCTTTGGCATGGTCGTATCCTGGGGTAAATTTGATTACTTGTCTCACCATTTCTATATTCTCCCATCCCTATGTGTCTGTCCATCCTGTCTGTCCTTCCTTCCTAGCCCAAATAACCACAACTCACGCAGGTTGGGTCAAGCCCCGACGCCTTCATCTCCTACTACATTTCACTTCCTCACCCCCTACTACTTCCTCTGTTCCAACTCTAGTATTCGAGGCATTGGGGTGATCAAAATTATATTTCTTGTCTCACCATTTCTATATTCTCCCATCGCCCAGAGAGCTCATCCTGTGCCCTCTCTTGCCAACAATGGTAGGGTATCATTCAAGATCAACGTTATGGGCCCTGAAGGAGAGATCCTGAAGGGCTCAAGACGTGAAAGAGTTGGGAGGGAGGAAAATCATGCCACAGCAGTCACCAATGGCAACTGCCTGGAGTTAATCCAGGTGGTTGTCACAACTGTTACGACCCTTTGTCAGGGGAACCATCAACTCCTGCAAGAGTATCTTCCTACTCTCCTGAAAGCAAACAACCTTCCCACCCCATCCCACACCATATAGCCTCATTCCATCTCAGGCTTTGAGGCCAAGAAAACACCTGAGGAGGCGTCTGGATCTCCAGAAACCTCTCTCGAAGACCACTCCACCATCTCCTCGTACAACAGTCTCTGATTCTCCACCACCATCACCTGTCAACTCTGCAGGACCAGCATTAGCCTCGTCACCATCACCAGCAATCTTTGACCATCCAATGGCAGCCTCCTCCTCTGCATCGTCTGAATACTCTGAGTCCACCATGGGAAAAGAAGTCGATGTGGAGGGGATCGAGCAAAATGGGAATGAGGACATCGACTTGGCGGTTACTGCCAGCGAGCTGCAAATGATCTACTGCGAGTTGACTATGGAGATTCAGAAGACTGTGGCAGCAGGAAAACATCCCTCACCAGCGGTCCAGAGAAAGCTGACGAAGTGCCTACACCAGATGAGCCTCAACAAATAAACAATGGAGCAACTTGGTTGAGCCCGAGAACTTTTTATCTTCTACTTTACTTCTCACTTCTCAACTTATTCTTCCTTTATCCAATTTATCTACTCTCCTACTTTACTCCAGCCATCATCATCAGAGAGCTCATTCCATGACACAGTACAGTCAGGAGAGCATCTCCCCAGCGGCACTCCCACCTAGCCTTCTATCCTCTTCAACCACCATGGAGGGATAATAACGGGGAAATCGCCTGGCCACCTCAGCACTGTTGAGGAGCAGTATACATCATCGAAGGAGAATTATTAGCAAGTATCCTGAAGCTTGTATTCACATAGCTCGCCTTCATACCACATCATCAGCAGTTCATAACCGGAACCAGTTGATGAATGATAAGGACGAGTATAGCAGAGTATACTGGCCAGCATTGAGATGGTGAAAGACGGAGAAGAAGAGAGAGACAAGATTAGCAGAAATATTTTTATAAGGGACCCTCTAGGCCCCGCAAGCTTTTACTAAGCAAGACGAAATGTTTGACTGAGTGTACCGGGTCACCTCAAAAATAGATGTGCCTTCTTGGGCAAAACCACAAAAAGACTTAGATGAAGACAACTGAAATGATGTAATATAATATATACGGAGTATAATGTTAGCTTTCAATTGGTTAGTAAAGCAAAAGCTATTAGATAGTATTAGCGTCAGGTTTTGTTAGCGAGATAATTAGTTATTAAATGAACAAATTGATTTACGGAGACCTTTGAGAGCTTACCTTAGCTTATATAATCGGGAGTTAAAGGTTCAACCCTCAGCTACCAAAAGAGACTAGGTATATCATAAGAGCTGATAAAGAAGGTAAACCCTAATGTAAATCTGACTCCAAGCAAAGGGCTAGATCATTACAATACGAATACCCGCAATATATATATATATATATATATATATATATATATATATGTCTGTTAAATAGAGTTGTGTTTAGTCTAATTTAGCTTCAGCAATAGTCAGGAGAAAAGTACAAAGGCCTGCCCATTTCGAAACCATGGAATGACTTTTGCCTCCGTGGCCGGGGACCCTCGGAGAGTGCTGAACACATTACCGAGGTAATCCTCTCGGGCATGGAAGCATACATTCCTTTTTCTTTCTCTCAGTCTAATGCAAAAAAATCTTGGTTTACTCACGCTTGCTCTACTGCTGTCAGCAATAAGGAGGATGCATTCAAACGGTACCAATGCCTTAAAACTCAAGAATCTCATACTTCCTATATTTCTGCCCGGAATCAAGCTAAATCTGTTCTTCGCCTCGCCAAACATGCTTTCATTATTAATAAATGCACTGAACTATCCAACTCTAGCTCTTCCCAAACCTTCTGACATCTAGCCAAAAATTCTCCAACAATTTTTCTTCTTCGCCTTTCCCCCCTCTCATCCGCTCTGATGGCACTACCATCACTCCTTCTTCCGACAAAGCTGAACTCTTCGCTAACACTTTCGCTAAAAACTCCACTTTGAATTATTCTGGTGCTATTCCTCCCTCTCCACCCCACTCTATCCTACTTATGCCTAACATCATAATCTCTTCTAAAGAAGTACTTTCCACCCTCTCTGGGCTAAATACTAAGAAGGCGTACGGACCGGACGGTGTTCCTCCTGTTGTACTAAAAAACTGTGCTTCCGTGCTGATTCGCTGCTTAGGCAAACTCTTCCGTCTCTTTCTCTCCTCTAGAACCTTCCCTTCTTGCTGGAAGTTTGCTCTCAATCAACCTGTCCCAAAGAAGAGTGACCGCTCTCAACCCTCCAACTATCGTCCAATTGCTCTCATTTCTTGCATCTCTAAAGTTTTAGAAACTATTCTTACCTCAAAATTTCTTAAGCATTTATCTTCCCATAACCTGCTCTCAGACCGCCAGTATGGCTTCCTTAAGGGCTGCTCTACTGGCGATCTTCTTTCTTATCTTACTAACTCCTGGTAAACCTCCATACGGCACTTCGGTGAGACTTTTTCTTGTGCGCTAGACATATCGAAGGCCTTCGATAGAGTCTGGCACAAATCCCTTATTTCCAAACAACCCTCCTACGGTTTCTATCCCTCCACCTGTGCCTTTGTCTCTAATTTCCTTTCCGGCCGTTCTATAGCTGCGGTTGTGGATGGCCATCGTTCACTTCCTCAACCTATCAACTCCGGTGTTCCACAGGGTTCTGTCCTATCTCCAATTCTCTTCCTATTATTCATTAACACCCTTCTCAACTGCACCTCTAGTCCCATGCATTCTTATGCTGACGACTCTACATTACACTACTCAATTAGTTTTCCAGAACGCCCCAGCCAGTAATCCCTCATACACAAACGTAATGAAGCCATACAACACATATCTTCTGATCTAGCTACTATTTTCAATTGGGGCAGAGAAAACCTTATTGCGTTTAATGCTTCCAAAACCCAATTTCTCCATCTTACTACCTGTCGGGAACTCCCAGAGGACTATCCCTTATACTTCAACAATACACAAATCAATCCTTCATCTTCTCTCAATATTCTCGGTGTCTCTTTTTCTTCTGCTCTCTCTTGGAAGGACCTTATTACCAGTCTTGCTAAGGCAGCATCCTAAAAGCTGGGTGTGCTCAACTGCCTCAAGGGGTTCTTTACCCCTGCACAGCTTCTTGCTCTGTACTGGGGCACAGTGCGTCCTTGTATTGAGTATTGTTCACATGTGTGGGGAGGATCCTCTCACATCGAACTTCTTGACAAAGTAGAAAGGAAAGCCTTTCGTATCATTAACTCCTCATAGCTCTCCCAGTGTATACCACATACCACCTCCTCTACGTAGGGTACGTAATACCCGTCTTGCAACACAATCCCACCTTCACTCTGTGCAACTCTCCAACCCAAGAGTGAAACGTTATTCTGTCTTTCTTCTATTCAACAGCTGAGCTCTGGAATTCTATCCCAGAAACAGTTTTTCCCTCTTTCTATGACTTAAATTGCTTCAAACTCAGTGTGTCCTGGCATTTTGGCACGAACGTCCCTTGATTTTGGCCCTGTCTCTCTCAACTCTGGGAGAAGCACTCGCTACAGGCAGTTCTGCCTTTTGTATCCCTCATTCACATAGAAAAAAAAAGAAATTGCATTATTAGACTAATTCATAGATATAACCTCGTCGAAGCATGCTATCAATTGCGCGTGATATCTATTGATGAAGGAATAATAACTTAAATTATTCAATGTAAAGTTTTGTATTGCAACTTGAAACCAATGTAGAGTTAAGTCAATCTTTGAACAGCGATTACACAGATAGATTGTAATGGGAATTGACAATAGACCCTACCAAAAACTCTTGGAGTTGCCGCGCCTGGCACGTTGTTTTGTACAGTAAGAGACCTGGGTCCTTTAACACCTTATTGGCGGGCTAGGCGGTCTATTTGACCGTACCGCACAGCGGGGGTGTTTTACCCTAAATTGGGTTGTTTACGTGATCATTTTCATGCCCAAATAAGACCCAGAGCGTAAAGCAAGTATCTATTCCTGAAAGGGCATAAACAGAGCTTTCCAATGACACCCGAACCATCCTTGTACGACCACTGGTTCTCTTGCAACGATCGTGCACCACGAGTGCAAAAACCCTATAATTAGGTAATTTTCGTACATAATTCCCTGTGTAGCGAGTGAGAAAGGGGAGAGAAGGGTGGGATACAGTTCAGTTGGTCCACGGTGGTCGTGGGGAGCGGTCATAAGGTTACTACGCTCGTCCCACCGCTAAACTCTCTCTCTCAGCAACATTACGTGCTGAAAATGGTGCTCGACGTCGTGCACCGCCACTTAGTCCAAATTTATTTCACTCGACATATGTTGCGCGCCGCCAGTTAAGGGTTAAATGGTGTTATCCCGCAATTCTTCACCCTCCCTCTCCATCAATAATTCTTAATTATAAGCTATATGTCGTACTTTTATTGCTGAAACACATTACAGTCATTGCATATTGATGCTCATTATATTTTAAAGGCACCCACAATATTTAATAACGTATATACTGTATATATATATATATATATATATGGAAGAAGGTATGTTCACGCTTTTTTGTTATGATAGTTAATCCTTATAATTTTGCTTTTAGTAATTTCTTTCTACATATCAACATTCCCACAACTACCATACTATATAAGCACTTAGTGTAATCATCTAGTATATCGTAAAAACATGCAGAATCGTAAGAAATCTTGATAAACTTTGCATAGCCTAGGTGTTGAGTATTGTTGATGTCGACAGACGTAGCTCTGGCGCTACTTTGGAAGCATCCACCAGAGGTCTCCGGTGAATTCGTGGTAGGGAGAATTCCAAAAGACAATTTTATACTGTGTAATAGTAGGTTATTCAGGCTCTTCTAGTTTGAACTTATTTTGACTCGGACCGAGAACCATTAACTATTAACTATATGGAATATAGATTGCCTTTTGAGTGTATAAACCCTTACTATACCAGCGACGTGCGTTGGCTATCAGTAAAAATGTCACTCACCAGTACCAGGGACAGACGACGTCCGTCTGTATCTGCCAGTATCGAGTGGTAGCTGCTACCATGACTTGTAGGTGGTGCTCTGAGGCATTGGCAACATTTCTCAGCGTGGTTGCAAGCTTCTACAAGCTGGCTAGGTCAGTGGTTCTCCAACTTTTGAGGTGGGAGGGTGTTCTCTCTTGCCTCTGAAACCATTTTGGACACACTGCCTGATACTGGATGGTATATTTATGGTAATACCCTCTGGTACAGTATGGGTTAAAAAAAAGTATACGTTTCTGATCAACTGTCGGATTATTCCTACCCTGTTAGTATAAAAAAAATATATATAAATATGTTTTACAATAATAATAATAATATTAATTTAAAAATAATAAAATTCTTCTAATAATAATAATAATAAATAAGTAACAACACTTCTTCCATTAACTTTTCAAGGCAACGAATATTTAGAAACAATACAGGCCTACGGGCTTCTTTTGTATTGGTCTTGGTGGTAACTAACCTGAATTCAGACTTATAATTAACCGGATATATATATATATATATATATATATATATATATATATATATATATATATATATATATATATATATATATATATATATATATCGAAAGCTATCAGGTCGGACATATAATCATTTATTATATTAACTGGACCTTTCATAAAAAAAAAAAAATCCTAAACCAAAGAGTTACTGCACACCAGACTACACGGCGACGGGCTTCGATAATCTAGTTGTGGATTATGACAGAGAAATTCTCGGAACTGAAGGCCAAATTATTGGAAGTGTGCAGTATTGTTCTGGGAAATCTATTAACTCTTTCAAGATACGATGACTCATTTCTTTTCTGATTCTGGCTAATATTTTAACGATTTTGTTAAGATTAGGAAGGGTATATGGAAAGTAAACGGTTAATTAAGATCGTCTTTACCCTTATGATTCCCACAGATCCTTCCTAATCTGTATAAAAATTTCTAATGATAGACAGAGTAAACTGTCAAAATACGTCATAATCCTCAAGGGGTTGTATTTCCAACTTCGTGCATTCTCAAACAACTTGCAATCCCTTATTTATCTTGTCAATACAAAAATGCGATTATTGTAGAGCAAATCCCAAATACTATTGATCTTTGGACGTAAGTTTTGTGGGCATGGGTTTGTGTGAATATAACAGTGTGTGTGTGTGTGGGGGTGTGCTTGTGTGTGTAATACTATCTAAAATATATTTTCCATCATCTCTCAATAAATTCTAAATAATATCAGCATTTGATAGGAACCTAGAAACCCCAGCGAAATATCCAGTCCTCACAATCCTCCCAAAACAAACGCTGGGAGTTAAAAATAGACAGCTCCTTGAGACCCTTATATAAGTTCTCGCACCCCGTCTGAGAGGGTGTATGACCATTTGGGCCGTGGACCAATTAAGGAGAGGGGATGGGGGTTAGTTTGCTCCCTGAAGCTTAAAAATTGCCTCAAGGCCCCTCTTCCAGATCAATTTATTCATTTTTCGGTAGATAAATGTCCCAGGCAAATTACAGGCTCGCCAGACAAAATTGACATCTAAATAGCACGAGAGGTCTTAACATTGAAATAAGAAATTGGGTGAATGTATTCAAATCTCAAGTATAATGAGGGAGAAGGGGGTCCAGAAAGCTCCCATTAAGCTGTCGTCGTTCCAATTGTTTCTAAACAGTTTTCACTAGACCATTGCACATATCTTTGTTTTTGGATGAGTTTTATTTCATTGTATTTATATTACATTTAATAAGTAGGATATATTGGATAGGTTTGGTTAAAATATTAAACCTAAGGTAAGCTAGTCTAAACTAATCTGACCTGACGTACACTAAGTCATAAGTCCTCACCCAATATCAACCCTCGAACAACAAAACGAATTTCTGAAATGCAATTATTTGGCAAGGAATTAATGAGATGATTCGACTCGGTTCGGGATAGCTTCAAAACTATAATACCATGAATTGTCCTAGAGCGTACAATACCGTAGCTTCTTAAAGCGTGACCTAAACCATCCCAAATATTCCAACCCAATCTTATCCGTCCTAAACCAAACCAAACAACATAAAGGGTTTTGTTTTGTTTTTTGGACCCCATTCTCCCTCAAGTTTAGCCTCGGTATTTTTGTTTAGATTTTAAGGCGTTCGCCCCATAATTTGGCGATTTGAAGACCTTTAGCCCCATTTTATCTCAGTCTTAAGACCTTTCGAACCATTTAGGTGTCGATTTGTTTTCCTGGTGAACGAAAACGAGTCTGCAATTTAGGAGGGATCTGCCTTTGGCTGAAGCAAATATATGATATATATATATATATATATATATATATATATATATATATGTATACTGTATATATATTTATTTGTATATATATTTATTTATATAATATATATATATATATATATATATATATATATATATATATATATATATATATATATATATATATATATATATATATATATATATATATATATAATACAAATACAAATAAAGTAGACGTGTCGTTTTGCCCAAAATCATCTAAACTAACTAAACCTAACAAATGCGGGGAGAGTTGTTTTGGGGCGTCATCTTCAGTAACCATCATCAACATCAACAATGCTTTCACCATCATCACTACTACTATCCCCATCATCTACTACCATCATCACTGCTACTATCACCACCACTATCACAACTACTTTCACAATCACGACTGCCCTCACTACCATAATAACCATCATTATCACTACTGGCAATGTCATAACTGCTACCATAATCACCACAACTATCACTTTTTCTTCTTCTTGTTTCTATGTGAGTGAGGGAGACAAAACGCAGAACTGCCTGTAGCGAGTGCCTCCCCCAGAGTTGAAAGAGTGACAGGGCCAAAATCAAGGGACGTTCGAGCCAAAATGCCTGGACACACGGAGTTTGAAGCAATTTTAGTCTTAGGAACAAGGAAATACTGACTCTGAGAGAGAGTTCCAGAGCTCAGCTGTTGAATAGAAGAAACACTGAGAATAATGTTTCACTCTTGGGTTGGAGAGTTGCACAGAGTAGAGGTGGGATTGTGATGCAAGACGGGTGCTACGTGCTCTACGAAGAGGGGGAGGTATACACTGAGAGAGCTCTGAGCAACACTGATTATTGTAATAGCGGTAGAATTGTAAGAGAGTTGCAACATTGCCAATACCAATCACCAATACAGATCATCACCACCATGACAAATACTATCACAATCACCAACATCATCACTAACAGTATCATAATCACCATTATCATCACTTCTGTGATGTGTGGTGTTCTTTTTTACCTGGGACCATAACTATTGCACGAATTAAACAAATCTGTTTTCAACCTTTAACTGTCTTCGTGGTGCGATGTATAAGGCGTTGATTTTCGGTGTGAGCATCCTGAGTTCGAATCCACGGACTGCCACATGTGTTTGTAAATTTCATTAATCGATTTTAGGAGTATGGTTGGTTGTTGGAAGGAACATAATAATTGATATTGGTTCAGGAGTAATTTATCGAGAGGACTTCCCTAAGTGGTTAAGGCCCCATTAATTGCTCTTTCCATTCACATATGCATAGCCTACGTGAGTTGCAGTTGGGATGTGTGTACATACTTAGATTGATATGCAGGATTCGAAGTTGCATAATAAATCGTAGGCAGTCTCCACCAACCTTTAACTGTCTTCGTGGTGCGATGTATAAGGTGTTGATTTTCGGTGTGAGCATCCTGAGTTCGAATCCACGGACTGCCACATGTGTTTGTAAATTTCATTAATCGATTTTAGGAGTATGGTTGGTTGTTGGAAGGAACATAATAATTGACTGACCGTCGCATTCACCCACCGAATGTACAGTTGGCCAAATATGTCGTGTCACCGCTGTCATTACGTTTTGTTCGCTGTATGCTGTATTAATGTCTGTCAGATGTTGAATAGGGTGTGACAATATAGGAACGTGTCTGTATAACTCGCTCGAAACGATGAATTACAGCTTAGATAATGCTGATACCAAGTATTTATTGAAATATACTTGTTGCAGCGACATCACTTATTTGGCCGACTGTTCATGTGAAGTTTGGTGAAAATCCGTCGAACGGTCTAGGAGTTGTTTCCGGGCAGACAGACAGACAGACTGACAGACGGACGACAGACATTTCGACTGGCATTGTACCACTATACGGGGATTTGATAACATATATTCTCCCCTTAACTTAATACACAGTATATCCGAAAGAATGAGCCAGGCATCGACATAGTAAGAAACTGCACCTCTCCGAGTCAAATCCCAGCCGAAATTGTCCACGGCCGTAATGATCCACGGCCCAAATAATTGCACACCCTCCTCTCGTCTCTATAAAATTCGCCACCAAGAGAAGCTATAAAAAGTTGGACATTCCAGGCCCCGTCACTGTGTACCCCTCAAACAGTCGAGGTAAAGTGTGCACATCACAAACAACACACGGTACACACGGACAGAATGCAAGCTACACACCAGATAATATAACTGCTGAATTAATCAAAACTGGACAATATATTATTATAGAAAGCTTAAACACGTAAACACATTAGAAACATGGAAATCTGTAGAAGTCCTATTGGCCCATACGAAGAAGACCCCTTCGTTCCCTACATACTTACAGTATTTGTTCTTACTTAACGTCTGTATCCATTACCCTACATTGAGCGTATAGCTACCTAAGAACATCTCCTAAGGGTTTCCCCTTCTCCCTCATGTTTAGCCCCAAGTTTAGTTCTGAAATTTTAAGGCGTTAGCGCAATTAGTTTGGCTATTTTAACACCTTTCGCCCCATACATTTTTTCAGTTTTAAGACATTTCGTACCATTTAGGTGTTGGCTTTTTCCTGGAGGGACGATAGCGAGCCTGCAATATCGGAGGAACCGGTCCTCGGCAGGGGCATTTCTCTACCAAAAAAACGCACTCATTTATCTCGAGGGGGGTTCTTGGGGGTATATATTATTATCTCGAAGGGGGTTCTTGGGGGTATATATTATTATCTCGAAGGGGGTTCTTGGGGGTATGTATTATTATCTAGAGGGGGGTTCTTGGGGGTATATATTATTATCTCGAGGGGGGTTCTTGGGGGTATATATTATTATCTCGAGGGGGGTTCTTGGGGGTATATATTATTATCTCGAGGGGGGTTCTTGGGGGTATGTATTATTATCTCGAGGGGGGTTCTTGGGGGTATATTTTTTATCTCGAGGGGGGTTCTTGGGGGTATATATTTATCTGGAGGGGGGTTCTTGGGGGTATATTATTATCTCGAGGGGGGTTCTTGGGGGTATATATTATTATCTCGAGGGGGGTTCTTGGGGGTATGTATTATTATCTCGAGGGGGGTTCTTGGGGGTATATATTATTATCTCGAGGGGGGTTCTTGGGGGTATATATTATTATCTCGAGGGGGGTTCTTGGGGGTATATATTATTAAGCTTGATGGAGGTCTACGGAGGAAACTAAAAAATAATAAATACAATATAATAATCCCCACTTAATGTGATATTTTAAGGAATTTCTCGATCTAACCTTTTAAAACCCATTAATGGGACATACAAGCAGAACAAATGTCAATCAATATATTTTCGATTTCGAACGGTATTACTTGCAGTATATATATATATATATATATATATATATATATATATATATATATATATATATATACAAAGCGGTCGCGAAACATTTCCCCATAGGGAATTCCTGTGTATTTCCAAGAGGGAGCTGAAGAATCAATGTTTATTTATTTCACTCCAACACCAAACACTTCCCAAAGAAATTAATGAAAACAAGTATGTAATTCACAGGAATTCGAACCTGGGTTACCATATACAGATGCAGATAAATTATATAGGAATACCCTATGGGCAATACACAGGAATTCCCTATGTGGAGATGTTTCGCGACCGCTCTGTATATACTGCATATAAACCTATAGTCATCACTCAAATTTCAAAGATATGATGTTGGGGAGTAAATAAAATATGAATATATTTTCATTCATGATCTATTTATACTATCATACTCATATTTATTGTTATCTTTTATGACATACTAGGATAGTTCCTTTTACTTTTCACGTATACTACATTGCAATATACAGCAGTCGTGTGGCTATAAATTAGGAAAAGCCGTGGGTGTGCAAAAACCTTCCAAAACTCCCTCCACCAGTGAGAAAGATAAAACAAAACTAATCGAAACTTCCACAAGGTTTTCCCAGTGAGCGAGAGGGTAAATAAATAGATAAATAAGTATATCCTTAAAGACCAAGTAAGTCTGGTGAATGTAGTCATTTATAAAACTTTCTTCAATATTCATGTTTAATACATAATGCATGACAAAATTGACTGAGTAAAATCGCCTTTCCAAATACAGTATATATAAAAAACAAAAATTATACAATCAGGTTTACAGATATTGCATATTAATTACATACACAATAGGCACTCGTTTAGAGCTTAAATTGTATTAATCTATATAATAATAAATATACTTTACCACACGAATGTGTACTGTACTTTGCCCTGGTAGTAAAACAGCATGACAGCAGAAGGTCCTATGAATGGCGCCTTGTCTCCCCCCCCAGCTGTCTCATCTAATTAGGCCGGTTTGGAGTTTGCTTGGCGTGCGGTACAACAAGCCTCTCCTGTTTAACTATCAGCCCACATAAAGCAGGCTTCTATTCCCATACCAGTGTCACGTGAGTGTTTTTTCCAGCAATTTTCCCGTAATTTTTGTAGGCTCTTTCATATTGGAATTGGAAACTAGACTGAAGGTAGAGTATGTTAGGTGGCTGAATTCTGATAAAACTTAAATTTTGAAGATGCCACAATACAATGCCCGTACACAACCAACACTTATGTCCGTACACAACCAACACTTATGTCCGTACACAACCAACACTTACGCTCTATAGGTTTCTTAAAGTGTATGTTTTGTTTCTATTCTAATGCAGTCTCTGGTGCACATAATAAAATGTACCCTTTCATTGCTTTAATATGTATCTTCAAAGTGAGCATTGCATCGTATTGAACAGTGTAGCTTTTGTGTACGTAATATATTTCAACAATTATCGCATTAACTTCAATATTTTTTGTTCGTTCTAGCCAAGTATAGGAAACAAAAATGACGAAATGTTTTGCATGTAAAGCACATACTGTATTTGCAACAGCGATATATCCCTAGCTAAGTATACATCAATATAAAATGCTATAGAAAAATAATCTGTTTGCTTAGCCCCAATAGTTTCGAGATTATAAGACCTTTCGTCCCATTTTTGTTGTCAATTTTATGACCTTTCATGCCACTTAGGTGTCGATTTTTTTCATTGCGAGTGATAGTGATCCTGTAATTCAGGAGGAACTGGCCTTCGGCCGGGACGGTGATTATGGTTTTGATAGTGATAGTGGTAATGATTACATTTTTAGTTTTGCAATAATTGCGTTCATGTGTCTGTCCGTCTGTGCACTTCTGTGGGGCACACACATCACAGCAGTGATGAAGGTGGTGCGTATAATGAGGATCTGTATGTGCGTGTCCTGCAGGGGCACACACATCACAGTAGTGAACTGGATGGTGATTGTGGTATCGAAGGCCTTCGATATGTCTATAGCGCAATAGAGAAGGTCTCACCGAAGTCCCGAAAGGATGATGACCAGGAGTTAGTAAGATATGAAAGAAGATCACCAGTAGAGCGATGCTTAAGGAAGCCATACTGATGATCTGTGAGTAGATTATGAGAACAAAAATACTTAAGAAATTTGAAAGCAAGAATAGTTTAAAACACTTTAGATATACAAGAGATGAGAGCAATTGGACGATAGTTGAAGGGTTGAGAGCGGTCACCATTCTTTGGGACAGGTTGAATGAGAGCATACTTCCAGCAACAAGGGAAGACGTTAGAGGAGAGACAGAGATGAAAGAGTTTGCCTAGGCAGGGAGTCAACACAGAAGCACAGTTTTTTAGTACAACAGGAGGAACACCGTCCGGACCATACGCCTTCTTAGTATTAAGCCCAGAGAGGGTAGAAAATACATCTTTAGAAGAGATTAGGATATTAGGCATAAGTAAGAGAGGTGGGTGGAGAGGGAGGAATAGCACCGGAATCATCCAAAGTGGAGTTTCTACCAAATGTTTGAGCGAAGACTTCAGCTTTATCAGAGGAAGAAGTGATGGTTGTGCCATCAGAGTGGAAAAGGGGAGGGAAAGACGAGGAAGAAAAATTGTTGGAGAGGTTTTTGGCTAGATGCTAGAAAGCTTGGGAAGAGCTAGAGTTGGATAGTTCAGTGCATATAATTTTGATGAAAGAGTTTTTGGCAAGTCGAAGAACAGATTTGGCTTGATTCCGGGCAGAAACATAGGAAGAATGAGATTCTTGAGTTTTAAGGCGTCGGAACCATTTGAATGCTTCCTCCCTGTTGCGGACAGCAGTAGAACAAGCGTAAGTAAACCAAGATTTGTTTGCATTAGACTGAGAGAAAGAAAATGGAATGTATACTTCCATGCCCGATAGGATTACCTCGGTAATGCATTCAGCACTCTCCACGGAAGCAGAAGTCATCCCATGGGAAATCAAAGAAGTACTGCCGAAGAGCCTCCCAGTTGGCATCGCCAAAGTGCCACAAGCGTTGCCGGTTGGGAGGATTGGATGGCCATACCGGAGAGATAGGACAGGTGACAGATATCAGTTTATGGTCGGTCGAGGAGCCCAAAGGAGAGTAAAGATTTACAGTATAAGCAGAAGTCAAGAATGTTGGCTGATCTCCGAAGCGATCCGGGATACGGGTGGGTTGCTGGACTAACTGCTCTAGGTAATTTAGGATAGAAGATATGTAGGCTTGTTCACCAGGTTGGTCAGTGAAAAGAGAGGAGAGCCATTAGTGGTGGTCAATGTTGAAATCTCCTAGGATGAAGATTTCTGTAAAAGGAGAGATGGATAGAATGTGTTTCAAGAATTTTGGATAGTTGGTAGAATTAGGGGAGAGATAAACAGCGCAGCAATATTTAGTCAGAGAGTGACAAGAAAGCCTTAGCCAGAGAGTTGAGAATTCGGAAGAACCAAAATCTCCCCTTAAATTTCACCTTCATCGTTGTCATACATTGGGCCATCAAAATACAGGGAGATCAAAGCAGTTAGTTCCTTTCCACCCTGGAACTTATAGCCGGCAATTACAAATATACAACAATATCTATTAAAAAAGGCTGCTGAGACAATGTTCTATCTACAGTAGACATAATTTCGCAGTTTGTAGATCCAATTGCAAGCAAACTTCATAACTCACTCGTACAGTTGCCACCGTTATTTAGAAAACAAACAGGCGCAACAACACTACTGTGGTTGGAAAGCTCAAGAAGCTTGGATGGAAGTTTGAAAATGGTATAAGTACTAAGAAAAAAGTAATATAATAGTAAAAAAATACAAATAAGTAAAGACACGTTCAAAAGTCGTTCATCACCTCTGCAATTGTTTTTTACCGAGTAAAGCATACATATGAAAGTTTTGTTCATGAGTATTATGGATGTTTTTATATTTTTCCAAGAACTGAAATTCAATGCCGATACTATGGAAGTAGGACACGACTATCGATCGTGACTGTACCTAACCGAACCAATGGAAATACATAATAGGGACCTACCTTAATCCAGTCCTTGAGCCACATGACGGTGGGCTTTGGGTCTCCTGCCACCTCACACTCGATGATCACCAGGTCGCCTTCCTCTGCGTCGATGGTGCGTGGTTTCCTTACAAACATGGGTTCCTTGTTGAACCTGAGGGTGCGGAAGACAGATGATGTTACTATAGTCCATTCATTATAAGTAGGTCAGAAATCATTACCCCTAACCTCTGCAACTGAAAAAAGACTAGAGTAATCGAGTTCATGTTTCTACCAATTGGGAGGAGTCAGCTTGGGACTAGATGTAGAAATTCACTGCCCATTTAGGCCTTTTTGAATACGAAGGACTTTAGGGATCGAATAGGATCTTTCAAATTTCCTCTGAAGCCCCAGAGATCCTTCCTAAATCCAGTAAGATCGTATACTGTTGTCATAATACTGAAAGTGTTAATTGGTGCGATCAAGGCAGTCTATATAATATACACATTGTTGTAGCCATAATACTATGAAAATATATATATATATATATATATATATATATATATATATATATATATATATATATAGGGAAGGTATTTCGTATCATTAACTCCCGTCCATTCACCAACTCTCTGCAATATCTCTCTCTCCACCGCAATGTTGCATCTCTTTGGCTATTCTATCGCTACTATAATAATCATTGTTCCTCAGAGATCTCCCATCTATCACTTCCTCTACGTAGGCGTGGTACCTGTCTTGCAACACAATCCCACTCCAACTCTGTGCAACTCTCCAACCCAAGAGTGAAACGTTACTCTCAGACTTTCTTCTATTCAACAGCTGAGCTCTGGAACTTTCCCTGAATCAGTCTTTCCCTCTGCGTATGACTTAAATTTCTTCAAACTCCGTGTGTCCAGGCATTTTGGCTCGAACGTCCCTTGAGTTTGGCCCTGTCACTCTTTTAACTCTGGGGGAGGCACTCACTACAGGCAGTTCTGCTTTTTGCCTCCCTCACTCACATAGAAAACAATATATATATATATATATATATATATATATATATATATATATATATATATATATCAGATATTACGAAGCATAACAATATATTCATATGCAAATTTATCTTCCAGAAAAACAAATTGTGCATCATACAATAATTTACAGTACACACCGTAATTGTAGTTTAAATTAAACATTAACATTATAATAAATGTTGGGGTTTTATGGAATATTGTTTTGCTTTACATACAATTGGCTCCACATTGAATAATACATTACAGTATCTGCGTAGATCCGTTACTTGTGTTCAAATAAAATACAACTAACAACTATGGACGCGCACAGGTCTATTATTTATACTTCAAAAATACACAAATCAACCCTTTATCTTCTCTCAGTATTCTCGGTGTCTCTTTTTCTTTTGATCTCTCTTGGAAAGCCCATACTACCACTCTTGCTAAAACGGCTTCCCAGATGCTGGGTGTGTTCAACCGCCTCCGAGGGTTCTTTACCCCTGCACAGCTTCTTGCTCTGTACGGGGGCAGAGTGCATCCGTGTGTTGAGTATTGTTCGCATGTGTAGGAGGGATCCTCTCTCACAGAACTTCTAGACAAAGTAGAAAAGAAAGCCTTCCGTCTTCCACCCGACCTTCCCCTGATGACCCCTCAAAAACTGTCTGGACCTCGGCCTGTTACTCTTACTATTAATTTGGGCAACATTCGCGGCCTTTCCTCTAATTTTTCCTCTGTTGAACACCATCTCTCCTCCTACAAACCTGATCTTCTTTTCCTCACTGAAACGCAGGTGTCTGAACTCTGAAGCAACTGCCAGCAGCCCCTTTTCTGTATATCCTCCTACTCTGTATCCTAGCAACTGACATTGCTATTCAATAAATACTTGCAGTCTGGAACTATGTCTGATCAGTGGAAGCTAGCCAACGTAACACCGATATTTAAAAAAGGCAGCAAATCCCTACCCAGTAACTATCGTCCAATTAGCTTAACCTCAGTTGTATGTAAAATGCTAGAAACACTCATAAGAGACAGACTCGTAAATCACTTAGAGGAAAATAATATACTTAACGATATTCAACACGGCTTTCGTAACAAACGTTCCTGCTTAACAAACCTCTCAGACTTCTTCCACGATATGCTCAACCTCCATGATGAGAGTAAAGCTGTAGCTATTTTATACCTTGATTTTTAAAAGGCCTTTGACAAAGTTCCTCACAAACGTTTACTGATAAAACTAAAAGCGCATGGAATACAAGACGGTGTGTTGAAATGGATAGAAAATTGGCTCAGCGACAGAAAGCAAAGAGTAGTCATAAATGGTAAGGCATCTAAATGAACCAATGAAAGTAGCAGGGTACCCCAGGGATCGGTACTAGGACCAATTATCTTTCTAATTTACATCAACGACATAGATGAAGATCTCACCTGTACAATCTCAAAGTTTGCTGACGATACAAAAATTGCAAATAGCATATATGTATACTCTCAAAAGAACAAGTTGACGATATGCAACACAATCTAGATAAGTTTTCATGTTGGGCCCAAATTTGGCAAATTAGTTTCAATGCTGATAAATGTAAAATACTACATATTGGATACCGAAATGAGAAAGCAAACTAATGAACGACACTCAGCAATGTCTCTCTCTTCGCGCCAAATGTTGCATGTCTCTCACTATTCTATCGCTACTACAATAATCAGTGTTCCTCGGAGCTCTCCCAGTGCATACCACCTTCTCTACGTAGGGTACGTAGTACGTGTCTTGTAACACAGTCCTACCCCTACTCTGTACAACTCTCCAACTCAAGAGTGAAACGTTACTCTCAATCTTTCTTCTATTCAACTGCTGAGCTCTGGAACTCTCTGCCTGAATCCATCTTTCCCTCATCCTATGAATTAAATTGCTTCAAACTCTGTGTCCAGGCATTTTGGCTCAAATGTTCCTTGATATTGGCCCTGTCACTCTTTCAACTCTGGGGGATGCACTAGCCACAGGCAGTTTTGTCTTTTGTCTCCCTCATCTACATAGAAAAGAAAAAAAAAATAACTCACGTCCACTCACTGAATCTCTGCAATCTCTCTCTCTTCGCCGCAATGTTGCATCTCTCTCGTTATTGTACCGCTATGACAATAATCCGTGTTCCTCAGAGCTCTCTCAGTGTATTCCACCTACTCTACGTAGAGCACGTAGCACCCGTCTGGCAACACAATTCCACCCATACTCTGTGCAACTCTCCAACCCAAGAGTGAAATTATATTCCCAATCTTTTTTCTATTCAACAGCTGAGCTCTGGAACTATCTCCCTGAATCCATCTTTCCCTCATCCTATTAATTAAATTGCTTCAAACTCTGTATGTGTAGACATTTTGGCTCGAACATTCCTAAATTTTGGCCCTGTCACTCTTTCAACTCTGGTGGAGTCACTTGTCACAGGCAGTTTGGCTTTTTGTCTCCCTCATCCACATGGAAGAAAAAATAAATTATATATATATATATATATATATATATATATATATATATATATATATATACAGTATATATACTGTATATATATATATATATACATATATATATATACCGGTATATATATAATATATTATATGTTTATATATATATATATATATATATATATATATATATATATATATATATATATATATATATACTGTATATACTGTATATATAATATACTGTATATATATATATATTACATATATATATATACCGGTATATATATAATATATTATATTTATATATATATAATATATATACATATATATATATATATATATATATATATATATATATTATATACTGTATATATATGTATACACTGTATATATACTGTATATGTATTAGCGTACGTGTGTGTGTGTGTGTGTGTGTGTGTGTGTGTGTGTGTGTGTGTGTGTGTGTGTGTGTGTGTGTGTGCGTCCGCGTGCACGCTTCAAAATCAAAACAAAAAAGGTGGTCTTATCTAACCTCCTTTTTAATCAAGTATAAAACCCCACCACTGATAATGGACTGCACTCGCACCCAGTTTTTTACCATAGTTTATAATACTGTGTTGATAGGCGGGTCCTCCCCCACTCTCCGTAAGGGAGGGGGTATACACTGACAGAGCTAAAAAAGAACATTGATTATTGTAGTAACGGTAGAAGAGTGAGAGAGATAGTAATGAATTAGTGAGAGGAGGTGAGTTGACAAGACAAAATGCTGTTGACTCTAGCTTTTCGAGAAGTGCAGTATGGGTTGAACCTCCCCACACATGTGAACAGTACTCGATACATGGGCGCACTTAGCCCCCATACAGAGCAAGAAGCTGTGCGGGGTGAAGAACCCACGGAGACGGTTGAGCACACCTAACTTCTGGGAAGCTGTTTTAGCAAGAGTGGTAATATGATCTTTTCAAGGATGATTGGATCAAAAAGATACACCAAGAATACTGGGAGAATATGAAGGGTTGATTAGTGGATTGTTGAAGAGTAATTGATAGTCTTTTGGAGGACTGCAACGGGTAGATAAAGGGAGAAATTGGGTCTTGGAGGCATTGAAAGTAAGAAGATTTTCTCTGTCCCTATTAGCATTAATTGATGCCACATGACTTTTGGAGTGATGGCATACTGGGCTGTAGTGAAAAACTAGTTGAATAGTTTAAGGTAGAGTCATCAGCATATGAGTGGATGAGATTAGAGGTACGGTTGAGGATATCATTAATAAAAAACAGAAAGAGAACTGGAGACAGGACAGAACCCTGAGGAACACCGGAGTCGATAGGTTGAGGAAGTGAGCGATGGCCATCCTCAACTGCAGCTATGGAACGGTCAGAATGGAAATTAGAGACAAAGGCGCAGGAAGAGGGACAGAAACCGAAGGATGGTAGTTTGGTAAATAGAGATTTGTGCCAGACTCTGTCGAAGACTTTCGATATGTCTAGCCCAATAGAAGAAGTCTCACCAAAGTCCGAAAGGGAGGATGACCAAGAGTTAGTAAAAAAAGCTAGGAGATGACCAGTAGAGCAGCCCTTAAAGAAACCATACTGGCGATCTGAAAGTAGATTATGGGAAGACAAATGCTTAAGAAATTTTGAATTCAGAATAGTTTCAATAACTTAAGAGATGCAGGATGTGAGAGCAATTGGACGATAGTTGGAAGGTTGAGAGCGGTCACCCTTCTTTGGGACAGGTTGAATGAGAACAAATTTCCATCAAGAAGGAAAGACATTAGAGGAAAGACAGAGACGAAAGAGTATGCCTAGGCAGCGAGTCCGCCCGGAAGAACAGTTTTGAGTACAACAAAAGGAACACCATCCATATGGCATGAATTGTGAGGTGTCAAGTTAGCTTAGGGCAGATTCAATAATGAGGTCTGTGCTTTCAGGTGCAGGCATAAACAGGGTAATTTTATGCTGCTAACACATCCCATAGGCGCTTGCCGTTTGTTTATATTTTTTGGGAATAATACTATAACAGTATAAAGTTGTAGGAGCAACTTAATGTTCTCTTTTGATCTAGCAGATATTTGTCATCAAAGTTTTCAAAGAATTATTGAATCTGGTTGTACGAAGATATTTAAGGGGTAGGGGGTGGAGGGGGGTCGCTTGTTCCGAGACTTATATCAAGCTTTAGAAAAACAAACCAAATATCCCCTGTGGAGATAAATTTGTATATTTTTGGTAGAAAAAAAAAGCCTGCCTAAGGCCAAATGATCCTAAATTATAGGCTCATTATCGCTTGCCTGGAAAAAATCGACACCTACGAATAAATTGGGCGAAAGGTCATAAAATCGCCAATCTAATGGGGTGAACGTCTAAAAATATCAAAATCAATGGGGCAATGCATGAGGGAGAAGGAGTTACAGAATACAGAAAAAGTAACAAAAACAATTTCCCTGAATAGCTCTGCAGTGTGAACAATGGTCCAGTAAGGTCGTGTGTGGAGCTGTGAGACATATATTAAAAAGGGTTAAGGGGCACAAGGAGCTGTTGAGGTTTTTAAACAGGATTATATATGAGTGATATTTTTTCTGGTCCCCCTTCTCCCTCATGCATAGCCCGATTACAAATTAAATTATAAGACGGTCGCCTAATTATTTTGGCGATTTCAAGACCTCTCGTCCTTGTCAATTATAAGACTTTTCGTGCCATTTAGGTGTCGATTATTTTCCTGGCGAGCGAAAGCGAGTCTGCAATTTAGCAGAAATCGGCCTTAGGCCGGAAAGTTTTTCAATGAAAAGTGTACAAATTTATCTCGAAGGGAGATTCTGAAGGGAGATTTTGTTGAGCTTGATGGAGGTCTAGGGAGCAAACTAAAATACTCCCCTTGGCAATATTTACATGTCGCACGTTAATAATTATTAGATTGATTTACACCATCGGTTTTGAAGCACGATAACGAAAGTTTGCTGATATGTAAGGTTCAAACCTTTGAACCTTAAAAGCCAAGTTCTGAAACAGCTAGGCTATGGTAACATACTGTATTGTCTTGTTTGCATTCCATACTGATTCAAATGGGAGCGTCGATATTAATGCTCTTGACTGTACATTATGTGTTTTTGGCTGGAAGTTGATATGTTCTAGTTTCATAGAATATTCATATATCATAGCCTAGCATATTATGGAGGTTTCTTAGAAACAAATATAAATACCGTACTTCTATATATATTATATATTCACATTAAATTTCAGCTCGGTATCTCAACATTTACTTTTGCAGGGTTGAATATGCATTTTCTTGTATATGAAGAGGTGTCAATCGGTTATATTTATATGGTTACCAAATCTCAGCGAAGTACCTCAACAACAACCTAGCTAAATCAAAATGGTCTCACCCACAGTCCAATCAAAATATAAAACGTTAACACTCAACGAGCGGCCTAGGCGGTATATTTGACCGTGCCGCACAGCGTTTTTTTTTTACCATAAATGGGGTTGTTTCTGTGCTCTTTTTCATGCATAAACAAGAGCCAGAGCGTAATACAAGTATGTATCCCTGAAAGGGCATAAATTGAGCTTTCCAATGACACTCGAACCATCCTTCTACGATCACTGGTTGTCTTGCAACGATCGTGCAACCGAAGGTCAAAATCGCTAAAATAGGGTAATTTCGTTACATAATTACGTGTGTAGCGAGTGAGAGAGGGTGGAGTAGTGTGGAGTACATGTCATTGGGCCCACGACGGTCGTGGCGAGCGGTCATGAGGCAACCTACGCTCCTCCCACCGCTCGGCTCTCTCTCAGAGCCAATATTGCGCCAAAATTGCACACAGACTTAAGTCGGGCCCCGCCACATAGTCCAGGTTTTTAGATACGGACTTAAGTCGGGCCCCGATAGACAAGGGTTAATACATCAATACATAAATAAACAAATAAATAAGTAAGCCTCGACAAAATAAAACATGTAATACTCACAGAACCCGTCTGATAATTTCTGCATCTGTATTTACTTTAGAAGTAGGTCCACAGAACATCACATAACTCAACATGATATCGTTGAGTGTATGAACTAATTCTGCCATATGCCGAAAAGTGAAAATCTAACATTTCAAATGACTAAACCACGGAACGGACAACCTCCCCTTGCTTCACTATGGTATACACGTATATAGATAAAAATGTGACCAGTATCATAGTATTAATTAATGTAGGAAGACATTTACATTACATTTGATGACATTTTCCATCCCTCTTCAATTGTCAATCATTACTTTTACTGTAACAATACATTCAAACTTTATTATATGACTTTAAGGGGGCTTCAGGATCCCCATCTCCCTCATGTTTAGCACCATTAGTTTTGACATTTTAAAAAGGTCGCCCCATTTTTTTGGCGATTTTAAGACCTTCCATGCCCTTTAGGTGTAAATTTTTTCCTGGTGATCGAAAGCGAGCCTGCAATTTATGAGGAACCAACCTTTGGCTGGGAAATTTTTCAGCAAGAAATTTTCTGGAAGAAGGGTTTTCAGAATAATATTATAAAAATTTATGGATGTCTTGGGAGGAAACTAAAAGCAAAAGGAAAGCAGTAATAATTTTTGTGGTGCCAGATTTCCCTGCCAATCAGCAACGAGTTATAAATAGTGAGAATCAGTCAACAAAACGTGCATTTGGAAAGCTAGACGAGAGGTGTAGCTTTGCAAACCTCACAGCCAATCAGAGCACAGCATTACCTGTGGAGAGGGAGGATAGGCTAAGAGACAGTCCAGGTGCAGCAGAGGAGACACTCATGAAGACTTCAAGAAACCATGACGAGGAGTACAGTAGCCAAGAAGCCTTCGAAGAAATAGTCAACCCCAGCCAGGAAGAATGGAGAACGAAGAGGTACACAGCAGGAGCAAAATTCCGGGTCGACCCCGGGCTAAGCACCGAACAGGCCTACATGCTCATCCATGACTTGAGAAACAGCACTCCAGCTTAAAATTAAAGCACGACAAAACCGAAATGACAAATACGTCATCGCTCCAAAAGACCAGGAATCTGAGAAGTTGATACAAGAAGTCTCAGAAAAATCGTCATAGCTAGAGTTCCTAGACCGCACCACCAAGAAGTCCAAAATCATTGCATTGACGTAACCCTTACGACAAGAAGTAAAAATATTCTTGGAAGTCCCCGAGATCCTCAAGGCAGAGAGATGCACCGTAGGGAAAGAGAAGTGCCCCACCAAGCAGGTCCTGGTAACATACCAGGATGTACCACCAAAAACCATCAACCTAAGAGTCTTCGGCACTTACAAAACCAGGGAGTATAAGCCTGAACCTCTACGATGCTTTAAGTGCCAAAGGTACGGGCACCACAAAGAGCGATGCAGCTGCCCAGAGAGATGTGGAGTGTGCAGCCAGGGGCACCCCACCGAGAAATGTCTCACAGACTACAAAAAACAAGCATCGAACCACAGCCAAGTGTCCTTACTGCCGGCAAGGTCATCATACATGGCTCCCTAAACGCCCAGATCGACTCTAGAGGATCCATGGGAACCAAGCCCCCCAAGAAGACAGGGTTGGCCCAATAGCAAAAGAAAACCCTGCATCTAGGCCACAAGATTCCGTCCAGCCATAACCAGCCCCGAAGAAGCAAAGACCCCCCAGAAACTCCAGACTTCTACGTAACAATGTTGCACCCCCACAAGACCCAAAACAAGGCCCAAAGACAGACTACGGATGGCTCTTACCCAAATAACGGAAGGACTTGTCACCATCACAGGCATGAAGTCTGGCTCATTCGTCGAAGACCTAGTAGACAAGACCCTAAGCATGTGCACCAGCACAACCACAATAGCAGCAAAAGAGACCCCGCAAGCCAAAAAAACAGCTCTTCAAGAAATCATACCTTGCAGCAACAACAGGAAAGACACCCAACAAACCTGCACTGAATGTTCAGGGAGTACCCCCAAAACCCGCCCCTAAAAAACAGATGTCAGAAGCAATACCATGCACCCAAGCAGCCACTACATCGGCAGCACAGAACAATAGGGACCAAAGGCTGGCCTCAAATCAAACAGGGATAAACAAGAAAGCTAATGAAGACAAACCCTCCAGCAGGAAGAGGCAACCAACCTGCCGATACAGGGAAATGATGAACAAAAAGCCATGGAAGCTGACAGTCAACCTCCAACAGAGGACACCGAAATAGCACAGCAATAAGGAAGAGATGGGAACTTCCACGAGCAAGGCCCACGCAACTCTGAAGAAACGACTAACAACACCAAGTAAACATGGAATTAAAATTCTACAATGGAACGCACAGGGTCTGAGAAACAAAACTGCCCAGCTCACAGTGGTCCTAGAGACAGAGAACATCAAAATCGCACTTATCCAAGAAACATTATACCGGGAAAACCAAAACCTCAAAATACCAGGATACCAAGCCTATCTCACCCTCTGGGAAAATGGAGACAGAGGCCATGCAACCCTGGTTAGGAAAGACAACACAAAACAGGACTGCCAGACAAATTTACTGCCGAGAAGGAGCCGAGCAACTTGGGGTGCGCATACACCTAGTCGCAGTCCAAATACAGATATACAACATCTACCACAATGGGCAGCGAAACCACCTAGAGCTTTCGGAGCTGTTCGCAGACGCCAGCCCACTATTATTTTGGGTGACTTCAACACACATCATCCACAGCTCCACTCAACCAGACAAACAAACCAAGCAGGACTGCACATCACTCATTTCCTACAAGAGACACCAAACCTACTCCTACTCAACAACCTCGAAGAACCAAGGAGGGAAACTAGACTTAACCTTCAGCTCCAACACTCTGACCACCCAATACTCATGGAAGAGACATGAGCACTTAGTAAGCGACCACTATGCCACACTGACAACCATGTAAATGAATGGTGCCATCATGAACCCTCCTCACCAAACAAGATGGAACATCAAAATGGCCAACTGGGCAGTATTTTAACAAGAACTAAAATGATGGTGGGAGGCTCCTCAGCAGAGACACAATGAAGGTAGCCTTGACGAACAAGACCAACAACTGCTAGAAGCCATCAACAAAGCTGCAGAAATCGCCATTCCAATGAAAGAGTATGGGAAGCATCACAGAGACTGGTGGTTTAACAACAGAATCAAAGAAATGAACGGCAGTGTTAACAAGCAAAAAAGAAGAGTCAGATGAGAACACACTGAAGAAAATGTGAGGCTACTACGGGAGGTGGTGACTCATGCCAAACAGATCTCGAACCAGGTCAAGCTCGACAAGTGGTTCGATTGGTTTGCTTCCCTCAACCAACACACATCCCTTGCAGACTTGTGGGAGAAGCTAAAAACGGCCACCAGGAAGAGAAAGGCTAGGCCACCTACCCAGGGGAGAGAAGCCGAAAAGCTGATCGAAGGATTCACCACTCGGTCATCAGACACGCATCTTCCGGCGAATGTACGGGCAGAGCAGCTTCGCAGGCAGCCTCCACGGTTAGAGTCAATAAGAAAGCCTACTCCTGGGTTGCCATCACTGATGCATAATTCACCATGCAGGAATTTCAGTGAGCTTAAAATAGTAGCATAGACACCGCCTTTGGAAGAGATGGAATTACATACTCCATCATCAAACATGCGGGCGAAGCTGGATTTCAGGCAATCCTCGCGCTAATCAACAACTCTTGGTAGCAAGGGAAGCTCCCAAGCAATTGGAAAAAGGCGGAGGTCAAGCCCATCCCCAAACCAAAGGAGATCAACAAATACAGACCCATCTCACTTACAAGCTGCCTTTACAAAACAGCCGAGAGAATAATCAAGACCCGTCTGGAGTTATAACTCAGCACACTGCATCCCAACATCAATGGGTTTGCAAGTGGCAAAGGCACAACAGAATGCATCATGCACCTCTTGAGCCAAATAAGGGACAAGAAGACAGTCACAATTTTCTTGGATCTCGAGAAAGAATTCAAGCTCGCCAACCCCTTGACAATCCTCGACCTCCTGGTGAAGAAGGGAGTGGCGGGTCGAATGCCGGCCTAGATTCGAGACTACTTAACAGACAGATAAGTGAGGGTCTCCTTCCAGGGTCACCCATCTTCTGAAAAGACATTCCAAAATGGGACTGTCGCGACCCAGTTACCGGCACGGACCGACATAATAAGCTACGCCGACAACCTAGTCTTGATCACCAAAGGCACCAGGGCCCTTGCAAAAGCCCAAACCTCCCTCGACTAAATATCGACCAAGTGCACGGAGCTAGGACTCAAAGTCTCCATGGGGAAATCCAAAGACATGATCATCAA
This sequence comes from Paralithodes platypus, assembly GCA_032716605.1. Classification (NCBI taxonomy): domain Eukaryota; kingdom Metazoa; phylum Arthropoda; class Malacostraca; order Decapoda; family Lithodidae; genus Paralithodes; species Paralithodes platypus. Next base: position 6,634,856 of record CM064556.1, read on the forward strand.
AGGCAGAGATCCAAACACCAACCTCACCATCCAGGGGACCCTACTGGAATGGGTGGGCGTATTCCAATACCTCGGTGTCTGGATTGACAAAGCACTGACCTTCAGACAAGAAATCAATTTCCTCAGGTAAAGGATATCGGCCTTTCTTAATGCAGATGCACAGGAGCCAGCATGGAAGTCTTATGGTTATTTTACATACACGCCATAATGAAAAAAATAAAACCAATACAGAACAGAACAATGAAGATGATGGTAGGAGTGCCAGGCTGGACAGCAGACCTACCCCTACAAAATGATACCCACCTTGTCCCCCTGCGGGCAAGAATACAGGACAGAGTGGCATGCATCGCAGCAAAAATTCTGCACCAAAGTGGCAACACAGCGACAGAGCAGCTACTCAAGAAGAACCTCCCAATGGACGCACCCCCTACCACAAGGATAAGAAAATGGCAGTGAGAACTATGCACCCATAACAAAGACTCCACAGATGTACAAGCCCTTCTCAGAAGAGGGGCGGACCTGCCAGACCCCACACACTTCCAACGATCACCATTGGAAGATACTTTGTGGGAAATAACGACCACCCTACCAGGCAAACCAAAAAGATACTGCTCCCCACAAGAACTTTAGACATTGGCCCAGCAAACCCTAGAGAGGCTACGGGGAGAGGAGTCGGCCATTTACTATACGGATGGCTCTGTTAACCTGGAAAATGAGCCAGCAGGTGCAGCCTTCGTCACAAATGGGGCGGTCCACTATCATTTAAGCGCTAAGGCATGCAGCAACAAGATATGAACAAATGGTCATAATCCTAAACTGACTCAATGACCACACTACAAGCCCTCAGAAAAGACCAACCATGGGACAAAGTCAGGTTGATTACCACCGCCTTCACCCTACTCGAAGAACTTCACCCCCTAGGCAAGAAAGTCAGGCTAGGATGGGTCCCAAGCCATGCTGGAATAGACGACAATGAAAGGGCTGACGCAACGGCGAAATGGATTGCCAGTCATGGAGAGGTCACATTCCAGATCCCCCCAAGCCTCGACGTGACTAAAGCCCATATAAAACAGTCGGTGAAGAGGAGACATGCTACATCACCAGAAGGCTATAACCTTAGTCGCCAAACCATGTGGTATGAGACAGCCACTAGCTTTGAACCCGTGAACTCATCCAACATAACCCGAAGACAAGACAGGGTAAACCTACATTGTATATGAATAGGCTACCCCACGGCGGCCAAAATAGTTGAAAGAGCACAAACAGAGACCTGCCCACAATGCGACGAGGAGGTCCTAGACCATTACCTCCTGCACTGCCGACCCACTGAGGAACTATGAACAACACCCCCACCAGAAGAAGACCAACCAGCAGCAGCAAAATATGTGTGGAACTTACAGAGGAACATCGATACCTTCCTACACACCATGAGAGAGTTCCCTCCCCCATCATGAGAAGTAACTAAGAAAGATGACCCATAAAAAGGTCAAGTAGAACACATCATAACATCATCAACCACCCACACACAATCACATCATCTCATCCCATCCCATAATCACCTACTTACTGTCTAAACAAATTACTAACCTAATACTAACTGTCAAATAATGATTACTAGCCCAACTAACTGTCAAATAAAGACTGCTACTAACACTGCCACTATTACCAAGGCTAAGCAGCTGGATATCCGACATGGGCACACATTATATCAAGGAAGAATAATTGCAGAAACTCAAGGATGCATCCCCTAGATGGGCCAGGGGTTAAATAGGGTCCGTTAAAAAAAAGGGGGGTTGAGTGGCGGAGGACTGGGGCACTGACAGGCTCGTCAACGACAAAAGGCCCATGCAGCCCAGGTGGCTGCATATCATCAATCATCATCATCATCACACAGGCAGAGCACCAGATGGTACTTGCCAGGCAACACCATTTCTCAGGGCACTCTCTCCCGTCCTACTGTATCCCTACAGCCACAACAGGGATTACAGGAAGTAAACAAGGATACGAGGAAGAAGACAAACAATGACAGTTACAAGAGTCCAAGAGCCGGATTGCCAAGTCTCCATATGCCCAGCTCCATCTGCAATATCCCAGGGCCCGCTTGCACATTGCACGTCGTTTACATCAAGTCTCCTAAAAGTTACATGGAGTGGGAGGAATCTTGAAGGAAGAACACGAATTGGCTCGAGTTTGCTGGCCAGCATAGAAAAAGAGAGAAGAAATAGAAGACCAGCTTTTATTAACCTTTAAATGGCAAAAAATGTGGGAATAGCATTTGGGGTCTGAAAAAGACCTAATATTGCCGAGCGGTCGTATCATGAGACGAGAGCCCGGGCGGCATACACCCTCCCTCTCCAACCTCCAGTGCGACACTGAAGATGACAATAGAAGTCTCTGTGGTTGCAAGGATCTCTAGCTGCCTTGCCCATGTTAAAGAGACCGTGTGAGAGAAATTCGAGCGGAAAATTCCCGATAAAAGGGAGAATAAGAGGAAAAATAGCTGATAATTGAGGAGGGGGAAAAAGGAGGGGAAGGGGGGGAGCTGAGACACATATGGAGGAGTGGTAGCAAGCAATGGAGGGGCATTATCTCACCTAATCCCAAATTGCTTTGTTTTGAGTGCCACTGGGACGTCTTAAATTTTGGTTATGCTCTGGCTCTATTGAGGACAGTCACATTGCACCACAATAACCTCTATAGAGGACGGTCGCCGTTAATGGGTTAATAGGACCTATTGGACCCGCAACTGATTATAAAAGAGATAAATAAATTGACCCATCTGTGTGCCAATAAAATTGATGTTGCCTATATTAGGTGAACCATTTTAACCCTTGGTTAGCGGGCCCTCTGTGGCCGTTTTGGGCCTTTTCAGGCCGTTCTGACTGCTATATCAACCATCAGTATGAAAGGAACTATATTGCGCCGAAAACTAGGTGGAAATCGCTACACAATGACGCCACATACAGCTACGTAGCACTCGTGGAGCACTGACAGTGTTACCTCGAAGATGGAAGTTTAGCTGATTTTGCTACCTTGCTCACTTTTAGCGAACTATTGGTTACACTGTCATCCTCCCGCGCGGTGGGGGAACTGGAGTTAGTGTGGGCCGGGAGGCCACAGATGTCGGACGTATGGATCATTACTATCCCACCCATTTTCACTCGATTTCCACCCTTTTTTCACCCGTTTTTTGCCAGTTTTTTCAACTCGACTTATGTGGTGAGCCGCTCTTTAAGGGTTAAAGACACAGAGAGACAAAAGATGAATTATAATTATTCAGATTTCAATTGTTAGTATAGTGCACTACTATTAGCTAGATAGGTGATAGGCGCTGTTAGTGTATGTCAAATAAGGGAGTTCGTGAACTCAAAAAGTAATTACCGCAGAGTAAGTTAACTATTGGATGCAAGGCAATAAGGGTATTTGTCCTGCCATATCCTCAGTTTAATTAATAAGAGACAAATTATTATATCATTATTGGGAGATATAAGAATAGATAATGTATCAGCAGAGTCTAGAGAAAAGGAAGGAATAGTTAGTTGAATATAGTTAGGAAAGGAAGGAATAGTTAGTTGAATATAGTTAGGAAAGGAAGGAATAGTTAGTTGAATATAGTTAGGAAAGGCGATTTCAGCCGAAACATTTGCAAGACTTCTATTAACAGGAAACTGATTATTATGGAAATATATATTTCACAAACGTTTGCATGCTGATGTCCCGAGAAAATATATTCAATAATTCGGAGCAACAATCATTTGGTTACTCATTTGAGTGAATATTATTGCGACCTAAACCAGTCAAAGTTGAAATAAGTCAAACCTTGAATAGTGCTCGTAGTGATAATTCGTTATGGGAATATCTAACTCCAAATAACTTAATTATATCCTGCAATCGTAAATATTCAAACCCTGGAGTGCGGTCTGAACTTAACTTAACCCGAGGTGGGAACCATTAAAATTACGGAATAATAATACCTGAAATTGAAGGTTTATGAAATAAAGTCAGAGTTTATGATTAATTTTCGAATTATTCCAACCCCTTAATTAGTATATGATAATGCTATTATACAGAATATTAACTATAATAAATAATAATAATAATAATAATAATAATACATTAATGTATGTATATACCGGTATATATATATATATATATATATATATATATATATATATATATACAGTATATATTTACTGTATATATACAGTATATATATATATATATTTTTTTTTTCTTTCTATGTGATTGAGGGAGGCAAAAGGCATAACTGCCTATAGCGAGTGCCTCCCCCATAGTTGAAAGAGTGGCGGCCAAAATCAAGGGACGTTCGAGCCAAAATGCCTGAACACACGGAGTTTGAAGCAATTTAAGTCATAGGAAGAGGGAAAGACTGATTCTGGGAGAGAGTTCCAGAGCTCAACTGTTGAGTAGAAGAAAGTCTGAGAGTAACGTTTCACTCTTGGGTTGGAGAGTTGCACAGAGTAGAGGTGGGATTGAGTTGCAAGACGGGTACCACGTGCCCTATGTAAAGGAGGTGGTATGCACTGCGATAGCTCTAAGGAACACTGATTATTATAGTAGCGATAGAATAGCGAGAGAGATGCAACATTGCGGCGGAGAGAGAGAGATTGCAGAGAGTTGGAGAGTGGACGGGAGTTAATGATACGAAAGGCCTTCCTTTCAACTTTGTCTAGGAGAGCGGTGTGAGAGGAACCTCCCCACATATGTGAACAATACTCAATACAAGGGTGCACTATGCCCCTGTACAGAGCAAGAAGCTGTGCAGGGGAAAAGAACCCCCGTAAGGCGGTTGAGCGCACCCAGCTTCTGGGAGGCTGCCTTAGCAAGACTGGTAATATGGTCCTTCCAAATGAGAGCAGAAGAAAAAGAGACACCAAGAATATTGAGAGAAGATGAAGGGTTGATTTTTGTATTGGTGAAGAATAAGGGATAGTCCGCTGGGAGATCCTGACGGGTAGATAGATGGAGAAATTGGGTTTTGGAAGCATTAAAGTTAACAAGCTTTTCTCTGCCCGAATTGGAAATAGTATTTAGATCAGAATTTAAGAGTTCTATGGCTTCATTACGTTTGTCGTTGAGGGATTGCTGGCTGGGGCATTCTGAGAAACTAATGGAGTAGTGTAAGGTTGAGTCGTCTGTGTATGAATGGATGGGAATTAAGGTACAGTTAAGGAGATCATTTATATAAATTAGAAAGAGAATAGGAGATAGGACAGAGCCCTGAGGAACACCGGAATTTATAGGGTGAGGAAGTGAACAATGGCCTTCCACAACTGAGGCTATGGAACGGCCGGAAAGGAAATTAGAGACAAAGGCACAGATGTATATACTGTATATATTATATATATATATAAATATATAAATATATACTGTATGTATATATATATATATATATATATATATATATATATATATATATATATATATATATATATAATCCTACCCCCAAAATGGGGATTGGGCCTGAGCATATAGATATAGATATTTTCCTCTTAAATAAAGTAATTCCAAGAGCTATGTAATATCAATAAGTTCATGGTAGCCAATCATTACACTAGAATCAATTAAACTATAAGGGATTTGAGTATGTTTCAGACATTGTAAAAGCCATTTTACTGTAAATTGTATGTTTTGAATGCAATTATAATTATGCTGGTAAATATTGCACTAATCATAAATAAAGTTATTAAAAATAATCTAATATATGCCTATCTCCTTTTCAATTGAGCAACGTAAAATAATATGTAGTTCATTTTCAATTAGTTTTTCAGACTTAAAACCCCTCCGGTGGTATGTGTACTCCAGGAAGCGTTTCACCGGCTTGGGTATAATATGGAGCGCCATGTTAAGTGATAGACGAGGACACTGCTGTAATACGAGACACAGATAACCCATTGACGTGGTGGCGGTGGTGGTGGTGGTGGTGGTGGTGGTGGTGGGGGGGGGGGGGGGGTTAGGAACTTCATCACTCCGGTATTGAGAGGAGCTTTGTATTTATTTGTGTTTTCATTTATTAAATATTTATTCATTTTTAATTTCCTCCATAGATCTCCATCAAACACTTAAAAAATACCCCCAAGATCCCCTTCCAGATAATTTTGTGCATTTTTCGATAGAAACATGCCCAGGCCAAAGGCCGATTCCTCGGAAATAGCATGCTCGATATCGCTCGCCAGATTAAAATCGACACTACTAAGGCACGAAAGGCCTAAATAAGGACAAATAAATGGGGCGAAAGATCTAAAAATCGCCAAACTAATGGGGCGAACGTGTTATAATCTCAAAACTAATAGTGCTAAACATAGGGGAGAAGGGGGTTCAGACAAAAAAAAAAAAAATCCCCTTAACTTCCATTACGATGACGTTGCGTATGTGGTACTCTGGATGACATTGGACGGTAATATTTACTTTAGGAGGGGTTTATTATGATCGAGAGATGAACAGCTCTCGAGTCAGTCCTTTAGCACAGTACGTTTTACAAATTATAATATATGATAACAAATGATGAAATGATACTAATAAAACATAGATACAGGTGATGGTTCTATACGGTATGCAGATGTTGGTTATATTCCCAACTTCACTCCGTCTGTGTTTGCAAAATTATACATCATTGTGGAGATTCTGTAGATATATTGAAGCGTTACGAATGTAACGGTACAGAATTTTCAAAATTCTTACTTATACATGATATGCCAAAATGATATAATTATACTTATGAATATATATATATATATATATATATATATATATATATATATATATATATATATATATATATATATATATACACCGGTATGTAATCCCCTTGAAGATTATGTCGCGATTTGACAGCTTATTCTGGCTATCGTTAGACGATTATTTATAGCTTAGGAACTATCTGTGGAAATTAAAAGGGTAAAGACTATCTCAATTAACCTTCTGACTTCCATGTACCCTTCATTACCTGAATATAATCGTCTAATAATAACCAGAAACCCGAAAAGAAATGCCTCATCTTATCTTTTTTTGGTCAATTAGTAACTAACCTGCACTCATTAACTTTTGATGACTAGTCATTGCCACCATGCTGCAGTTTATGACAAAACTGAACCCTCTCTTTTGCTAGCTACCGCTAGACGATTCCGTTTAATTCAGGAAAGATGTGTCAGTGTTGGAGGGGTGACCCTTTAAGAACTGTAGGTCCTTCAAAACCTGAGTAAAATCGTATAATAGTTGAATATATATATCATAAACATGGGTGGTTAAGCGAGCGACTCTCTCCTGAATGGATTTCCTCGGAATGTGGAGGCGATTCATACGTGACAATTGCCTTATCCCTTTGTGGGGCGCGTTTTGATAACTCTCATGCTTAAAATTGGACATTGCCCTATTTTTTTTTTTTTTCAAAGTACACCTATTAGGTCCCAATTGTCGTGATCCTTAGCATGAACACATTTAACCACTTGCACCCTAAAGGATGAATGCTTCTGGCAATAGATACATTAAATAGATGGATACATATTTTTGTCTGATTGAAGGGGCTACTGACAAAGCCGTCGTACTTGCCAGACCGTGTGTGAGGATCTAATACGGCTTGTGGTCACCGACAGATATATTGTAACCGAAGACTAGCAATACTCATCTGCAATACGAAACTAGTCAATCTTGGTTTTCAGTGTGCGGAAGTCTGAGGATTAGTTAAGATAGTTTTTATCCCTTTGATTCCTAGGGATCTTTCCTAAGCTGCATAAAATCATATCATAATGAAGAAACGTGGGTTGTCTTACTGCCAGTATAGTTAGAAAACAGATAATTTCAGAGACGAGATGCCAGATTGTGGTAGGGTTAGAATGATAGTTACAGTATGTTAATGGCCGTTAATGATCAACTAAAACGTAAACAGTATATATATTTATATAATTTTGTATGGCTATATATTGATATATGGACATATTGCCATTATAAATACTGTATATTCATATTTATTCACCAACCCACCAATTAACTTAACACTCAAAGAGCGGGTGGTGGAGTACATTTGACTGTGCCGCCCAGCGGGGGGTTTTACCGTAAACGAGCTTGTTTCTGTGCTCGTTTTCATGCATAAACAAGAGCCAGAGCGTAATACAAGTATGTATCCCTGAAAGGACGTTAAATGAGCTTTCCAATGACATCAGAACGATCCTTCTACGATCACTGGTTGTCTTGCAACGATCGTGCAACCGAAGGGCAAAATCGGTAAATACGGTAATTTCCTTACATTATTACGTGTGAAACGAGTGAGGGAGGGTGGAGTACAAAGGAGTACATCTTAGTAGCTCCACGGCCACCGTGGCGAGCGGTCATGAGGTAACCTACGCTCCTCCCACCGCTCCGCTCTCTCTCAGAGCACATTACGTGCTCAAAATTGCATGCGACTATAGCCGGGCCCCGCCACATAGTCCTTGGTTCTCTTGCCCGGCTATAGCCGGGCGCCGCCAAAGAAGGGTTAAACATAAACCTAATTAATGCATTACATACAAATATTATCACTTTTTTTCAAATATTAACCTAGAATATAATAAACCCTCTCAGTGTCGTACGACGCATTAAATTTATTATTTCAGGTTATTATTTAACAATTGTATTCCGATTATAATCGGTATATGGCTGTCAGAGGGTTGATTGAGACTATCTTTACCCATTTAACTCCCACAGATCCTTACTAAGCTGCATACAATCGTCAATTGATATCCAGAATAAACTTAAAAGGCGACATAATCCTGAAGGGGTTAAAAGTAACTAATTTATTCGGTTTAGGACGGGCCTGTAATAGTGCAGAAACTAAAGTGTCTAGTTTAACTCGTTATTCATCACTTGCTATGTCCTCTAGCTACGCCATTACCTCGAAATCCACGCCAATCTGTCTCATCCTTTCTACTATAAATATCTACCATTCAGTGTAGTTTCATCTTCTGATAATTCTACCAAAATATTTCCGTGTTTCAGTTTATACAATATCATCATTATCGGCTTTTTCATTTACCCTGTTCCTATCGTTTTCGATTCTATGTGTATTCACATTTTATTCTTTAGATTAATCTGATTTAATTCTACCTAAGTAATACCAATTACATTATCCCCATAACTTATTGTAGTCTATATGTTTATAGATTTCACTTTTATCTTCATTCAGATCACATGTTTTCTTATATTTGTTTAAAGATTGCCATTCATGTAAGTTCTTCACCATATTGTGTTATCAATTTGCTATTGAATCGTATTAATGGAAGGGGGGGGGGGGGCTAGACCTCCTTTTGCCTCATGTATTGCCCCATTAGTTTTGAAATCTTAAGACATGCACCCCATAAGTTTGGTGATTTTAAGAAATTTCGTGACATTTAGGTGTCGATTTTGTCCTGGCGAGCAAAAGCAAGCCTGCAATTTAGGAGGAACCTTAACGTGGTAACTCGTTAATGTAACCACAATGGTGATATTAACTAACGCAACTTACTTTAAATTGTTTATTGATATCACTTCGCATTGTGAAGCTGATATAGATACAATTTGTATTTCCTATGGACAATCACAGCTAAAAGTTATGACCTACCTCTATAATATTAACTCCAATTATAAATCAACCTATAGGTGAAAACAAATCCTTACAAACAAATACAGCCTTTATAACACTCAAGGTTTGTTCAGTGTGGTTCAGAAGTTATTAAGTATTAGACCAATGGAGGATAACGACTTTGAAGTTATGAATGTGGGACACCACCTTTGTCCGTGGCTGTAAACCAGTCAATGCGTTCATACAGACACCGACCGGGGACCTCTCAAATTGGTGATATTTGCATGCAGTAAGTTATGAGATTGTAAAGATTTGGAAAATAGGTGGCCTGCTAATACCCACCTCATGATCTCAGCGCCGCCTTCCTTTCCCAGCCCTTAATAGCCGGTAATCTGAACTCACGCGTCGCCAAATATCATAACGTGGGGTCTCTGCACAGTTATCCACATTAATTTGTATATACTATGATATTATGCATGGAAGGAAAGATTGTATGTTTGAATTAGAAGTGTATTTTCTTATACAGTAGTTTAATCAAAAGACCAAATATCGGTTGTATAGCAAATAATTTGTGTAAGTTAATTTCACTATGTTTCCTTCCATGCATAAAGTCATTGAGTGGCTTCTGTATGCCTCGCATAGTTTTGAATCATGTGAAGTGCTGGTGTGGGTTTAGAGCCATTTCGTTTCATAAGCATTTCGGCTAAAACCACTTACATCTCAACACCATTACGTAACAGTAAGTATGATAGTCGTTTCCCTCAGCCTTACAAAATAATATATTAGGTACTGTATTGGGAAAAGAAAAATCAATGTCAGCATATTCATCCAGATCACATAAATGAAAAGGGTTTTATTTAGTTTTAAATATATTGTACGGATTCTTGAGTAATCGTTGTGGACATAAGACGAATGCTGTGTCGGCGAATTTATTAAAGCAAGGTGTTCTTGTTGCGAAGTGACTTGCCATCTTGGTGTGAGCTGCTTTACATCAAAGCCACCCATATAAGGGTGCTAAACCAACTTCACCGGCAACAGGCTGACTCCACCTTCACCGCCTCGTCAGCTCTGTGGACAACTGTGTTGATGGCTGAACAAACTAATCACTATCACTACATTTTGGGCGTTTACCTAAGCTAATATAAAAATGTATCGCATTATTAACCGGCAAAGCTATTTACGTGCATCTTAAAGATACCAGTGATTCTATGACGAAATGAAAATTGGCTGTACAATTTTGTGTTTAGTGTCTACAATACTTGAGTGCTGCATGCACTTCAAGAAAACATCTTTCCCTCTTCTCACTACTATTAAATTGTCACAGAGAAGATGTCCGACCATATTAAAATCGGCGAGGGTGAAACAGCCACACATCAACCAACAACTGAAGTTTTGGCGTGTGTAAATAACCTGCTGCCAGCAACTTGCAGTAAATAACGATACTGCCATACTAAAGCAGCACACTCGTAAACAAGTTAAAAAATAAGCAAACTTAGTTTGCAAGCTTACACCTAAATAACAAATTTAAACAGAAATCAAAATAGACTGATCAGAACGCATACAAAGGTCCAAATAGCTTCACAACATCAGGGACAGATTGTGGTGCATCATTGTTAAAAACAAAGGACATTCCTTGTGTTCATTTTCAAACATAGTAATGAGTTCGAGCCATAAATGAACCTCCGTGGAACGCTTCACCGAGAAAGAAAGACTGCAACCATCTACGCTGCACCCTACCCTGTACTTCACACCTCGTTAAAATTCCTTGTCAGCCAAGGATCCAAGAAAAGGCGTCAGATTTCGTTTTCCTTCCACCTGAGGTATCAAACACAGACTCCTCCTCTTCCTTACAAACCCTTTAGAACGTAGACATTGGACAACTGCCGACATTTTGTTATTTTGCAAATAATTATATAAATGACTAAATTTAATATGTATTGCCTCTATATTTAAGTAGACAACGCTGGAGGGCATTAGTTTCAAGTAAAATGTATCTATCTATCTATCTATCTATTGCCTGACACCGTGATACCAGAAGGGATGGCCACGAACGAAACGCCCCTATTAACCTCTGTCCCCAGCCAATCGACGCCCCTCCTCCCAACCAGCACCGCCTTCATTCATATACATCTTCACTCCATCCTTCCACCTCACTCAGTTTACCTCTCCCTCTCTGTCCTTTCACCTCGCTCTCATACACCCTCTTAGTCATTCGCTCGCTTCCCATACGTTCCATATGGCCGAACCATCTCAAGGTGTTCCTTTTCACACTTTCCAGCACATCTACCTCCACACCACACCTTCCTCTTACTTCCTCATTCGTCTGTCTATCCCTCCATGTAACTCTGCACGCACTTCTCAAGTAACTCATTTCCACCCATCTCAATCTTGGTCTGAGTCTCTCCACAAACGTCCATGCGTCGCTTCCATTAGTCAATGTCGGGATTACCACACTATCATGCAAGGACTTCTTCACTTCCATGCTGACCACTCTATTTCTTGTTACTGCTTTCAGCAACCCTACAACCCTCTTCCCCTGTTGCACCCTCTTCCACACTTCTTCATCCATACTCCCATCTTCACTCAGCACACAGCCCAGATACTTAAATAAGCTGACAATCTCCATAGCCTGACCATTCATCTTCACCTCACACTCTGTGGCTTCACCCCTTTCGAAGACCATAACCTTGCTCTTCCCTACATTTACCTTCAGATTTCGTTTTTCACGCACTGTTCCAAATATATTTACCAGACCCTGTAACTCCCATTCATTATCACTCATCAGAACTGTATCATCAGCAAACAGCAATACAGGTAGCTTCCACTCATTTTCCTCCCTTATCAGCGATACACCAAAATCCCCTGCTCTTCCTAGTATTTCTTTCATGACTCCATCCATATATACATTAACACACAAAGAGCGGGTGGTAGGGTATTTTACACTGTGCCGCCCAGCGTTTTTTTTTAACCCTAAATAGGGTTTTTTCCGTGCTCATTTTCATGCATAAACAAGACCCAGAGTGTAAAACAAGTATCTATCCCTGAAAGGGCGTAAACAGAGCTTTCCAATGACACCCGAACCATCCTTGTACGGCCACTGGTTCTCTTGCAACGATCGTGCAACACGAGTGCAAAAAACCTAAAATAAGGTAATTTCCGTACATAATTCCCTGTGTAGCGAGTGAGAGGAGGGGGAGGAAGGTGGAATACAGTTCAGTACACCCACGGCGGTCGTGGGGAGCGGTCATAAGGTTACTACGCTCGTCCCACCGCTCAGCTCTCTCTCTCAGCAACATTACGTGCTGAAAATGGCACTCGACAGATGTCGTGCACCGCTACATAGTCCAAATTTATTTAACTCGACAGATGTCGTGTGCCGTTGGTTAAGGGTTAAACAACCACGAGAACATCACATACCCGTTTCAACCCAACATTCAGATCAAAGAACTCGCTCTGCTCATTCTTCAGACGTACTACCGCCTTTGCACCCTCACACATGTTCTTCGCTGCTTTCAGCAACTTGCCATCTACTCCATATATTCTAAGTACTTTCCACATACCTTCTCTATCCACTCTGTTATAGACCTTCTCCATGTCCATAATGGCAACATACAGCTTTTGTTGCTTCTCCAGATATTTCTCCACAACACATTTCAGGGTAAAAATCTGATCTACACATCCTCTTCCCTTTCTAAACCCGCCCTGCAAGTCACCTATTCATTTCTCCGTTCTCGCTCTCACTCTCTCAATCACTACCCTACCGTACACCTTCCCTACTACGCTTAGAAAACATATTCCTCGGTGGTTATCATACACTCCTCTTTCCCCTTTACCCTTATATAGGGAACTATTATGCCTGTCTTCCAGTCATCAGGTGCACTCCCCTTCTCCCATGCTAGTTTGCACATTTTCCATACCCATTCGATCACTATCTCACCTGCCAGTAAATGTTATCCTGCATTTCATTACGTCTATTATTTCTGTGTAAAAAAAAAGACATTTACTATTCCCTTTTTTCTTATAAAGTTGTTATCCAATTAGGACACAATGCTTATACGCGAATAAAAATAAATATGTTGGGAGACCGCCCAAGTCAAGATGAAATCAGCCAAAATCCCCTCCCTCATGGCATTCCAGATCCCCGAGCCACCTACGCCCTTGATGCAGCTGGAGGACAAACTCTCCACAAGGATATGGGGGGAGCTTTCTCCATCCCCAAACTCCCCCATAGGGCAAGCAAACGCCATACAATGGATGACGTCACGACAGGCGGACAGTCGGATTGGCAAAGACGCTCGGCCGGGAATGCTACCGATTGGCTGGCCAAAATAAGCAAGAACCTGGGGCAGTGAGAAAGAATGCAAGAGGAATAAAGGAAGGCATTCAACAAGGTGCAAAAGAAAAAGATGTTAAGACAACCGAAAGGCTAAATGATAGACTACTCTTGAGCCTGCCGCCGCCACTGCTGCAGCTACCTCAATAGTAAACAACCAAGAGCTGCTGGTACTACAAATCCTGATACAAAGACACACCCTAGGAGTCCCAGATCAGTATTTCAAAGATCTGACCATCCATTGGGAGACGGAGCGACCCAAAATCCAGAGGGAAGATTGAGACGAAAAACCTAGACGCCCTTCCCAGTCCTGTAAAGGAGAGCCCCTCGCAGAAAGAGGAACAGATGAAGACGCAGCCGTAGGCGAGGTCATAAGCAGACGAGATGCCCCAGCCCTGGATGACAAGTTCCATCATCCTTTTTAAACCCTTTCACTGCGGTTGCCATAAAGGTACATCCTGGAAATATCCTGGAATTTAAAGCCTGTGGAGACGAGTGCGAGTGATCAGGAGCGCAGCAGGCCCCCGTCCGCTCTCCGGCCTGTTTGCCGAAGCACTGAGTCTGTTGTGGGGTCTCGCGAGATATATGCAGTGTTGCCAAAGGAAAATGTACCTAAATATTGCTAATTATTTGCGAGTATTGCCGATGTTTGTAGTAACGCTGCGAGTGAACCCCGCGAGCTACAGAGCTCGTTCTGGTGTCATTTGAAAGTTCTTTTCTTCTAGTCTTTTGCTGCAGACATTTATTTTCATTCAGGCACTTGCTTAAGCAATCAGGAGTGCCTGAATGAGCCTTATTATAGTGAAAAATTGCCCGCACTGATCGGGTTAAATTTGCAATAGGCGATTATAGGACCGCTAGACGGTCGATAGAGTACTTGTAGCAGTATTGATAGATTTGCAAGGACTTGAGGAAGCACTGGCGAACCTTTTGATCAATTGCATGTAACTTGCTCAATTAACTTCGAGATTAGCTCCCCTAAAAAACATTGACTCATTAGTTAAATTACTAAGAAATCTTGCATAGTTCAGCACTTAGCAGGTAGAGCCCTTGGTCACAGTATCAGCAATGAAATTTATGAGTTAGACGTATGGGGCCACGAGCTTAGTAAATAATCTAGCTTGCCAAGTGATTAATAGAAGTCAAAGTTAGGATATGTTATGCCCTAAGCAGACAGATAAAAGAAATTGTCAATCAAGAGATAAAGAGCCTAGATTTGTACATATTCTACTCAGTTTAGTTGCCCCTTTTGCAGGTATATCAAGGCTCCCGAAAGAGAATCACGTAACTGGTTCTTTGGAATACATATTAAGCAAAATGTATTATACGTAATCACGGAGGACACGAGACAGTAATATTACGAGATCGATATCAGATTTAATTATTGTTGCCGTTAACCATTCACTGTAAGCACGCTACCACCGATTGGATATATATATATATATATATACAGTATATATACATATATATATAAAGATAAGAATGGGAGAATGCTAGCCGAGAAGCAAGAGAGAGTCGAAAGATGGAGGGAGTACTTCAATGAGTTGCTAACTGTAAGGAATGAAGAGCCAGCAAACATAGTTGGATATGGTATGGGAGGCAGAAGAGGAGAAGTAATGGAGGAGGAGGTGGAGATCAGGAGGTCAGAAGTGTGGGAAGCTATGAAAAGAGTGAAGTTGGGGAAAGCACCATTAACAGATGGAGTGTGTGGGGAAATGTTGAGGTATGGTGGTGATATAGTGATCGAATGGGTATGGAAAATGTGCAAACTAGCATGGGAGAAGGGGAATGCACCTGATGACTGGAAGACTGGCATAATAGTCCCCCTATATAAGGGCAAAGGGGAAAGAGGAGTGTGTGGTAACCACCGAGGAATATGTCTTTTAAGCGTAGTAGGGAAGGTGTACAGTAGGGTAGTGATTGAGAGAGTTAGAGTGAGAACAGAGAAATGGATAGGCGACGAGCAGGGAGGTTTTAGGAAGGGAAGAGGATGTGTAGATCAGATTTTTACCCTGAATTGTGTTGTGGAGAAATATCTGGAGAAGCAACAACGGGTGTATGTTGCCTTTATGGACTTGGAGAAGGCCTATGACAGAGTGGATAGAGAAGGCATGTGGAAAGTACTTAGAATATACGGAGTAGATGGCAAGTTGCTGACAGCAGTGAAGAGCATGTATGAGGGTGCAAAGGCGGCAGTACGTGTGGAGAATGAGCATAGCAAGTTCTTTGACCTGAGTGTTGGGTTGAAACAGGGGTGTGTGATGTCCCCGTGGTTGTTTACTGTATATATGGATGGAGTCATGAAAGAAATAATAGGAAGAGTGTCGAGAACTGATATCGAAAATATCAAGACAATGTATAAAGAGTCATCTAGTGAATAAATTGTATATTGAATAAACATTGCTATGACCGGGGCTACGAATAAAACAAGGGCACTTAATTCTTGGACTAGTAATAGGGCACTATGCAACAACGGTACGCTAGATCCAAACCCTTGAACTTATATGCCGGCGAACAAAACACCTATACCCTCCAGAGTTAATCTGCGATAACGGGGTATCCTTAACTGGGCATAAATGTACTCTACTTCAGGCTAACCCACACTGGTATAGCCTGATAACACACAGGATGCAAGTTACGTTAAAATGCATAAAGAAGAATCTAGGGAAAGATCAATTATATCACTGCAAGATTTAATACAATGAAAAGATGCTTTAATACAGTTACTCTAAACAACAATAAACTCTTCACTCCTATCTGAAAGAAAGTGAGGTATAGTCCTACAGCATAGACCTGGAAACTTCTGAAGAAAGTCTGATGCTCATAAGATGCTCGTATCTTAAATATAAAGGCAGGAGGCAGGACACCACACGTGTAAATGGAATACACTAAAAGATAGGACATATAATGTTAACTGACACGAGAATACTATAAATGCGCAACGGTAGTAATGCTCGACAGTAAAAGAAGTATTTCCTTATCAACGAAACAGTCTACTATGGTTGTGCAACTCAACAACAACCTAGACTAATAAATGCTTGTGAATAATAATGCATACATATCAAAAGAGCTTAGGTCCTAACTAGTGTCTACTAGGCGAATAAAGTCTAGCTGCGATATCAAGGTTAGGAAACTGTGGCTGAGCAAGACAGGCTCATAGCCTAGCGTTGTCCTTAACGTGGTATGATTAAAGTTACGTTAATGACGGGGATGCTCTCTTGGTAGATCCAGATCTCAAGTATCTGGCTTTACCCTGGCGATCCCTCTAAAGTCAAGCAAAGAGACAGCACTGTGTTATAAGGTAGTAGGCTAATGCCCTCTTACAACACGATGCTGCGCTCGCAAAAGACACAACCAAAAGGACGACCTAGGCTACCACAGAAACCGTCGAAGTCGTGTAGGTATAAACAAACCGTACACACATCGGTGACAACGACAACAGAAACCTCATCCCAGTCTAGCATTAAATAGGCTAACCGAGCAGAGCACTACTGATAATGAGGGAGACACACACAAAGAGTCATCCATCCTCCATAAACTTAGGACACTGAGGGAGACACACACAGAGTCATCAAGCCTCCATAGACTAAGAACCCTTATAGCCTATTCTAATACATGTAAATATATATGAGAGCGACGCACACAATACGATGGGCCGATATGAAATCGTGTACAGAACCCAAAGGGAGTGCTGTGACGTTAAAAGATTAGAGGAATGAAAGAAAGGAAGTTGAGTGAGAGAGACAGTATCAGAATGGTGGGGATATGGGGGATAGTTGTAAAAAGGATGTTAGTCGTGTGCGCCCCTGGCCTGCTCTGAGGAAGGCAGCTCCTGGGGACCCCCACGAACACAGGAGCCCACAAAGACGTGGTGGTCGGCCAATCACAGGCCGAGACGTCACAAGGCAGCAGGTGTCACGTGACACAGCCAGACACGCCAGCCAATCAAGGGGCGTGAGAAAGCACGCGCGCGAGCCTCCGAGCGAGGGAGGCAGCACATGTATACGCACGCACACACTACCACCACACTGCCTATATTGTTCTCTCTCCTTAACTATATACAATGCACGTTATATTCTATTAATGATATAAAGCACTTCCCGTTGTCACAGAAAAAAATAAAGACCACCACTGGACTGTCCGTGACAATACGATTGCTAGGAAAGAAAGAACAACATTCTCTGATAACTGTAGCCCACTTCAATGTCCCTGGCGAACGCTAGTGGCTACCGAGAGGCGATTCTGCCAACGCTGGTAGACGTCACAACATAAACGTGTATAATATAAGTAGAAGAGGAATTAGAAGGAAAATAAATTAAGAGGAGATTCTTCCTTCTCCTTCTCTCTCTTGTACCACTGTTTAGTGTGGACGTCACCCCAGCTAGGGAGCGCATTGACTAATAGATTTTAGTTGAATGTTTATACAATGTAGTAAAGCAAACCTGTAGGTTTTAATAGTTAATTTGATGTACAATAGATTAGGAAGTAGTTTGATAACTAAATGTTAAGTTGTAATTAGAAATATATACTGTGAATATACCTTAAATGAGCCCTACAATAAAATATAAACAAAGGAAGCTGTCATTTTCCCCTCTCTCGGTAAAGAGTGAGTCTTACCAGGCTTACCAGGCCTATTAGAGTTACATAGCTGTTCAAAAACACATAGCTGTTCAAACACCATACCATCTATGGTATTGGATAGAGTTTCACTGGTTACAATATAGGTGTTGTCCAATTCCTACAGGGATTTAGAGATCAGATCCAGTTTAACTCCCGACAAGAGAGCACCTACTCTACAACAGCTTAACAACCCTAGCATCACATATAAGTCTAGCAAGAAGCAAACCTTCATCATGGACTTCAACCAGAAAGTCCCAGTCCATAATCACACACCTATCAAAATCATTGTAAGTACAATCTAAATACAAATATTAGAAGTGATAGTTTTGGATGGAAACAGAATAGGAAACGGTATTATTCTATCTAATACAACATGTGTTAGTTAAACCAAGTCGGTCTTGATAAATTATTCAAGTCTTACACAACAATGTAAATGTGTACAACTTGCTATAATGTGTAAGTGAATTAAAATAAAATCTTAATAAAAATAGTATAAATTACAAAACTCATTTAACTGCGTTTTTATATCCGATAATTATTTCTGTAACTTTATAATTATACTCCAACAGTGTAATAAATTATTATGATTCTTACTTGGATACAAGCATAAAAAAATATAATCTACAACTCGAGTAAACTACGAGACTTAAAATATATGATAGATATGCATATTGATCTAGGATATTTGGAGTATGATTATTAAATTATATAGATATAAAGTAATTCATGAGATCCTATAATAATCTTGGGATTGCTTAAACTCGAATTGTGTATTCACTCATATAACCTCTTGGCCCTACTAAAATTAAAGTAACAACATGGATTATACCATTGGATTAAATATAATATAAATAGAGAGAAACACATATTCGACAGGAACAGTGGATGTTGGTGTATCACTGAAAAGGGAGGGAAGTGAGTGGAAGCTGCCTATACTGCTGTTTGCGGATGACACAGTTCTGATGAGCGATAATGAATGGGAGTTGCAGGGTCTGGTAAATGAGTTTGGAACACTGTGCGAAAAACGGAATTTGAAGGTAAATGTGGGGAAATGAAAGGTTATGGTCTTCGAAAAGGGTGAAGTCACAGAGTGTGAGGTGAAGTTGAACGGTCAGGGTATGTATATCGTCAGCTCTTTCAAGTATCTGGGCAGTGTGTTGAGTAAAGATGAGACTGTGGATGAAGAAGTGCGGGAGAGGGTGCAACAGGGGAAGAGGGTTGTAGGAACGTTGAAAGCAGTAACAAGAAATAGAGTGGTCAGTATGGAAGTGAAGAAGTCCTTGCATGACAGTGTGGTAATCCTGACACTAACTTACGGAAGCGAAGCATGGACGTTCGTGGAGAGACTCAGACCAAGAGTGAGAGCAGTGGAAATGAGTTACTTGAGAAGTGCGTGCGGAGTTACATGGAGGGATAGACAGACGAATGAGGAAGTAAGAAGGAGGTGTGGTGTGGAGGTAGATGTGCTGGAAAGTGTGAAAAGGAACAACTTGAGATGGTTCGGCCATATGGAACGTATGGAAAGCGAGAGAATGACTAAAAGGGTGTACGAGAGCGAGGTGGAAGGACAGAGAGGGAGAGGTAGACCGGAGGAGAGGTGGAAGGATGGAGTAAGGAAGTTTATGAATGAAGGCGGTGCTGGTTGGGAGGAGGGGCGTCGACTGACTGGGGACAGAGGTGCTTTGGGGCGGTTCGTTCGTGGCCACCCCTTCGGGTATCATGGCGTCAGGCAATATATATATATATATATATATATATATATATATATATATATAATTGTTAAAGAGGTTAGTCCATTGTATGAGATTGTTGTAACATAAGTTGATATATAGCCTGTTGCCACAAGCACAGCCGGTGTATACACAAATAATATTGTACAATCCTGCCACATTATTTTGAGTTTTACTTGAATTATTGTTCACGATATCTAAGTTAGTAAACCTATTGTATATCTATGTTATCATTTGTTTGTGTTATCCAGCTGAGCATGCAATAGACCCCACCCTTATTTGAATTGCATAGCAATATACAATACACGCATTTTGTTCAGTTTGTTGTTGGAAGTTGAACGGCATTTGTGGTGGTGGCTATACAATAACGCTACGTGTGACAGACAAAGTTAACTAAGATAATTATAAAGTGTGGCATATTCAATGGATTTAGCATGACCTCGATAAGCCCCATGGTTTATTTGTTTTTCATCTGGAAATATTTTTAAAATATACAATAAAAAGCGACAGTGAATTCAAGTTTATTGATAATGTTTCTTGTGAGCTATACGCTTTAAATAAAGTGCTCTTCAATTGGTATTGATAAACAGTATGTATTAATTCCATGCATTATTAAGATGCGTGCGATCTACAAGAATATTTCAGATTATTATAAACGATATTATGTTACGAGTCTGAATCCCATAAATGACATCAAGGAGAAAATGTGTTGTATCTCTGTATTCTACAATCCCTCAACCTCTCCTTGGGCTGCACACCAGATACCCTCCAAACAAACAGCCAGGAGGGAGGCGGACCACTTACAGTAGGGCTGAGATACACGATCACTTTTTCAGCATATTTTCTCGGCAATTATTGTTTGAAATCTTATAAATTCAAGTATTACTATATACCAATCTCCTATAATCATCTACGTTTAGTATAGTTTTCAGTATCAATGTAAGAAGACACACGAAAACCTGCCAAGAGAAAGTTGCCAATAGTAAGTGGCCGGAGAGAGTGCTGATGTGATGGGCACTCAGGTGCGGGTGCCGTGCGAGTAGGTGATGACGTCAGAGGCCCGCTTGTTTACAATATGCAGGATGTTTGGGTTACGTCACAGTGCCGGAACCTTTCGCCCGCGTCGGAGTATCTATCTTACCTAATAGCTTACCTTTTTAATGCTGCATAACATAAGCGGTTATTTGTTCGGTGGATTTTATCTGCAAAAACTGCAATTCTGGTGTGCTAGTTTCGGATGTTCTTTTTCGCAAGAATATCGCCACCTTATCCTATCTCTCTTCATTCTAAACGTCGATATCTATACACAGTCGTCCTGTATCTATGCAAAATGATAAACAGTGATAAAGAATTGGAATGAACGCCCACGTGACTCCCCCTTACCCTATAACCTTCTCTCCCCTCTAAAGGCTGGCATAAACGCTCAGTTTTGTTTGATAAGTCCCAGTTCTGCACAAGCTAATATGATCGTGTGTGCGAGTGGGTTGACAGCTTGAGCAGGTTTCACAGACTTTCACAAACCGTCAAACCGCCCACATATACGCTCAAATTAGCATCACACTGGCTTGCACAATGCTGGGCATGGCATCTTGAACTCTGTATGTGTGGAGGACTTTTATGCTATATTTGTTATTTTTGTGTATATAATGACAAACAAATCATACAAACTTAAACTATTATTTTGATTGTTAAAGTCTGCTTTTCTAGTTTCTATGTCAATATGAATAAGTAAGTAAAATCATATAACTGGAACAGCTGTGTAATAGGTGGATGAGCGGCGAACTGTATCACCGACAATCACTTATTGTAGAGTTAACGGAACATTACACAGAGTACGAATACTGGCAATACGTTTATTTCATTCTTTTTCTAAAACTTAAAAAGACCCGAGAAAGTATCCAGTTACCTATCGCCATTGTGTAATCAATATTGCGGTAGCTGGGAAAATAACCGGTCGTCACAACCCAAACACAATGATTCATCTCATATCGTCTATAGGCATATTACGAAACCTAGAATTCGATACCGTACTATATAGTATACCAAGATAGTTTTCTAATTTGGCAAAGGAGTTAATCTAGGCAATATCAAGTCACATCACTAGCAATTGATAAATACCCGTACCATCTTAAATACAAAAATAAAAATAAAAAATTAATGTGTTTTGAGAAATTAACCAATCAGCAAGAATCGAACCCCTGACTTTAGGGTGAGATTGCCAGGGTGTTTCGCTGCACCACAATGTCCTTCACCCAAACTACCCGCCTTAACGCTATCTGGTCAAACGTCTTGAGGGTTATTATATGTTGTTGAATTATTATTGAGGATTCTGCTTGCTTTTGCCATTTTCGAGCAATATATTCTAGCTTGTCCCCTAGGGCAACAAAAACACCTGCCCACCCAAACCCCCTTCAAGCTAGATGTGTATTTATTATTTTATTTTGTTCTCGCTAGTAAAATGTTCCACTTACAAGCTTGCTAGCGCTTGCCCAGAAAAAATAGACACCTATATGGAGTGAAACTTCTTATTATCGCCAAGGTAATGGGATGACACGTCTTAAAATCTCCAAACTAATGGAGCGAAGCAGGGGAGTTCCAAACTGCTCCCGGACTAAATAGAGTTAACCCATTCAGTACCGGTGCCGCCCTTTTAACTTTATTCTGGCTACTATTACACGATCCTGGTCAGTATAAATAGGGCCTCCAGCAATGAACAGGGTGCGATTTATCTCACCTATCCCTTTTTACAACCAAAGATCCTTCTTAAACTGCACAAAATCCACTAAATATAGCTAGAATAGAACCCAAAACAACACGTAGCCGGTACAGTAGGGGTTAAAATCCAGTCTTTATTCTAAATCATGAAATCGAATTGCATTAAGAGAACTCTCTATGAAGGTTCAGGCTTATTAGGGTAGGAGAAAAATACAATACATAATTAGAACTGCATACAGTTTAGCGACAGCAGAGAGAATCCGACTCAATTTATCCATTACACAATATAATATATATATATATATATATATATATATATATATATATATATATATATAAACAGAGTGTCCCAAAATAGGTGTGCCAAACTTAAGGATATGATTATATAACAAAAAATCGAAATTTCAACCGTTATGGAGATATTTATTGATTTATATAGTGCCCTACCCCATGCGACCCTGTAATGGACACTGCCAAGTCAAGTGGCTTCCAACAGGTTCAGTGTGACCTACAATGCCTCTAATTATAATGGAACTTACAAAACTAAAACATCACATATTTAATATGAGAAAATTAACACATATAGGAAAGCGTGGGACAGGCTCTTTGGCACCTGGACCAGCCTTATGAATAAATACATGTGGAAATACCAGTTTCAACAGTCAATATCTCTTACTATTGCAATTTGCAATTTTATGAATAGAAGATTGTATGCTTAAAATGTTTTTGTTAACCCAATCCTGAAGTTTGGCACGTCTATTTTGGGACTCTCTCTCTCTCTATCTCTCCATATATATATATATATATATATATATATATATAGAGGGCGTTTGAAAACGACACCATCAAAACTTCATGACATATAGAAGAGGAAAATTAAAGAGTCAAGTAAGCTATGTCCTATGTTACTCCATTCATAAGATGTGTGCATTAATTTGTATGTAGCAGAAACCGGGTGCAAGAAGAGTATAAGGATACAATATAGCTTACATGAATGGTCAGTAAATTGGCAGATGAAGTTTAACATTGACAAATGCAAGGTATTAAAGATAGGGAAGATGCAAACAAATGTTAAATATAAACTAGCTAATTTAGAATTAGAAAATTCAGACTGCGAGAAAGATCTAGGTGTGCTTGTTAGCAATGATTTGAAGCCTAGAAAACAGTGTATAGGCGTTCGTAATAAGGCAAACAGGATTCTCGGGTTCATCTCTAGGAGTGTGAGTAACAGAACTGCTGATGTTATCTTAAAACTTTACTTGTCATTAGTGAGACCCCATATGGATTATGCTGTCCAATTTTGGTGTCCTTATTACAGAATGGACATAGATTCATTGGAGAGAGTACAGCGTAGAATGACAAAAATGATCCATAATATTAGAAATCTTCCGTATGAAGAAAGGTTGAAGAAATTAGGTTTACATTCGTTAGAGAGACGCAGAGTTAGAGGGGATATGATAGAGGTGTTCCAGTGGGTTAGTGGGATTAACAAAGGGGACATGACAAATGTACTAAAGCTCAGTGATAGCGAAAGAACTCGTACCAATGGTTTCAAATTAGATAAATTTCGTTTCAGAAAAGATATAGGCAAATATTGGTTTGGTAACAGAGTTGTAGATGGGTGGAATGGACTACCAAGTGCTATAGTGGGATCTAAAACTGTAGGGAGCTTTAAGATAAAATTGGATAAGCATATGGACGAGAAGGGTTGGGTGTGAAGGGGGATCAGCCGGGTTGGGCCAATCAGCGCTCTGCAGACCCCCATAATCCTGCGTTAATCTCTAACCGTTTTGGTAGGATGATCCTCAGGGTATTAGAGTGTTGAGCCTATAATTGGGCTTTGTAATTGATTTGGGGTTGTGTGGGACAGGGATCTGCCTTGCTTAGGCCAATCGGCTTTCTGCAGACTCCCATTTTCTTATGTTCTTATCGTAACATTTGATGAATTAAAATAATGAAAAATGTGGGACTTAAAACACTGTTTTGTCCCAGTTAAAAATACGTACTGTCTGTTTAGCCAGTGTTCAGCCTGATTTGCTCGATTGACCTAAACACATATTTGGGCGTTTTATAGCTACAGTTGGATTTTGACCCAAAGGCACTGTGTGATAGAGTTGAGATAGTGTTCATACCCATTTTGTGAGTTTAGATAAGTGTGAAAAAATAGTATAATTGAATCGCTAGCACAATTTGTTATGCAGCATCAAGTAATAGGTTTATAATATTATGTTCTTGTGAGCCAATTAAACTGTGCTTAATTCCATGCAAATTATCATGAAGTGGGTAAGAACCCACGTGGGACCCTGTTCTGTTTAGGCATGTTAGATAGGAAACAGGGATGCTTCCTCCTTAACTTGAAGGGGGATCCAATCAGGGTTCTATGAACGTTTGCCACCCTAAACCCAGCAACAACAACCTCAACTTCACCATTTGTTATTTCGAACACGAAAAAATATTCAGTTACTGAAGGAAATAAATATTCTTCCTTTACCATTTCAGTGGCGAGCCATTTAATTATGACCGGTCATCACAACCCTGATCAAAACACACACCAAGGATAATGCCTTCCATACTTGCTCCAGTAGCGAGAAAATATATCGTGTATTCTTATATATTCATATACTTTTGGGCGGGATTATTCGTAGTCGTGTTTTTACGACCCTAGTGGGTGTCGGAGACGAAAAAGTGTTTGGGTATTAAACAACAAGTGTCATTTAGGAAGCATCCATGCCCTCCAAACCTTTCTTAGGGTCACAGTGGCCAAGAGCGTTAAATCACTGTTTTGGAAGTGCTCGCTCTGATGTCGGGGGTTCGATCCCACGCGCCGGCAGGGGAAGTTCTCTCAAATGTTTTCCCTGGCCGTGAAGACAAGGTCGGACCGTCTCGGGGGACCCCCAAAGTCTCCTGCCCACGTCCTACTCCCTCGGGGGTATGAAGGTGCTTTCGTTAGAACCAGGATCAGTATGTTGATCCCTTTGGATAAGATCTAGGTTAAGAGGTTAAGTCTACAGTATGTACTTTCAGCCTTATTGGCTACCGGCTTGAAATAAACCTATTATTATTTGTATTATTATTATTATTATTATTATTATAATTAGCCGCACACCACTGTAGAAAAATAGTGCTAAAAAATACATAAAAGTCCTCGGAGTTGGACGGACCCTAAATTGAGTGGTCAATCCTGTAAGTCCTTCAGTAAACTGGCATGGGGTGTCCCTCTTACAGGGGATAGGTCCGCTTGGGGGCATTTTGTGTATGGCCACCCTCATTAAGGGGAGTAAGGCGTCTGGCAATAGATAGATAGATAAATAATGTAGGTGTGTTTGTGTGACTATGTGAGCAAGAATATTTTTGTAATTTGAGCGAATTTTCAGGAAGCACTAGTACCCTACACCTATCTCTAGTAGCGTGAAAACCAGTAGTTAATTCGGGATATGTTATATATATACTTTTACTATGGAGACGAATCGTTGAGGATATGGCATACGTTTGGTATTTGTGCGAAGGTTCATAGGTATCTCAGGTACACTGTAAACAATGAACACATTATTGTAACAAAAATGGTATACGCAAATAGTGTAAGTCGATATAGGTATTGCAATTAGAACACAAACGATAGAGTTATCGTGTATTAATTTTGTTATGACAGTTAAGCATTCCATATTTGCAGTGTAGCCCGAGCCCCACATACAGGGCTCATAGCTTCCGTAACGCTGGGTCCATAATTAAAGTTTTTTTTTCTGGACCCCCTTTTCCCTCATGTTAAGCTCCATTAATTTTGATATTTTAAGAAGGTTGCCCGATTCGTTTGAAGATTTTAAGACCTTTCGTCCCATTCCTTTGTCAATTTTATGAGCTATCGTGCCATTTAGGTGTCGATTTTTTTCTTAGCGAGCAATAGCGGTCCAGCAATTTAGGAGGAACCGGCCTGTGGCCGGCTAATTTTTCTACCGAAAAATACAAAAAGGTTATCTTAAAGGGGGTCTTGGGTTTGCATTTTTAAGCATGATTAAGGTCTACGGAGCAAAACAGAAAAAAACATCTGTATGCCTTACAGTAGTTTGGTTCTAGTTATCGTCACACCTTTTATGATAGAGCCTCGTTGTTGAGGATGGGGGAGATAGGCATGTATATGTTGTCTTAAATCTGTTCTGGGTTTCACTTACAACCTTCAGAGCCTTAGCACCTACCCTCCACCCATCTCCAGGAGCGCTAATTCGGGATGCCTTCAAGCGATTTGGTTGGGGTTATCGCCGCGGCCTTTTACGATGGGTGAGCGCCGGTGTGAGGATGCCGCGCACATTACCTGGCCATTGTCTTCTGAACAATAGAGTGGCGCCTCCAAACCCTTTACCGTGACGCGAAAGTTTAGCGATGGTCCCCTCGGTACAATGACAGCTAGAAACTTTAATATACTTTCACTCCTCACCGCGCCTCTTTCAACTGCTAGCGTTCGTAGATGTTGCATCATAGCTCTCTCTCTCTCTCTGGTTTTCTCCCTCACTCACTCTCTCTCTCTCTCTCTCTCTCTCTCCCGGATTTTTCTTTTTCTCTTGCAGGGTTGTGTTTTCTCACATACTCGAAAGTAAGCCCATGTTGCATACCAACAAGACATTGATATTCAGTTCCCAGATGTAAATAACTTATTGCATCACTAAAATATAATGGATCACAATGTATTATTGTCTGCCCATATCTACTCTGTAAGGTTAATATGTCTCTCTTGCTCTCTCTCGCTCGCTCTCGCTCACTCTCTCTCTCTCTCTCTCTCGATCTCTCATAATGAAACTTAGAATGCGTAGGAAGTGATGCTGAAGTAACAAACACGTATGGACTGAATATTAAAAGGAAAATAGAAAAATAATAAATTATGTTAGAAAATACCCCTATCATATGGAAACTTGATATAAATTGGTGTAATTGAACTGCCGTTCCATAGCTGCGGTTGATGGAGGCCATAGCTCACTTCCTCATTCTATCAACTACGGTGTTCCATAGGATTTTTTCCTAATACTGCTTCACAGGAGTTTGGTGTGCTCAACTGTCTCTGTGAGTTATTCACCCCCGCACAGCTTCTTGCTCTGTACAGGAGCACGGTGCTCCCATGTATCGAATATTGTCAGCATGTGTGGGGAGGGTCCACCCTTACCACACTTCTCAAAAGGTAGAGTCAAAAGCATTTCGTCTTATCAACTCACTTCCTCTTACTAATACCCTACAATGTTCTCACTTCCTCTTACTAATACCCTACAATGTTCTCACTTCCTCTTACTAATACCCTACAATGTCTCACTTCCTCTTACTAATACCCTACAATGTTCTCACTTCCTCTTACTAATACCCTACAATGTTCTCACTTCCTCTTACTAATACCCTACAATGTTCTCACTTCCTCTTACTAATACCCTACAATGTTCTCACTTCCTCTTACTAATACCCTACAATGTTCTCACTTCCTCTTACTAATACCCTACAATGTTCTCACTTCCTCTTACTAATACCCTACAATGTTCTTCAGAGCTTTCTCAGTGTATACCTCCCCACCTTTCAACACACTCCCACCACTATTCTGTTCAACTCTCTAACCCTTGAGTGAACCGATTTCCCATTCTTTCTTCTACTCAGCAAGCAAGCTTTGGAACTCTCTTCCTCAATCTGTCTTCCCCTCTAACAATGACCTCAACTGCATCAAGTTCCGTGTGTCCAGATATTTTGACTCTAACGCACCTTGATTTTTGCTCTCTACTACTCTTTCAGCTTTTGGGGGGGACACTTGTTACAGGTAGCTTTGCATTGTGTATCCTTCATGCACATAGATATAATTAGGAGTACAATAATAGGTAATAAATAAGATTAATAGTAATGAGGAATTAATGTAGTGAAGGAGGTATGTGAGGATATACAGTAAGGAATTAAATTGATGAGAATATGATAACTACAGTAAGCGATATATAATGTATACTGTAGTTCATTCATTATAGGTAGGCCAACAATTGTGATTCCTAGCCTCTTAACTCAAAAAGGGCATGAGCAATATATTTGCAAATCTCCATACCTATTCCCTGACTGACTCTTCCCAAATAGTAGACATATTACCTCGGTTACTCTAGTCGTTTCTTAGTTATAGAGTTTAGTGGTTAAATTTGTTGGCCTACTTATAATGAATGGATTGTAGTTATATTGAAAATATAGACATTGAAATACACTCCACTATACAGGGATAATAGTTCGCAATAAAAAACAATTCGGATTATGTGATACGAAAGAAGCCAGATACAGCTTAGCGAGGAAACGGGTACAATTGAGAGGAAATAGAAAAATTGAAAATACAAATGTTTGATTGACAGTTGTTGTTGTTGTTGTTGTTGTTCCCTAAGCTGCCTGGCCGAACAGCCCCGAGTCCCTGAGAAAGGCCATGGCCACGATCGGGCTTTCCCACAGAGCTCTCATTGAGTGTAGATTGTGTTGTTGGCGTAAGTGGTTGTGTGAAATGCAGTCTTCTATGATGTGTTTAATGGTATGGGGTGCTGTGTTACATCCCGGGCAGGCGTCGACAACGGAGTCATCCAGTCTCTTCTGATAGCTCAGGAGAGCTGGATGGTGTCCGCATCTCAGCCTAGCCAGGTGGACTCTGTCCTCGCGAGGAAGGGAGGATTCGGAAGGATGGATTTCTGGAGGTTGTGCATGCAGCTGCGTGTTGTCTGTGAGTGAGTGGATGGATCGGTGAGAGATATGAGTATGGATGTGCTTCTGGAAGTTGGTTCGGGGTGGGCAGGGAGGGAGAGAGGACAATAATTGTGTGTGATACCGTGTGCTGGGTGTTGTTTTGATATTTCTTGGTGTCTGTGGGTGTGTTGCCATGTAGTTTAGTGGGTGGTCTTGGTTCGTGGAGGCTGCTGCCAGGAATTGAGTGCCTCTCATGTCCAGATGGTCTTTGACTTTGAGGATTTTGGTTTCTTGATGTAGGTGATCTGTGGGTGCAGTAGCTGTGCAGCCTGTAATGATCTTCAGGGCTTTGTTTTGAATAGCCTGTAAGGTCTTATGATGTGTTTCAGCTAGGTTAGACGCCCAGGCTCGGCTTGCATATTCCATCACTGATCTTATGTATTGTTTATATACTGTGGTGGCAGTTTCTTTGTTGTGTCCAAATTTTGTGTGAGCAAGTGACCTGAGGGCGTTAAGTCTGAGTGTCAGTTTCTTTTTAATGTTTGTGGTGTGCTGTTTGAATGTCATATGAGTATCATATGTTACTCCTAGGATTTTGGGTGTGTGTGTATGTGTTAGGGGTGTGTTGTTTATGGTGAGTTGAGGGATGTATTCGTGTTCTCCTGTCCAACTTGTGAGCAGGGTTGCGGTGGATTTTGGCTGGGGCTAGATTAAGTCTGTTTGTAGTGTACCAGCCATGTAGTGTGTTGAGATAGGGTTGAAGGAGATCTGTTGCTCTTTTTGGGTCATGGTGTGTGCATGTGAGTGTTATGTCATCTGCATAGGAGGCTAAGTTTATTTGGGGCGTATTGGGTGTAGTTATATCGTGCATGTACAGATTGAAGAGTGCGGGCGATAGGACGGATCCTTGTGGGACTCCGTTTGGAAAGTTTCTGATTTTAGATGACTGACCGGCATAAGATACGTGTGCACATCTGCCTGCAAGGAAGTTGGCCAGCCACCTTTTTGTGTTGTTGTGCATGTTTGTGTTGTAGATTTTGTTTGTTAGGTTGTGGCGGGGGATGGCATCGAAGGCTTTACTAATGTCGAGTGTGGCTAATAGTGATCTGTGTGGTGGTCTAGCTGAGTTGATGCCGTCGAAAGCTCTTTGTGTAAGGTCTGTGAGAAGAGTGTTTGTGGAGTGCAGTGGCCTAAAGCCATGTTGTGTTGGAGCTAGGGGTAGGTCAGGTGTAATTAGTTGTAATACTAGGCGTTCCATGACTTTGGAGGGGGAGCAAAGGAGTGTGATGGGGCGGTGCGAGGAGGGTAGCGTGGGGTCTTTGTTGGGTTTGGGGAATGTGATGATGATACCATGCTTCCAAATGTCTGGTATTGTGTTGTGTGAATAGCTGTAGTTTGATATGTTAGTGAGTGCTTGTATGCCTTGTGGTCCCAGGTGTCTGAGGTGTATGTTGCTTATGTTGTCTAGGCCACAGGCAGGTGAGTGCTTGAGATTGTTGATGATATGCTTTGTCTGGTGATTGGTGAAGGGTGTATAGTCAGGGTCTGTGGGGAATTGTCTCTTACATCGGATGACACGTCGGTCTTCTTTGTGAGGTTTTAGGTGGCTGACATGTGAGAAGTGATTGATGAGAGTGTTTGCTTGTTGTTTACATGAAGGAGTAGAGTCTGTTGTTGTGATTGCAGCATGTGATTGTGTTGTGTTGCTGTAGGAAAGTGTGATGCTGTTTAGTGTTTTGTAGAGTTTTTTGGGGTTTGTTTTGTGATCAAGTGTTTGTAGGAAGTTATTCCAATTTAGTTTTTGTTGTTCTTGTATTTTGTTGTTAGTTTGGGTGTTGAGTGCTTGAATTTGTTGTGTGATGTTTTGTGTGTGGGGTGCTGGGGAGTGTTTCAGTATGTCGCGTTGTCTGATGAGGTTTTGAATTTCTGGTGTGAAGTTGGGGTTGTGTCTTTTTCTGTTACCTCTTGGAATGTGTTTCTTGTCAGCGTTTTGGATAGTTTTATTGAGTATGTGTACAGCATTGTTGATGTTAGTGATGGGTGTACTGTTTAGAGTTGTGAAGTGTTGTTCTGTCTCATTTGTGAATGCTTCCCAGTTAGCTCTTTTATAATTGGTGTATGTTTGTTTGTGGCTAGCTGGGGTGAGTCTGGTTTTGGTGGTGATAATGATCGGGAGGTGGTCAGAGCCTAAGGTTCTGACCACCCTCCAGGATGTTGTGGGGGCGAGTTCTGGGGAGCAAAAGGTGATGTCTGGAGATGATGGGTTATAGAGGGCTTGGTGAGGAATATGGGTATGTTGATGGATGTCGTTAAGGATGATGAGGTTATCGGTTTGGTTTTGTAGTACCAGCCCTCTGTCTGTGTCGGGGTTGTCGACAAACCAGGCCGACGTCTTGGCGTTGAAGTCACCACCCAGGATGATGTGTGGGGTGTGTGGGGTGTTTGTGATGTGATGTGTTGTTGATTGACAGTAATGCAAAGAAGCTTTGAAAAGTTGACATCTTTAACTTGATATGTGTTTTCTACAAAGGTACATCCATTACTCTTTTCCATATAGGACCTATATGTATTTATCATTGTACTCTTCCATAAGGAGCTTGATCATAATCTTATTCTCAGAATAAAGCCGGTGTCACACAAGCACTTTTTCCGGCAATTTTCGATGGATTTGCATTGGATTAAGAAACTTTGACTAAAGGTAGATTATGTAAGGTGGCTTAGTTTTAATACCGCTCAACATTTGAAGCTGCCAGACTACATTTCCCCGTAAAATTGACGGAAAAAGCGCTAGTGTGAACCCACCTTTAAGGTAGATATAATTGCCATAATTAAAGAATTGGGAGATACCTATATTTATAAATATATGAACAGAATCAGAAATAAAGAAGACACTAATATAAATCAAAGAAACTCATATGGAATAAAGCACTAAAAACGTAATTAGGCTAAGTAATTACCAGAAAAAAAAAACGAAATTAGAAACAGTTATCCAAAAGGAGAAATACAATAGTAAAAAGCGATATCATGAGTATCTAACAGGAGAAACCAAAAGTATACCTGAAGAATTCTATCAAAACCGAGCCATGATAAGAAACTGAATAGGGACAGTGAAGTAAGATGGAAAGTACAACATTAAAGTCGAGGAATCACACGAGAAAAAAAAATGAAGATATATACTGTATATATACAGTATATAGAAGCGATGCTCTCTTCACGGGGGAAGCGGAGGCGTATAATAAATAGAAAAACCACCGCTGGGATGAACGTCTTTATTGTGGGACGTTTCGGCTTACAGACAAGCAATCTTCAGCCTAAAGTAAGACAAAAAGGGCCTACATAAATATTTGCATATTACTAATGGTTAATATTTAAAACATGTAGGAGAATTATGATTATAATTATAATTAAATTATATACTAAAATCAAGTAGGTTGGCAACACGAAATACAAGTAAATTGTACGGAAGGAGGGAGACAATATTGAAAACAACAACAAGTGTAGAAACTGGTTCGCATTAAAGTAGAATGGGGTCGCAGAAATATAATTGTAAACACCGAAGATTTTTGAAAAGTCGGAGAATGCATGTTATGTACGAAATACATTAAATTAACATGAAAGGCAGTGAAACTATATAAGAAAGCCACTAGAGTAACATTATTACAGATGGAAATTGAAAATTAAGAAACTAATTCAATAATTCAGATAATCAGACTAAATCACTAAGCATTAAAATATATAAAAGTGTTACAAATTAAGTTTTAGTTATAATGCAAAACACATTGAAATAGTACAAAGGGGGAAACTATATAGGAAGACATTGAACTAAAGTAGAGTGTGGTTAAGGCATTAGTATAGAATGTGGACATATCTAATAAGAAAATACAACTAATGGAAGAGAACCTACATAATAAATAAATATATATAATTTAATTATAATTATAATCATAATTCTCCTACACGTTTTAAATATTACCCATTAGTAATATGCAAATATTTATGTAGGCCCTTTTTGTCTTACTTTAGGCTGAAGATGGCTTGTGTGTAAGCCGAAACGTCCCACAATAAAGATGTTCATCCCAGCGCTGGTTTTTCTATTTATATATATATATACACGAGCTTAAACTTAAGTACAATAAATTATGTTAAACAGAATCCAAACGAATAGAGTGAACAGACATTTAATGCTCATTCAGGCACTCAAGAATGATTAAGCAAGTGTCTAAATTAAATTAAATGTATTATGCCAGAACTAGAAGAAAATAGATTCAAAATTACATCAGAACGAGCTTCGTAGCGCGCAGGGTTCATCCGCAGCGCTACCATAGACATCGGGTAATATTCGCTAAAAATAAGCATTGTCGCGCTACATTTGCCTATGCAGCACTGCATAGGTCTTGCGAGATATGGCTCTCACTCCTCAGTGCATCAGCCACCGGGCTGGAGAGCGGTCGGGGGCCTGCAGGGTTCCCGCTCACTCGCATTCGTCACCACAGGCTTGAAGAGGCTTTACGGGCCTGTAAATTGCTTTTAATTGCCAAAACGTTCCTAAACAGGTCCCGCAGCCAAAGAGTTAAGGAAAAAAACAAAACAAAAAAAGGGGGAGGAGGTTAAGGCATAGAAATTAAAACTACGCTAGATGGAGTTTTACAAACATTGAAACTTGTGAGGGTCTCGAAATGCGTAATGTAAATATATGGAAACAGGAAATGGGACCGAATTGTGTTGGAATTGTTGTGTGATTTTTTGTTACAGTACTTATTATTCATGATCAAGTTGACGATTTACGGGATGGGACTGTTTTGATACCTTTGGGTTCCCGCTCGCTCGGATAGGGATGAGTGTTACTGTGTCTCACCGTTCGTCTAGGTGGTGGTGGCGGTGGTGGGGGGGGGGGGGGTTAAAAGGTGACTGTCTCTGATTGGTTAGGCCTGTTCCCAAAAATTATGGGTGAGGTGCGTGTGGGTGCTAGATAGTGATTCTTAACCCATACTGACTAGAGCCTTGTGGTAATGTGTGTATGTAGGACCTAAGATAATCTTACATGCTTTCTTCTCTACTTTTTCTAATTATCATTTTGTGTCGCTAGGTAGGCGTGTATGATTTTTGGCAGAATGAATAGAGAGTAAACATGTGTGAGATCAGATGAGGGGGCACCGAGTGATTTGAGGCGATGGAGGAGGTATAGTTTTAAGACATATACCTTGATTACGTCACTGATATTAGGTTTCCAGTGTAGGGTTATTGTCTTTGATAACCTCTAGTAGTTTGAACATGTTTATTTACTTTATGTATGAAGTTTGATCCGAGGGTGACAAGAGGTGGTTCTAAGTTATCTGAACCTACACTGATATTCATCACAACATTTGTATCACTATTGATGGTGACGTCGTTTGCTTATGTCCACTCATGAAGTCCATTGACGTTGTCCTGAAGGGTGCTGAAGTCGGAGGAAGTGTAATCAATACCGACTTCAATGGTCGAGTCATCCACATATTTCCACCGTAGGTCTGTGTCACTCATAGCGTCATTGATTGGTATGAGGCAGCATAAGGGGCCCATTCTTGTGCCCTGAGGGACCTCACAGGTGAGGGGGAAGGTGGTAGATATTGCGCCCTGATACTGCACTGCCTGTCACCGCTTTTTGAGGATATCTGCTAGCCAGTCAACTAGATAAGGGCATAACCCTAGTTCCGCCACTTTCCTGATAATGATGTTATGATTTACCAGATCAAAGGCTTTACTGAAGTCGAAGAATTTCAGGGCTACAAAATTGTTCTGTTTTCTAGGTTTCAATATATGAAGTCGAGGAAACTCACTAAGCAGTGTGTGGTGGAAGATTTGTTCATATTACCTAATTACTGTGTGTGTGTGTGTGTTACGTACTTCTCAAAGTACACACACAAAACCTCACTGTAACAAGAATATCATAAATCCCCAGAAGTACAGTGATGCCCTTTCATCATCAGTTACTACCAAAGTACTCTTAATACATATGCTTGTATACAAATGGCAAAAGGATAATCCTTCTGCCACGAATAGGGTCAGCCAATGCAAAATGTATTTCAGGACAATAAGCAGAGGTAGAGTCACGGTAGAAAGTTGTATCCTACTTGCATAATTTCAACTTCTACCCAACACACCACAAGGTTGCCCAATACCCAGACTTTCACGTCAACTCCCAGGGTTATCGGCTAAACAAATATTTACCTTTTATAATTGGCCGTTCATTGGCGGACACTTATCGGTTCTCACAATCACAGGGCTAATCTCTCAATGGGCCTAATCAGCTCAGAGAGAGAGAGACAGAGGGGAAGGGATTATGTGATGTGCGAGTTTTCTAGGCCTATTTACAGTACAAAGTCCATATTTGGAAAATAATGAGAAGTATCATTATGCTAGTACCGTAAGTCTCCTTCGGATAACTCAGCAGCATAAGCAATTAACCCCTTCCGTGATGGTGATGGGCTGGTCTATCAGAGTGAGAACTGAGCGATCTCTGCCATACCCATAGCTTACTCTGACTGTTTCTTTTCCTTATATATTTTCTAGATCTCAAGTGACGGCGTCTCTTCCGTGGATTGACCTCCCAATCTACCAAGATTGGAAGCCAAAGCGTCACATTTTTCCTTTACCCCTCAACTTTCTCTTCATAATTGCTGAGGGGCACAGGGCCCTGGGTGGGGCTTTGGTTTCCCGGGCGTTTCCGCACCCTCCTCAGCTCCCCGCCATGGAGTGGCTTCGGTCACCCAGGCTTTATTGTGGCCGGCAGGGGGGGTTCTGTGGGGGCGCTCAGTTATGGCCTTGGCCTTGCTCGGGGCCTTGGGGCTGTTCGGCCAGGCAGCTTGGGGAACAACAACAACAACAACCCCTTCCGTCTGATCATTATTACTTATTGAGCTGTGGACAGACATCAATGCAATTCGAATCTTCCCGCCCAAAAAGCTTCTAGGCGCGGCCAACATAATAATCTTATCGCTCGTTTTTCACCCACAAATATCACCCCTACTGCATTTAAATACACTTCACGAGATAGAGGGAAGTCTATACAACAATATTTCTATCAACAAAAGATAGTGTATCTATAATGGTTATCCTGTAAAATCAATATCCGTAAATATTTCTGGTGCAAATTGTGATTTTTTCACTTTACTTCAAGATATTTCCGAAACTTACTAAATCACTTATTTTTATTTTCATACTAAATAACAGCTATGTTTTCCGCTGAACATGATGGCGGTGTTTTTGAATATTCTATAATGCAAAATATTAAGACTGCCGTTTTCTTGTATATTATTGGTTGTTGGAATAAGGCTAATTGATCATTCTTATTCCTACTGTAGATTTGTCTTCAACCGGCTTCTTCCTTATTAAATTTTGCTTCCTCCTTTCTCATTCACTATAGGTTCACTTTTCTATCCTTGTTTAACATTTATTTTCATTTTTGTCCTTATTCAGCCTCTAATTTCACGCATCTCTATTCTCTGCACTTGCATTAGTTTGTTTTAACTTTTCTATTCCATAATCATCCTATCCTTCCTTACAAAACCAGTACAATATATTCACACCATCCATCCATCATAAAGACCCCTGCTCCCTCTTCATTCCTTATTTAACTACTTTTAAATCTATATTTTCATCCTAAGTCAATTTCTCCATGTTCCTCCTGCTGCTATTCCTTCCTCGCCTCGCTCAAGGCTTCCATTCTCATTCAACCACTCTTTCTTTCGTTCTTATTCAAGCATGTCTCGTTTCTCCTACTTTCATTTACTGCTGATCAATACATTTTGGAAATGGATCGGCTACATATAGATCAATTGTTCTTCTGGAGATTCTGGTATATACAGTACTGTATAATTATATCAGAATTCACCCGTTGATTTTCTTGCATTCAATTCCTATGTTGTCTATACTCAAGCGCTGTCTTTTCCCCAATTAAATTCAGCTGCTGTCAATTTGTCTTCCTTCAAATACAGTAGTCTCTTTCTTCATTCACCTTGTTCTCCTTCCTTCTTCAACTCCTGCCCCATTCTCACTCAAGGTTGATACACGTTTTCTTCCCTCTTTTTTCACCCTACCACAATAGTTGGGGATCGTCTTTCGTGATGCTAAAGATATTGTTACCATTTTTCAGCCCTGGGTTTCTCGGGTGTTGGGGTGAGATACCGTACCCTTCACACCAGCGACTCTCTTAGTGTGTGTTTGTGTTGGATGTGTGGTGTTGGTGCTGATGTTGATGTGCTGGGGGAGGGGTGGATGCTGGTGGTGATGGTGTTATTGAGAGGGAGCGGTGTTGTTAGTTATATTGGGTATATTTGTTTGTGAACATTTGTGTTTGTACTTTAGCGGTGCTAATGGGTTTGTTGAATATCACAATAACAGATAGGCTTCGTTGTGTTGGTGATAGGTTTGTTTAAGAAAGTTTTGTTGTTGGCATTAATGTTCTTAACTTAATGGTAGTGTTTTTTTATTTTGTATGTAGTATTGACTGATTTCAAGAGTATTTGGAGGTGATGGGCTGTGTTATGGGTTTGATGATCTGGATGCTTACGTTGGCTGCTGATAAGAGTGTAACAAGAGTCACGAAGAGTGCCGTAATCTGGGGTGTCATCGGACAATGTACCGGCATATACTGTATGTATGTATGTGTGTGTGTATGTGTATACTCATGCACACCCCGTCAAAGTACAGTATATATACACTTGTATGTATATAAACTTTGCACCCCGTAGCTGGGGGTGGCCGACTCGAGACAGACCAAACAGAAACAACATTTAAAGTTCCAATTTTTATGGTTTGGTACCACTTTCGCGTTCCCTCACCCCTTTCTGTCTCGTCTAGTAGATGAAATTAACAATTGGAGGAGGATTCCTAGCCCACCGTCCCCAGAAGGAAAAGTAGGACAGTAAAGTAGACAGACAGAAAATAGTAAGTAAAAAGTATATAGTACAAATATATAGACAAAATTAAAAAGAAAAGAAATAGCGCTAAACATTTCATGAATTGTCGCACACATTATCGCTTGCTTAGACCGAATGACCTCTTCCCCTCTATCAATCTACTGTATTTATCTTCTGTATCTAATTATCTTCCTTATTAATGAACAGAATTATTTGTTGTTTCAGGTTTTTTCAATCGTTATTTAGTTTCTAATGCTATAGAATGGACAAAAATACTATCCTACCTTTACATTAATAATTATTATGAAAAAACCAGCAAATAAAAGCATTCCCCCTATCTTTTATGTAAGGCTGAACGTAGGATTCCGACACCTTATATTAACATAAGAGTATAGGCTTATTTCATAATTCGCACATTTTACGCTCACTTGGACCTAACGACCTTCGATCTTTATCTCCATTATCTAATTATCTCCCTTATTAATGGACAGAATTATAGGTTGTTTGATGTAATTTTAATAATTGTTTAGTTTC
The DNA here is from genome assembly GCA_032716605.1 of Paralithodes platypus. Classification (NCBI taxonomy): domain Eukaryota; kingdom Metazoa; phylum Arthropoda; class Malacostraca; order Decapoda; family Lithodidae; genus Paralithodes; species Paralithodes platypus. Next base: position 6,673,904 of record CM064556.1, read on the forward strand.
TAATTCCTAGGAAATGAAAACAATAATGTCCTACCATTACATTAATAATTATTATGACAAACAAAAATATAATGTATATTTCCCCCGTATTTTATTCAAGCCGATCTAGGCTATTGACAATTTATCGTTTCAGAAATTAAAGTCTCTGTTTCATAACAAGCTTATTTTTGCTAATGTTATTGTTATCGATGGCTTTCACTTCTCACTAAAGAATCGGGAACATAATTGTTTACATTTTTTTAATCGACTTGTGTCATTTTGCTCATTATGTGTTAGTGGTATAATTAGTTTATTTAGCCCATCAAATCAGAAATTATTCACAGATTCCATAGAGACCAAATAACAAATATAAAAGCTGATAAATAAGGGAGATAGCTAGATACAGATGGAAATGAATACAGTAGATAGACATAAAAGTAATAGAGAGAGAGAGAAAGCAGATGACAGGGAGCATTATAATACGAAATGTACACAAATAACACTAGCGGTCTCTGTTTTCTAAAGGGTCACCAAAGTTTCTAAAGTTTTTAAAGGGTCTTTGCAATTTCAATGTTTTCATATGGTCAAATATGGTTTAATATTATATTTTGAAGAAGTTGGGTCACAAGCGAGTCACGAAGAGTTATGCAGAGTTCAACAAGAGTCAAGACAAGTCAGGAAGAGTCAACAAGAGTCAACACGTGTTGACAGGAGTCTACACGTATGTCCTTCGGACTCGTGACAGGGACAAGAAATTTCATGCAGGTTTGACATTTCTAGGCCACGTCACGAGTACCCAGGACACACCCCGATACCAACAGTACTCACACGAGTGTAACACGAGTCACGAAGAGTATACCAGAGTCATTGCCGAATATGGAAATTTCATCACTCGTGTTGGACTCGGGCACCGACTTGTGTATGTGTGATGATGGCTTTAGGCTATGATGGTGGAATCTAACCCCTGGCAACAGATTCAGAACTCCCAGTAGTGTGACTAAGCACTCTCGGATACCGTGCACATTGTGTGTATGTAGTGTGGGGGGGGGGGGAGGGTTTAGTCCATATGTAAATAATTGCAGCTTTTCAGAGCTTGTACGATCTTCACTACAATGTTAAGGTGCAGTTGGGACTACAGTTGTGTAATTTACTGGCTACTATATTCTTGAAAATTCGTCCATGCTATAAATGCAATGGAAGGGATGCAATCAATTGTTTTAATGTATTAACAGTTGTCATAGCCCCCTGGGGGTAAGGGAATAAAATATGCCCCACGTGCCTCCTGTGTGTCGTAAAAGGTGACTAATAGAGGTTGGGTCGGTGGGCTTGCGACCCACCACCCGTGAAAAATACATACTGCAACGATGAACGAACGAACAGCCTCGGATCTGGACGGACCTAATGTTGACGAACTCCGAACTACCATGGAAAGTCTAAAGATTGCTACTTGGAATGCAAGAGACTTGAATGATGAAACAAAAGAGAGAGAGGTCCTGGAAGTGTTAGTGAATGCCAGGCTGGATGTATGCAGAATGACTGAGACCAAATGGAGGGGTACATGTGTTAGAGAGTGGGAGTGTGGAATGGGTGTGTGTGCTGGAGTGAGTGAGGGAGCGAAAGAAGGTACGTGTTTGCTTGTAAGTAACAAATGGAAAGAGCGTGTAAGAAACTATGAGTCTGTGGGTGCAAGGATTGTGTGGGTGAGAATGAAAGTAAGAATACAAATGTGGGTGGTTGTGTGTGTGTATGCTCCGACAGAGGATAAACTGTATGAGAGAAAGAGGAGTTCTGGGTGAATGTTGAGGCATGCCTGGATGAGTTTGACAAGAGCGAACAAATAGTTCTGATTGGGGATATGAATAGGAAGGTGGGTGATAAGAAAGTTGATGGAGTGGTGGGAGGGTGGGGTGTACCGTCAGAGGTGAATGGGAATTGTAGTGCACTTGTGGACGTATGGGGAGGAGGCTGTGGATAGCCAACACCTTCTTCCAACAGAGAATGACACACAGGTACACATGAAAAGTGGTGTGGAGGAGGAGGAATGGGACTGTGGAGGAACAAAAGGCACTGATTGATTATATAATTATGTGTGGATGAACTAATGAAAAATTATGTGCTGGATGCTAGGGTACATAGGTATAATGGGGGGGGGGTCGGTCTGACCACTATGTAGTAGTAGCTAAAATCAAGATACAAAAGAAGTGGGTGAGGAGAGCAGGAGGGAGGCGAGAGGAAGAGTTCAAGAGAGCAGTAGAGAGGCAACTAACTAGGTAGGTTTGACCTGAAGGGTGTGTAGGAAGTGGAAGAGGTGAGCAAAGTGTTTATGGAAGAGATATGTGCAGCATGTGAGGAGGTGTGTGGAGTAAGCAGAAGAGGGAGGGGAGTGAAGGGTACAGCGTGGTGGACTGAAGAGGTAAAAATAGCTTTTGAAGACAAGAAGAAAGCGTAGTGGTTGGGTAGTATAGGAAATTAAGATTTGGAGAAATAGAAAATAGCGAGGTACTTGGAGAAAAAGAGAGTGGTGAAGAGAGTATACAGTGAAGAAAAGTAAGAGAAGAGCAGAGGAAGAATGTGGAAGGAATCTAAGTGTAAAATGGAGGGAGTGTAAGAAACTGTTCTGGAAAGAGGTCAAAAAAGTTAGGGAGGGTACCAAGGGAAATAGTAAGGGTGTGAAATATAAGAATGATAAAAATGAGTGATAACTGATAAACGAGAGAATCGAAAGATGGAGAGAGGACTTCAACGAATTGCTAAATGTAAGGAATGAAGCACCAGCAACCATAGTTGGATGGGGTATGGGAGGGAGAAGATGAGAAGTAGTGGAGGAGGAGGTGGGGATCAGGATGTCAAAAGTGTGTGAATCCATTACTAGAGGGTAGATGGGGAAAGCATCAGGAATAGATGGAGTGTGTAGGGAAATGCTGAGGTATGGTGGTGAGATTAGTGATCGAATGGATGACTGAAAGACAGGCATAATAGTCCCCCTGTAAAAGGGTAAAGGGGAAAGAGTAGTGTGTGGTAACCACCAGGGTATATGCCTTCTAAGCCTATTAGGGAAGGTGTACAGTAAAATAGTGATTGAGAGAGTGAGAGCGAGAACGGATAGGTGACGAGCAGGGAGGGAAGAGGATGTGTAGATTATATTTTTGCCCTGAAATGTATTGTGTAGGAATATCTGGAGAAGGGAAATAAGTTGTATGCTGCCTTTATGGACTTGGAGAAGGCTTATGACAGAGTTGATAGAGAAGGTTTGTGGAAAGTACTGAGAATATACGGAGTAGACGGCAAGTTGCTGAAAGCAGTGAAGATAATGTATGAGGGTGCAAAGGCGTCAGTATGTGTGAAGAATGAACAGAGCAAGTTCATTGATCTGAATGTGGGGTTGAAGCAAAGGTGTGTGATGTACCCATGGTTGTTCAATATATATATATATATATATATATGGATGGAGTCATGAAAGAAATACAAGAAAGAGCAGTGGATGTTGGTGTACCTCTGATAAGAGTGGAAGTTTGCTGATGATACAATTCTGATGAGCGATAGTGAATGGGAGTTGCAAGGGCTGGTAAATATGTTTGGAACAGTGTGTGAAAAATTAAATCTGAGGGTAAACGCGGGGAAGAGCAAGGTTATGGTCTTCGAAAGGGGTGCAGCCACAGAGTATGAGGTGAAGTTGAACGGTCAGGCTATGGAGAATGTCAGCTCATTTAGCCTAAGTATCTAGGCAGTGTGTTGAGTTGAGATGGAAGAATGGATGAAGAAGTGTGAGAGAGGGTGCAACAGGGGAAGTGGGTTGTATGAACGCTGAAAGCAGTAGCAAGAAATAGGGTGGTCAGCATGGAAGTAAAGAAGTCCTTGCATGACAGTGTCGTAATCCCGACATTGACTTACGGGAGCGAAGCATGGACGTAGGTGAAGAGACTCAAACCAAAACAATTTTGATTAATCGCTTTTAAATTATCGTTGATTAAGCTGTCCAATTTATTCAGTTACTAATAGAGGTGTTTATTTTGAGCAATAATCTATATTAGATAATTTGTTATTATAGTCTTCTAGTCTTTGACTGAAATATTATGTAGTTGCATATCTATACATATATCTATTGCCGGACGCCGTGTCCCCAAAGAGGTGGCCACGAACGAACCGCCCCCATGCACCTCTGTCCCCGGTCAGTCGGCGCCCCTCCCCCCAACCAGTACCGCCTTCATTCATATACTTCCTCAGTCCATCCTTCCACCTCTCTTTCGGTCTACCTCTCCCTCTCTGTCCCTCCACCTCGCTCTCGTACACCCTCTTAGTCATTCTCTCGCCTCCATACATTCCATATGGCCGAACCATCTCAAGTTGTTCCTTTTCACACTTTCCAGCACATCTACCTCCACACCACACCTCCTTCTTGCTTCCTCATTAGTTTGTCTATCCCTCCATGTAACTCCGCACGCACTTCCTAGGTAATTAATTTCCACTGCTCTCACTCTTGGTCCGAGTCTCTCAACCAACGTCCATGCTTCGCTTCCGTAAGTCAGTGTCGGGATTACCACACTGTCATGCAATGACTTCTTCACTTCCATACTGACCACCCTATTTCTTGTTACTGCTTTCAGCGTTCCTACAACCTCTTCCCCTGTTGTACCCTCTCCCGCACTTCTTCATCCATAGTCCCATCTTTACTCAACACACTGCCCAGATACTTAAAAGAGTTGACAATCTCCATAGCCTGACCGTTCAGCTTCACCTCACACTTTGTGACTTCACCCCTTTCGAAGACCATAACCTTGCTCTTCCCTGCATTTACCTTCAAATTCCGTTTTTCGCACACTGTTCCAAACTCATTTACCAGACCCTGCAACTCCCATTCATTATCACTCATCAGAACTGTATCATCAGCAAACAGCAGTATAGGTAGCTTCCACTCAATTCCCTCCCTTTTCAGCGATACACCAACATCCACTGCTCTTGATAGTATTTCTTTCATGACTCCATCCATATATACAGTAAACAACCACGGGGACATCACACACCCCTGTTTCAAACCAACATTCAGGTCAAAGAACTCTCTCTGCTCACTCTCCACACGTACTGCCGCCTTTGCACCCTCATACATGCTCTTCACTGCTTTCAGAAACTTGCCATCTACTTCGTATAGTCTAAGTACTTTCCACAAACCTTCTCTATCCACTCTGTCATAGGCCTTCTCCAAGTCCATAAAGGCAACATACACCTTTTGTTTCTTCTCCAGATATTTCTCCACAACACAATTCAGGGTAAAAATCTGATCTACACATCCTCTTCCCTTCCTAAAACCTTCCTTCTCGTCGCCTATCCATATATCCCTTCTCACTCTCACTCTCTCAATCACTACCCTACTGTATACCTTCCCTACTACGCTTAGAAGACATATTCCTCGGTGGTTACCACATACTCCTCTTTCCCCTTTGCCCTTATATAGGGGGACTATTATGCCAGTCTTCCAGTCATTGGGTGCACTCCCCTTCTCCCATGCTAGTTTGCACATTAAATTTTCCATACCCATTCGATCACTATCTCACCACCATACCTCAACATTTCCCCACACACTCCATCTGTTCCTGGTGCTTTCCCTAACTTCACTCTTGTCATGGCTTCCCACACTTCTGACCATTATGTCTACTAAATAGATGAGATTATGTACATGTTCAAGTCAAAATGAGTACTATCCCCAAACTATAACCATTTTCAATTTCCGTTACTCGTGTAGAAGGGGGCCTGTGATAGGGCGCCATGGCCGACATGTTGGATCCAATTATTTCTTGAAAGTATCTGTATGTACATTATATGTGTGGTTCATTAATCACGTAGAAATATTCGATCTCATTTTTCATCACACCTGTAGAAGGGAGACAGTAGCGAGGCGTCCTGGGCTAAAGTTGGAGATTGGACTCCATTATGGTCAAGGGATGGATCACGCTACAGTGAATGAAATTAGCAAAGCAAAACCCCAAAAAGACAGCCGATTATGTTTTCCATCTACTCCTGTAGAAGGGGCCCTAAAGTTATGCGCCAAGGGCTAAGTATTTTAAAAGTGCCCTCCTAAAGCCTGATCAATAAGAAGGAGTCTATACATAAAGAGTTCTATGAAATATGCCTTAGCAATTTCCAAACATGTGGCCATTTCATTTTTTACCACTACTGCAGAAGGCGCTGATTAGCGGTGTGCCCAGAACGAAATTTAAGAAAAGGGCTCTGTTACGGCCTAGAGAATATGTTCGAGTATATTTTTTTTTTTTTTTTTCTATGTGATTGAGGGAGGCAAAAGGCATAACTGCCTATAGCGAGTGCCCCCCCCCATAGTTGAAAGAGTGACAGGGCCAAAATCAAGGGACGTTCGAGCCAAAATGCCTGGACACACGGAGTTTGAAGCAATTTAAGTCATAGGAAGAGGGACAGACTGATTCTGGGAGAGAGTTCCAGAGCTCAGCTGTTGAGTAGAAGAAAGTTTGAGAGTAACGTTTCACTCTTGGGTTGGAGAGTTGCACAGAGTAGGGGTGGGATTGAGTTGCAAGACGGGTACCACGTGCCCTACGTAAAGGAGGTGGTATGCACTGGGATAGCTCTGAGGAACACTGATTATTATAGTAGCGATAGAATAGCGAGAGAGATGCAACATTGCGGCGGAGAGAGAGAGATTGCAGAGAGTTGGTGAGTGGACGGGAGTTAATGATACGAAAGGCCTTCCTTTCAACTTTGTCTAGGAGAGCGGTGTGAGAGGAACCTCCCCACACATGTGAACAATACTCAATACAAGGGCGCACTATGCCCCTGTACAGAGCAAGAAGCTGCGCAGGGGAAAATAACCCCCTAAGGCGGTTGAGCACACCCAGCTTCTGGGAGGCTGCCTTAGCAAGACTGGTAATATGGTCCTTCCAAATGAGAGCAGAAGAAAAAGAGACACCAAGAATATTGAGAGAAGATGAAGGGTTGATTTTTGTATTGTTGAAGAATAAGGGATAGTCCGCTGGGAGATCCTGACGGGTAGATAGATGGAGAAATTGGGTTTTGGAAGCATTAAAGTTAACAAGGTTTTCTGTGTTTGTAAGCTCATAAATTTGGGTTCAGTAATAACCGAGAAATAGCAAATTTTGATAAGCGTTGGACTACTGCAAAAGGAGGCTATTTGGGGGGAGCCCTGGCAGGAATTGAAACAAAGGGCTCAGTTACAGCCTGGCCCTAGAGGATAGATAATTTATATGCATGTGTAAGGTCATTAAATTTGGTTCAGTATTAATTGAGAAATAGCAATTATTTATATATGTCGCCCTACTGCAGAAGGTGGCGGTTTGAGGGGCACCCAGGTTTGAAAAAGGGCTCAGTTACGGCCTAGAGGATAGATCAGCGTATATGCATGTGAAAAATAATTAAATTTGGTTCGGTAATAACCAAGAAGTCGCCCTTTTCGATATCGATCGCCCTAACAACAACAACAACAACAACAATGACATGAGACCTTTAGAGGCCCTGTTTCGCACGGACCTAAAAAAAGGGCTCTGTTATGGCCTAGAGGATAGCTGAGAGTATATGCATGTGGAAGATCATTAAGTTTAGTTCAATAATATCAAGCAAATTTCGTGAAAATCGGTTCATAGCTTTAAGAGCTGCTTACGCTGGCCGAGGTATGCGGTCTATTGATCGCCTCCAATATTAAATCACTTCTTACTTGGAACATATCCTATCTGCTCACCAAATTTCGTGGTCATTGGTTCATAACTTTTGAGATATCTTTTTTACAGACAAGCAGACAAACCGAGGCAAAACCATAACCTGCGTCCAACTTCGTTGGCGGAGGTAACAATGAGGGGCTCGCTGGAGAGCGCATACCTCTGCATAAGCTGGCGGAGGTATACGCTCTACCGATCACCTCCTAAATTGAATTACTTCTGCCTTTGTGCATATCCTATCTGCCCACCAAGTTTCGTGAACATCGGTTCAGAACTTTGTGAGCCGTCTACGCTGGCGGAGGTATGCGCTCTACCAATCACTTCCACATTTTCATTACTTCTTCCTTGGTGCATATCCTATTTGACCTGTAACTTTCGTGACAATCTGTTCATAGCTTTTTGATAGGCTACATCTTGTTTACAGACAGTCAATTAAATAAACAAACAGAGAAAAAGACAAACAAATGGAGGCAAAATATAACCACCTCTATTTTCATTGACGTAGGCAATTCAAATCATGAGGAGTTGCACGTAATGTATTTCATTAACACTGGATCATATTTACTGTCACTCCTGCAGAAGGGAACCAATAGCGGGGCGCCCTAGGCAAAATTAGAAAATAGGACTCCAACCATTATGTCCAAGAAATAGATGAGATTATGTACACATAGAAATATCCTATCTAATTTGACATCACTCCCGCAGAAGGGAGACAGTAGCGAGGCACCCTGGGCTAAAGTTGGTGATTGGACTCCGTTATGGTCAAGGAATAGAACAGAGCACAGTATATAACATGCATGTGCGTGAAATTGGGAAAGCAAAATACCCAAAAGACAGCCAATCTAATGTTCAATCAACTCCTGTAGAAGGGGCCGTATAGTTAACCACCAAGGGCGAAGTATATTCAAAGTGCCCTCTTACAGCCTGAACAATAAGCAAGTGTCTATGCATATGGAGTTCTATAAAATATGCCTTAGCAATTTCCAAACAGGTGGCCATTTCACTTTTCACCATTACTGCAGATGGCGCCGATTAGCGGGGCGCCCAAAACGAAATTTAATAAAAGAGCCCTGTTATGGCCTAGATGATAATTATATTCGAGTACAAGTGTGTGTAAGTTCAATAAATTTGGTTCAGTAATAACCGAGAAATAGGTAATTTTGACAAGCGTCCAACTACTGCAGAAGGTGGCTATTTGGGGCGCTCCCAGGGCGGAATTGAAACAAAGGGATCCGTTGCAGCCTAAAGGATAGATCATCCATTTGCATATGTAAGGTCATTAAATTTGGTTCAGTAATAACCGACAAAAAACGATTTTTGATAAATGTCGCACTACTGCAGAAGGTGGCGGTTTGAGGGGCGACCAGGCGAAACATTTAATAAAAGGGCTCCAATACGGCCTAGAGGATAGATCAGCGTATATGCATGTGAAAAATAATTAAATTTGGTTCTGTAATAACCGAGAAATAGCCTTTTATATAAGTGTCGCCCTAACAACAAGAAGAAGAACAACAACAACGACATGAGTAAGCCCTAGAGGTCCTCGCTTCGCACGGACCTAACAACGACATAGGTAGGCCCTAGAGGTCCTTCGCTTCGCTCGCGGACTTAACCATAGAGTACATTATGACCTAGAGGCTAAAGCGTGACGTCACACGGTTATTTTGCCGCACGTCCTAGGGATTTGGTGGCAGCACTGTTGTACGGTACAACAACCAAAGCACCTCAGTGGCTTGTCCTTATTATAGATAGTCTGTGCGCTGCGCGTGCCTGCCAGCTGGCTTGCTGCAGGTTACCAAAGTTAAGGGAATATCCGCAAAACGAGGGAGCAATAGATTAAAGAGGGAACGTATTTAAAAGTGTTTTAATGTTGGTAAAAACACTTGTAAATTATTTAATATAAATTAGATATATTTAAGCAAGATGAAAACATTAAGTATACATATACACTATAAAACATACTCATATATGATGCAAGCTGTATACCTTCAAGCAACACAACATTAAAATTTCATTTTGAATATATATTATTATGTTACAATTGTTATGTAGATGTTAATTTGTAAAGTAGCACTAAAACTTGACATTTATACTTATGACATCTAGGGATATTTTGTCCCACCATTGACGTTGGCAACTCCCGAATCTCACATCAACAATGGCGGGTGTTGGAGGAGGTTTGCTTGTGTACCTCCTCATAATGACGACAATTTCACGATGACTGGCCTTTACAGTAGCCTCTACTTATGTCTATTTAACTATGTCATGTCTCCAGAGTCTCTGAATAACGTTCAATTGATTATTAATAACGTTATTAGTACAAGGTAGGGATTATTATGAATTAATGGGGACCAAGGATAGTAAATATAATGTCTTTGTGGGGACCCTCCCATTGTCCTTTGCGACCGTGCTGCCATCTTTCGAACGCGCGGATCGCTATTTTCAGATTTGTGACGTCACGCTTTTGCCTCTAAGTCATATGTACTCTATGGACTTAACAACGCAATGTGTAAGCCATAGAGATCCTTGTTTCGCACTGACCTAATAAAGCATTGCATTGTCTCGTTTGCGTTCGACACTGATACAAATAAGTTACTCGCCATTTATGCTTTTGACTGTACACTCAACGACACAAGTTAGAGCCAAAGTTTCGAAGCTATCCCGAACAGCATCAAATCTTCTCATAAATGTGTTTACCTAAGATTTACATTTCAGTATATTGCAGTTTGAGAGTTCATAATGGGTCCGGATTTATGTCGTTGAGTGTACTTTACATATAGTTTAATTATGATGGGAAATTACATTTAAAGAAAAATGGGCTCAAACAATTAATACAAGTAATAAAAAGAGAGACAAAGATAGACAGGATGTCAAGTGAGAGCTCAAAAAAAAATAATATGCATATGAATAGTACGATGTGAAATGAAAGGTTGTCATTTAGTTGAGGTTGAGGTGCTTGGAGGGTGGCTCATACCGGACGTGCAGCAAGAAAGTATGACCAAGGGCAAAGATACATAAATATACAAGGATAAAGATAGATAAATAAACTTCCGATTTCGTCTGCAGTCAATATATATAAATATTCCGAGGCTTCTAAGAAAATGAGAAGAGACAGCTCACAAACGTGCTAAAGCATGACATCCTCAAACACGGTGGCATCTTCGAGCCGCTGAGAATTAAATATTTAAACGTCAGCCCCACACTTCAAATCCTCCTTTTGTTTCCCGAGTTAACTCTTTCAAAATATTATTTTCAGTTTTCTGGCTATCATTAGGCGACTTTATTCAGCTTAAGAAAGGTATATGGAAGTCAGACAGTGAATTGGGATATACTTCACCCTTTTAATTACCTCAGGTCTTTCCTAAGCTATATGAAATCGTCTAACTATAGCCAGAACAAACTGTCAAAACACAGCATACTGCTCAGAGGGTTAATATATTCCTCACGCATCAAAGCTATCAAGGGACTTTCTCCCTGTCGGGCCAGAGACTCACACCGCTCATCAGGGATTTGAAGTGTTTGTCTGGAAATGTGTGCACTCATTGGGCTTTGTCTTGGCCAGGCCCGAATTAAGGGGGATCACCTTCACCCTCATGCTTAGACCCATTAGTTTTGAAATTTAATACATTCGCCCTATTAGTATGGCAAGTTTAAGACCTTTCGTGCCATTTAGGAGTCGATTTTTTTCTGGCGAGCAATGGCTAGCCAGCAATTTAGGAGGAACTGCCTTTCGGCTGGTGCGTTTTTTTTTTCTTTTTTTTTTACTGAAAAATGCAAAAGAATATTCTGAAAGAGGGGTTTGGGGGGTAATTTATCAAGCTTAATTGAGGTCTAGGGAGGAAATTATAACATGGTAAAAAATGTAAATAATAAATAATAAACAAATTAATACAAATCTCCCTCCAAGCCACCGAGGACACTGTGTACTACACCACCACCAGGGAGTACTGTACATCACAGTGGTGATGGGCTGGTCTATCAGAGTGAGAACTGAGCGATCTCTGCCATACCCATAGCTTACTCTGACTGTTCCTTTTACTTATATATTTTCTAGATCTCAAGTGACGGTGTCTCTTCCGTGGATTGACCTCCCAATCTACCAAGATTGGAAGCCAAAGCGTCACATTTTTCCTTTGCCCCTCAACTTTCTCTTCATAATTGGTGAGGGGCACAGGGCCCTGGGTGGGGCTTTGTTTTCCCGGGCATTTCTGCACCCTCCTCAGCTCCCCGCTATGGAGTGGCTTCGGTCGCCCAGGCTTTATTGTTGTCGGCAGGGAGGGTTCTGTGGGGGCGCTCGGTTATGGTCTTGGCCTTGCTCGGGGCCTTGGGGCTGTTCGGCCAGGCAGCTTGGGGAACAACAACAACTGTACATCACTTGGCATTCTATTTACACTTTCAGTAATAGGACGCCTTTCTTCCTATTATTTTGGCTAACAGACGATTTTACTCAGCTTTGGAAGGCTCTCTAGGAATAGGTGTAAAACATATCTCTATTAACCCTCTAACTTTCATATTTCCTTCCTAAGATGAATAAAAGGGTCATAAACGGAAGAAGTATGTCTTCAAATACGGAAAGGTTTAAAATGCAAAGATTAATGAAAGTACAAAGCTATTTTCTTAGCATACGTTTCATTTAAGTAATACTGAAAAATATACTAGGTAATATATGATTTTAAAATAGTTATAGACATAGACTACAGTAGATCTGGACTGGACACGAAAACGGAACTTTGCAGTAAGGGACCCAACATCGGAAAACAAGCCCCCAAGTTCGAACCTCGAAACCGCGAAAATATGATATTTTCGCGGTTTTGAGATTCGAACTTGGGGTTTCGTTCTCCGATTGTGGGTCCCTTACTGCAAAGTTCCATTTTCGTGTCCAGTCCAGATCTACTGTAGTCTATGTTATAGACAATCTGCATTATTAGTATTGGGGTTCCACAACAAGCAATCTGCAGTATATTATTGTAGAATTGTCGATAATTTCTACCCATAAATCTTATGTGTTAACTCAGTATGGGACGACTAAGCTTGGGCAACTAAACCAGACTCAGCTAAACCAAACGTAGCTAAAGTTCAAGTAGAGTACTAAGTAGCTTGGAGAATATAGTGTAATAAAATCATGTTATTAGCAATATCTACATTGTTTCATAGGATTTATTCTGAAGGTAACTCTCTGGAAATGTACTCGACAGGTCGTGCTGAACATTGAGACTTGATTCGCAAATGGTTGACATTGCCGTCCAAGAGTGCAGCATTTTAGGCTCAAAGAGATTTAGATATACCGATGTAATGCAACTTGTTCGGTTTCAATAGTGACAAAGTCTAGGATCAATGCAGGAAATATCTTGCGTTCTTGTTGTTGTTGTTGTTGTTCTTGCGTTCTAATAACAATTACTTTATGTATTTGTTGTTACATAATATGAAGCTAACCCTTTTCGGTATATCATGACGCGCGATAATTAGATTATTTTATTCAGCTTAGGGAGTCAAACGGTTCATAGATATTTTATCCTTTTGCGATTCCAAGAGATCCTTTCTAAATAAAAACGTCTAATGCTGGCCGAAATACGTAATACATAGCTTAATGACATACTGTAAGGGTTAATCAAGATATACTAATATCTGTTTCAAATTTCAAATGGACCTTGATTCTAGCTCACCTCTTTAAATTTGTCATACGTAATCGAACATAAAGTAATGTTTCCTTGTCAACCTTAACCTAATCCTACCTACTTAAACCTTTGAGTCGGGTGCTGAACTAACCTCCAGGGGGAGATTTTTAGTTTTATCAGTAGACCTTCATTAAGTGTTAAAACATACCCCAAAACCCCTCTTCGAGATAAAATTGCATTTTTTTCCGTAGACAAATGTACCAGCGGAAGGCCGGTTCCTCCTTAACTGCAGGCTCGATATCGCTCGCCACGAAAAAGCGACACCTAAATGGCACAAAAGATCTTTGGATTGACAAAGAAATGGGGGCGAAAGGTCTTGAAATCGCCAAATTAATTGGGCGAACGAAACTAATGATGCTATGCTAAACATGAGGGACAAGTGTTTAAGAAAAAACACCCTCTTAAATTATAATATACCATTAATAGTCATGTTACTAATCATGTAATCCATGTTAAGAATAACTATATAATTAAGGATTGATTAGATTAACTGGGGGTGAATAATTAAATGTTTTCTATTCCTCGTCATATACATACTTGAGATTTAACAGGTGGAACTGGTAGTCTATGTCTATACCCTGTTCATTATAGGTAGGCCAGACATTTTGGCTCTGTAGGGGACACTCACTGCTTTTTTGGCCTATAAATTCATTCATTCATAACTCTTAGTTTCCTCCCTAGACATCCCTCAAACTTAGAAAAACATCCCCTAGACTCAAGATAAATTTGTACATTTTTCGGTAGACAAATATTCCGGCCGAAGGCCGGTTCCTCGTACAATTCAAGGCTCGCTTTTGCTTGCCAGGAACAAATCGACACCTGAATAGGTATTAAAATATATAACGAAAAGGGACGAAAGGTCTTAAAATTGCTAAACAAATGGGCCGATCGTCTAAAAATCTAAACAATAATGGTACTAAACACAAGGGAGAGAGGTGACCAGAAAAACGACCGTCTCACCTTAACCTCTGTAACTAAAAAAAAAAAAAAAAAAAAAAAAAAAATTTGTTCACACCCTTGAAAATCAAGGCATCTGGCAATAGATAAATATATATTTAATTTATTCTGGAAAGTACTTGGAATTAAAATTGGACATGGAAAGGACTTGGTACTGACGTGCTTCCTCCTAATGTTGCAGCCTACTTTGCTTAATTCGGTACTCTCGACTACCTTCCGTTCGTGCTTGCTCAAGAAGACTTGACGGGAATTTGTTAAGCTCATATTCCCCCCTGTGTGTTTGGTCTGTCAATACCGCCAGAGATTGAGTGCACGGGAAGATGGCGGAGTGAGGTGAGAGGTGATCGAGGGGTCAGCTTCGAGAGGGGAGGTCAGGTGTGATCGACTCAGGGATTGAGCGGTTGGAATAAATCGAGATACAGAGACGAATGAGAAGTTGGCAGATGAGCAAAGGAGAAGTTGATATAGTAATGAGGGAAGGAGTTATAATTAGAAATGGTAGGGTTGTTGTTGTTGTTGTTGTTGTTGTTGTTCCCCAAGCTGCCTGGCCGAACAGCCCCAAGGCCCCGAGCAAGACCAAGGCCATAACCGAGCGCCCCCACAGAACCCTCCCAGCCGACCACAATAAAGCCTGGGTGACCGAAGCCACTCCATGGCGGGGAGCTGAGGAGGGCGACAGAAACGCCCGGGAAACCAAAGCCCCACCCAGGGCCCTGTGCCCCTCAGCAATTGTGAAGAGAAAGCTGAGGGGCAAAGGAAAAAATGTGACGCTTTGGCTTCCAATGGTAGGGTTTATTACACTTGCAGATTAAGGGGAGATTTTATAAGTTTGTTTATTTATTTACTTTTCTAGTTTTCTCCATCAAGCCTAAGAAAATACCCCCAAGACCCCCCCTTTGAGATATATTTGTGCTAAAATTGCGTGGCCGAAGGCCGGTTCGTCCTACATTGCAACCTTGCATCCGCTTGCCAAGAAAAAACAAAAAAAAACAAAAAAAAACTAAATTACACGAACGGTCTTAAAATTGCCAAACTAATGGGGGGAATGTCTTAAAATCTCAAAACTAAACATGGGCTAAACATGGGGGAGAAAGGGTCCTAGAACCCCCCTCCCCTCCCCCTTAATTAATACTTGTGGCTTTCTATCTGCGGTTGAAACGTTGATGGTTTATGAACGGTCGACTTGGTTATATATTGGTTTTTCTTCTTCGACAGCAACTAGTGGTGCGTGGATAAAACAATTGTGATTTGTCGACGTATTTTTTGAGATACTGAGCTAGCCGAAATGTGGCATGCAGATGAATATTGCCCATTAAAGGCTAGGTGACATGCAAAAGACAAAACAGCATATTCAACCCTGAGAAACCCAAACAATGCAGCATTAGCACGTCATCGCTCGTTTGTGCAAGTTATTAGTTGTAAAATTCATAATTAAGTTATATATATATCATCATTATCACCGACTCTTTGCAATCTCTCTCTCGCTATTCTACCGCTATTACAATAATCATATACAATAATCATTACAGTAATCATAATATATAATGTATATATTATAAGAGATATCCTTTTGTCCCAAGCCATCACTGCCAACACACACTCGAACACATTGGTCGGAAAGGCCCACATTTTGCCATCTTCAGTGACGGGTCTAAGACTGACTCTGGGGTAGGCCGCGCTGCTGTGTCCTCTACTAAGCTCCTTCAGTTTTCTCTCCCGCGCCAAGCTTCTATCTTTACTGCTGAACTTTTAGCTATCCAGTCCGCTATTGTCATAATACGTGATACCCCTCAACAGTCCTTTATAATTTACAGTGACTCTCGTAGTGCCCTCGAAGAGTTCTGTGCTTATTCGTCCTCCCATATAATAATTTCGTCCATACAACGCACTCTCCATGAGATGAGCCTGCGTGGATTCCGGATCCAGTTATGTTGGATTCCTGCTCACATCGGTGTCCGTGGCAATGAAGACGCCGATGCTGCGGCTAAGGATGCTATTTTATTGATGGATAAAAAACACCATCTGAGGAAGAGCACTTTATTAACAACGTTTCGCAGATAGCTTCATCAGGTCACAAACAAATACTGGTACCTAGGAGGCCTTAAATATCCGTCACGACAGGTGGCGGGGGAGGAGTGGGGATGCGGGGGTATGGAGGGAGGAAGATACCCCCGCATCCTCACTCCTCCCCCGCCACCTGTCATGACGGATATTTAAGGCCTCCTAGGTACCAGTATTTGTTAGTGATCTGATGAAGCTATCTGCGAAACGTTGTCAATAAAGTGTTCTTCCTCAGATGGTGTTTTTTATCCATTTTGTCTACTTTTCAAGTACCACTCAATTTTTATTGATCCCTCGTCAGCCCCACCTTCCGTTGGGTGATTGGCTGTCCTTACTCAAGCCTTCTATTCTCAGCACGTGGCAATCTCATTGGGATGCTCTACCTTGCAATAATAAACTCTGTATGATCAAACATTCTGTCAGTCCTTGGCCCTCCTCTTCCAGGTCTCACAGGTGTGAAGAAGTTTTATTAACTAGACTTAGGATAGGCCCTTCTCGGCTGACTCACGGTTATTTAATGTCCACTCTCCGCCCCCTAACTGCTCCTCCTGCCATTCCCCTCTCACTGTTCGCCACGTCTTTGACTGCCCAGATACTGCCCGTCTGCGTTCAGCTTGTTTTGGTACTAAATCATTCGCTGACCTTTTATCCGATTCTCCGTTCTTTTCCTTCCCCCCATCATCCGTGTTTGGCTTATCTTAAGCTCCTTTCAGTAATCTGATTTAATCCTTAGGGCCAGACCTATGAGAGTTCCGTATGGAGATCAGTGGTCTGGTTAATCTGCTCTACATAACTAACTATATATACAGAGTATGTACTGTATATATATATTCGTACATAACATGCATTTTCCGATTTTTCAAAAATCTTTGGTGTTTACAATTATATTTCTGCGAACCCATTCTACTTTAATGCGAACCCGTTTCTACACTTGTTGTTTTCAATATTGTCTCCCCCCTTTCGTACAATTTACTTGTATTTCGTGTTGCCAACCTACTTAATTTTAGTATATAATTGAATTATAATTATAATCATAATTCTCCTACACGTTTTAAATATTAACCATTAGTAATATGCAAATATTTATGTAGGCCCTTTTTGTCTTACTTTAGGCTGAAGATGGCTTGTGTGTAAGCCGAAACGTCCCACAATAAAGATGTTCATCCCAGCGCTGTTTTTTCTATTTATTATACGCCTCCTCTTCCCCCGTGAAGAGAGCATCGCTTCTATATATATATATATATATATTTATATATATATATGGATATTGATTTCGGTCCAAAAGACATAGAAGAGGCCATTTCCAACATGCCATCCCACTCGGCACCAGGCCCGGACTAATGGAATTCGATCCTAATGAAAAAATGTAAGGAAAACCTCTCAAAACCCCTGGCTATAATGTGGAGAAGGAGTCTAGACACTGGTGAAATACCAGATAGCTTAAAAAACGCAATAATTGCCTCACTGCATAAAGGAGGGAGTAAAGCACTACCAAAAAACTACCGCCCGGTAGCTCTATCCTCCCACATCATTAAAGTTTTCGAGCAAGTCCTGCGAAGCAAAATCTCAGCTTTCATGGAGGCAAATTAACTACACAACACCGGTCAACATGGGTTCAGAGCGGGACGATCATGTCTCTCACAACTTTTGGAACATTATGACAAAATTCTTAAAGCGCTAGAAGAAAAGAAATATGTTGATGTCATCTACACCGGTTTTGCTAAGGCATTTGATAAATGTGACCATGGTATAATATCCCACAAATTAAAAGCAAAACGTATAACGGGGAAAATCGGACGGTGGATATATTATAATTTCCTCATAAACCGGAAACAATCAGTAGCAGTAAACCAAGTCACATCTGAGCCTTCGGATGTAAAAAGCTCAGTGCCCCAAGGAACAGTGCTAGCACCCCTTCTGTTCCTCATTCTAATTTGCGACATAGATACCAACACAAGACACAGTACGGTGTCGTCTTTTTGCGGATGACATAAAACTAAGCAAGATAGTAAACACACAAGAGGACATGGGCCAGCTGCAGGAAGACATAAATGTAGTGTTCCAGTGGACCGGGGAAAACAACATGCAATTCAATGAAGAAAAATTCCAATTAATAAGGTACGGAGAAAATAATGGCGTTAAAGTGATCACAAACTACCTAACAGAATCTAACCACATAATAGAACGGAAAGACAGTGTGAAAGACCTTGGAGTGTTAGTGTCTGAAAATATGTGTTTCAAAGAACATAACCAGGTCAAAGTTGTGGCTGCGAAACGTTTAACGGGTTGGATTCTGCGTACATTTAAAACACGCGGTGAATTACCTATGATAACGCTCTTCAAATCTCTAGTGCTACCGCGGCTTGAATACTGTAGCGTATTAACATCCCCATACAAAGCAGGTGAAATAAATGACAGAGAGTGTACAAAGAAATTTCACTTCGCATATAAGCGGTAAAACAGCTACACTATTGGGAGCGTTTAAGAGCACTGAACCTGTACTCACTGGAATGTAGAAGAGAACGTTACCTAATAATATACACGTGGAAAATCGCAGAGGGTTTAGTACCAAACCTACATACTCCGATAGTCATGAAATTCAGTGATAGGAGAGGCTGGGAATGCAATATCCCCCGGATGAATAACAGGGGTGCTATGGGCTCTCTGCGAGAGGGCTGGTTATCACACAGAGGCCCACGTCTCTTCAACAAACTCCCACGGCGAGTAAGAGACATGAGGGGCGTCTCTTTAGACAACTTCAAGAGAGCCCTCGATGTCGAACTGCAAAAAGTGCCCGACGAGCCCATCTTAGCAAGGGAGCGGGCTGTCTCTTCAAACAGTCTGCTGCACCAAATCACAACCCACAACAAGGGGCGACGCGCTCCTCGGTGCTGCTAGGAGAGTGGCGAACACAACCTAAGGTAAGGTATATATATATATTCGGTGGTGCAGTCAGCCTCTGTAGCAGTTATGGTGATTTCTTGTTACTGCCTTATTGTAGCACGATTAACCCAAGAACAGCGAGCGTCCTCAATTGAGTCTGAACCCTACGAGGGCGAGCATCCTCATATGAGCCAAGGCCTAAAAAAAAACTTTCAAAACATCCCACTGACACTCAAAATAAATGAATGTGTGATTAACCCGTACAGCCCCAGCGACGCGCCTGACGCGTCGGCGACGCGTCGGCGATGTATGTAACGCACAGCCCCAGAGACGCGCCTGGCGCGTCACCCTAATTGCGCCGACCGTGACCTCAGGTGTAGCCACTCAAGAGGGCTCAGATTTGTATGGGAACTGTGTACGTATCCCACGCAACCGTGCCGATGGTTGAAAACTCTCAAAGTCCACGTGCGTGCGTGCGAGCGCGCAATAACCTGTTTTTTTGGGATAATTGCCTTCAATTTTTTACTCTTGTAAAATCCGTTTTCGGGGTCTCTGTAGGACCATTTTTTAAGCTTTTTGAGCGGTTTTTCGTGGTTTTTCCTTCATTCCTAACCCATTCGCTATTGTTTCTGGAATAAAACCATTTTTTTGAAAACCGGCCGGGTTCTGGTGCGCAAACATTACAAAACTAGCCGGGGCTCCACGGGTTAAGTGAGATAATTCCCCTCCATACCTACTATCACTCCTTCACATGTGTCAAACCCCCCCTCCCCTATAATTATCACCTATTTTGCCTCTTATTCCCTTGTTTATCGGTTAATTTTCCACTCCAATATTTCCCGGGTTAAAGGACATCTGGGACGCATATAGAGATTGTGGCAGGAGAGACTTCACTAGCAAGACATTAGTCTGGCTTCAGGCCTCGAGAGGGGAGGGTGTATGTCTCGCGTGCCTCTCACTTCATGACTGGACGGTTGGCAATAATTTGTCTTTTTCACCTCCCAAATACTATTCCCACTTGCTTTATTGTTGTTACATGTTAACCCCCTGAGCCCCAGCGACGCACTGTTTGCGTCAGCAATGTATGTAACGCTAAACCCCAGCGACGCATACGTCTGCGTCAGTGTTAATTACTCCGGTCCTATGGCACCTAGAGGGCTCAGATTTGTATGGGAACTGTGGAACTATCCACGCAACTTTGACGATGGTTGAAAACTCTCAAAGTCCACCCGCGTGTGTGTGAGCGTGCAAAAACATGGTTTTTGGGTGTTTTTGCCTTAAATTTTGTATTCTTGTAAAATCCGTTTTCAAGGGCTCCGTAGGACCAATTTTTGACCTTTTTGATCAGGTTTTTGTGTTTTTTCCTTCCTTCCTAACCCATTCGCTATTGTTTCTGTTTTTTTTGTTTTTTTTCTTCAAAACCTGCCAGTCCCTGGGTGTACATTTATTTATATTTAGCTGGGGCTCAGTGGGTTAATATCTTCATATTAAATGTGAAATAGGCACATATGAATAAGTAATAATAATATTTATCGTAAAATAACGAAATTTGTTGGGATTTACCCACAATACCTTCGCCAGCGGGACGTTTTAAATACCATAGGCTCTCCGTTCTTAGGTTAAGGCTGGTGTGGGGCGATTTCGCCAGCTGCAAGTGCTTCAGGGGGACTTTCTTATTAAGTCTTGCTGAGATACTGTTAGTGCTATACCAACACCGGCCACTATGATGACATGATAGGGCTGTGTTGTGGCAAGTCTTTATTGTACTGTACTACAGTAAAGAAACTAAAACCACGCTCTCTGTGGATGAAACGGTCTTTAAACTTTTATTTATGTATATTTATGCCAGGTGAGGTTGAACGGTCAAGTAATGGAGAAGGTCAGCTCATTTAAGTATTATGGCAGTGTGTTGAGTAAAGATGGGAGTATGGCTGAAGAAGTAAGGGAGAGGGTGCAACAAGGGAAGAGGGTTGTACGAACGCTGAAAGCAGTAACGAGGAATGGGGTGGTAAGCATGGAAGTAAAGAAGTCCTTGCATGATAGTGTGGTAATCCCGACATTGACGTACGGGAGTGAAGCATGGACGTTGTTGGAGAGACACAAATCAAGAGTGAGAGGGGTGCAAATGAGTTACTTGAGAAGAGCGTGTGGAGTTACATGGAGGGATAGACAGACGAATGAGGAAGTACGAGAGCAGTGTGGTATGGATGTGTTGGAAAGTGTGAAAAGGAACACCTTGAGATGGCCATGTGGAATGTATGGGAAGCAAGAATGGCTAAGGTGTACAAGTGAGGTGGCAGGATATAGAAGGAGAGCAGACCAAGAGAGAGGTGGAAGGATGGAATTGAGAAGTATATGCGTGAAAGCGGTATTGGATGGGAGGAGGGGCGTCGGTTGACGGAGAACAGAGGTGCAACGGGGTGATTCATTCGTCAATATCCCTTCGGTAATCACTAGATCTGTCAATATATATAATTATATATATAATTATATATATATATATACAGTATATATTTACATATTTATATATATACAGGGTGTTCCAGTAATGCTTTTCATAAATTATATGGTGGAATCATCAGACAAAAATAAGAATACATTACTCTATGAACATGAGGTTGAGTATTTATAATAACGGAGTTATTACACGATTTAAGTTAACGATAGATACAATGCCATTCAGTCCAAGGGGTAATGTTGCCATTTTAGTGGATTGTATCCATTTGGCCTTCGCTATCGCTTGCTAGCCTCAAGATATCCAAGATATCCAATCGGCATTCTCTCTTCAGGCTAGCGAGCGGTAGCGAGCTGATGTTTTCGGTAGTAAAATCAAATCCGGCAAAGCCGGACATATTTTCTACCGAAAAGTCAGATCGCTACTGCTCACTATCTTGAGGCTAGCAAGCGATAGCAAAGGCCAAATGGATATAATTCACTAAAATGGCAACATTACCCCTTGGACTGAATGGCATTGTATCTATCGTTAACTTAAATCGTGTATTAACTCCGTTATTATAAATACTCAACCTCATATTCATTGAGTAATTTATTCTTATGTTTGTCTGATGATTCCACCATATAATTTATGAAAAGCATTACTGGAACACCCTATATATATATATATATATATATATATATATATATATATATATATATATATATATATATATATATAAATATGTAAATATATACTGTATATATATATATATAATTATATATATAATTATATCTAGTGATATATATATATATATATATATATATATATATATATATATATATATATATATATATATATATATATATATATACATAATTATGTTTTTTACACCAACCAACTTCACATCTAAACTCAATTAATGAAATCAACAAATACATGTGGCACTCCGAGGACTCGAACCTAGGATACTCACATCGAAGTTCCGCGCACTATGCATTACACTATCAAGACAGTTAAAGAAATATGCACAAGCCTACGATTTATTATGCAGTTTCGAATCCTGCATATTAATCTGAGCATGTACATATATTTCAACTGTGCTATGGTAGCCTAATGTATAGACGAATGGAAGGAGTAATTAATGGGGCACTTAAGGCCTCGCTATAAATTGTTACTGAACCAGTATAAAATATTATGTTTTTTTCACCAACCTATATATATATATATATATATATATATATATATGTTTCTAATCTCTCAGTGGGGTTCGAACCACCGACCGTCAGGACGATAGCCGACGCTTTAATCAACTTTAATCAAAGCGTCGGCTATCGTCCTGACGGTCGGCGGTTCGAACCCCACTGAGAGATTAGAAACATTTAGTGGCTCACGTGTATTTGTGATATATACTCAATATATACAATGAAAAAAAAGGTAAAGATACATAAGTAGGCCTACCCATAACATTTACCTAAGCAATAGTCAAACAGGGGGAGGTGATTGCACAGTGGATAGAGTTGGGGACTGCAGACCAAAATGACCTCGGTTAGAGTCCACACCAAATATCAGGAGGTTTTCCGAGGTGATTTGATCGTTTCTGCTTTTCTAGAAGTATCCTGGCTACACAGACACATCAAGAACACACCCCCTATATCGTCACGAATTCATAGCATAGAATATGCCCTATGTCAGGAGCCGTGGCACGATGGCATAGTCAGTAAAGCGTGAGATGCTGATCAAAGGGTTAGGAGGTCAAACCCGCTCTGTCAAAATGTTATTGGTAGATGTCAAGCCCGGGCAACTTGACCTAGCAATTCGTGACCAACGCCTAATGTTCATGGCCACCCCTTCACGGGAATTACGGCGTCTAGAAAAAAAAAAAAAAAAAAAAAAAAATATATATATAATATATATATATATATATATATTAAGAGTGAGGAAGTGAGGAGTGAGGAAGTACATGAACGAAGGTGGTGCTGGTTGGGGGGAGGGGCGTCGACTGACTGGGGACAGAGGTGCATGGGGGCGGTTCGTTCGTGGCCACCCCTTCGGGGATCACGGCGTCAGGCAATAGATAGATAGATAGATATATATATAAATAGATGCTCGACCATATTCGAAGATGTTGTGAACGACCGTATAGCTGCTCTCTCCTAATCAAGTGACAACTGACAAGTATAAAAAAGGTGTCGTCATACAGTATACTGTGGCAGAAAGGAAGCAACCAACACCTTGAAGCTCCACTGAGACAATCTAGTGCAACACATATGAAGCACCCAACATCTTGAAGCTTCAATCGATAATCTCGGGGCCTCGTAAGATTTACAGGTTACTGAACAGCTTACAGTCCCAAGTTTGAGACATAGAAGACAACAAATGAAATACTATAACATCATAATCATTATAATTATATGTCCTGTTATCATCCAGCATTATATCTTATCAAATAATCACTGTATGTGCTATAAGATATATTAAGAATTGATAAGTAATATATTCACAATATTCTATGTAAACTACTAACACACATCTATAAACTACTCTATTTCCAAAGAGCATAACAATCAAACATAACTGATAGCATTGCATTCATACGAAAAGGGAAAACAACAAATGTAAGAATATGCAGTCTAAGAAAAAAACAGCAGTGTATAGCTAAGTCTATTGAAATCTTTCTATGGAAGAAATCAATAATGGACATGTCATAAACATCCAAGTACTGTATAAACAAATCTACAACATATACACCATTTTACAGATGCATTTTATTGATTTATCTGCCAGTCTATTCTTAAAACCAGTTGGTTTTAAGAATAGACTGGCAGATAAATCAATAAAATGCATCTGTAAAAACCTTCGATTTCATCCTAGCTTTACATATCCCTTCATTTTCAGATTTCTCCCCTGTTTACGCCAGAATCATCTTATAAAACACTGTCTACCTATTTAATGTCTTTGTTCTTATTTCTAATTACCCTAGGTCCTTATAAAATATATGGACGAAAGTGCTGTAGATAATCAGAATTAAATTCATGTCTTTACCTCCAAATTCCTCACTTGTACTTGTCATAATATTATGTTACTGTAATATATGAACACATTTGTTAATCGCTTCCACTCATTAGCTGCAATTTGTACTCACCTTTGGTTTTTATAATATACAGTATATGGACAATCACACTGGATAATCAGATTTCAACACTTAAACGTCCCCATCAAAATTCTTAAACTGAACTCGCCATGCGTTTGTTGTAGAATACTGTATATCAATGAATGCCCTATAAATACGCAGAATTCAAATGTTCAATCCCTTCGCCACGTAGCTCTCAATGTGTGCTCAAAATACGTATCTGTAGAATTATTTAACACTGTATTGATACTCACAATAAAACTATCATATCATTCCCCTCACACCTTCCAAAATGTTTACATTGTACTCACCACATAGTTGGAGCCCTACGCTTCGACGCCAGATCGGAATCGGTGCACGAGACAGAAATCCGGCAGATGGACTCGATGTGGCCCATTTCGTTCTTGGCGGTACATGTGTATATGCCGCCGTCGGTGTAATCGGCGTGGCGGATCGTGAGCGTGGCTATCCCCTCAGCGTCCAGGGTGAAGGAGTGCTTGCGGGTTGGCCGGATGCGCTGACCGTCGCGGTGCCTAAAGGTGTGTTGGCAGCCGACGAACGAAGACAGAAAAGGAGAGAGGAAAGAAGAGACGGATGAAAAAGTTGGAAAGAGCGTAAATATTGGTGAACAGGAGGGCAGACAGAGAAATGGATAGATGATATTGATGAAAACGGTGGAGAGAGCAAACAACAAGAGAGACATAAAAGTGTGGACAGGCGAAAAGAAATAGATGGATAAAGTATGAGTAGAGGAAGTGGATTAAGGGGAGTGAAAGGATAGAGGAAGTAAGTTACATGAAACGACATAAAGGAACTCGAAAATGCAGGGAACACAAGTGTTGCTTGAGGAGGTGAACGATAAACAGAAAGCAAGTATAGAAACACTGATAACCAAGCTCATAATCTCAGAATACATGGATAACATTATGGAAGAAGACCCCACACGAATAAAATTCCAGGAAATATAATATAAACCGATTCAACGAGAAGATGTGAACTACAAATATACAATAGATCATTGATGCAAAGAGTGACGAAGAAGTAGATGGATTACACATTATTTACTCTAGGAAACAAGAAAATAGAGCTAACACAATTAAGAAGACGAAACCAACAATCTCCGAAAGGGAATTGATAAAATGCGGACATAACAAATGAAGATGTGGATATTTTTAAAGAAAAAAGAAAATAAATCTAAATGCAATGAAAAAAGAATGGACTGGTGGCACAAGCTATATTCAAGAAACAGTGTTGGACATATGATATGAATAAGCAATTGATCAGAATAACAGAAAGTATGAAGTCAATGTCACATGAGGCAGTGTATACGACAATGAAATAATTACACAACTGTAGAGAGTATAATAGACATGACAATAATAGACATATGACTCGGTTGCAAATGCACATTAAACTCCGATAGGTAAGTTTTAAGGACACATATTAAATAAGGCTCACTTAGGAGCTTCAGCATATTAAAAGTCATAGGTCTGGCGTTTAGAAGCATAGAAATAAGATAAGAGTAAATAACGAATTACAATGAGAAAATTAATATGAAAGATACAGAAGATTTTTCAAGTTCAGAAAGTTAGGATAAGTACATTGAAAAGGATAAAGTGTTTGAAGATCAAAATAGATAATGCATGGAAGAGGAAAATATCTATATAATCATGAGCAAAATCAACTAGATTTTCTAAGTTAATATTACGTAATCTAGAATCAAGCGTTTAAAAAATGCAGTTGCTATTCACAAAAGATTTACAGAACTAATCTAAGACAAGACTCGCATATTACTGCATGATGCTATATAACCCTCTCAGTTCCATTACTGCAAATTAATCTACGGTCAAACGATTAAATTCAGCTTCGGACAAATGAAAAGTAAGAATATCTCTAGTTAACTTACCCTAATAAGTACATGAATGAAATAGTCTTTTCTCAATTTACTTTTGTCATTACATAATTCGTTTGAAAAAATCTAGGGTGTATGCCTTTTCTAACAATCTTATTAATACTGCAATCAATAAATACCGGAAATATCATCTTGCACCACCATATTACAACGATCGGGATATTTGTTAAAACTCAGATATATTTAATCTTTTTCTCGTCAACTGCTAACTTGTGTAATTTTACCGAATGCGTTTTCACCTACCGTTAACTACTACTAGCACATATCTTTCATTTACCTCAATATTATTGTAGATATATTGTTTACATTGGTCATACATTTACAATATTAGGCATACAGTAGTTGGTTAAATAAGATTGTAGACACCAATCGAGCAGGGCAATACCCTGAGGAGGCTTCATAGGCATGTCATAAGAAGTTGCTGGAACTCCTGTTTCCTTTGTCTGGCTTCCCTCACTGTTTCTGTTTGTGTCTCACCTAAACAGAGAGTAATCCAGCTAGCTCTCACAAACACCTCCTCCTCCTCCTATTAATTTCACTACACTAAACAAGCACACCAGGCTTCAATCCAATACACCCGTCCCTCCTCAAATAATAGTGACTATATCCCTTTCAACTTTGGAGGAGACACTTGTTACAAGCAGCTTTGCCGCTTGTCTCCTTCATACACATAGAAACAAAATAGTATTTTTTTTAAATTAAGGATGACCGTACCCAATATAGCTCATCAAGGGAAACCTTCAATTACTTCTAATTATTTACAAACTAAATTCAACATCTGACAGAGAATACAGAACAAGCAAAACATATAAACTATGACATGGCGCATCTGATATATTATTATTATCTGGTCTACTTAACAGACTTTCATAAGTTCCTGCTGCATTTCAAAGTATTAAGCTAAATACTTTTTTGTCGCTTATTATTACCTAAAATTCCCAAACTGTGCATACATTTTTAAGCTGACAAATTCAATCGCACTCAGATTAAATATTTTATAAATAGGCATTGTTTTTTGTGTGTTTTATTTTTCAGGTTCGTCTCTTATCCTTTCCTATCATATTCCAATTACCCAATTCATCTCTAGCCAGTTACTCTACTAAGTATTATGATATACTGTATCTTCCTCCGATACAACTTTTGCCTTAATTAACATCTCAAATAATAAGATCCAATCCTGCACTCCTTCCACTTACACTGTAAACTATGAGCAGCACATCTATGATATCCCGTGAAATTAGTTTTGCTTCTGTGGCCGGGGACCCTCGGAGTGTGCTGAACGCATTATCGAGGTAATCATCTCGAGCACAGAGGCATAAACTCCATTTTCTTTCTCTCAGACTAATGCAAACAAATCATGGTTTACTCACGGTTGTTCTACTGCTGTCCGCAATAAGGAAAAAGCATTCAAACAAGAACGTTGCCTGCAAACTCACGAATCTCGTACTTTCTATGTTTCTACTCGGAATCAAGCCAAATCTGTTCTTCGACACACCAAAAACTCTGTCATCAATATAAAATGCTCTGAACTTTACAACTGTAGCTCTTCCCCAAATTTTCTGGCATCTAGCCAAAAACCATTCCAACCATTTTAATTCCTCGTCTTTCCCACTCCAACAGCAGCACCGTCAGTTCTTCCTCTGAGAAAGCTGAGCTCTTCGCTCAAACTCTTGCTAAAATCTCCACCTTGGTTGATTACGGTGCTATTCCTCCCTCTCCATTCCCCTCTCTCTTATGTATGCCTAATATCCTAATATATTCTAAAGATGTACAGACCAAATGGTGTCCCTCCTGTTGTACTCAAAAACTGTTCTTCCATGCCGACTCCCTGCCTAGGCAAACTCTTCTGTCTAAGTCTTACCTCAAACATCTTCCCTTCTTGTAGGAAATTTGCTTTCATTCAACCGGTCCCAAAGAAGCGAGAACACTCTCAATCCTCACACTATTGTCCAATTGCTCTTATTTCTTGCATCTCCAACGTTTTTTAATTTATTCTTAATTCAAAATTTCTTAAGCATTCGGGGAGACCTTTTCTATTGAGAAAGACATATCGAAAGCCTTCAATAGTCGGCACAAATCTCTAATTTTGAAACTACATTTCTTCGGTTTCAATCACTCTATCTGTGCTTTCATCTCAATTTTCCTATCTGGCCATTCCATAGCTGTGGTTGTGGATGGCCATAGCTCACTTCTTCAACCTATCAACTCCAGCATTCCTCATGGTTCTGTCCTGTCTCCAGTTCTCTTTCTCGCCTGTACTTCAAGCCCTATCCATTCAAATGCTGATGATTCTACCTTACAGAATTCAACTAGATTTCCACAACGATCCACCACGCAAATACTTCAAAACCCACATGAGGAAGACATAACACACCTATCTTCTGATTATGAGCCATTTCCAATTGGGGCAGAGAGAATCTTGTTATTTTCAATGCTGCCAAACCTCATTTTTCCATCTATCTACCCGTCACAGTCTTCCACATGGCTATCCCCTCTCAATATTCTTGGAGTTTCTTTTTCTCCTGATTTGTCGTGGAAAGATCAAATTATCACTCTTGCAAAAACAGCTTCCCAGAAGTTAAGCGTGCTCAAGAGTTTCGAGGTTTCTTCATTCCCACACAGCTTCTTGCTCTGTATAGGGGCACTATGCGCCCATGGATTGAGTTTTGTTCGCATGTGTGGGGAAGTTCAACCATTACCGCACTTCGTGAGAGGGTAGAGTCAAAAGGATTTAGTCTCATCAATTTACCTCCTTTTACTAATTCCCTACAATCTCTCTCTACACACCGCAATATTGCATCTATCTCACTCTTAAACCTCTAATATCTAATAAGTGTACAGTATACCTCCTACTTTATGGAGAGTTGAGGGCACCCGCCTTTCAACACAATCTCACCCCTATTCTGTCCAACTCTATAACCCAAGAGTGAACACATTTTCCCAGTCTTTCTTCTACTCAACAAGTAACCTCTAAAACTCTCTCCCTCAATCTGTTTCCCTCATCCTATGACTTTAACTGCTTCAATCTCTGTGTGTACAGACATTTTGACTCTAACGTGCCTTGAATTTGGATCTCTATCACTTTTTCATCTTGGGGGTGGGGTTGGGGGGGGGGAGGGGTACTTGTTACAGGCCCTTTTACCTTTTATCTCCTTCATACACACAGAACAGAACAAAAGCTGAATAAAATCGCTTGAGGATTTTACAATAAAATATTGTCTACTTTACTCCTATTTGTTATAATTTTACTCATCTGGTGGTAGAACGAATACAAAGTTACTATCGAACTAGGAGGGTTAACCTGGTCAAAGATACATATAGTCCAAGGTTCGACTCCCGGATGGTGAGTGAAGGTTGCACTACACAGCCACTGTAGCTTACCAGACAACGCCGATGGTGGGGTAAGCCTCGATGACCGTCTGAAGGGTGATGGTGGAACCTTCTCGTACGCTCTGGTCCTCCAACTCTCGTAGGAACATGGGAGAGATGTACGACCTGTGTGAGAAGAACAGAGGGGAATCATTGTCTTATTACCTTCTCGTACAGTCTGGCTCTCCAGCTCTCGTAGGAACATAGGAAAGATGTACTACCAGTGTAAGGAGAACAGAGGGGAATCATTATATTATTTCTTACAGGAATATAGACCAGATCATTTACGACTAATGTGAGCGAAATATATGTGCCAATATTATCTTTACTTACGTAGTAAATGGGGAAAGATGTATAACCTATGAGGAAAATGGAGTCTAATTATTTATATTATCTCCAGCAGGACTATGGAAAATATCCCAAGTAAAAATATGTATGCTAGCTTGCTCTCGCAACAACCTGAAGTTTTATACTGTTGATAACAAAATAAAAATATTGGAGAACATTAAATGATGCTTCCCTACACCTCTCTTCCTCACTCCAAGTACATGAAAATATAAATGTACCGGTACTTAAAATTATTGGATAAAAGTCAATAATTACTCCAAAACTCACGTGATGAGGCCATAGCTCACCCGTTTTGTGATCGACCAGCTATTCCCGATTGGGGCAGAGAAAATCTTGTTACTTTCAATGCTTCCAAAGCTCAATTTCTCTATCTTTCTACCCGTCACAATCTTCCACGCGACTATCCCTTAGTCTTCCACAATACACAAATCAACCCTTCATCATCTCTCAGTAATCTTTGAGTTTCTGTTTCTCCTGACCTTTCTTGGAAAGATCATATTACTACTCTTGCTAAAACAGCTTTCCAGAAGTTGTGTGTGCTCAACCATCTCTGTTGGTTCTTTACCCACGAACAGCTTCTTGCTCTGTACAGGGGAACAGAAACTATGTAAATTAGATTCCTGTCCAACTAACCTCAAACCAGAGTCGACAATGAGGCGGCAGCGGCAGAGGACTGATCCGAACTCGTTGAGGGCGCAGGCGGAGTACACGGCGGCGTCGTTGTGGTTAGAGTTGGATATCTCCAGGGTGTAAAAGTGGCCGTCCTCTTGCCACATCGTATGACAGTCTGGGGGAGTGGGAGTGGGGGTGGGGAGGGGAGAGAGAAACAAAATTAAGACTTGCGTTATATAGGACAAAATAGTCCGGTCCTTGTTGACTCCTTGAACTGGTTAAATAAACCACTGCAAAGCTAAATATATTTATGTATTTGAGCAGTGTGATGGAGATGGAGAATTGAGTGCGGGAGAGGGTGCAACAGAGGAAGAGGGCTGAAGGAATGCTGAAAGCAGCAACAAGGAATAGGGTGGTCAGCATGGAAGTAAATAAGTCTCGACATTGACGTATGGATGTGAAGCATGGACGTTGTTGGAGAGGCTTAAATCAAGAGCGAGAGGAATAGACAGACGAATGAGGAAGTAAGAGAGCGGTGTGGTGTGGATGTGCTGGAAAGTGTGGAAAGGAACATCTTGTGATGATTCGGCCATTTCGAAAATATGGGAAGCGAGAGAATGACTAAGAGAGTGTACGAGAGTGAGGTGGAAGGACAGAGAGGGAGAGGCACACCGAGAGTGAGGTGGATAGATGGAGTTGAGAGGAATAAGAGTGAAAGCAGTGTTGGTTGGGAGGACAAGGGACAGAAATGCATGGGGCGTTTTATTCGTGGCCACTCCTTCAGGGATCAATGTCATCTGGCAATAAACAGATAGATAGATAACAATATTCGATTCAGTTCGGGAGGGATTCCAACACTTATGGCCACAATATATTTTGAGCCCTTCAACTGATTACTCAAACCTCCAAAATGCATTAATATGGTATTATTGAAAGAGACTGTACGCCATGAATGTATTATAATTCTGAAGTGCTCGCAAGTTTGTTGACAATTGTACAGATATGTAAATTATATTTTTTAACCAACCAACTTCACTTCTAAACTCAATTAATTAAATCAACAAATACATGCGGCACTCCAAGGACTCGAACCTAGGACACTCACACCGACATTCCGCGCACTTATGCATTACGCTATCAAGACAGTTAAAGAAATATGCACAAGCCTACGATGTATTATGCAGTTTCGAATCCTGCATATTAATCTGAGCATGTATACATATATTCCAACTGCGCTATGGTAGCCTAATGTATAGACAAATGGAAGGAGAAACCAACTTGGCATAACTACGAGCGGTAATAAAGAGTAACATTAATCCTTACTGTACAGGTGACGTCATTGTTGTAGTTGATTTCAGAAACATTAAGACGACCTTATTCAGTTTAGGAAGGATATATATGGTAGGTGAAAAGATGAATTGAGATAGTCTGTAGCATCTCTATTGGTAGACGTCCTTAGCGGAATAAAATCGTCTAATAGTTGCCAGAATATAATGAAAATTATGTCACCGGTACTGCATGGGTTAAGGGGAGGTTTTCTGAATACCCTTCTCCCTCATGTTTGACCATCATTTTTTGAAAATTTAATACGTTCACCCATTATTTTGGCGATGTTGAGATCTTTCGCCCCATTTTTGTCGTTTTAAGACCTCTCGTGTCATTTAGGTGTCGATTTTTTCCTGGCGAGCGATAGTGAGCACGCAATTTAGGAGAAACCGGCCTTCGGCCGGGATATTTTTCTACATAAATATGTACACATTTATCTCGAAGGGGGGTCTTAGGGATATTTTTTAAATGTTGATGGAGGTCTAGGGAGCATACTCTAACCTTCCCTTAATAGTAAGAGTGGTAACACTTAGAGATTGGTTTCTCATCTAGGTTATCAGACAAATATTAACCATTGCAAGATCCGAAAACACCTCTTTCTTTTATTCTGGATAATTAGTAAACAATTTTATTCAGATTAGGAACGAATTGTCATAGGGTTAATTGAGAGTGACTTTACCCATTTGATTCCTAAATAGCCTTCGAGTCCTGAGCAAAGTCGTATAAGGTTCGCCAGAATAAAGTGAAAAGACGTCATCGTATACTGAAGAGGTTAAATCTGACTATACAGTCGGCAAACAATCGCCTGACCCACCTAGTTATGATAAATGTTCTAATAAAGTTCAAAGGACATTGTTATACAGTTTTGGGTTTACAAATTATTGAAATGTACACTCTAAGACATAAATCCTGGCCCAATATGAACCCTCAAATAGCAAAATGAACCTCCGACTTGTAAATATTAGGCAAAGCATAAATGAGAAGATTCGACTTAGCTCGGAATACCTTCGAGAACTAAAGGCCACATTTATAACGTAGAGTGTATACACATATAACGTAGAGTGTATACACATATAACGTAGAGTGTATACACATACAACGTAGAGTGTATACACATATAACGTAGAGTGTACACACATATAACGTAGAGTGTACACACATATAACGTAGAGTGTATACACATATAACGTAGAGTGTATACACATATAACGTAGAGTGTATACACATATAACGTAGAGTGTATACACATATAACGTAGAGTGTATACACATATAACGTAGAGTGTATACACATATAACGTAGAGTGTATACACATATAACGTAGAGTGTATACACATATATAACTGGTCCTACAACCAAATTAGATATACCTCATGAACAGGTGGTCCAGGATGAGCTTATGACAATGTTCTTATGACAGTGTACAGTCGTGAGTACTAATGTATATCTACCAATTTGCATCAGTACCGAACCCAAACAAAACAATATAAGGTTATTTGATATCAGATATGCTTCTGAATTTGGCTTGAACAGTTCAATGATTCAAATGAGTGTAATGTTATTTGTGCTCATGACTGTACATAACATATGTAAATTAACCACAAATTCAGCCACAATTCCCTATGCAATATGTAAGGCACCGTATTGCTGTGTACCAACATTGGCGTGTGTTGACAGACACATTGCGGTATTTATTAGTGCAATAAAGAACACAAATATGCAATGATTGAATATTTGGTTACCTTCGCTTCTGGATGCAGTCAAATTTGTATTGCTTCCATATATCTCTAAATATATAGTATTGTCTAGCTGCTGCTGCTGCCGTGCGGCTCTAGCATGTTGGTACAGTACATAGCAATACGCTTTCTTACGTATTGCATAGCAAGTTGTGGCTGAACGTAGGTCAGAACTATAGCTTTATATAACGTAGGGGCTTTACAGATATTATATATCCATCAGGGCCTATCAAGATTATTCCCATATTAATCCAATAATGGTTTGCCAATTGTATGCACCTGTTATGAACATGTGCCGAGGATGGATGAACTAAGCTGGGTGAAAAGATGCAAGTCCATGAACGTGGAGGAAACTACACCAAAGGGCAGACCAAGACAGATGGGTGATCATATCTTACGGTCTAATCTTGTATCGAAAAACGTGACAAGTTAGGCAGCTCTGAATAGGTCTGCCTGGAGCGCCGCCACTTCATCTGGAGCACTCGTTCTTAAAATTTATGTATGTATGCCTTCTAAGCACATCTCTTTAACGAAAAGAAAAACATCAAAATACCAATATAGAATTATAAGAAACACTGTATCCAATTATAAGGCACCTCATTTTGCCATATTCCTTAGCCTTAACCCTTAGAAGATCCGATTACACATTTGTTCTGTTTTATGGCTAATGTTAGACGAATTTATGCAGATTAGGAATGGTATTTGAAAGTCTATCTATCTATCTATCTATTGCCTGACACCGCGATCCCTGAAGGGGTGGCCACGAACGAACCGCCCCCATGCACCTCTTTCCCCAGTCAGTCGATGCCCCTCCCACCAACCAGCAGCGCCTTCGTTCATGCACTTCCTCACTCCATCCTTCCACCTCTCATTCGGTCTACCTCTCCCTCTCTGTCCCTCCACCTCACTCTCGTACACCCTCTTAGTCATTCTCTCGCTTTCCATACGTTCCATATGGCCGAACCATCTCAAGTTGTTCCTTTTCACACTTTCCAGCACATCTACCTCCACACCACACCTCCTTCTTACTTCCTCATTAGTCTGTCTATCCCTCCATGTAACTCCGCACGCACTCCTTAAGTAATTCATTTCCACTGCTCTCACTCTTGGTCTGAGTCTCTCAACCAACGTCCATGCTTCGCTTCTGTAAGTCAGTGTCGGGATTACCACACTGTCATGCAAGGACTTCTTCACTTCCGTACAGACCACCCTATTTCTTGTTACTGCTTTTAGCGTTCCTACAACCCTCTTCCCCTGTTGTACCCTCTCCCGAACTTCTTCATCCATAGTCCCATCTTTACTCAACACATTGCCCAAATACTTAAAAGAGTTGACGATCTCCATAGCCTGACCGTTCAGCTTCACCTCGCACTCTGTGACTTCACCCCTTTCGAAGACCATAACCTTGCTCTTCCCCGCATTTACCTTCAAATTCCGTTTTTCGCACACTGTTCCAAACTCATTTACCAGACCCTGCAACTCCCATTCATTATCACTCATCAGAACTGTATCATCTGCAAACAGCAGTATAGGTAGCTTCCACTAAATTCCCTCCCTTTTCAGCGATACACTAACATCCACTGCTCTTGATAGTATATCTTTCATGACTCCATCAATATATACAGTAAACAACCAGGGGGACATCACACACCCCTGTTTCAAACCAACATTCAGGTCAAAGAACTCACTCTGCTCACTCTCCACACATACTGCCGCCTTTGCACCCTCATACATGCTCTTCATTGCTTTCAGCAACTTGCCCTCTACTATGTATATTCTAAGTACTTTCCACAAACCTTCTCTATCCACTCTGTCATAGGCCTTCTCCAAGTCCATAAAGGCAACATACACCTTTTGTTTCTTCTCCAGATATTTCTCCACAACACAATTCAGGGTAAAAATCTGATCTACACATCCTCTTCCCTTCCTAAAACCTCCCTGCTCGTCGCCTATCCATTTCTCTGTTCTCACTCTCACTCTCTCAATCACTACCCTACTGTATACCTTCCCTACTACGCTTAGAAGACATATTCCTCGGTGGTTACCACACACTCCTCTTTCCCCTTTGCCCTTATATAGGGGGACTATTATGCCAGTCTTCCAGTCATCGGGTTCAGTCCCCTTCTCACATGCTAGTTTGCACATTTTCCATACCCATTCTATCACTATCTCACCACCATACCTCAACATTTCCCCACACACTCCATCTGTTCCTGGTGCTTTCCCCCAACTTTACTCTTTTCATGGCTTCCCACACTTCTGACCTCCTGATCCCCACCTCCTCCTCCACTACTTCTCTTCTTCTCCCTCCCATACCATATCCAGCTATGTTTGCTGGCTCTTCATTCCTTACATTTAGCAACTCACTGAAGTACTCCCTCCATCTTTCGACTCTCTCTTGCTTCTCGGCTAGCATTCTCCCATTCTTATCTTTCACACCCTTACTGCTCCCCCTACTACCTTCCCTAACTTTCTTGACTTCTTTCTAGAACAGTTTCACACAGATTTTTCCTAAATTGTATAAAAGCATCTAATGATATCCAAAATACACTTTCCAAATGCGTCATAACCTTCAAAGGGTTAATGATGAAACGTTGGCCCATATTCTCTTTCCAGACATCTGGCTTTTAAGATGCAAAGAAGGTTTATAACAACTCTAATAAAATTAATAATTTACTGTATGTTATCTAATACTCCATCATCATATTGTGCATACATGTATTGCTTCCACATACGAGCATTAGAAAACTTGTTTGTTTAATTTTGCAGCATTATCGCATTCAGGACAATCAAAGGTGTAATCGAGGCAACAATGAGACAAAAAAATAAAACTAATTATTACATGGTTTAATTAAAATATAATTTTATACACACGAGGCAAGCAATGGTTGAGTGTTTGAAAAATTAAGAAACCGATAGTTTGTTTTGTATGAAAGTTCCTTTATAAATTGTTCAATTAATAGATGTAAATCACCTTGCTTCGAAATCCCCCAAAAGAGCACCTACAGTATATAAGTAGGATCATTCTTGATGGCGCACACAGCAAGGAAAGAAGAATTTGATGTAGGATCTACCGTGCAAAGATCAGTAAGCACTCTTCGTAGAAAAACAATACAGTGCATGCTAGCGAAGATGGTCTAATTTCAACAGTACTGCAAAGTACATACTGCAGCAAGCACTCCTTAAGCGTCGACTATATACTCAGCAGTGGGGACTCCTTGTATCTCGATGGTAAAAGCAGCACAGAGTGCTTAGCGTCGACTCTACATGCTGCCCAAAGCGAATATTGGTCCAATTGTACATACTGCAATAAGCTAAAGGGGAATCCATTTGAGTGTTGTACCTGTTGTTGGACCGAAGACAGTCTTGTATACAGGGTAAATGTATCCGCTATAAGGGAGCACCTTCCATGTCCTTCTAAATCCAACACAAGGTGACACCCATGAGCCTAATCGGTCATATGAGGGATATTTCCAATCCCCCCTACAGACTTCGGTGTGTTTCGAGACGCCACTCGCACCAGGGTACAGTCTAGCATGCGACGACCAGGCTGAAGGTCTCCGGATTCCTTTGTCACTTATTATGTAGGTACCATGAAGAGGGCATCGATGACGAATGGCGTTCAAACCATGACACCATCCTTTTGTGCAATACAAATGTTATTGTAGTAAATTTATTCATCATGAGTAGTAGCTGGGAAACGGATTGCATCAAATTATATACTTAATTACTTCATAAGTGCAATAGTTACAATGGCAGCAAAAATAAGGTAATTGTAATTTGAGGAACATTGATAGGTACCCTATCTCTGACATAACTGCATACACAATGATATTTTATCTATTGCACTAATAGATACAAAAAGAGCTATATATTTTACATACTGATTATAAAGTCTGCGTAACTAGACTTTTTAATGGTGGCCTCTATGAATTAAATCCTATAATTGTTGGTGGAATGCCTGATTATTCCAATGTCCTTTCCATATTAACATTTAAAGGAGATTGACCGGACAACGTAACCAGTAAATCATTTCAACCAATACCCCTCAACCAATACTGTTAGGTTTAGGCTCGGATTTATATTTTTACTTTAGTAAAGGTGTCTGCTATATAGGGTATCTAGGTGTACGTTATGATTTGCATTAAAGAAGCTTTAACATACTTGTGATTATTTCTTGCTTAGCATTTGGTAGTTGAGTAAATTGGTTGATTATGCAATAATTCATACAAATATATTTTGTCCGAAATATTTTCTAGTCCATTATATAATTTATCAAAGATGCAACAGGATTTGTGATTAAGTTATAACCACTATAGTCCATTCATTATAAGTAGGCTAGCAATCTTAACTTGAACTTGGATTAAACTCGGGACCAGCAGTTACAAGACCGGCACATTACCCACTGATTATAGAGAGGTACCCCACTTGGACGAGTGATTTCAGTCAAGTGAGTTTTACATTCAGTATCTGAACGCAGTTTTAGCCCCCTTTCCACATATATATACTAAACCTAAAGTAATAAACCATTCAACAAACACTGTTCACCTATATACATTG
This sequence comes from Paralithodes platypus, assembly GCA_032716605.1. Classification (NCBI taxonomy): domain Eukaryota; kingdom Metazoa; phylum Arthropoda; class Malacostraca; order Decapoda; family Lithodidae; genus Paralithodes; species Paralithodes platypus. Next base: position 6,712,583 of record CM064556.1, read on the forward strand.
GAGACTTCAGGGCCCAAGGGTTTTGTCGATATCCTTGACTAATTTAGATTTGTTTAGGATTAGATAGACTATGTTGATGATGTTTAGTGCGTAAGTGTTCTAATCTCTATCGTAAATCACTAACTACAGGAGGCCCATCAAAGTTATATTCACTATACACCAAGATAAATTGTACAAACACATTTCAACTAATAATGAGTAAGTGTGTACAGTTGTAAACAGAGAGAAAGAGCACAGGCTTGATATAATTTAGTCATTGCAAACAAATGCGTTTTTTATAACCAGAGTAATGAACGAACACGCATATTCGTCCAAGTTTAAGGGGTGACTACCATAAAATTTGCCAGCGTTAATCAAATGGCATAGTTTTGCGCAGGTCACTGATGTCATCGATAGTCTTATTATCTATTACCTCCAACGACGAAGTTGGAGGATATTATGTTTTACATTCAGTTTGTTTGTCTGTATGCTTGTTTATAAACAAGATCTCAACAAGTTATGAACCAATTTTCACGAAAATTGGTGTGCAGATAGGATATGCATCAAGGAAGAAGTTATTCAAATTAGGAGGTGATCAGTAGAGCGCATACATCCGCCATCGTATACAGTGGTAAATCTACAACTATACTCCACCTATTTTTACATTATTTTCCTTTAGGAAATGATTCATTTTTAGTCTTACCTTATTTAGGAAGCCATACTGATGCGCGGAGTGTGGGAGTCTGGGGACAGCATCTCCCAGGGTAAGTTAGGTTTTCATGTTAGATTAATGCTTCCATTGATAATGCGCGTCGGCGAGGCAGGCATTCGTGGATGCAAACAAACTTAAAAAAACCCTCACCCCCCGCCTCTGATGACAATATTTGCATTAACCTTACCTGACAACCTAACCTAACCTGGGAGCTGCCGCCCCCAGACCCCCAAAAAGTACTGCAGGAGAGCAAAAAACACCTCCGAGATTGTGCGTCGTAAGAATATCGGTCAACAGAAAACGGGGTTACGAGAGTAAACTCGTCTCTGAGATCGTTAATGCCCATAATTATACAGTATGTACATATTACCAATAATACTCAAATGCGTTAATTTCAAGTAAAATGTCAACTTCCGCGATTCATCAAAGCATACTAAGTCTGATAAAAACCATATTGACCCATTCTGAGCAACTGTGTAGCGAAAATATAGGGGAAATATAGGTGTAAATATTTCTAGACAGCTTACAATGCTTTGAACCGATGTTCACGAATTTTTGGTGGGAGAGGATATGCGCCATGGAAGAAGTAATTCCATTAAGGAGGCAATCAGTATACTCTGTCAGCATATGTGGAGGTGCACGCTCTCCTGAGTGCCCCATAGTTTTATGATTGCAACGTTGTATCATTAGGCTAAAATTAATAATTAATAAGTTGTTGTTGTTGTCGTTCCCTAGCCTGCCTGGTCGATCAGCCCCGAGTCCCTAAGGAAGACCATGGTCACTATCGGACTTTCTCACAGGGCTGCCAAGTAGTGTAAATTATGCTGTTGGTGTAAATGATTGTGTAGAATGTAGTCTTCTATGATGTGTTTAATAGTATGGGGTGCTGTGTTGCTTCCTGGGCAAGTGTCGACGACGGAGATATCCAGTCTCTTCTGATAGCTCACAAGTGCTGGATGGTGCCCACATCTCAGCCTGGCCAGGTGGACTCTGTCATCGCGAGGAAGGGAGGATTCAGAAGGATGGATTTCGGGAGGTCATGCCAGCAGCTGCATGTTGTCTATGAGTGATTAGATGGAATGGCGAGAGATATGATTATGGATGTGCTTCTGGAAGCTGGTTTGGGGTAGACAGGGAGGGAGAGATGACAGTATTTATGTGTAATACTGTGTGCTGGGTGTTGTTTTGATATGTCTTGGTGTCTGTGGGTGTGCTGCCATGTAGTGTAGCGGGTGGTGTTAGTTCGTATAGGTTGCAGCCAGAAACTGGGTGCTTCTCATGTCCAGGTGGTCTTTGACTTTGAGGATTTTGGATTTTTAATTTAGGTGATCTGTAGGCATAGTAGCTGTGCAGCCTGTGATGATTTTTAGAGCTTTGTTTTGAATAGTCTGCAAGGTCTTGTGATGTGTTTCAGCTAGGATAGAAGCCCAGGCAGGGCTGGACTATTCCATCGCTGATCTTATGTATTGTTTGTATACTGTGGTGGTAGTTTCTTTGTTGTGTCCAAATTTTGTGCGGGCAAGTGACTTGAGGGCATTAGGTCTGGGTGTCAGTTTTTGTTTTATGTTTGTGATATGTTGTTTGAATGTCATTAGAGTATCATATGATACCCCTAGTATTTTGGGTGCATATGTGTGTGTTAGGGGGGTGTTGTTTATGGTGAGATGTGGGATGTATTTGAATTCGGCTGTCCAGCTTGTGAGGAGGGATGCAGTGGATTTGGCTGGGGCCAACTTGAGTCTATTTGTAGTGCACCATGTAGTGTAATGTAGTGTGTTGAGATAGGGTTAAAGGAGAAGTGTTACACTGTCTGGGTCTTGGTGTATGCATGTGAGTGTTTTGTCATCTGCGTAGGAAGCTATATGAGTGCGGGTAAGGGAATAGAATATGCCCCACGTGCCTCCTGCGTGTCATAAGAGGCGACTAAAGAGGTTGGGTCGGTGGGCTTGCGACCCCCCACCCGTGAAAAACACTTACTGCAACGATGAATGAACGAACAGCCTCGGATGTGGACCGACCTAATGTTGACGAACCCCGACCTACCATGGACAGTCTTAGAATGGCGACTTGGAATGTGAGAGGCTTGAATGATGACACAAAAGAGAGAGAGAGGTCCTGGAAGTGTTAGTGAATGCCAAGCTGGATGTAAGTGGAATGACTGAGACCAAATTGAGGGGTACAGATGTGAAAGAGTGGGAGTGTGGAATGGGTGTGTGTGCTGGAGTGAGTGAGAGAGCAGCGAGAGAAAGTGCATGTTTGTTTGTAAGTAATAAATGGAAGGAGCATGTAAGATACTATGGGTCTGTGGGTTCAAGGATTGTGTGGGTGAGAATGAAAGTAGGAATGCAAACTTGGGTGGTTGTGTGTGTGTATGCTCCAACAGAGGATAAAACTGTAAGAGAGAAAGAGGAGTTCTGGGTGAATTTGGAGGTGTGCCTGGATAAGTTTGGCAAGGACGAAAGAATATTTCTGATTGAGGATATGAATGGGAAGGTGGGTGATAAGAAAGTTTATGGAGTGGTGGGAGGGGGGAGTGTACTGTCAGAGGTGATTGAGAAAGTTAGTGCACTTGTGGACGCATGTGTGGGGAGGAGGCTGTGGATAGCCATCACCTTCTTCCGACACAGAATGATACACAGGTACACATGGAAAGCGGTGTGGAGGAAGAAGGATGAAACAGTGGTGGAACTAAAGGCACTGATTGATTATATAGGTGTGGATGAACGAATGAAGAAATCTGTGCTGGATGCTAGGGTGTTTAGGGGTATTGGAGGGGGTCTGTCTGACCATTATGTACTAGTAGCTAAAATTAGGATACAAAAGAAATGGGTGAGGAGACCTGGAGGGAGGCGAGAGGAAGGTGGAATGAAGACGAGGGTGGAGAGGTTGAAGGAGGAAGGAATCAAGGAAGCGTTCAGGAGAGCAGTAGAAAGGCGACAAGGTAGGTTTGACCTGGAAGGTATGGAGGAAGTGGAGGAGGAGAGCAAAGTGTTTAAGGAAGAGATCTGTGCAGCATGTGAAGAGGTGTGTGGAGTAAGGAGAAGAGGGAGGGGAGTGAAGGGTACAGCATGGTGGACAGAAGAGGTAAAAATATATGTGGAAAACAAGAAGAAAGCGTTTAGAGAGTAGTTGGGTAGTAGAGGCAATGAAGATTTGGAGAGACAGAAAAGAGCGAGGTACTTGGAGAAAACAAAAAGTGGTGAAGGAAAGTAAGAGAAGAGTAGATGAGGAATTTGGAAGGAATCTGAGTGTAAAATGGAGGGAGTGTAAGAAACAGTTCGGGAAAGAAGTCAATAATGTTAGGGAAGGTAGCAAGAAAAACAGTAAGGGTGTGAAAGATAAGAATGGGCGAGTGCTAGCCGAGAAGCAAGAGAGAGTCGAAAGATGGAGGGAGTGCCTCAACGAATTGCTGAATGTAAGAAATGAAGTGCCAGCAAACATAGTTGGATGAGGTATGGGAGGGAGAAGAAGAGAATTAGTGGAAGAGGAGGTGGGGATTAGGAGGTCAGAAGTGTGTGAAGCCATGAAAAGAGTGAAGTTGGGGAAAGCACCAGGAATAGATGGAGTGTGTCGGGAAATGCTGAGGTATGGTGGTGAGATAGTGATCGAATGGGTATGGAAAATGTGCAAACTAGCATGGGAGAAGGGGAGTGCACCTGATGACTGGAAGACAAGCATGATAGTCCCCCTATATATGAGTAAAGGGGAAAGAGGAGTGTGTGGTAACCACCGAGGAATATGTCTTCTAAGCGTAGAAGGGAAGGTGTATAGCAGGGTAGTACTTGAGAGAGTGAGAGCGAGAACGGAAAATGGATAGGTGACGAGCAGGGTGGTTTTAGAAAGGGAAGAGGATGTGTAGATTAGGTCTTTACCCTGAAATGTGTTGTGGATAAATATCTGGAGAAGCAACAAAAGCTGTATGTTGCCTTTATGGACTTGGAGAAGGCCTATGACAGAGTGGATAGAGAAAGTATGTGAAAAGTACTTAGAATATACGGAGTAGATGGCAAATTGCTGAAAGTAGTGAAGAGCATGTATGAGGGTGCAAAGGCATCAATACGTCTGGAGAATGAGCAGAGCGAGTTCTTTGATCTGAATGTTGGGTTGAAACAGGGGTGTGTGATGTTCCCGTGGTTGTTTACTGTATTATATGGATGGAGTCATGAAAGAAATACAAGGAAGAGCAGTGGATGTTGGTGTATCGCTGATAAGGGAGGCAAACGAGTGGAAGCTACCTGTACTGCTGTTTGCTGAGGATACAGTTCTGATGAGCAATAATGAATGGGAGTTACAGGGTCTGGTAAATATGTTTGGAACAGTGTGCGAAAAACGGAATCTGAAGGTAAATGCAGGGAAGAGCAAGGTTATGGTCTTCGAAAGGTGTGAAGCCCATGAGTGTGAGGTGAAGTTGAACGGTCAGGCTATGGAGATTGTCAGCTCATTTAAGTATTTGGGCAGTGTGCTGAATAAAGATGGGAGTATGGATGAAGAAGTGTGGGAGAGGGTGCAACAGAGGAAGAGGGTTGTAGGAACGCTGAAAGCAGTAACAAGAAATAGGGTGGTCAGCATGGAAGTGAAGAAGTCCTTGCATGACAGTGTGGTAATCCCGACACTGACTTACGGAAGCAAAGCATGGACGTTGATGGAGAAACTCAGACCAAGAGTGAGAGGGGTGAAAATGAGTTACCTGAGAAGTGCGTGCGGAGCTACATGGAGGAATAGAGAGACGAATGAGGAAGTAAGAGGGAGGTGTGTAGGGAGGTAGATCTGCTGGAAAGTGTGAAAAGGAACACCTTGAGAAGGTTCGGCCATATGGAACGTATGGGAAGCGAGAGAATGACTAAGAGGGTGTACAAGAGCGAGGTGGAAGGACAGAGAGGGAGAGGTAAATCGAAAGAGAAGTGGAATGATGGAGTGAAGAAGTATATGGATGAAGGCGGTGCTGGTTGGGAGAAGGGGCGTCGACTGACTGGGGACAGAGGTGCATGGGGGCGTTTCGTTCGAGGCGACCCCTTCGGGGATCACGGCGTCAGGCAATAGGTAGATAGATAGATAGAGTGGGGTATAGGTATATCATGCATGTACAGATTGAAGAGTGTTAGCGACTGGATGGATCCTTGAGGGACTCTGTTTGTGAAGATCTTGATGCTAGATGACTGACCGGCAAAAGATACGTGTGCACATCTGCCTGCTAGGAAATTGGCCAGCCACCTTTTTGTATTGCTGTGCATGTTTGTGTTGTAGATTGTGTTTGTTAGGTTGTGGCAGGGGATGGCATCGAAGGCTTTACTAATATTGAGTGTGGCAAGTAGTGATCTGTGTGGTGGTCTGGCTGAGCTGATGCCATCAAAAGCTCTTTGTGTAAGGACTATAAGAAGAGTGTTTGTGGAGTGTAGTGGCCTGAAGCCATGTTGTGTTGGAGCTAGGGGTAGAGCAAGTGTGATAAGTTGTAGTACGCTGCATTCTGAGACTTTGGAGGGGTGCAAAGGAGTGTGATGGGGCGGTGTAAGGAGGGTAGCATCGGGTCTTTGTTGAGTTTGGGGAATATAATGATGACACCATGCTTCCAGATGTCTGGTATTGTGTTGTGTGAATAACTGTAGTTTGATATGTTTGTGAGTGCTTGTATGCCTTGTGGTCCTAGGTGTCTGAGGTGTATGTTGCTTATGTTGTCTGTAATAAGTTTTTATTTAGTATAACCTTTTTCAAAAGTGGATATAACACTACTTTCTTTGGTTGACCTATGATGCGTCAGCCCGTATTGATCAATTTTAGAATCGAACTATCCCAGAAAGCATGATCACAGTTTATGTACTCACCATGGGGGTTTGGTCAAGTAGCATGTGTGGGGACGGGTGGTGCTTTTGGAAAGCTATTGTAAATACTCTGGTTGTGTATAGCCTGAAGTCATAAATATTGCGGCAACAATTACGCATTTCTAATGTACGCCCCCGCACTGCTAATGTGTTTACTCAACTAGCATAATATCAGTAGGCTAAAAATATGATCTTCACTTGGTCGGGTAAACAGTTGGTCACTATAATTTTATGGAAAACGTAGCAGCAGTGGAGAGCTGCCATATTGTTCTCATATTTTAGAGAGAGAGAACAAAAATGAGAGATATGGGGTGGGGTTTGGGAGGGGAAAAGTGATAAACACATACACCCAGTACATACCATCTGCCACCATGGGGTCCCCGTCCTTGTACCACGACACCTGGGGCTTGGGGATGCCGACGATCTGGCAGGAGAGTCGTACGGGGAAGCCCACCTGGACGCGGCGGTCTCGTAGCCTCATGGTGAATTGTGGCGCCAGGCTATGTACTGTGTCCAGCCGTGACAGGGCCATCAGGTGGCTATAGAATAAGAGAATTACTTTATAGCCATATATCATCATGAGAGTCGGACGGATCCTAAATTGAGTGGTCAATCCTGTAAGTCCTTCACTAAACTGGCTCGGGTTGTCCCTCTCACAGGGAATAGGTCCGCTTGGGGGCATTCTGTGTATGGCCACCCTCGTAAGGGGAGTAAGGCGTCCGGCAATAGATACATAGATAGATCATCATATGTTTCCCATAATGTGTACAGTTGGCCAAATAAGTGATGTCGCGGCACCAAGCATATTTCGAACAATAATTGGTATCAGCACTATCTAAGCATTACTTCATCATTTCGAGTGAGATATAAAAACATGTTCCTATCTGTATACACCCTATTCAACATCTGACAGACATTAATACAGAAAACAACGACCAAAACCTAATGGCAGCGGTGAAACAACTTATTTGGCCAACTGTACATTCGTGGTTAAGACTGATTAAACATTTATTGATATAAACGAAACTGTGAGCATTTTAACCAGCATTTCTGTCAACTGTTTTCCAAAAAGATGTTGTTCTATGTATCTATCTATTGCCAGACGAAATGATCCCCAAAAGGGTGGCCATGAATATATCGTCCCAATCACCTCTGTCCCCTGCCAAACACCGCCCCTCCTCCCAACCAACACCGCTTTCTCTCATATACCTCCTGATCCCCATGTCCTCTTCTACTATTTCTCTTCTTCTCCCTCCCATACCCCATCCAACAGGTTGCCGGTGTTTCATTCTCTACATTCAACAATTCATTGAAGTGCACCCTCCATCTCTCGACTCTCTCTTGCTTCCCTGCTAGCACTCGCCCATACTTATCTTTTACTCCCTTACTACAGTGCACCCCCAGTAGTGGGGCAGATATGTGGAAGAACTTGTGGGAATTGTGCGTTTCTTGATAGAAGTGTCAAAATTGGCATACACAATAAGAAACGTAGTATAATCAAAATTAGCTATAGGGCCATCACAGGTTTAGCCTATGTTGGCTTTGGCAGCCCCCTTTCAATTAATCTCCATTAGAGTACTGAAACACAGATATTTACCCCAAATTGTATACTGTGGTAGAAATGCCAAACTAGTCTCAAATGGCTCGTCTGGACAAGGGAAACAATAAATGTTCAGACAATGTTTATAGAAAATTGACCATTTGACTTGTACTGGTCCCTGTAGTTCAACAAATTAGTGGCAATTGGCAACAATTCTTACCAATTTGTAGCATGATAATAAACTACAGGGACCAGTACAAGTCAAACGGTCAACATTAGCCAAACATTCTCTGAATATAGGTAGTTTCCCTAGCCCATACAAGTCATTTGAGACTAGTTTGACATCTCTACCATAGTATACAGTTTGGGGTAAATATCTGTGTTTCAGTACTCTAATATAGATTAATTGAAAAGGGGCTGCCAAAGCCAACATAGGCTAAACCTATGATGGCCCTATAGCTAATTTTGATTATATTGCGTTTATTATTGTGTGTGCCAAGTTTGACACTTCTATCAAAGAATGCACAATTCTTTCACCTGTCTGCTTCACTACAGTAAATGCGCCTATATGGGCTGCAAAATGCGCCGTACTTACGGAATCCGCATATTGTGGAGTTAATAATCAATGGGAATAAATGCTTATGGTCAGACAGGCCCTCCAAACTAACCCCTTTTTAGCCTACCATACACCCGATAACCCACCCAATAACCATTTCTGAAAGAAAGATACACTCTACATTAGAAATATTAAATAAAACAACAAATATAACACCATTTAGATAGAGGACTGCTGGGCGTGATAGAAGGGAGGGAGGATATCGGCCGCATTTTCGGTAGGCGACACTCGGTAATATGGCGGGAAGTACGTATTTCCCCTTGAATCAAAACGGCCAAACCGCATATACAGAATTTCGAACCTCATTTACAGAGTCCTTAAAATATATTATTTCTGATTAGCCACCGCATATAGGGAATCCGCATTTACTGAAGGCGCATTTAGTGGGGGAGCACTGTACTTCCCTTACCATATTAGTTCCATTCAATGTTGTACAGAGATTCCTCTTCACAACTCAGCCTAATGTGACTTGATAGTTGCCATATATTGGTGTTGGATGCCAGACCTTAAACTCCTCAATAATCATATGCAAGCATGTCCAAAGGCCTTGAACAAATATTTTGGTGTGACAAATGGCAGTTTTCCATAGTGTCTCTGATTGATAGGAAGGTAGGATCAGAACTAGATTCATGGTCATTTGCCACCTGAGTGTTGCTCAGAAGTCAACAGGATATGTTCACCTTTCCCTATTTACTGGTTTTGTTTACTTTATCACAGACTGTTAAGCCTCAATTGTTCGTCCAGTTCTGTGTCTCAAGTACAGAGCCGTGTGTTAATGTGATTCTGTTACAAGAGGTGAGGAATATTTGTGATCCTGCCATGTTATCATTATCTATTACTCATGTCTTGTTAATACTTTCCTGATAATACTGAACTTTTAATACTGTATTCTTAATCCTGGCCAACTAAGTCAATCCTAGTTTTTCTCACTTGTTAATTATGTCCTGTGCCTCTCGGGCGGAACGGTCGTGTGTGGGTGTGAAACTGGTATTTGATATGATGTGTCCCCTGGGATTTACCACTTCCAGTTCATTAATACTATAATGTTAAGCCTTACCTAGTAATCTCAATTTTGTTATCGTCCCTCATTAATACTGTCGTAATATTTCTCATCTGTTAATCCTTACTCATATTATCCTTGCCTGGTCAATCTCACCTGTTAATCCTATCCTGTGCCTCAATAACCGAACAATCATGTGTAGGTGTGAGTCTGGTATATGAAGTGATGCGTCCACCAGGATTCACCACCTCCAGCTCGTACTTCCCCTCATCCTCCCACTGCAGGTCGTCGATCCTCAAGCTCACCTGAAGAGGATTGATGGTTTGATTAATATACAATTGTGGTGCTGCAATAATTTACCGGTATTCGTATGGCACCAGTAACTAAATGAAGTTTATGAATTGAAATGCATCATAATTGGAAGAAACATTAGAAGAGTCCATGATTAAATTGATACACATAATAATGTTGGTCTTTCCTTAAACAGCTGCAGGTAATAATGAGCAATTAAACAAGATAATTTTGCAGATTGTTATTTAGCCATAACTTTCTTAAAGCTAATGAAGACGGGCCAAGCTAGCAGATGCAGTCTTGAATGAATTCGGAACTGAGGATAATACAGCCTTACGTTAGACATGTTAAATGACAGTATTTGTATATGGTTAATTGGTCTGATATTGTTTTTATGAAATATCAAAACATTTTCCATACATCTAGTATTCTGGTATAGTAAATAGGGTAACAAAAGTGTAGAACATATATACAGTGATTTGTTCACTTGTTATATAGCATGTGCCTTATTTTGTTTATGAAAGCTATGACTATATTACTACTAAATGAGTTAAAGTGCATTGTTCACTGATTCATCACTGAAACCTTACATGCATTAGTAACATTAGCAATGTGGCGAAGGAATTGAGGGATAAGCCATAACAACGGCACCTCGTATTTACATTCCGAAGAGTGTTGAGAGGGGAGAAGGGGTGTTGGAGAGAGAGGAAGCTGTTAGAGTGGCGTTGTTGTGTGTGGTATTACTCTGTATACGTGGTCAAGGTGTCCCAGACTTGGTGCGAGCATGTGAAACACGCTAGGACGTTCTACCACACCTATTACAATGTTTCGCCTTGGTTAGGATCGAACCCAAGTCAAGCAGATTCACACGTGAGCGTGCTCTCCACTCAACCGCCGTGGCTCTTGTATTATATGAGCAATATATCATGTAGCATATTCAAATCAAAGTTAATTTTAAGTGTAATTTTGTGATAATTTGCATTAAAAATCGAAAAAAGACAAACCAAAACATAATTGATTGGTATACACATTGCAGCCTAGTACGAAAAATAGCACACGCATAAATACAATCGGGTAAACACTGACATTGAGATTAATGGCTTTCAAAGTCAAATTCATGAGTTGCAGGTAAAATATATAATATTAAACAAGCCTTGTTTAAATCAAATGCAAGATTGTTATGAAATCATTACAGGTGGTAAATTTATAAGCTTATTTAGAAGTGAGTTGGGGTCATTTGGGAGAGCAGAATGCAGGGTCGTAAAACTCTATAAAGAACAATTTCGGCATATTTGTTTTATTGGTGCCACGTTGCATACCTCGAAAAGTTTTTCTTTGTTTTCCAATATCTTGCTATCTTTTCCTATGACTTAAATATACAATATACAAAATATCGCATGCAAGAAATAAAGCCTAGCAGACAAACGGCTTGAGCTCATACACCTTGCTTTACAACATGGCAGCTACATTAAATATGGAAAATGCTCCCTATAGTCGGTTCTGTGCAGGGTGAGGGCAAGGGTCACAAACTCTACCTTGCTGACTAGACCAAAGACGTTGTGGATCTGTGGAGAAACCGAGTCAGTGTTCAATGGAAAATTGCAGTACACTAATGAAACAAGGGACGTACAGTCGGCAAGATTTCTAGCTGGCCCAAGGCATCATTTATTTGATATTTACGATATTTACAAATATACAAATGAGAAATACAAAAGACAGAATTTAATAAACAAGTGGGAATGTTTAGTATATATATTTTTGTATTGTCATTATTCCACCTTTTTACTCTATAGTTGCATAATTACAATTAGCACTAGGCCAGTTGGAAATGTTGTCGGGTGTAGCCTACAAATGGTCACGTAAGTCACGTCAAAGCTGAAAATAATTACTATAATAACTAGTCAATATTTAGTAATTTTCTAGGAGTTTTACAAATATGTCTGAGTATTTTTCCACCTCTCACAACATCTGATTCTTAGCAGAGAGCGCGAAACCCACTGACAACATTGACATAATCAATATGACCAATTGTAAAATCAGAGAAGAATGTATCGGTACAGTACTGTAGTTTAGGGACAATTATGTATATTACAAACACCTAAAATCTATTCAGCCTACTGTACATTATTTCACTAACTACATGGGAAAGAAAGGAATGTACACTGGCCAAGATATATTAAAAAAAATACGACAGGATGTACCGAAGTAGATGTGCCAAACTGCGGGATTAGGTTAGGACAAATATTCTAAGCAGAACATTTTCTATATTCAAAATTTAAAATTTTACTAGTTACAGAGATGTTGACTGTTGAAAATAGCATTTTCTTAAGAATTTCCCCATAAGGCTATCCTAGAGCTTACTACAACCCCATGTAACTGCAATTATTTTCCCATGTTATTTTCAAGATATTATAATTATGTAAGTTGCAAAACTATTATAGTCATAGTAGCTCAATTTGGACCTGCTGGAAAGTATTTGACATGGAAGAGTCCATTATAGTGAGGAGGGGGAGGACACTATATAACACTGTCAATACCTCTTAAAAGGTTGAGATTTAGATTTTATTTTATAGAACATTCTATGCTTATAATCATCTGTATAACCATATCCTGAAGTTTGACACATCTATTTTGGGACACCCTGTATATATATATATATATATATATATATATATATATATATATATATATATATATATATATATATATATATAATATAATATAATATATATATATATATATATATATATATATATATATATATATATATATATTATATAGTCTTAGCAAGCTAAATTTCCTTCAATTTAAAGAATATAGTCTACCATATATGTTCATGCTATAAATCGAATTACAGACAAGCGTTACTGAATATCATTGTCAGATCAAAACTACTAACCGCAAGCTAGTTTTAGACTAACAAAAATAAAAATAATGCGGTCTTCCATATTAAGAGAGAGAGAGAAACTACCTACCGATGTTTCCGATGACAGTGAGGAAAACCTGGGGTAGCGGTTAACGTCGATGAAGGTGCCATCCTTGTACCACCGGATTTCGGGCATCGGGTCTCCGGTTACCTGCAAACAAAATATTACATTATGAAAGCCACTCAATAATGATAGATAAGGAAAGGGAATAGCAGGAGAAATGAATCTCTCTGAGCTGAAAATTAACTTAGCTGAATCATCTCCACAATTGGTAGTGAATGGGTAACGAGAAATTAGTACCAGTACCAGTACCTTGCATGTTGTAAATATCGAGTGGACATATACATAAATAGAATGATCGATAACATTCAAGGACACTACATCGGCGCTATTAGAAACAATTTATCAGGGAAAATAGGGACCAATAGACACGCCATATTCTTCTCATTATAATCCGCATGGAGGAATTTCGTTATCGACAATTTGAAAAAACCCGATTTCACCGACAAATAACACCGAAAATAATCAAAGTCCCAACCATAAACAAAGCATTCCGTCGACTTGAACTCCTTGTTTTGTAGAATGCGGCAAAAGCTCGATTCACCTATTAAATGGCGCGAGCGTTACTCACCCAAACAAAGAACCGGTAACCTGTTTTGCCTCCTTACAGATCAACATATAATTATGAGGATGACAATATTTCAAGGGGGGCGGGGGGGGGGAGCGCTTCCCCCTTCAACCCATCATGTATCCAATTTACCCCACAATTGCCCTTACCTACTGTAAAAGCGCGATTTACCCAGTAAATGGCGCGATTTCACGCTGTATTTTCAGATTGATGAATGAAGGCTGATTCACACTATATAGTCATCACGACACAATGCATCACATCACAATGTCATCACATCACGTCACGTCACGTCACGTCACCGTTCCGTCAACCATGCCGTGTATTCACATCATTCATCACGATACCGCCCAGTCCGTGATCAACCGCCGAGCAGGTATGGTGCCTCATAGGGTATCCCACTTCTACAGCACCATCACATTACGTCAATATATTCTTCTCGAGAAACGGATACGTGCCATGTCCGTGATGGTGACGTGACGTTTGGTGTGAACAGGTACATTTAATTGCATGTAAGAAATGTTGACGGAACGGTGATGTGACGTGATGTGAATCGGCCTTAATGGGTAAGTTAATGCAAATCCTACACTCAAATCATGAAAAACAATAATTAATAGAACACTAGATTCCTTGGAAAAAGAAAAACAAAACATGGTAAATAAGGCCGATGTTGAACAGTACCATGGTGGTAATAATAGTGATAATGATGGTGTCAGTGGTAATGATGGTAACAGTAGTAATGATGATGGTGATAGTAGTGATGATAGTGATAGTAGTAATGATGATGGTGACAGTAGTGATGATGGTGATAGTAGTAGTGATGATGGTGATAGTAGTAGTGATGATGGTGATAGTAGTAGTAATGATGGTGACCGTGTAGTGATGATGGTGATAGTAGTTGTAATGCCAACATTAAAAATAGCCTTAATGACCACCAACCACCCCAGCGACCATGCTAGAAGGACATAAATGCCGCCATGACAGAAGCCCAGAGCAACTTTTTCGCACGGAACAACCTCCTCGCCAACTACTACCAAAACAAGATGCCTTCTACCACCACCGAAGCAACAGCAGAACCAGAACAACATCAACCAGAATAATCAATCAATCAATGGGAGCATTTGCCATGACTGCGCATAACCGCACTCACCCTCCAACTCCACTCTAGGGCATCCTCCCAGGCGAGACTCCAGGCATTTGCCTGGCCCATATAAAGTATCCTATCGCATGATTAGCTGACTTGCCTCAGCCATGAGTTCCGTGGTCTTTCCCTAGGCCTCATCCACTCAGGGTTGTCTTCTGTAGAGACCACCTGGTGAGCAGGGTCTGTTTCAGGAAGGTGAACCACATACCCGTATAGCCAAAGTTGGAGTTCATGGACCATGCAACTAATATATCTTGAATCAGTTTCATGGAGTAGTCGCTGGTTTGAGACTTAATCATTCAACCGATAGATGCCTGTAACAAATGACTCCGCCAAAGCAGAAAGAGTGATCGAGAGCCAAATTAAAGTTACATTAGACTCAAAACGTCTGGACACACAGAGTTTAAGGCAGTTTAAGTCATAGGTAGAGGGGAAGACAAATTGAGGGAAAGTTTCAAAGCTTACTTGGTGAGCAGAAGAAAGACTGGGAAAATCGGTTCACTCTTGGGTTACAGAGTTTGCATTTTATGACAGGAGTTTATTGAGAGGCTGGTGCCCCCCACTCCCTGTAAAGAAGGAGGTATACACTGAGAAAGCTCTGAAGAACACTGATTATTGTAATAGCGATAGAGGTGTGAGAGAGATGCAACATTGCGGCGTGTAGAGAGATAGTAGGGAATTAGTATGAGGAAGTGTGTTGACGAGACAAAATGCTTTTGACTATCCTTTTGAGAAGTGCGGTATGGTTAGAACCTCCCCACACATGCGGACAACACCCAATACATGGCCGCACTGTGCCCTTGTAAAGAGCAAGAAACTGTGCTGGAGTGATGGACCCATGGAGACAATTGAGCTCATCTAACTGCTGGAAAGCTGTTATAGGAAGAGTTGCAATATGATCTTTCTAAGAAAGGTTAGGAGAACAAGAAACACCAAGAATAGTGAGAGAAGATGAAGGGCTGATTTGTGTATTGTTGAAGAGTAAGGGATAGTCGTGTGAAAGATTGTGACAAGTAGATACATAGAGAAATTGGTTTATTTTGAAGCATTGAAAGTAACAAGATTTTCTCTGCCCCAATCGGAAATATTTAGATCAGGTGATAGGTGTGCTATGGTCTCATCACGTGAGTTTTGGAGTAACTGCATGGAGGGTCTTTGTGGAAAAATAGTTAAATAGTGTAAGGTAGAGTCATCAACATCTGAGTGGACAGGACTAGAGGTACAGTTGAAAAGATCATTAATGAATATTAGTATGAGAACTAGAAACAGGACAGAACCCTGAGGTACACCGGAGTTGATAGAATGAGGAAGTGAGCAATGCTCTTCCGCAACTGCAGTTATGAAGCGGCCAGAAAGGAAATTAGATATAAAGGCACAGATGGAGGGTTAGAAACCAAAGGAGGGTAGCTAAGAAATTAGAGATATGTGCCAGACTATCGAAGGCTATCGATAGGTTTAGTGCACGGGTCACCAACCTGCCCCTAAGGAGCCGCATGCGGCTCTTTCAGGACATTTGTGGTGGATCCTGAAGTTTCAGAAATTATAATTATTCCTTCAAAACGAAGGCATTATATAACATATGCTGGAAGTTTGCTCTCATTCAACCTGTCCCAAAGACTGCTCTCAACCCTCCAACTATCGTCCAATTGCTCTCATCTCTTGTATCTGTATAGTTTTTGAAACTATTTTTGCTTCCAAATTTCTTGAGCATTTCTCTCCTCACAATCTACTCTCAGATCGCCAGTATGGCTTCCTTAAGGGTCGCTCTACTGGTGATCTTCTTTCATATCTTACTAACTCTTGGTCATCCTCCTTTCGGGACTTCGGTGAGACCTTTTCTATTGCACTAGACATATCGAAGGCCTTCGATAGAGACTGGCTTCAATCTTTAATTTCTAAACTACCCTCCTTCTGTTTCTATCCCTCCATCTGTGCCTTTGTCTCTAATTTCCTTTCCGGCCGTTCCATAGCTGCGGTTGTAGACGGCCATCACTCACTTCCTCATCCTATCAACTCCGGTGTTCCTCAGGGCTCTGTCCTATCTCCCATTCTCTTTCTAATTTTCATAAATGAGCTTCTCAACTGTACCTCCAGTCCCATCCATTCATACTCAGACGACTCTACCTTACACTACTCAATTAGTTTTCCTGAACGGCCCAGCCAGCAATCCCTCAAAAACAAACATAATGAAGCCATGCAACACTTATCTTCTGATCTAACTACTATTTCCAATTAGGGCAGAGAAACACTTGTTAACTTTAATGTTTCCAAAGCCCAATTTCTTCCTCTTACTACCAGTCCGGAACTCCCAGAGGACACTCCCTTACACTTCAACAATAAAAAAATCAATCATTCATCTTCTCTCAACATTCTTGGTGTCTCTTTTTCTTCTGCTC
The DNA here is from genome assembly GCA_032716605.1 of Paralithodes platypus. NCBI lineage: Eukaryota > Metazoa > Arthropoda > Malacostraca > Decapoda > Lithodidae > Paralithodes > Paralithodes platypus. The sequence goes on from CM064556.1 coordinate 6,729,632, forward strand.
TCACTTGGAAGGACCATATTACCAGTCATGCTAAGGCAGCCTCCCGAAGCTGGGTGTGCTAAACCGCCTCAAGGGGTTCTTTACCCATGCATAGTTTCTTGCTCTGTACAGGGGCACAGTGTGTCCTTGTATTGAGTATTGTTCACATGTGTGGGGAGGATCCTCTCACACCGCACTCCTAGACAAAGTAGAAAGGAAACCCTTTCGTATCATTAAATCCCATCCACTCACTAACTCTCTGCAATCTCTCTCTCTTCGCCGCAATGTTGATAGTCTCTCGCTATTCTATCGCTACTACAATAATCAATGTTTCTCAGAGCTTTCCCAGTGTATTGCACCTCCTCTACGTAGGGTACGTAGTATCCGTCTTGCAACACAATCCCACCCCTACTTTGTGCAACTCTCCAACCCAAGAGTGAAACGTTATTCTCAGTCTTTCTTCTATTCAACTGCTCAGCTCTGGAACTCTCTCCCAGAATCAGTTTTTCCCTCTTCCTATGACTTAAATTGCTTCAAACTCTGTGTGTCCAGGCATTTTGGCTCGAACGTCCCTTGATTTTGGCCCTGTAATTCTTTCAACTCTGGGGAATGCACTCGATACAGGCAGTTGTGTCTTTTGTCTCCCTCACTCAAATAGAAAACAAAATATTCAACATTAGATTTTGTTGTATTAAACTTTGAAAAGAACGATAGGCATCAATCGTTATGATTTCTAGAAATGCGAGACATGCCTTTCCTAAGTTTTGTGAATACAAGTAAATTGAACAATATCACTATAATTTTTTTTTTCTTCAGAAGTAGGGTAGTTTCTATTATTATAAAAGTACTATATATTTCGGTTTATGAGACCTAATTTTGTTTGTATTGCGGGACCGACAGTACAACTTTTTTTTTATGAAAATAACAAAAATGGCTCTTCTAGCTTTAAGGGTTGCTGACAACTGTTTTTTTTTTTTTTTTTTTTCTATGTGATTGAGGGAGGCAAAAGGCATAACTGCCTATAGCGAGTGCCTCCTCCATAGTTGAAAGAGTTACAAGGCCAAAATCAAGGGATGTTCGAGCCAAAATGCCTGAACACACAGAGTTTGAAGTAATTTAAGTCATAGGAAGAGGGAAAGACTGATTCTGGGAGAGAGTTCCAGAGCTCAGCTGTTGAGTAGAAGAAAGTTTGAGAGTAACGTTTCACTCTTGGGTTGGAGAGTTGCACAGAGTAGGGGTGGGATTGAGTTGCAAGACGGGTACCACGTGCCCTACGTAAAGGAGGTGGTATGCACTGGGATAGCTTTGAGGAACACTGATTATTATAGTAGCGATAGAATAGCGAGAGAGATGCAACATTGAGGCGGAGAGAGAGAGATTGCAGAGAGTTGGTGAGTGGACGGGAGTTAATGATACGAAAGGCCTTCCTTTCAACTTTGTCTAGGAGAGCGGTGTGAGAGGAACCTCCCCACACATGTGAACAATACTCAATACAAGGGCGCACTATGCCCCTGTACAGAGCAAGAAGCTGTGCAGGGGAAAAGAACCCCCTAAGGCGGTTGAGCACACCCAGCTTCTGGGAGGCTGCCTTAGCAAGACTGGTAATATGGTCCTTCCAAATGAGAGCAGAAGAAAAAGAGACACCAAGAATATTGAGAGAAGATGAAGGGTTGATTTTTGTATTGTTGAAGAATAAGGGATAGTCCGCTGGGAGATCCTGACGGGTAGATAAATGGAGAAATTGGGTTTTTGGAAGCATTAATGTTAACAAGGTTTTCTCTGCCCCAATTGGAAATAGTATTTAGATCAGAATTTAAGAGTTCTATGGCTTCATTACGTTTGTCGTTGAGGGATTACTGGCTGGGGCGTTCTGAAAAACTAATGGAGTAGTGTAAGGTTGAGTCGTCTGCGTATGAATGGATGGGAATTAAGGTACAGTTAAGGAGATCATTTATAATAATTAGAAAGATAATAGGATATAGGACAGAGCCCTGAGGAACACCGGAGTTTATAGGGTGAGGAAGTGAACAATGGCCGTCCACAACCGCGGCTGTGGAACGGCCGGAAAGGAAATTAGAGACAAAGGCACAGATGGAGGGATAGAAACCGAAGGAGGGTAGTTTAGAAATTAAAGATTTATGCCAGACTCTATCGAAGGCTTTCGATATGTCTAGTGCAATAGAAAAAGTCTCACCGAAGTCCCGAAAGGAGGATGACCAAGAGTTAGTAAGATATGAAAGAAGATCACCAGTAGAGCGACCCTTAAGGAAGCCATACTGGCGATCTGAGAGCAGATTATGAGAAGAGAAATGCTTAAGAAATTTGGAAGCAAGAATAGTTTCAAAAACTTTAGAAAGACAAGAGATGAGAGCAATTGGACGATAGTTGGAGGGTTGAGAGCGGTCACCCTTCTTTGGGACAGGTTGAATGTGAGCAATAGTGCAATAATGTCTCACCGAAGTCCCGAAAGGAAGAGGGCCAAGAGTTAGTAAGATAAGAAAAAAGATCACTGGTAGAGGAAACCATACTGGCGATCTGAAATAGATTATGGGAAGTCAAATACTTAAGAAATTGTAAATTAAGAATAGATTAAAATTCTTAAGAGATTCCAGAAATGAGAGCAATTTGACGATAGTTGGAGGGTTGAGAGCAGTCACCCTTCTTTGGAACAGTTTGAATGAGAGCAACCTTCCAACAAAAAGAGAAGATGTTAGAGAAAAGACAGAAACAAAAAAGTTTACCAAAGCAGGGAGTCGGCACGGAAGAGTAGTTTTTTAGTACAACAGGATGAACACCATATGGTCTGTATGCCTTCTTAGAATTACGCCCAGAGAGGGCAGAAAGTACATCCTTGGAAGAGATTAGGATATAAAGCATAAGTGAGAAAGACGAATCACACAGGAATCATACAAGGTGGATGGAGTGACGGTAGTGCAATCAGAGTGGAAAAGAGGAGGGAAAGATGAGGAAGTGAAATTGTTGGAAAAGTTTTTGGCTAGATACCAGAAAGCTTGGGTAGAAAAAGAGTTGAAAGTTCAGATAATTTGCTATTAATGAAAAAGCTTTTGAAGAGTCGAAGAACAGATTTGACTTGAATCTGGACAGGAACATAGAAAGTACGAGATTCTTGAGTTAAAAGGCGACGGTACCATTTGAATGCTTCCTCCTTACTGCGGACAGCAGTAGAACAAGCGTGAGTAAGGCAAGATTTGTTTGCATTAGTCTGAGAGAGAGAAAATGGAATGTATGCCTCCATGCCCGAAATGATTACCTCGGATCGGATTACCATACTGGAGAGATAGGACAGGTAACAGAGATAAGGTTATGATAGATGGAGCCCAACTTGAGAGAGGTATACAGCGTAAGCAGAAGAATTAGAGGTAAGAAATTAATCTAGGATGTTGGGCCATTGGCATTGGTGAATATTGAAATTTTCTAAAATGGAGACTTCAGAGAAAGGGGAGGTTGAAAGGATGTGTTCCACTTCAGAGTTTAAATAGTCAAATCATTTAGGAGAGTCAGCAAAGTTATGGGATAGATAGACAGCACAGAAGTATTAAACCTGAGAGTGACAGGAAAGTTTGAGCTAGAGAGTTAAGAATTCAGAGGAGTCAAAGTTGGGAAAATGAGAGCAAGGAAGTTTGTTATGCACATACAGTATACACAACATCCACCTTTGCCTTCGAAACTAGGATAGAGAAAGTAGGAGGAGACAGAAGGGGGTGCTGGCGGTTACTTCAGACACTGGAATCTCTAAGGAAAAGATCACGTTTGTTGGAGGAGAATTGATGTTCAACAGAGGGAAAATTAGAGGAAAAATGCAAATTTGCAAATGTTGATAGTAAGAGTGACAGGCCGTGGCCCTGAGCATTTTAAGGGGTCGCTTGGGGAAGGATGGATGAGTTTAGGGACATTTACAGTCCCCCCCCCCCCACTTACCGCTCTGGTTACTCCAAGGCTGGGCTATAATGGCTATTAGTATTTCTAATAAACAACTTAATTGTGTCAGAAAAAGTGCTGTGTGCCTGTTAAGTGTAGTGAAGTGAATTGGGGGAGGAGGTGTTTATGAGAGCTAACTGGATTATTCTGTGTAGGTCAGGCACAAACAAACTCAGTAAGAGAAGCCAAGCAAATTAAACTCCTGTTGTTCTCAAAAACTGTGCTTCTGTGCTGACTCCCTGCCTAGGCAAACTCCTTTGTCTCTGTCTATCCTCTAACGTCTTCCCTTCATGCTGGAAGTTTGCTCACATTCAACCTGTCCCAAAGAAGGGTGACCGCTCTCAACCCTCCAACTATCGTCCAATTGCTCTCATCTCATGTCTTTCTAAAGTTTTTGAAACTATTCTTGCTTCCAAATTTCTTAAGCATTCCTCTTCTCATAATCTGCTCTCAGATCGCCAGTATGGCTTCCTTAAGGGTCGCTCTACTGGTGATCTTCTTTCATATCTTACTAACTCTTGGTCATCCTCCTTTCGGGACTTCGGTGAGACTTTTTCTATTGCACTAGACATATCGAAGGCCTTCGATAGAGTCTGGCACAAATCTTTAATTTCTAAACTACCCTCCTTCGGTTTCTATCCCTCCATCTGTGTCTTTGTCTCTAATTTCCATTCCGGCCGTTCCATAGCCACGGTTGTGGACGGCCATTGTTCACTTCCTCATCCTATAAACTCCGGTGTTCCTCAGGGCTCTGTCCTATCTCCTATTCTCTTTCTAATGTTTATAAATTATCTCCTCAACTGTACCTCAATTCTCATCCATTCATACGCAGACAACTCAATTTTTTTTTTTTTTTTTTTTTTTTTTTTTCTATATTCCAACTACTCCCTCTCGGGCATAGGCTGAGAGCCTGTACATGCCACCGCTCAACACGGTGAAGCCCGTGAGGTCTTGTTCCAGCCTGGGGAGTGAGACATGTGAAGCATCCATCATGGCTCGAAGCAGCTCCATCTCTGAAGCGGCCGGTTGCTTCGCTCAAGTGCTTCAACATCGTGTCACCCTCCAGACTCAGACCCTCACTCTCAGAACGCCACCTATTGAGCAGTGAACTCACTAGGCATTGTCCCCCTGTAACATATTTTGAATATGGGAATATTCATACAGTGTTATTTAATCAGGGAACAATGAGGGTATTTTTTTGGCATTTCGGTGGGCTTTGTGGTAATGCACTGATACTAGGTACAGCACAAATTCAATCCCAATAATATCTTCCCATTGACATATCGGGATTTGAACCCGGGTCCATTGGATTACCAATCCAGTGGCATGACCACTCCACCACACCTCCCCTTACACTACTCTATTAGTTTTTCAGAATGCCCCAGCCAGCAATCCCTCAACGACAAACGTAATGAAGCCATAGAACTCTTAAATTCTGATCTAAATAGGGCAAATGATCCAATTGGGGCAGAGAAAACCTTGTTACCAATAATGCTTCCAAAACCCAATTTCTCCATCTATCTACCCATAAGGAACTCCCAGCGGACTATCCCTTATTCCTCAACAATACAAAAATCAATCCTTCATCTTCTCTCAATATTCTTGGTGTCTCTTTTTCTTCTGCTCTCAGTTGGAAGGACCATATTACCAGTCTTGCTAAGGCAGCCTCCCAGAAGCTGGGTGTGCTCAACCGCCTTAGGGGGTTCTTTTCCCCTGCACAGCTTCTTGCTCTGTACAGGGGCATAGTGCGTCCTTGTATTGAGTATTGTTCACATGTGTGGGGAGGTTCCTCTCACACCGCTCTCCTAGACAAAGTTGAAAGGAAGGCCTTTCGTATCATTAACTCCCTTCCATTCACCAACTCTCTGCAATCTCTCTCTCTCCGCCGCAATGTTGCATCTCTCTCGCTATTCTATCGCTACTATAATAATCAGTGTTCCTCAGAGCTTTCCCAGTGTATACCACCTCCTTTACGTAGGGCACGTGGTACCCGACTTGCAACTCAATCCCACCCTTATTCTGTGCAACTCTCCAACCCGAGAGTGAAACGTTACTCTCAGTCTTTCTTCTACTCAACAGCTGAGCTCTATAACTCTCTCCCAGAATCAGTCTTTCCCTCTTCCTATGACTTAAATTGCTTCAAACTCTGTGTGTCCAGGCATTTTGGCTCGAACGTCCCTTGATTTTGGCCCTGTCACTCATTCAACTATGGGGGAGGCACTCGCTATTGGCAGTTCTGCCTTTTGCCTCCCTCAATCACAGAAAAAAAAAAAAAAAAAAAAAACAGAAGTTCCAGCAACCTCTTATCAAATGCTTATGAGGCCTCCCCTGGGTATTGCCCTGCTCGATTGGTGCCTACAATCTCCCTTAAAGAATATTTAAATATTGAATATTCAAAGTATCTATTGCTAAGCGCATTGATCTCTGAAGGAGTGGCCACGAACAAATCGCCTCCATGCACAACTGTTCTCTGTCAGCCAGCACCCCTCTTCCCATTCAACACTACTCTCACTCGTATACCTTTCCTTCCACCTGACTCTCGGTTTGCCTCTTCCTCTCTGTCCTTCCACCTCACTCTCGTACACTCTCTTAGTCATTCTCTCACTCCCCATACGTTCCATATGACCAAACCACTTCAAGGTGTTTCTTTTCACACTCTCCAGCACATCCACATCCACACCATAACACTCGTACTTCACCATTTGTCTGTCTATCTCTCCATGTAACTCCACACGCACTTACTGTAAGTAATTCATGTCCACCCCTCTCAGTCTTGGTTTATGTCTCTCCGACAACGTCCACACACACACACATTATATATATACATATATATAATATATATATATATATATATATATATATATATATATATATATATATATATATATATATATATATATATATATATATAATAGATTTATACTTGTGATATCTATCTATCTATCTATCTATTGCCGGACGCCTTGCTCCCCTTACGAGGGTGGCCATACACAGAATGTCCCCAAGCGGACCTATTCCCTGTGAGAGGGACAACCCGAGCCAGTTTAATGAAGGACTTACAGGATTGACCACTCAATTTAGGATCCGTCCGACTCCGAGGCCCTCTGTGTATCTTGTTAGCACTATTTTTCTACAGTGGTGTTCGGCTAATCCATCCACTAACCTGCCTTATTCTTAGGTATGTAGTAAGGATTTGTATCAGGTTTACTCCCCTAGATAGGTTGCCAACCAAGGCTGAAGAGTCCCATCCATCCGGATTTGTATAAGGTTGTCTCCCCTAGATGAGTTGCCGACCAAGGCTAACGAGTCCCATCCACCCATCACTTGTGATATGATATGATCTAATAAAACAATCTTATCTAGTTTGAGTTCGATACAGATTTTATAGGTACGCAGTACTTACGCTCACAACTATATTTCAAGCATATACTATAGATATATTGCTGCAATTATCCCATTGCATCCTCCCCATTCTATTACAAAACATGAAGATATTTCCGTACTAGGGCGAAGGAAAGACAATTCTTTACCTGGACGTTCAGAGAGAGAATAATGTAACTATTCCTAATCCTGGCGTTCAAATAGAGAATATGTAAGACACTTCCATAGCATGCCCGATATGAAAGACAGATTATAATGTAAGCAGTTCCACACCTGAGCATCCAGCGAGATGGAACCACCTGGCATGGCCCTGACTTGGTGTGGTAGAGCCCGTGGCAAGTTAGGATGCTCCACTCTTCGGCCCACCCTGATAGGTCGGGGGGTCATAACAGCCTCGCCCCATCCATACTTGTTTCGAGGAGTGACGCGGAACAGGTACTCGCGGTCCGTCTTCAGGTTGTACACGTCGAAGGATGTGATGGGGGAGACGCCGTGCTGCGAGGAGATAAATTGATTAGATAGGTAAGAATGTAGTTTGAGAGAGAACGACTGATTTGATAAATGCCAATGTAGATTGAGAGAAGAGGATAGATTTGGTAGGGATAATTGTCGATATTTAAAAGATTAATTTTACTGCACGACCCCTTCTAGGATATGAGAGACTTAAACGTTATACATAGTACAGAATAAACCTATTATAATGATGTGTTGTATTGTGTGAGAGGGTGGGATACGAGATTAGGCTGACACCCTGATTGATGGTCAAGAAGATCCACCCTACGGCTCATCTTGGTAGACAAGGGGATCAATACTGCTTCGTAAGTGAGGTGACAGAGTGAGGGTAATGACAAAGTGAGTTTTGAGGGTGTGGGTGGTGAAAGTGGTAGTAATAGGGTGGTAGAGACAGGGTTTGGGAGATAGTGACAGGTTGACAGTGGTGGTAGGGTGAGGATGATGACAGGGTGAGGATGGTGACAAGGTACAAAGGAGTACAAAGGAAATCAAGCAACAACATATCTAGTGACCCTTCTAGGTTGCTTGTCCTCCAAAACACTGAGGATCAAGTGTCCAAACAGTGGTTTAGAGTGGGTAAGGGAACATTGGAAAGGGAATTACTGCCCTGGAACTAATGTCCGTGGCAGGATTAGGAAGTTAGTAGAGGACAGATGGGTTAGTAACTGAGGGGGGGATAAAATAAAGTTATTCATTTACAAACGCAGTCAGTCGCGGGTTTGATGCGAGATATTTGTCTAGGCGGAGTTTAAATGAATCAACGGTGATGCAGTCTATAACGTTTCGGGGAAGCCCATTCCACAAGTTTACAACTCGATTGAAGAAGAAATTCTTAGATTCGTGCGAGTTAAAAGATTTACCAATAATGGTAACGATGACGATGGTGACGATGATGGTGACAAGGTGACGATGGTGGCAGGGTAAGGATGGTGGTGGTAGGGTGAGGATGGTGACAAGGTGACGGAGGTGGCAGGGTGAGGATGGTGACGGTGGTGGTAGGGTGATGATGGTGACAATGGTGACAGAGTGAGGATGGTGTTAAGGTGACGGTGGTGGCAGGGTGAGGAAGGTGACGGTGGTATCAGGGTGAGGATGGTGACGGTGGTGGTAGGGTGAGGATGGTGACAAGGTGACGGCAGTGACAGGGTGACGGTGGTGAGAGGGTGAGGATGGTGACAGGTGGCTGTGGTGGCAGGATGAGGATGGTGACAAGGTGGCGGTGGTGGCAGGGTAAGGGTGATGACAGGGTGAGGGTGATGACAAGGTGAGGGTGGTGACAGGACGAGGGTAGTGACAGGATGAGGATGGTGACATGATGAGGATGGTGACGGTGATGACAGGATAAGGGTAGTGGCAGATGGAGAATAGTGACAGATTGAGAGTAGAGACAGATTGAGAGTAGATACATGGTGAGGTTAGTGACAGGGTAAGGTAGTGGAAGAACTACGATGATGATAATGGTAAAGGTTGTGGCCAGATCAGGAGGGCGATAGGCTGATTGTGACAAAAAATAAGAGACTGATCCTGCTCCGGAGAATTAAATTAAGGCGGATATACTATGGTTCGGTTAATCTACTTTAAAACATTTCTGATAGTGAGCCAAGTTATCCATTAGGAGTTTAAAGCCTAGGTCTTTAACCCCTAACTAGCGGCCCACAACATAAGTCGAGTATAATAAATTTTGGACTATCTGGCGGCGCGCTACATAGGTCGTGTGGCATTTTCAGCACGTAATGTTGCTGAGAGAGAGAGAGACAAGTGGTGGCAGGAGAGTAGCGAGCGTATGACTGCTCCAGACCACCGCGGCGAACCTACTGACATGAATCCCACCTCCTCCCTCCCTCTCTCACTCGCTACATACTGAATTGTATGGGGAAAGTACCGAATTACATGCTTTTTGCACTCGTGTTGCGCGGTTGTTGCAAGAAAACTAGCGGTCATAAAAGGATCGTTGTGGTGTCATTGGAAAGCTCTGTTTATGCCCTTTCAGGTATAGATACTTGTTTTACGCTCTGGGTCTTATTTAGGCATGAAAATGATCACGTAAACAGCCCTATTTTGGCTAAAAACACCCCGCTGGGCGGTACATATAAATAGACCGCCTAGCCCGCCAATAAGGTGTTAAAAAAGAAATTCAGATATCTTATATATATTTCAGTATTTTCTGTATTGTTTTCTATATTACTATTATACCATAAACGGAAACACAGTGGGGCCCAGATATACCACAACCGGAGACACCGCGGCGCCCAGACACCTCAGTTACCCCCCGTCAAAACCAAGTGAGAAACCAACATAGAAAACAGTCCCACAAGGCATCAAACCCCACCTTGAGAAAGCAAAACGAACCCCCACACCCCCCTACCCCAAAGAGGCAGCGGCTACAAGATCCGGAGGTGAAGTCATACCTTCAGCCCGGCCCGGGATTGGACGGTCAGGGCCGGGCCTCCACCAACCGGGACGCCGGAACACTACCACACAATCGAACAGCTGATTGGTCCCTGGCAGGGATCCTTGGACGAATCCGGAGGGCCCTTCCATTATTCTCCCCCCTAGCCCCATCGCAGGAACCAGAGCTACCTACACACCACCGAGAACTGATGTATCACCGTGCAGATGTATCGGGACCAGGTAGGGCAAATTATCTCACCTCCCCTCCGAGATCCAGATGCTTTCCAGCTCCAAGGTGCATTTCAGCCCGACCCACTACTTGCAACAAAATGGCAAATCCTGTGCAAGTGACCTAAAGGCTTTCCAGCTCTGGGGACCTAAGATGCTTTCCAGCCTCAAGGTAACTTAACCTACTAAGTTATTACTGCGATATAGAGACGCTTGAACTAGTTGAGGCCTGACTGTCAGGCCCCCTTTTACCGTAAGTTACTTATTTCACCAGTTGATAATTAAAAACCCTCACACGCTCTCCGTAACTTTCATGATCCTTCTATAGGTATATTATCACACATTCGTCTAACCTCTAGGTTATCAAACTGCTGCGTACCTATAGGTGGAGAGCTCTGCCACACAATCACTCACACTAAACTCCAGTTAGGGATCCCCCAACATAATTGAGTCTAACTAAGAGTCATTATTCATACATAACGTCTCTATAAATGATCATCATCATCATCAATCCGATGCCCCGCTTCCACAGGAAGCGCCCCAAAAAGGGATGGCCATGGCAGAAACTGCCTCCAGGCTCCCAGACATGCCTTCACGGACTCACTCCACTATGTGGATTATGACCCTTAGCACTGAAGGAGCCAACCCAAAGCAGTCCCTCAACCAGAAGGGAGTTCCACCACTGTTTTGCTATTTTATTTACCCCAGTGCAGCCCTGGCTGGAAGCATATCAAGCACAGGAATTATCTGAAGATAGGAACCAGTGGTCCACTGCTCCAGAAGCTGATTGCACCACCAAAGTGGTGGGCAGTGGGGTGCCCGAATCCCAACGTCAGAGAGAGAAAGGCCAACTTGTGCCAGTGAGCTGTGAGAGTAAGACACTAGGGAACCATGGGGCACACCATTATGGCCCCACTGCCTTCACCACTCTCAGGAAAAGAAGTTATAAATAAGAATGATGAAAAGATAAAGTCAGAACCGGCTATGGGAAGTAGAGGACACCAACCCTCTAAAAATATGTGCTAATATTGTATATAACTCCATGTATCCTTGTTTACCATATTGAGATTTATGCTGAACTTTATCTTAAAGACTTATGTTGATATTTAACCATGCATTCTACCTGTATTTATAAATAAGAAATGCATATCAAACCAATACTTAAATAATTAAACTTGTACTCCTGGCTCTTGTATTCTCTCAACACTTCCCCCTCGGTAAAGGGGAACCCGCAACAGATGGTAAAGAGGGCGCAACAATCTTAAGTAGTAGTTGGCATCTTGATTACACAGTCTCGTGAAACTGCCTTTATTAGAAGACAGACATATTATTTAAGATTACTAGCTGTAGAATCGGTTTGGGGTTTCCTACCCCGGAATCCAGGCCCTCCACGCAGGTGATGGCACCTCCGTGGCATGAAAGAAAATAAGACTTGGAATTATAGTAACTTGTAAATCTTCCTTACTTCTTGCCATCTGGCCTCCTCCCCTAGAATCCATGCCTCCACCTTGTAAGCGCTGGTGATGACTCCTCCGTGGTGCTCCGGTTTATCCCAGTGGAGGGACACCCAGTTCTTGCCAACATCTGTGGCCTTGGGGGTGCCCACTTTACCGGGAACATCTGGAAAATTTGAATAATTTTGGCTATTTATGCTCTGCAAGTCATATTGTTCATGGGGAGTCTAATCCAGTACACACACACACACACATTAACTCATACCTGTATGGTACTGTAATGTACGAATAGCCTATATGTCATAATAAAGCTATAGCAACATGAGTTACATATTTGTTTCATAATTATACACAGAAGATTACACTTGGTATACCCAAATTTTAAATTGTATGATTTGACCAATATATATTAACCCCTTCTGTACCGGCAAAGTCTTATTTACTTGAATCTGGCTACTATTAGACGATTATATTCAGTTTCAAAAGGGCCTCCAGCAATTGATAGGCTTCGAACTACCTCAATTAACTCCCTTCATTACCCTAGATCCTTCTTATATTACACAAAATCCTCTAAATATAGCTAGAATTAAATAATTAAGATGTCACCTTTACAGAAGGGGTTAATATACAGAATTTACGGTGTGTTCTTACCGTGATTCACATAAATAACACAGATTATCCCAATGTTCTAGTCTGAATATTAAGAACAAGACATTTTCAGTTTTATTTCTTATAATCATGCGCAAGTCATTCTTACTAAAACATCCGGGGTGCATTAAATTTGTAGAGACCAGTCGCTCACAAATGGCAGTGACCGGAAACTTGGTCAGTCCAGGTTGGTGACCACCTCAGGATGTGGGTCGCTTTGGTCACTCTGGTCTCTTGTGACGTCACAGTATAAACAAGACACTCGACAACTATACTGTATACTGTACACTCGGATGCCATAGTCTCTAGCCCACTCATACACATTTGTGTACCTCCTATGGTTTTCTTTATGCAATTATAATTATCTGGATTAATTTTTGGGTAAACTAGCTTTTCAATAAATAGTATATATAGTTTTGTAGTTGATTTATAGAATGTTTTTATTCATTAATTAGTTTTCAGAGATATACTTCCATAGTTAGAAATATTTGAAGCCCACGAATATTTATGAGTGGGCTAGAGACTATGGTATCCGACTGTACCATTGCTCGGAATGCAATACCATCTTTATTGATTATGATGTGGCTTGAGTACACCTCTTAAGATGCACTGGTAAGTTTAGTAAATTAACCTATATAACAGTCGTGGAAATGCTTCCGCTTTTAAATATATAAATTAACCTAATGGCCTCTTGGCTATAAACAGGCTAGCCCAACTTAAGTTTTAGAGTGTACAATTTTTCTTTCATTATTTACTAATGTCTTTCTTTACATATTACCATGGTAATAAGGCAGCTCTATATAAAATCCACTGGCAGAACGGTCCTGTGTTTTACGATAGGCCGCTCTACGACTGAAAACTTGTGATATATGTTCACCGTCTACAAATGCACCTCGGATGCCAAGGTAAGCACCAGTTTTTCCAGAGTAATTCAATAGCTCTCAGAACACCACCACATATAATCATCATAAATGGGATGTCACAAATGTCCACTAATTCCATGTTCCTACTTATTGTTAGTTTAACAGAAGAATCAAGTGTGAAAAGACTACTCAAACACCTCTACGCATGATCGCTCAGTTGTGAGTTAAGCATTCTACCAAATACATCACAGACCGCTCCTAATGTTGGTGATCTCTATAATCTTACCTCTGATGAATCTGCCCGATGTTAGTCGCGTCTCTTCCACCTGGACTGGGAACTTTTCATCTCTACCTGTCGGTCGAGGCGAGTAGCTGCGGGATCGGAAGTTCTCTCGCACCTAAGCAAGAAACATGTGTAAATATAAAGTAGTTTGGAAGTGTAAATATAATATGGTTATCTTTTCATCACCTGGAAGATTGTCTAAGATGCATATATTTTGCATTCCTTGAAAACATAATTAGGCTACATTATCACATACATTGTATTACTGGGCTTTACTATGTACTTATCAATGTAATATTTTATTTTGAGGAGATTGTTATGTAGAATATATATATCCACAACTTCAATCACCAAATCCAGGACCTCATGCTAAATATCACTAATATTTATCTAAATTACCAATTACAGGCCTCCTATGCCCTCTTAACCTGGGGGCTGCATTAATCGTATGTTTGAAAGGTCTGCCAGTGTGGGACCTTTAAAAGTCAATTCGGACAAAATTAGTTATATGTACCATATAAAGCAATATTACTGCTCCACATGTGCATATTTTACTTGTATATTGAACACGTGAACAATGAAGAACTAGAAAATAGGTGTAAAGAGGAAATATTCAGTGAAAAACTGCATCATTCTACCATCTATTCTGATTGCTAGAGGGCCTACTCTACTTTGGCTCAGCAGTGGTATGACCACTGGAGTTTGAATCATCATGTCAACTTCCTGGACCCTGATAATCCCCAAGTTCATGCCCAGACTGTTGAGAGGTTAAGGCGTGATGTGAAGGAGTTCATCAAGAGGCCCGGTATTTGCCATGAATATATGATGCAGTATCTGGAATGCCACCTCTTCCTCAAGCAATACAAACACTGCTCCTTCCATCACTTCCTTATCGAGGCAGCCAAGTTATACCCTCCCCAATCCAACAAGCCTCCACCACAAGCTCAACCCTCGGACCCTGGCCTGGATGCTTCAGACTCAGACTCAGACGAAGCGGAGGACCCCCTGCCAATGCCACCCTCTTCTCAGGCTACAACTCCATTTGAACCTAACCCATTTACTTAAGCAGCATCATCTCAATAAGGATAGGATTTACTAGTGTATCCTACCCCAACGCTAATTAGGCCCCCAACTGGCAACATAAATGCTGATTTCTATAAATTTCAGGGGGTAAGAGGGGTCAGAGCACCCCCTTAACCCATCATGTTTCCCATGACATGAAAATAAATGGGTCTTTTTTACTCAACAATAGTACAATCCGAGCCAAGTTTTTGCAAAAGTTGGCTTGGATTTGATGACTTTTCAGAGTTCAAAATCTTCTTTCATGAATTTATAAACTTGGCTCGGGTTTTCCTATGTTTAGGTCCGTGCAAAGCGAGGATCTCTAGGGCTTACACATGTTTTGTTTTTGTTGTTGTTGTTGTTAGAGCGGCACTTATTAAAAAGTGCTATTTCTCGGTTATTACCTAACCAAATTTGTTTATCTTTCACATGCATATACGCTGATCTTTCCTTTAGGCCGTAAAAGAGCTCTTTTTTTATATTTTGGCCCAGGCGCCCCTCAAATCGCTACCTTCTGCAGTAGTGTGATGTTTATTGAAAATTGCTATTTCTCGGTTATTACTGAACCAATTTGAATGACCTTACACATGCATAGAAATGATCTATTCTCTAGGTAGTAACGAAGACCTTCGACTAGGTACGTTTGACCTGGAAGGTATGAAGGAAGTGGAGGAGGTGAGCAAAGTGTTTAAGGAAAATATTTGTACAGCATGTAAGGAGGTGTGTGGAATAATGAGCAGAGGGAGGGGAGTGAAGGGTACAACATGGTGGACAACAGAGGTAAACATATCTGTGGAAGACAAGAAGAAAGCGTATAGAGAGTGGTTGGGTAGTAGAGGGAATGAAGATTTGGAGAGACAGAAAAGAGCGAGGTTCTTGGAAAAAAAGAGAGTGGTGAAGAGAGTAGTGAAGGAAAGTAAGAGAAGAGTAGATGAGGAATTTGGAAGGAATCTGAGTGTAAAATGGTGGGAGTGTAAGAAACTGTTCTGGAAAGAAGTCAAGAAAGTTAGGGAAGTTAGCAAGGGAAACAGTAAGGGTATGAAAGATAAGAAAGGGTGAGTGCTAGCCGAGAAGTGTGTAAAGCCATGAAAAGAGAGAAATTGGGGAAAGCACCAGGAATAGATGGAGTGTGTGGGGAAATACTGAGGTATGGTGGTGAGATAGTGATCGAATGGGTATGGAAAATGTGCAAACTAGCATCATAGTCCCCCTATATAAGAGTAAAAGGGAAAGAGGAGTGTGTGGTAACCACCGAGGAATATGTTTTCTAAGCGTAGTAGGGAAGGTGTACAGCAGGGTAGTGATTGTGAGAGTGAGAGCGAGAACAGATAAATGGATAGGTGATGAGCAGGGCGGGTTTAGAAAGGAAAGAGGATGTGTAGATCAGATTTTTACCCTGAAATGTGTTGTGGAGAAATATTTGGAGAAGCAACGAAAGCTATAGGTTGCCTTTATGGACTTGGAGTAGATGGCAAGTTGCTGAAAGCAGTGAAGAGCATGTATAAGGGTGCGAAGGCGGCATTACGTGTGGAGAATGAGCAGAGCGAGTTCTTTGATCTGAATGTTGGATTGAAACAGGAGTGTGTGATGTCCCCGTGGTTGTTTACTGTATATATGGATGGAGTCATGAAAGAAATACAAGGAAGAGCAGTGGATGTTGGTGTATCGCTGATACAGGAGGGAAACGAATGGAAGCTACCTGTACTGCTGTTTGCTGATGATTGGTCTCGGACTCGACACCCCTGCAGTATGGTGTTCCGCAGGGATCAGTTTTAGGTCCTATCTTATTTATAATTTATATCAGCAGTTTGTCTCTTCTGCTTCGTGCACATAATGTCACCTTTCACTTTTATGCAGATGACACCCAGATTTATGTGAGAATCACAAATATAGTTGATATACGGAGTAAGATGGAATTGTTGATGTCTGATATCAAGAAGTGGATGAGAGCGAGAAAACTTAAACTAAATGATGGTAAAACTGATATTCTCATCATCCGAGGAAATAGAAGAGCTGATGATATAGTAGGTGCCCTCTCCATCAATGTGGGTGGATCTAAGCTGCGACCGGCCAACTCTGTTCGAAATCTGGGTGTATATGTGAACTCCCGATTAGATTTCAAAGAGCATGTAAACCAGATAGTTAAAAGTTGTTACTTGCACATCAGAAATCTCTATTTGGTGAAGCCGTTTATAACCAGACGTTGCCTCCTGACTTTGGTTCACTCATTGGTCTTCTCTCGTGTTGATTATTGCAATGCCCTGTTGGTGGGTCTTCCAATTTATATTTTAAAGAAAGTTCAGTCTGTTCTTAACAGGGCCCCAAAACTCATTTTTGGTGTTCCACCTAGAACTCCTACTACATCTCTTCACATAGAACTGCACTGGCTGCCAGTAAGAGCAAGAATAGAATTTAAGTTGTGTTTGGTGACTTTTAAGGTTCTCAAATTTGGTGAGCCTAGGTACCTTGCGGAGCTGCTCAGGCGCCCACCGGCACACCATGGTGTAGTTGTGCGTCATGACAATGACCCTTTTCGTCTTGATGAACCAAGGGCTTTCCAGCAGTCTTCTTTCTTTGAGAGGTCATTCTCCTACATGGCTCCAAGGTTGTATAACAGGTTGCCGCTGTCCATGAGACAACTGAGTTCTGTTGAATGCTTCGAGACAACTTAAGACTTTTCTCTTTGAGAGAAGCTATGATCTTGAGAGAGGAGTCATGACAGATGGCTATAGAGTTTAGGCTATTTTGCCACTGCTAGTGATTGTTAAATGTGTGTTGTATATAAGCCTTCTTTTGATGTATTGATTTTGTTCTTTTTTCTTTCTCTTTCCGAGCGCTAGTGAATTCTTCGGAAAAATTGGCGCTTATGAGAAATAAGTAACATGCTTATTATTATTATTATTATGATACTGTTCTGATGAGCGATAATGAATGGGAGTTGCATGGTCTGATAAATATCTATGGAAAAGTGTGCGAAAAACGGAATTTAAAGGTAAATGCGGGGAAGAGCAAGGTTATGGTCGTCGAAAAGGGTGAAGCCACAGAGTGTGAGGTGATGTTCAACGGTCAGACTATGGTGATTGTCATCTAATTTAAGTATCTGGGCAGTGTGCTGAGTAAGGATGGGAGTATGGATGAAGTGCGGGAGAGGGTGCAACAGGGGAAGAATGTTGTACGAACGGTGAAAGCAGTAACAAGAAATAGGGTGGTCAGCATGGAAGTGAAGAAGTCCTTGCATGACGGAAGCGAAGCATGGACGTTGGTGGAGAGACTCTCAGATCAAGAGTGAGAGGGATGAAAATGAGTTACATGAAAAGTGCATGCAGAGTTACATGGAGGGATAGACAGATGAATGAGGAAGTAAGAGGGAGGTGTGGTGTGGATGTAGATGTGCTGGAAAGTGTGAAAAGGAACACCTTGAGATGGTTCGATCATATGGAACGTATGGGAAACGAGAGAATGACTAAGAGGGTGTACGAGAGCGAAGTGGAAGGACCGAGAGAGAGGTGGAAGGATGGAGTAAAGAAGTATATGGATGAAGGTGGTGCTGGTTGGGTAGAGGAGCGTCGACTGACTAGGGACAGAGGTGCATGCGGGCATTTTGTTCGCGGCCGGGGATCACGGCGTCAGTTAATAGATAGTTAGATAGATAGCAACTGACCAGGGCAGCATTTCGTTCCTGGGATTCACCTCTACAGTGTCTCCTGTTAGGAATAGTCCGATACATCCTTGGGATTCGGTCTGTTACCTTTCCCCTTCGAGTCACAGAACAAGGAAGAGAGACGAACCCTGGCCCCTGCACGCAGAGAGAAGCCCGTTAAAGAAACCATTCAACCTCACCTTGATACTAGAAGTTCTGTTTCCTCACCCTCGACACCAGGAACATTTATTGTGTTTGAATAAGTATAAAACTGTCTCTGTTTCGTAGAGTCCCTATTTTGTTAAAGGAATATAGACCCCTCAGGTAACACAACACATTCTCTATCCTTGCCATATAATATATTATATTCTATACTACCAAGATCGGACCCCTTTTATGCCGACGTCATTGAGCATAAAATATAATAAGTTAATTTCATTATTACAACACCCGAAAAATGTGTGCTCAATCATGATCATTAATTCCTGAGAGAGAAACCTCTGTATAATAGGACAGCCTGTGCTATAAGCATAGAACATAGTTAAAGTCGAGATAAGAGCGAACATTGTAAAGAACGAGAGACTAATCTGAAATATATAGATAGCTAAGAAGTATGATTCTTAGAAGAGTAGAAAATCTATCAAATACGAAAGTTGCCATTTCCCTGTGTAGTAGTATATTAAGTTTTTGTTTAGTAACTAATCATAAGCGTATAATTAACCTATTCGTCCACGTGTTTCATCTTTTCCATAATTCAGGCTCACTGTCTAAACTCGACAGTATTAACCCTTAAAAAGCGGCTCACCACTTAAGTCGAGTTAAATAAAGCTGGACTATGTGGCGGCGCTCGACATAACTCGAGTGGCAATTTCAGCACGTAATGTGGCTGAGAGAGAGAGACAAGTGGTGGCAGGAGACTAGCGAGCGTATGACTGCTCCAGACCACCGCGGCGAACCTACTGACACAAATCTCAGCTCCCTCCTCCCTCTCTCACTCGCTACATACTCAATTATGTACCGAAAGTACCGAATTACCTGCTTTTTGCACTCGCGTTGCACGGTTATTGCAAGAAAACTATCCATCATACAAGGATCGTTATGGTGTCATTCGAAAGCTCTGTTTATGCCCTTTCAGGGATAGATACTTGTTTTACGTTCTGGGTCTTATTTAGGCATGAAAATGATCACGTAAACAGCCCTATTTTGGCTAAAAACACCCCGCTGGGCGGGACACATAAATAAACCGCATAGGCCGCTCGTAAGGTGTTAAGATCCAATTCTTACAACTTAGTTACCCATTTAATTTACGTTTTCTATTATATCATGTTACTCCATTTTCTATTGTGTATCAATTATATTAAATGTATACATATACTATGTATAATAGAAGTATGTGTTTAAATGATATACTCTATTTTTGTTAGTTATAATACATCTGATCAACGTATGCCATGCTAAGACTGGGAAATATATAATTATCAATCGAGGTAAGTTCTTGGATATGAATCAACCCGCGGTCATTCCCTCACAAGTCAACAAACGGGAAAGAAGTCCGTCTGTCAATAGATCGAATCAATCATCTATTATCACCGCCATCCAGCCTTCTATAAGCTTCTCTCCTCTACCTAACAGCTAAGATTCTTATGTAGCATAATCACTGGGCCCATATTATGTAATTAAGATCTGCTATACCATGAAATTAACATCGAATGATAAGGTAATTTTCAGGTATTCATGCTAAGATAGTAAGATTATTTTCATTACTGATTATTATAACAGTCCCAACACTCACCACGGATTAGAATATACTTGATCAGGCGTTGCCCAGACCACATATATACTTCAGGTATATCTAACTACCCATTTTAAGTTATTCTGTTGCTTGTATATTATTATGTATTTGATGCCGTTTGTGATTTTCTTGTTTTATTCCCTCCTGTGAATAAAATACTGTTTTGTAATATAAGTATAACTTGATTTCCTAGTGCTTATTCGTAATTGTATACCATTTACTTGTACTTCTTCCCGTTAAGTGAAACCCACGAAAACCAGAAATATCCTAGCATAATACTGGTGGCATCAGTGGTTCTTAACACAGAGAAGTTATAAGGATTTCATATATTTCTATTAGTGAACCCAAATAAGTTATATAGAACAAAATGGTGCAACAACAGCAGCATCAACGATCACATATACCGATCCAGAATGGCAACCCCGATTTATGCAAGTTATCTACTTGTGGAAATGGTAAAGCCCGTATTAGATTTAGTATATCATGAGGGCCACGAAAAAATCACGATCATATTGACACACCTAGGCAAGGCAGTGGAAATGATGATCGGACAAATGCGACCAGACCTCACATGGGAACATTTCAAGACAATAGTTGTGAATACAATGCAGCCTTCGTTAGGTACCATTGCACCGCTAACATAGCTAACCGCCATGACATTTCGACGCGACCATAACGATAATACGGAAAAGGATATCATTGACATTCCCGAGAGCAGGCATGGACAAAGTAAAGTAAAGGGAATTGCTTAGGATCTTGCCCGATAGAGTGAAGGATTATTTTTCTATCTACGAGCCCCAGACGATTGAGCGGGATCTCACCACCATGAGGAGAATCCTCGCCAACGCTGCGGCCAAACAACAACAACCACAATTCATCATCAAAGTTGTAAATAGAGTGCCCACCAAACCACGCTACAAGCTTTAGCGCGCTTAGCTCGAGTATTCCCCATACTCCACCAACAATAGGTGGAAGAGAAAGGAAGAAGCTCCACAATGATGTTCCCCCCCACAACAGGTGGAACATCAGAGAAGAGCGAGCTCCACCAAACCAACTCAAATGTTCCACTCACATCACTCACAACCAGTGGAACAAATCCAAGCTTGACTATAGGTCCGTGCGGCCGTGTTAACTCCGAGGCGTGTGGCGCAATGCCAAAATGTAAACAAAATAGGCTCCATTACGGCCTGGAGGATAAATTAAAGTATATGCATGTGGAATTACATTAAATTTGGTTCAATAATATACACCAAATTTCGTAAAAATCAGTTCAAAACTTTGAGAGCCACTAACGCTGGCGGAGGTATGCGCTCTATTTATCGTCTCCAATATTAATAACTTCTTACTTGGAGCATATCCTATCTGTTCACCAAATTTCGTGGTCATAGGTTCATAACTTTTGAGATGTCTTTTTTATAGACAATGAGACAAACAGAGGCAAAAACATAACCTCAAAGGAGTACAAAGGAAATCAAGCAACAACAGATATAGTGACCCCCTCTAGGCTGCTTGTCCTCCAAAACACTGAGGATAAAGTGTCCAAACCGTTGTTTAGAGTGGGTAAGGGAAAATTGGAAAGGGAACTACTGCCCTGGAGCTAATGTTCATGGCAGGATTAGGATGTTAGTAGAGGACAGATGGGTTAGTAACATAATGCAATTATATGTTAATTTTCGTATATCTGGGAAAAAGAGAGTAAAGTCATAGAAATATATATACTGTATATGCAATAATCCTTGATGAATCTGAGGGGGGAATAAAATATAGTTATTAATTTACAAATGCAGTCAGTCGTGGGTTTGAGGCAAGATATTTGTCTATGCGAAGTTAAAAAGAATCAACGGTGGTGCAGTCTATAACTCGATTGAAGAAGAAATTCTTAGATTCGTGTGAGTTAAATGATTTACCAATAATTTTGCAACCGGTTCCCCGCATGTAATTAGATTGGTCGATAGGGAAGTATTTACTACTGTTCACATTGTCGATGCCTTTGATGATTTTGAACACTTGAATTAAGTCGCCTCTTAATCCACGCTAGGTTAAAGGAAATAGATTTAATTTTCTAAGACGCTCCTCGATATGGTTTGTTCTTTTGGCTAGGTATGATTTTGGTAACTCTACGTTGAACTCGTTCTAGCTTGTCTATATCTTTTTGGTAATAAGGGCACCAGCATTGAACGTAGTATCTTATCTAGAGTGTGTTGTGTATCATCAACTTGTTCTTTTGAGAGTACCTTATTTGCAAATTTTGTATCGTCAGCAAACTTTGAGATTGTACAGGTGAGACCCTCATCTATGTCGTTGATGTAAACTAGAAAGATAATTGGTCCTAGCACCGATCCCTGGGGTACCTCGCTACTTACATTGGCCCATTTAGATGCCTTACCGTTTATGACTACATATTGCTTTCTGTCGCTGAGCCAACTTTTCTATCCATTTCAACACTGTATTCCATGAGCTTTTAGTTTTAGCAGTAAACGTTTGTGGGAAACTTTGTTAAATGCCTTTTGAAAATCAAGGTATATAATATCTACAGCTTTACTCTCATCATAGAAGTTGAGGATATCGTGGAAGAAGCCTAAGAGGTCTGTTAAGCATGAACGTTTGTTACGAAAGCCGTGTTGAGTATCTTTAAGTTTGTTATTTCCTCTAAGTGATTTACGAGTCTGTCTCTTATGAGTGTTTCTAGCATTTTACATACAACTGAGGTCAAGCTAATTAGACGATAGTTACTGGGTAGGAATTTGCTGCCTTTTTTTAATATCGGTGCTACGTTGGCTAGCTTTCACTGATCAGGCATAGTTCCAGACTGCAAGGATTTATTGAATAGCAATGTCAGTGGTTTGGAGAGCTCATCCTTAGCTTCCTTTAGAACTCTAGGTGAGATTGTATCAGGTACAGGCGTTTTATTTACCTTGAGTTTATCTTATACAAGCGGAGTGCACAACAACCAACCAATGCTTCCAAAACAATAAAGACGCGTTCTCAACCACAACAATGGTCTGAGTCTCAAACCGCAGCTGCAGGCAACCACATATTTTATGGCTGCATTGGAAAAGAGGAAGTGAGCGAGGAGAGATGAGAGAGGCAGAGAAGATTGGGGAAGGGACAGAAATGGAAGACAAGAGAGGGTGGTAGAAGAGAGAGGAACCTAAAGAAGACGAAAGGAGGGGAGAACAGCGGAGAGCAGTGGAAAATAGAGTAGAAAAGAGAACATAAATATATGGATTGTTCAAGTTATTTTCAATGTTCTCTATTTTCATTTACTAATATATGTATCATTATGTGATAGATAAGACATCCTTTTGTTTTCCATAGGGATATATATTTTTGGGAAACACATTAGAGAAACTGGCACCTCCACAACTAGGCAAGGGAAATTAGTTTGACTGAGGGTGTTATTGTGAAAATATACAGTATGTACTCATGATGGTATTCTGATGTCACCAATCGCCCCTCTTGACGTCACTTTTTTACCCTCCAAAACACAAAAATGCATATATTTAATAATATAAAGTACCCAACATACTAATATTTTACATAGGGGTATGTTGTAAATTGACAATAACGATTCTGGGAATATCTGAGTAAGTGAGTTATTCCCTTTAAAATCTGAAATGTATATTAGGACAAGAAACTGAAACTGCACGTATGTGTGGAGCACTCAGTCTTAAAATGTTATGTATGTATGTCTGTATTTCCTGATAATGACAATAAGTAATGGGGGGTAAAGCCCCCCTCAACCTATTATTGTATCCCACAGCCAGCTGTTGGGAAAATTGCTTTGTTACTGGGCGTGGGATACATTAATGGGATGAGGGGGGCTTTACCCCCCCTTATGACTTATTGTCATAATGATACCCATTACCAGCTGGGGGGAAAATAACAGCTGGCTGTGGGATAATTTCGGAAAAATGTCAAATTCGACGCGAACGTAACTGCAAGCATGCGACTTATTTAAACAAAGTGACCGTACGCCCGCTAACACCATGAAAAATAATGTAATTTGCAGCAGTAAAGACATATAGTGTGGTGACTAATGCTATAAGAAAAAGCTATAGAAAACAGCATATCATTTTATCGCATACGTGACCTTAAATTCATATTGTCCAATTAAGTATGAACAAAATTTAAATTAATTTGTATTGTCATCTCCATTCCTATTCTAAATACACTTAATCTTGTGATAGGAATATTATAAGGGAAACCTCTACAGTTAGGCAACTAAATGAATGACACAGGTCTTGATATTTGGGAGATAGGAAACTTTCAATAAGACTTTCGCGGCGGTAGTGTTAATTATATTCGGTATTACAGTACTGACTTTTAGCACCAACAGTCAGCTCATCAACCTTTTTATGCCTAATAGATCCGGTAGAGCATATACATCATTGCTATATAGGTCATTAAGAGCAGAAATGTATTATAAGGGAGATATATAAGACAAAAACATACCCTCCCAATATACGATCTGCCACTCTATAATATCATCAACTGTTCGTCTAGATTGCGTGCCATCTATAGGAGAGTATTGACAATCTCTTTACAGTAGGTAGACATATTGCTCCTGTCTTTTTCATTATCTTTTACCGAGGGTTGAATTGTTTTCTTCATAGGCCTATGCCTATGTTGAGACATAATTTATGGTAGTCTCTTAAATAAGTACCGAAACAAGGTTTTTACCCCCTACTGACAAAATAGATGAGAATCTCAATAAGTCCTGAGGGGTGAGGGGGGGATCTCCTGTATTCCACGGCAAATGGTTATTGTCAAATAGTTTTTGTTTGCATTTTTAGCGTCTTTAACCCCACATTTTTCTTGATCTTCATAGCCCTACCCACTAGTAGGGGCTGTGGTTATGGATTCTTGGAAAATGGGTAAATACACATTTCTGCTCCAAATCATTGTAATACAATACTATATCTGAAGGACAAAATACATAGAAAGACAAATTTGTACTGAAATCGCTGTTGGTGCTAAAAGTCAGGTTTACCTGATATTCAACCCAAATGTTCAGTTCTATTCGAACCTAATCTATCCTACCTTAATCTTACTTTAGTTTCATAGATCTGCAATGGACAGAAGTTTTCCTGGGAAAATTGTTGAAAGGGAGCAATTACTCACAGGGATATTTGTCCCGATATCGATACATACACCAATACCACTGACATTAGGCCAAGCAATACTCTAAGGAGCCGATTTTCTCACATCACTATCAACTATACAGTGCCTAACCTTGACGCTGCAGTAGGCCCTGACGGTTCCGGTGGAGTTCTTGGCCTCCACAGTGTAGGTGCCGCTGTCAGTAAACTGGGCCCCGCGGATGGTCAAGGTGTGTAGATTGTCTCGAACCGTCTTGTGAGCCCGACCCGTGTTCGAGACGTCGTGAGACCCCTTCAGCCACGTCACTAGGGGAGGAGAAAAATATATATTTGGGGTTTGCTTTTTTATTATTGATTTCTACCTCTCCATCCCTCTTGTAAAACATAAAATGCAGAGGTTTTAAAATAAAAAAAATACTGGTATTGACCTAAAAATATCCCACTATAATAAAGTTGATTGAGAGAATGAAGAACTAAAAGAGATTAATAATGAGAAGGACCTGGGAGCTTTACTTGATGCAGAGCTAAAATTTTCTGACCATCTGGCAGATAAAATAAACAAGTCGAATAGATTAGTTGATTTAATTAGGAAATGTGTGTCCTTGGATATAGACATATTTAGGGTTTTGTACATTACATTAATTTGACCACACTTGGAATACGCAAATCAGGTCTGGTGTCCATATTTAAGATAAAGGATGTTGAGGCGATAGAAGGGGTTCAGAGAAGATCTACCAAATTGGTCCCAGGTTTGAAGGATCTGACTTACCCAGAAAGGTTGGAGAGGTTGAATATTCTTACACTGGCTTACAGGAGGTCGAGGGGGTATATGATTGAGGCTTTTAAGATAGTGAGTGGAATATATGACGAGGATGTTTGCGAGGGTCTTTTTAACAAGAGACAGGATGCTAAGACGAGGGGGCACAGTAAAAAGATTTATAAGGAACGGCCAAGGCTAAATGCTAGGAAATATTAATTTTGTAATAGGATAGTTAATAACTGGAACAACCTCCCCGAGTCAGTGGTGAACGCTGGATCTGTTAAGAAATTTGAAAGGAAACTTGACGAGGCATGGAAAAATCAAAACCAAAAATACAATTTCAAAGGGATAATAGAGCACGTTCAACTGGGCCACATACCCCACATACGGTGTCACAGTATTCAATATATGGTCGAACTTGTGTTTTAAAAGCTAAGATTTTGATGTCTGCGTTGCACCTCCTTAGGTTCCTGCGCAGGAACCCCAAGGCTTTGTTGACTTTTGCGCTGACGCTACTCACACGTGTGCTCCAACTTATGTTTTTTTCTTCTATGTGAGTGAGGGAGGCAAAAGGCAGAACTGCCTGTAATGAGTGCCTCCCCCAGAGTTGAAAGAGTGACACGGCCCAAATCAAGGGACGTTCGAGCCAAAATGCCTGGACACACGTAGTTTGAAGCAATGTCTGCTGAGAGGTGCACTCCTAAATACTTATGTGAATGGACAGTATCAATGTTGGCATTATGAAGTTTATAGGCAAAGGGGACAGGTTTCTTGGAGCGGGTAAAACATATGTGGAGGCATTCGTCTGGTCTGAAGGTCATCTGCCACTTGGCTTCTCAGTCTTCAAGAGCAGTCAAGTCGTTTTGAAGTCAAAGGCAATCATCCCTATCAACTATTGGTTGGCATACTAAACTATCGCCTGCAAAAAGTCTAAGAGTGATGGAAGATCATTAATGTAGAACAGAAGATGAGCGGGAGCCATCGAGAACAAAGCGCTGTTCTCAATTGGTTAGGAAAGTCTTAATCTAGTGAATAAGTGGTCCTCGGATTCCATAGTAATCCAGTTTAGCTAACAGTCTATGGTGGGGGACTTTGTTGAAGGCTTTGGCGAAGTCAAGAACTATGGCATCGACTTGTTTAATTTTAGGATCATTTAGGGCCTGGGATATGTCATGAGTCGTTACAAGTAATTACGTCTTGCACAAGTGTTTGGGCCGAATGTCGTGCTGTGAGTCAGTCAGTATAATTTGGTTGCTAAAATGGTCCATTATGTGTCTATGGAGGATGTGTTCTAAAATTTTACAAGGAACTGAGTCCTATAGTTAAATGGGAGGGTTCTATCTCCGGATTTATAAATCGAGGTCACGTTCGCCATAAGCCAGTCGTGGGGAAGTTTTCCGGTACCAAGAATCTGTGAAAATATAACCTGCAGAATAGGGGCAAGAATGGCAGTATTCGCCCTAAGTATCCTGCAGGGTATATTGTATGGTCCAGTCGTTTTGTCAACGTCTACCTCAGATAAGAGTTTCTCGATTCCACGGGTTTGTATGGTCAGTGCGGGTATAGTTGTTGTTGTTGTTGTTATTCCCTAAGCTGCCTGGCCGAACAGCCCCGAGTCCTTGAGGAAGGCCACGGCCACGGTCGGGCTTTCCCACAGAGCTCTCAAATAGTGTAAATTGTATTGTTGGCGTAAGTGGTTGTGTGAAATGCAGTCTTCTATGATGTGTTTTATGGTATGGGGTGATGTGTTACAACCCGGGCAGGTGTCGACGACGGAGTCATCCAGTCTCTTCTGATAGCTCAGAAGAGCTGGATGGTGTCCGCATCTCAGCCTGGCCAGGTGGACTCTGTCCTCGCGAGGAAGGGAGGATTCAGAAGGATGGATTTTGGGAGGTCGTGCTTGCAGCTGTGTGTTGTCTATGAGTGAGTGGATGGAACAGCGAGTGATATGAGTATGGATGTGCTTCCGGAAGTTGGTTTGGGGTGGGCAGGGAGGGAGAGAAGACAGTGTATGTGTGTGATAGCGTGTGCTGGGTGTTGTTTTGACATTTCTTGGTGTCTGTGGGTGTGTTGCCATATAGTGTAGTGGGTGGTGTTGATTCGTGGAGGATGCTGCCAGAAATAGAGTGCCTCTCATGTCTAGATGATCTTTGACTTTTAGGACTTTGGTTTCTTGATGTAGGTGATCTGTGGGTGTAATAGCTGCGCATCCTGTGATGATTTTAAGGGCTTTATTTTGAATAGTCTGTAAGGTCTTATGATGTGTTTCAGCTAGGTTAGAAGCCCAGGCCGGGCTTGCGTATTCCATAACTGATCTTATGTATTGTTTGTAGACTGTGGTGGTGGTTTCTTTGTTCTGTCCAAATTTCGTGTGGGCAAGTGATCTGAGGGCGTTAGGTCTGGTATTGCGGGTATAGTAGGGTGTGGTGATGGTGATAATTCCGGCAGGTCTGCTTTAACTTGTGTAAAAACTGACTGGACTACAAATTAGGTGCATGTGCTTTATCTTGTGGGTGTGTGATCAGAGAATTGTTATATAATTATGTTATACCAGTCGAGTCTTGTTTGCGTGCTTTGAAGAAGCTGTCAAACTATTTGTGAGTTTGTTTTTTGCCTGTGAGAAAAGTGGCAGTGTAATTAATTTCTGCTTGTGTCATTTCTCTTTATAGTATTTTCTGTGTATTTTTGTAGTATGTATTCCCAGTGTTCTGGAAATATTCATGGGATATTAGAAACACATGGGAACTCACAAGGGATGGTAATAGCAAATTATGTTACACAGTTTGAGTAAGATTGTTGGTGAACTATTAATTTTGACTACATTTAAGAGCATTAATGGTGATGCACCCATTTCAATAAGTATTGATCGCAAACAAGGCAAAACAATACATTATTATAGCCCAGATGTTTCAGAATTTGGTTTTAAAAGTTTACAGCTTCAAACTGGTGTAACCTTATACTGTCTGCTGAAAACTGTACTTGCACTCTGAACAAACTGCTTAACTCTTTTGGTGCGGGCCTTCTATTGGAAAGAATCCACTCAGGCAATACATTTTTCCACTAATTCCGCTCACTATACGTCACTCTAGTGCCATATCTGAACTAAAATATACAATATTTTCCTTCACTTCCACTGGATGATATTTGCATTTAATATTTTATGTTTTTTTGTGTACAAGACAGGATGGAATGTTGAAATGTAGATGAAATGAACCTCATATTTATACCTGCTATATAGTTTTTACAATTACATGGAGAAGTGACCCTGTTTTTGCTGATTTTCAACTTCTAAAACATCTCTTCATTGTACACACAACTTCCTAGAACCAATGCACATAGCACATTGATCTGAATATTTTTTTTTTTTTTAAGAGACAATGAACGGAGGAAGGAAAAACACAGATAAACAAAAAGGTCCATGTGCCTAAAGGCAACCTCCACTCATAAAATGTTTGTAACAACTGGATTTAAACATTTGTAGATTGTAAGTTTGTGGAAAGCAATTCGAGGGAAGTGAATTCCAAAGAGTAGTAGTTCTAGGGATAAATGAATTTTGATAAGCAGAAGTTCTGCATTGTGGAGGAGAAAGTGTAAATTCATGGGCGCTCTCAGCTGCCCTACTTCTACGGGGAAAGATGTGGAGAGGCGGCACAATTGAAGCAAGTTCCTCGGAACAATTGCTGTGAAAATATCTGTAGAATAATGCAAGGGAAGCAACGTTTCTTCGTATGGATAATGTAGGAAGGTCCTGTGTGATTGCAGGGTTATTGATTAATCTAATAGCTTTATTTTGAATTTTGTTCAACTGCCTCAATGCAACCACTCCACTTCCACTCCACAGAGGTGAACAGTAATCCATCTGAGAACGCACATGACTTTTATATATTACGGCCAACTGCTCGTCAGTGAAGAATTCTCGAACTCTGTACAGGAGTCCCAGTTTTTTAGAGGCATTCTTAGCAATGCTTCTAACATAATGTGTCCAGCTCAAGTTAGTAGTTAATGTTACGCCGAGAATGTCATTACTAGGGGAAGTGGGAATATTTACATCATTACAAAATATATGGGAGTCAGTGAGATTCTGTCGGTTAGAAAATTGAATGTACTTGGTTTTCTGTGCATTAAAGGAAACTAGATTCTTTTGTCCCCATTCTTCAATTCTAGAAACGTCCTGGTTCAGAGAAATTGCATTGTTTATTTTTGAATTTATAAGATCGGGTTGGGTGAAAGAATTGGTAAATGTGAAGGAACTGTGGAGTGTTGAGTCATCTGCGTAGGAATGTATTGGATTATGAGTGGTAGATATGAGATCATTGATATGAATGAGGAACAGAGTTGGGTGGAAAGCTTAAAATCTCCTGGAAGCGTTTGGCAACAAGCGGGACGGTTGGTGCAACAAGCTAAGCCAGTAATAACTATTCATATACTATATATCCATTAACCCATCCAGTACCAGGGACATCCATTTTATCATATTCTGGCACCTATTAGATGATTTTATTCAGCTTGGGAAGGACCTCTAATAATAATAAGGCTTCAAACTATCTCAACTAACCCTTTTAACTACCACAGATCCTTCCTAAGATGCATAATATCATCTCAATACAACTAGAATAAAATACATCACACATCGCTGGTACTCAAAGGGTTAACCGTAGTATAGGCCTTTTTTTACATAGGATTTGTATATACGTCGGCTGCAGTGATCAAGTTAAATGAATTCCCGGAAGTGCATACACTAAGTACTGTAAATCTATCTATTTATCTATTGCCGGACGCCGTGATCCCCGAAGGGGTGGCTACGAACGAAACGGCCCCATGCACCTCTGTCCCCAGTCAGTCAACGCCCCTCCTCCCATCGAGCACCGCCTTCACTCATATACTTCTTAACTCCATCCTTCCACCTCTCACTCAGTCTACCTCTCCCTTTCTGTCCTTCCACCTCACTCTCGTACACTCTCTTAGTCATTCTCTCACTTCCCATACGTTCCACATGGCCGAACCATCTCAAGGTGTTCCTTTTCACACTTTCCAGCACATCTACATCCACACCACACCTCTCTCGTACTTCCTCATTCATCTGTCTATCCTTCCATGTAACTCCGCACGCACTTCTTAAGTAACTCATTTCCACCCCTCTCACTCTTGGTTTGAGTCCCTTCACCAACGTCCATGCTTCGCTCCCGTAAGTCAGTGTCAGGATTACCACACTGTCATGCAAAGACTTCTTCACTTCCATGCTGACCACCCTATTTCTTGTTACTGCTTTCAGCATTCCTACAACCCTCTTCCCATGTTGCACCCTCTCCCGCACTTTTTCATCCATACTCCCATTTTTACTCAACACATTGCCCAAATACTTAAATGAGCTGATATTCTTTATAACCTGACCATTCAACCTCACCTCACACTCTGTTGCTGCACCCCTTTCAAAGACCATAACCTTGATCTTCCCTACATTTACCTGAAGATTCCATTTTTCACACACTGTTCCAAACATATTTACAAGACCCTGCAACTCCCATTCACTATCGCTCATCAGAACTCTATCATCAGCAAACAGCAGTACAGGCAACTTCCACTCATTATCCTTCCCTTATCAGAGGTATACCCAACATCAAATGCTCTTCCTTGTATTTCTTTCATGACTCCATCCATATATATATTGAACAGCCATGGGGACATCACACACCCTTGCTTTAACCCAACATTCAGATCAAAGAACTCGCTCTGCTCATTCTCCACACGTACTGACGCCTTTGCACCCTTATACATGCTCTTCAGTGCTTTCAGCAACTTCCCCTCTACTCCGTATATTCTCAGTACTTTCCACAAACTTTCTCTATCAACTCTGTCATAAGCCTTTTCCAAGTCCATAAAGGCAGCATACAACTTATGTCCCTTCTCCAGATATTTCTCCACAATACATTTCAGGGCAAAAATCTGATCTATACATCCTCTTCCCTTCCTAAACCCACCCTGCTCGTCACCTATTAATTTCTCCGTTCTCGCTCTGAATCTCTCAATCACTATCCTACTGTACACCTTCCCTATTATGCTTAGCAGGCATATTTCTCGGTGGTTACCACACACTCCTCTTTCCCCTTATACAGGGGGCCTATTATGCCTGTCTTCCAGTCATCAGTTGCACTCCCCTTCTCCCATGCTAATTTACACATTTTCCATACCCATTCAATCACTATCTCACCACCATACCTCAGCATTTCCCCACACACTCCAACTTTTCCTGATGCTTTCCCCATCTTCACTCTGTTCATGGTTTCACACACTTCTAACCTCCTGATCCCCACCTACTCCCTCCTCCACTATTTCTCCTCTTCTCCCTCCCATACCCCATCCAACTATGTTTTCTGGTGCTTCATTCCTTACATTCAGCAATTCGTTGAAGTGCTCCCACCATCTTTCGACTCTCTTTTACTTCTCGGCTATCACTAGCCCATTCTTATCTTTCACACCCTTACTATTTCCCTTACTACCTTCTCAAACTTTCTTGACCTCTTTCCAGAACAGTTTCTTTCACTCCCTCCATTTTACACTTAGATTCCTTCCAAATTCCTCATCTGCTCTTCTCTTACTTTCCTTCAATACTCTATTCACCACTCTCTTTTTCTCCAAGTACCTCGCTCTTTTCTGTCTCTCCAAACCTTCCTTCCCTTTACTACACAAGCACTCTCTATACGCTTTCTTCTTGTCTTCAACAGCTATTAATGGTTATTGATTTATATCGGGCTTGCTTCGAAAGCTTTAGACAACGATTTATGACCTAGACCAGTGGTTCTTAACCTTTTTCATCCTATGACCCCCTGAGAAACTCCAGGACAGTTCCGTGGCCCCCATAAAATATATTTTAAGGCGTGTGTATGAAGATAAAACAAAATAATAGGACAAACCAGTTTTATTGAAAATACCATAAAAATTTAACCTTTGAAAATGCCACAGAGCTATTGCAAATGCCACAAAACTGCAAAACTGCAGAACTATTAAACATCCCGCATAATTACTGTTCATTCACAATGAGAGAGTTGAAATTGTTTTGCAGCCATCAGTCGATGAAATCGAGGAGCAGTGCCCGCCAGGCAACACCTAATGTTTGTGTCGATCACAAGCATTTGTAGGCTATGCCTTCATTTTCAGCGTCACCATGGCTGAGAATTTATCCTTGCAGCGAAAAGTTGAGGAGGACAAGATCAGCATGGTCACTAATTTTCGCCCAAAAAGTCATAATCTCTTGTTCAGTGAAGTTTATTTTCAGCTGAGAATCCTCACAAATTCGAAGTAATTCTACCTTTGCTGTCACTTCAATATCAGTGATGGCACCGTCCTCCACTGAAAAGGGTCTGAACACTCACCATCAGAAAAGCGATTGTCAAGTCCAGGGAGGTAAATTTTGGTGGCTATATTCACTGCCAGGAGATAAGGTGAGATTTCCTCATGGAAATTGCATTCAGCATCTGGCATAGCATCCAGGAGAGTAGTCATTTGAGGGAAAATTGTGTCACTATCCTGAATGTTTTTTCTGGTAAAGTTGAATTTTACTCCTTTGTTATTTTGTCACGAACTGTGTGTGCGGTACTTTCTCATGCCAACAGCATTGTTATTTCCTCTCAGTTTTAGCAAGCGATTCAGATCCTTACCACGTGACAGCCACCATACCTCCATATGAAACATAAGAACAGTGATATTTGTGCCCTCTTCACAGAGTAAGTTCAAGGTCCTTGAGGTAATTGCGCTTCCTCGGATATGGTTCAAAATTTTCACCATATCTGAAAGCAGTTGTTGAAGTCCAGGTGGGAGAGTCTTCATCACCAAAGCATAGCGATGAATCATACAATGGATGAAGGAGACGTGAGGAGTGACATTCTTCACAAAAGCTGCATGGCGCAGTTTTCATGGATATACAAGAACACTCATATCTCGCAGCCAAGTTACTGTATTATGAAGCCATGGAATCTACCTGATTGTTATAGTCTATTAGTGGTATTATATCTCGTTGTTGCTATATATGCATATCCGGACTCGGAGTCCAAACCAAAATTAAACAAATATATCTATATATAAAATTAACTTTATTTTCCCCAAACCTTGTGTGACCCCCCCCCCCCCCTCCCCCCAAAAAACGACCCCCCCAGGGGGTCACGATCCCCAGGTTAAGGACCGCTGACCTAGACAAATGTGTGTGTCACACCTAGATTGTGTCAGTTTTGGATATCTTTTAACAGTCAAATATGGCCTAAGCACACATAAACAAGGCCTGTGCATTACTATTATATACAAGTTTTGTCCAGTTTTATTGAGAAGTATTGATACCTACAGTTCTGGCTATCATTAGACGATTTTACACAGCTTAGACAGGTTCTGTATCAATCAAATGGTTAAAATCAAGCTCTTATTATCCCTTCAACTTCCACAAATCCTTTCAGTGCTTATTAAAATCGTTTAATGCTACCCATAATAAAATGAAAGAACGCATCTTGGTATACTGAACGGGTTAAGGGGTGGAGGGGGGGGGGTGGGGGGAGAGAGTAGCTTGCTCCCTTGACCTCTATCAAGCTTACAAATACAAATTTTACACACACACACCCCTTCAAGATAAATTTCCCAGCCGCAGGCCATTGCCACCTAAATTACAGACTCACTTTCGCTCAGCAGAAAGAAATTGACACCTAATTGGCTCGAAAAATCTTAATTTTGGCAAAGAAATAGACCGAAAGGTTTTAAAATCACAAAACAAATGTGGTGAACTTCTAAAATGTAATAACTAAAGGGGCTATACATGAGGGAGAAGGGGATCCATAAAAAACATAAACCTCATCTCCCCTTCCCCTCCTCTTTTCCACTCTGGTGGCACTACCCTCAAGTCTTCCTCTGACAAAGCTGAACTCTTCGCTCAAACTTTAGCTAAAAAATCTACTTTGGATGATTCCAGTGCTGCTCCTCCCTCTCTCTTACTTATGCCTAATATCATGATTTCTTCTAAGGATTTACTTTTCTACCCTTTTTGGGCTTATTACTAAGAAAGCGTAGGGACTGGATGGTGTTCCTCCTGTTGTACTCATAAACTGTTCTTCCGTGCTGACTCACTGCCTAGGCAAATTCTTTTGTCTCTGTCATTCCTCTAACATCTCTCCTACTGCTAGAAGTTTGTTTTCCTTTAACCTGTCTCAAAGAAGGGTCACCGCTCTCAACCCTCAAACTATCGTCCAATGCTCTGATGTCTTGCATCTTTTTAGTTTTTTAAACTATTCTTAATTCAAAATGTCTCAAGCATTTGTTTTCCCTTAATCTACTTTCAGATTGCCAGTATGGTTTCCTTAAGGGCCACTCTACCGGTGATCTTCTTTCTTATCTTACTAACTCTTGGTCATCCTCCTTTCGGGACTTCGGTGAGATCTTTCCTATTGCAGTAGACGTATCGACAGCCTTCAATAGAGTCTCACACAAATCTCTAATTTCCAAAATACCCTCTTTCGGTATCTATCCCTCCATTTGTGTCTTTATCTTTAATTTCCTTTCTGACCATTCCATAGCTGCAGGTGTTGACGACCATCACTCACTTCTTCAACCTATCAACTCTGGTGTTCCTCAAGGTTCTGTTCTGTCTCCAGTTCTCTTTTTATTTTTCATTAATGATCTTCTCAACTTTACCTCTGGTCCTATCCACTCCCATGCCGGTGACTCTACCTTACACTATTCAGCTAGTTTTCCACAACGACCCAGCATGCAATCACTCCAAAACTCATGTGATGAGGCCATAGCATACCTGTCTCTTGATCTATTATTTATTTCAGTTTGAGGCAGAGAGAATCTTGTTACTTTCAATGCTTCCAAACCCCAATATCTCCATTAATCTACCCGTCAAGAACTTCCACACATCTATCCCATATACTTCAACAATACACAAATTAACCCTTCATCTTCTCTCAGTATTCATGTTTTTTTTTGTTCTGGCCTTTCTTGGAAAGATCATATTACCACTCTTCCTAAAACAGCTTCTCAAAACTTAGGTGTGCGCAACTGACTCTGTGGGTTCTTCACCCCTGCACAGTGCGCCCATGTATTAAGTATTGTTCGCATGTTGGGGAGGTTCCACAAATACCGCACTTTTCGAAAGGGTAGAGTCAAAAGCATTTCATCTCATCAACTCTATTCCTCTTATTAATTCCCTACATGACATTAATGAAGGTAACGTACCAGGCGACAAAGGCCATATGGCACGAAATGTTTAAAGACGGGAAGTAAGTTAACTAAATATCATCGAGAACTCTAACATGATGAAGGAAGGACATAATGCGGGAGATTGAGAACGAGGGAGATTCAGAAAGAATATCAGCAAGACATGGGGGCCGGCGGAGGAAAGTCAGAAAAGGGAAGAAACGCGTGCGGGCAACGGAAAATCAGGGGCAAACGAGGAAAAGATGGGAGACAGAAAGCTGAACGGTACAGCGCGAGCAAAGAGTCGGAGGAGAACGGGACATTAAAGACGAATGGGTAAGTCTGGTGTGGCCTATGCGGAGACGGGCCAAAGCAGTCTCCCATCGGCTTAATTCCCTACAATCTCTCTCTACACACTTCAATGTTGCATCTCTGTCACTCTTCAACCGCTATTACAATAATCAGTGTTCTTCAGAGCTTTCTCAGTATATACCTCCTCCCTTACAGAGAGTGGGGGGCATCCGCCTCTCAAAACACTCCCACCATCATGCTTTCCAATTTTCTAACCCAAGAGTGTTTCGATTTTCCCAGTCATTTTTCTACTCAACAAGTAAGCTTTGGAACTCTCTCCCTCAGCCTATGATTTAAACTGCTTTAATTTTTCCGTGTGTCTAAGCATTCTGACTCTAACGTACCTTAAATTTGGCCCTCTGTCACCCTTACAACTTTGGGAGAGACACTTTCTACAGGCAGCTTTGCTATTTGTCTATTTCACCCACATAGAAAACAAAAACTGAGGGAACACAGGTGAAGCCATGGATGCAGGATATGATTTTTCAGCATAACCGCAAAGTACACTCTTCGAGCTTATACGTAACTCTGAGGTACAATTATTTGGTCAAGAGTTAATGATAACATTCAATTCAGTTCAGAATAGCTTAAACATTCTGGTCATGATTTGTGTCATTGAGTGAAATTACATACTGGTACGTATAATTTACTGAAATAAATCATCAACTTGTTACAAATCCCAGCCTTAAATGTGATCCCCTCATGGTCAACATCCAAGGCAAGAGACTACTTTCGGGGTTAAACAGGTGATGAACACATTCTATCGGAGGCTCTTCATAGAATCTACTAGATAAATAAATAATATATTTAAAAAAAGCATAAATACATGCATGCACATGTGAGCCTTGGTGACTCAAATGTGGTTGATGAAACAGAGAGCGTAATCCCCATCTGCAACCCAGCAGTTATGTGGGATTCCCTAGCTCCAGCACCACATTTCCACCTCCGGGGACCAGAAGATACTGCTGGGGTAGTACAGTGCTCCCACCTACAGGTCCATATGTCTATATTTGTGCCCCGGGCTATATTGTCAAACACCTTAACACAATCTTGGAAATTGTAACTGGTCATTCACTCAATACACTTTCCAGCAATGGCACATTATCTTACCAACACATTAGTCACAGAATGCTGAGGAGTAGAATTGCAAATTTACATACAAAGGAAACATAAATAATTACCTAACTGGATAAAATGAAATACACATAATTATATCTTCACTAGAGATTGTGAAGAGGACCAACTCCATTAACAAATACAAGCCTTGTATAAGTAAGGCAGTGCATCAAAAACAAAACAAATAATTTTCACAGGCCTTAGCACTAGCTGATCCAAGGTTTTAAAGGTTATTGTGGTAGATATTTTTCTGAGTTTTTTAGCGTGCCCCTTCAGGCTAAGAAAACGCCCTCCAGACCTCCAACAATCTGAAAATTTGTCAATGGAAAAACATTGTGTGTCAGGAGATGTAACATCCACCGCGCTGGATCCCTCGGGGTACGGCTACTCCCCTTCACCAGAGCATATTTCCCCCCTCCCCCGGATATATTTCCCCCTTGGATAGATCTCCCTTCACCTGACATATTTTTCTCTCCCTTGGTCAATACCCCGCATGCTAGGTTTATGTTAGGTCCACTCACCTCTAGGCGTGGGTTCTCCCAATATGACACACGAAAGCTTGATCTCCTCGTCCCTGAAGACCGAGATCATGCTCTCTGGTCGGCTGGTGAAGGTAGGGGCACGGGTCTCTTTCTCCGGCCCTCCTGGTACAGCCAATCCGCCTCTCTGTCGTTTGGGCACGCCGAAGGACACGGTGCTCACTGTGTAGGCGTGGCCGTACCTGAAGATGGATGCAACGTTAAGAAACAACTGTGCTATTTTTCACGTTGTGTCTAGAAGTTTATTATAATGTGTTTGTTTGTGTTGAGACAGTCAAATTTAGACACCTAAGTTTGGGTCCTTAACTTTAACAATTAGCTAGTAAGAGCATGTGTGCCTCACAAAGTTGATTTGGTATTCATCTATATACCTTTTTTCATCTAGCTACCTACTCTCTATTTCTCAACCTACTGATTAGTTATCTAGCATGACTAGCACTCGAGACAGTGAGGGTGTGAGTGTCCCCCATGGCCGAGATGCGGAACTTTCGGAAGGATTGTAGGGACAATATTTAGCCCATCTCATCTCTCTATGTATTAGTCACTCTACTTATGTGTATATGCCTTTATGTGAATCTATCTGTCCCTCACATCATCTCTATGTACACCTTGGCGATTCAGTATGAGTAGTAATCAAATCCATCTCCGTTTGTGTGTCTCTTTATATATTTATGATTTTTTCATTTATGTTTACCATTCTGTGTATCACTATATGCTTCTTTATATATCTCCACCTACTTATTGGTTATCCTGCAGGAGTAGCACCCGAGATCGTTCTCCATAACTTGGAAGACAGTGAGGGTGTGAGTGCCGCCCATTGCCGAAATGCGGAACTTGCCCGAGGGGTGTAAGGACCGTCCGTTGTGCAGCCAAAGCACTTCAGGCGTCGGGGCACCTGGTATTACAAAAACTATAATAAGTACAGACATATGAGAATATATATATATACATTGTTTATAGCACGTCATGTATGTTAAATAATCTTAGATAACAAACTATGGTCTATTAACCGTTAACAGTATACATCTAGAGAATCTAGTTTCCTTTAATGCACAGAAAACCAAGTACATTCAATTTTCTAATCGACAGAATCTCACTGACTCCCATATATTTTTTAATGATGTAAATATTCCCACTTCCCCTAGTATTGACATTCTCGGTGTAACATTAACTACTAACTTGAGCTGGACACATTATGTTAGAAGCATTGCTAAGAATGCCTCTAAAAAACTGGGACTCCTGTACAGAGTTCGAGAATTCTTCACTGACGAGCAGTTGGCCGTAATATATAAAAGCCATGTGCGTTCTCAGATGGATTACTGTTCACCTCTGTGGGGTGGAAGTGGAGTGGTTGCATTGAGGCAGTTGGACAAAATTCAAAATAAAGCTATTAGATTAATCAATAACCCTGCAATCACACAGGACCTTCCTACATTATCCATACGAAGAAACGTTGCATCCCTTGCATTATTCTACAGATATTTTCACAGCAATTATTCCGAGGAACTTGCTTCAATTGTGCCGCCTCTCCACATCTTTCCCCGTAGAACTAGGGCAGCTAATAGCGCCCATGAATTTACACTTTCTCCTCTACAATGCAGAACTTCTGCTTATCAGAATTCATTTATCCCCAGAGCTACTACTCTTTGGAATTCACTTCCCTCGAATTGCTTTCCACAAACTTACAATCTACAAATGTTTAAATCCAGTTGTTACAAACATTTTATGAATGGAGGATGCCTTTAGGCACATGGACCTTTTTGTTTTATCTGTGTTTTTCCTTCCTCCGTTCATTGTCTCTTTAAAAAAAAAAAAAAAAAAAAAAAACATAGACGCCCCATGGAAGAGTAATTTTTTGACAACTTTATTTTAAAGCTTTAAAGGTTAGTGATATACACTATGGTCTTTCATTTCAGCCTATGATGAACTTAATTACTCAGCTATTACGAAGATTATGTGGTGAAACACGCTGTCTATTATGAAATATTTCAATAATATAATTCAGACATAATGTAGTAGTTTCATATTGTTCCATCAAGTATCAAAACATGAGCTGCTAAAGAATGCAATATTCCGCCTTGTAGAAAACAAAATTTATAGTAACTAGAACATTATGGACACAATAATCTGATCTACTATATTAGGCTATATGTTTCTGTCAACTTACCTGCCACCTCGACCTGTAGCGTGAGAGTACCATTTTCCTCCACAAACTGGTCACACAGCTCACTGATGAACCGGGGCCACTCGCTCTCGTCTGGTCGGTGGTCGTTCTTACCTAGTACACATTAATCAAGATTGGTGACATGCTGCGAAAAATTTAGCTTTTATTTTTCATGTTCAAGCTCTCCCTCGAACATAAGTTTTCCATAGCTTTTAGATTATATGAAGATGAAGTCTGGAGGTCATATTTCAGATTATGTCAATATCGATAATGTGTTTGTCATCACACTTCATGTAACATTTTCTCTATCAATCATAATTACACCTTGGGTCACTTCATTACCTAACATGCTAGTATAGCAACATGAATGATCAATAACTCCATTTTTACGATATAGTACATATTGTACACTAACATGAATGGAACCCAAGCCACTAGAGTTAGTGTCAGGAGTTATGACCACTACGCTATGGTATGAATCGTAATAGCCATATAGCGTAATAGTAATTACAACTGACACAAAGTTCGTATGTCCTTGGAGGGACTCCAGTTGCTTTATGATTAATTTTGTACAGTCTGTGTATACCGAGTTGTCTAAACAGAAAATGCAGATGAAAATGGCGGTGACCCTTACTTCCTTATGCACTATCCCTAAAGTAAAATCCCTACTTATGAAGACACTTATATCAATAACAATGTTTGTTAATATAATAGTGATATGCTGAATAACACCGCAAACACTGGGAAAAACAATATACTGAGCAACTTATGTTAAAAGCATTGGTTACATAGAAAGGCAAAGTTCTATTAATTATGCACAGAAAAGTTGTAATTTGAAAAGCGTTTAAAGAAGTTATAAGAATGGTGTTTACCGATAACTTTAGCATTTGAAAAGGATGGCATTGTTGAAAGCGTCTTAGAATATGCAAATATTTGGCCTAATCAGAAGCGGTGAGAATATTAGGATGCGCATGTTGATACTTTGGTTAAAACAAAGGATACATTAGAAATCATTGTTCAGTAAAAATCATAGCTTTCATAGGTTGACAAGCATAGTAGATAGCATGTGCGATTTATTTTACTTACGTTCTTTTTCCATGAGCGCTGAAATGCAATTATTGGGATTAATTTGTGTATTCTTTGCGTCGTTTCACCGTAATGCGCTCATGATAATAGGATACTTACTGTTTTTCTTTGTACAATGTATCATACATGATAATACTATGTTTTCCTAGA
Source organism: Paralithodes platypus (assembly GCA_032716605.1). NCBI lineage: Eukaryota > Metazoa > Arthropoda > Malacostraca > Decapoda > Lithodidae > Paralithodes > Paralithodes platypus. The sequence continues at coordinate 6,771,246 of CM064556.1, forward strand.
ATTATATGAATGATAAATATACATAGTGTTCACAATTATTGAGTTGATAGATACATTTATTCCAGAGAAGTAAATTCTGAAACAGTTGAATGTAACTAATAATACAAAAATGCTTTATGATTTACAAATCACATATATCTCCAGCTGTTACTCTTTCCTCATCTTAACAGGTAGGATAATGTTAGCCTATCAGAGTGTGAATCAAGGTAGTAAGGGTTTTATTTTCAAGCTTCACAATCATCAGTAGGTTTTCAGATAGACCTTAGATGATCTTTTATGTACCTTGTTGGAAAGAACTCTTGGCCATTCTTCTACTCCATGGGTCTAAGAGCTTCGATAAGACTGTTGCTCTTGTACTAGATATACAGTGTGAATATTATTTGATAGGCTCTTGGTACTAAGCTGCCCTCCTACGGTTAATATCAATAGTGTCTGCCCTTTCCTCTCAAACTTAATTTCCTAATAGTCTAGAGCTACTGTTACTGACGGCAACGACGCTTCTCCAAAGCTTATCGTATACAGTATAGTATATCCATGGTCTTCAAGTGTCTGTCCTATTACCGATTCTCTTTCTGTATTCATCAATGACCTTACATTTACTTTAAATCATATTCACTTATACGGTGACGAGTCCATCCTCCACTACTACCCCAACTTTAAATATAAGCAGACAAATATAGAATGTATATGGTAATGGTATAACCCAAACCAGATGGATTACTGTTCACCTCTGTGGAGTGGAACTGGAGTGGTTGCATTGAGGAAGTTGGACAAAATTCAAAATAAAGCTATTAGATTAATCAATAACCCTGCAATCACACAGGACCTTCCTACATTATCCATACGAAGAAACGTTGCATCCCTTGCATTATTCTACAGATATTTTCACAGCAATTGTTCCGAGGAACTTGCTTCAATTGTGCCGCCTCTCCACATCTTTCCCCGTAGAACTAGGGCAGCTGAGAGCGTCCATGAATTTACACTTTCTCCTCCACAATGCAGAACTTCTGCTTATCAAAATTCATTTATCCCCAGAACTACTACTCTTTGGAATTCACTTCCCTCGAGTTGCTTTCCACAAACTTACAATCTACAACAGTTTAAATCCAGTTGTTACAAACATTTTATGAATGGAGGATGCCTTTAGGCACATGGACCTTTTTTGTTTTATCTGTGTTTTTACTTCCTCCGTTCATTGTCTCTTTAAAAAAAATAAAAATAAAAAAATAAAATAAAAACAAACAGAGAAAACCTACCTTGGACTTGGACATTCCCGCAGATCTCGTCACGGTAGACTCTGTTTTCGGCATGACAGGTGTAGTTTCCTGAGTCAGATGATCTTGGGGAGCTGATGATGAGCTTGCCTGGAATGAGACGAAGGCAATGAAATATCACAATTTCGGACAAAGGATATGTGCAGCTTAAATGTATCATATGTTTATAGACTCACAGAACTAATTTGATTTTTTTTTAGCTAAATATATGAATAATATAGTCAGGGACTGCTGTACTTATCGAGTGGATATATATATATATATATATATATATATATATATATATATATATATATATATATATATATATATATAATATATATATAATTATATATACTGTACAGTATAAATATATATATATATTTTTTTTTACAATCTGAGAGAAGTTGAAGACAGGAGAAGAAGTGGGGTAAGGAGTGTGAATTGATTATATAAAGGAGAGGAGAAAAATACAAAGGAAAATCAAGAGATGAGATGAGAGCAAAGAGGAAGATAGGAGAAAGGAGACGAGCGTATAGGAAGGGGAAAGCAGAGAACAAAGATCTGTAAACCCTCAAAACAAAAACACAAATCCAAAACACAGACACTCTACTTAGTAATGAAAGTTTGGAAGCAGGGTGAGGCAAGAAGTTTGTCGGCCAGGTGAACAACATCTGGAAGGAAATGGAAGGCTAAATATGGACAGCTAAGGATGTAGAGGATATCAGAGGAGAGAAGAGCAAAGGAGGGAGGGTATCAAAGGCGCGCAAAACTGAAGAGTATTTTTTATTTTCTATATTCCAACTACTCCCTCTCGGGCATGGGTTGAGAGCCTGCACACTCTACCGCTGAACACGGTGAGGCCCGTGAGGTCTTGTTCCAGCCTAGGGAGTGAGATATGCGAAGCACCCACGGCTCGAAGCAACTGCATCTCTGAAGCTGCTCCGCCTCTGCGCTTCACCTTCTCATCCCCCAGGCTCGGACCCTCACTCTCAGAACGCCACCTATTGAGCAATTAACTCACTAGGCATTGCCCCCCTGTAGCATATTTTGAATATGGGAATATTCATACAATGCTATTTAATCAGGGAACAATGAGGGTATTTTTTTGGCATTTCGGTGTGCTGTGGTAATGCACTGAAACTAGGTACATCACAAATTCCATCCCAATAATATGAGGGTAAGCGAGGAGATTAATGGACCGAAAAGAGAGGAGGGAAGGAGACTAAAGAAAAGGAAAGAAAATAAGAGGTGAGATTAACATAATTATCTCCAACACATAGATCAACTTACAGATGCCCTCCTCAGTGATGGAAGTCTGGAAGCGGGGCGAGGCTGGCAGCTTGTCGGCATCCTTGAGCCAGGTGATTTTGGGCTGTGGGTGGCCCATCACATGACACGACAGAATCAGCTGGTCGTCCTCGCTCACATACCGCTCTGAAACCAAGGACAGAACAAAATCAATATCTTGTTTTGTGTCCATATTAGTTAACTGGGGAGGTTTTCCATCATTCTGTTTTTTCTGTTCGCTAATCAAATCTATAGTTTTATATGAGAAAATAAACTCTGCTAGGATATTTAAAACCTCCCCATCCCACAAATTATGTCTTGCCCAAAAAAAAAGAAAACAGAAAAGAAAAGGGGGGTAATTTTTTTAAGGTGGCAAGGTAATAATTTTGCATACTCTCTGCATTTTCATAAACCTTAAGGTGCATTCTGCTTTAAGTAATGCGGAGTAAGAGTGAGGGAAAATAACTCGTGGGTGAAGCAAGATTATAATCATATCAATATATAGATACGTAGGTCTTATTCCAGTTGGAAGACCTGCCTCGAGGGAAATTCAGGGACAGAGTTGGAATATGCAGTTATTTCTGACCAGAGAGTTAGCCAAAGTCGTGGCCAGGTGTAGACTGCACAATCGGACGCACTCAACGATTGTTCCAGAAAGGATTACTGCCTCAATGTACGATGTACGGAGCATCACTGAAACCTTAGCAAGTTTTTTATATTTTCGATCCACATATTATATTCATAAACTTGTTCGTGTAATACTGTATATATGCATTTTAAGAAATATACATGAAAGCTGGTGGTAGCGGTTTTTATGTCAGAGTGTTTAAATGTTTGTGATCCTATTTGACATCTATATTATTAAATCAGTTCGTGTCTGTTTGTCTGTCTGTGTTCTTAATAGGCGGCCGCAGTTTTGGACCTGGGGAGCTGAAACTTTGCATGTGAGTGTCAATTGACCTGGGTCAGGTCATAGACGGGGCGAGGCCACGATCGGAGGTAATTTCGAGACCGAAATTGAAAAATAAAATAAAATAAATAAATGGCCGTTTGGGGCAGAAGGAGACCTCCGATCGAAAAGGTGTATGGAACGAAAGTTGTTCGCAGTCCCCCACAATGGGGGTACCGATGAGGTCAGATCCAAAATCGGAGGTCATTTAGCGGCCGAAATCGAGGTCGCCGTTTAATGAGGCACAGGGAGGTCGAGGCCGGTGATTATGGTAGTAGTAGTATTGTGATGATTGTGGTAGTAATGATTGATGATGGTGATTATGGTAGTAGAATTTAAACCCGGGCAACGCCGGGTACCCCTGCTAGTTCAATTGGTTTTGCTAAATATATTTATATTTCACTGACCTATTTCTTGAGGTGAGCTTGTTGCGTGATAGCGGAGAAATTTCCACGACCAACACAGCAGCCGGCACCCAGACAACACATGCTAAGTATGCTTTATATTACTTATATCAGAGATATGAGGAGTAGAACTAATCAGATCGACTGATTACAGTTACTAACCCCACCAAGTAATGTAGAGGCTGTGTTTGAATACTTGGCTCGTGTGGTCAAAGCAGTGCTTGCCATGCGTCTCAGGTCAGAGATTAGTAATCATGACTGTAGAGGTATCTATTTATTGATTGATTGATTGATTGATTTGTTTGTTATATACTGTATATATATATATATATATATATATATATATAACGGTATATATAATATATACTGTATATATATATATATTTTTGTTTACAACTATTCTCCAACCTCTGTTCTCCTCCATATAGAGAGTGCTAATGCATCATGATCCTAAGCCGTCCCGGGACCCCCCACTCCCAAAATGACCACTTATATTTCTACTTGAAATAATTACACTGCGCCTCCCCCAGTGTACTGTACTGATTAGTAATAATTACACTGCGCCTCCCCCAGTATACTGTACTGATTAGTAATAATTACACTGCGCCTCCCCCAGTGTACTGTACTGATTAGTAATAATTACACTGCGCCTCCCCCAGTATACTGTACTGATTAGTAATAATTACACTGCACCTCCCCCAGTGTACTGTACTGATTAGTAATAATTACACTGCGCCTCCCCCAGTGTACTGTACTGATTAGTAATAATTACACTGCGCCTCCCCCAGTGTACTGTACTGATTAGTAATAATTACACTGCGCCTCCCCCAGTGTACTGTACTGATTATTAATAATTACACTGCGCCTCCCCCAGTGTACTGTACTGATTAGTAATAATTACACTGCGCCTCCCCCAGTGTACTGTACTGATAAGTAATAATTACACTGCGCCTCCCCCAGTGTACTGTACTGATTAGTAATAATTACACTGCGCCTCCCCCAGTGTACTGTACTGATTAGTAATTTCTTCTGCAATTGAGTGCACAATTACTTGCAGTGAAAGGTGATACAGATTTTACTGAAGAATTCTAACACAATGAAACATTCTATAACATTCCCATTAAATTAATCCCTTTAAATATTATCCCTTGATCAAAATTTGCTGTATCATATGTATTGTGTATTCGTGTATCAACTACTTATCCCAGCCTTATGAGGGCTTTTGCCCACTAGGCTGTAGACAAATAGTTTTTATTATTATTATTATATCAACTACTTATACAGGTGACTGTACCTCTGAGGCTGGTGGTGAAGGTGGGTGGGCTGGGCTTGTGGTCCTCTTCACCCTTGACTCTGAGGTCACAGGTAGTGGAAGTACGGCCATGCCTGTTCTTGGCCGTGCACGTGTACTCGCCAGAGTCGCTGCGACACGTCTGGCTTACCTCCAGGCATGCCACCCCGTCCTGGTTCATTATCTGGAAAGGTATGTGCATTCAGAAGTAACTTGTTCAGATGAATGCAGTAAAATACATTGTAGATACATTGATTGGTATAATAAGAGTCGGAGCGGGTGGTAGCTCCAAGGTGGTCTAGTCAGTCTGGTGTTGGTCTACTATGCTACAGGCCCAGGTTCGAGGCTCGGCATGGTCATACGTAAAACAAAAGTTAAATCTAATATATATATATATATATATATATATATATATATATATGTTTCTAATCTCTCAGTGGGGTTCGAACCGCCGACCGTCAGGACGATAGCCGACGCTTTAATCAACTACACCACCGGTATATATATATATATATATATATGTTTCTAGTCTCTCAGTGGGGATCGAACCATCGACCATCAGGACGATAGCCGAAGCTTTAATCAATTACACCACGGCAGTCTAAATTAGTGGCTCACGTGTATTTGTGATATATATATATATATATATATATATATATATATATATATATATATATATATATACTGTATATGTATTTTTTTTTTTTTTTTTGTACAACTAGTCTCCAACCTCTGTTCTCCTCCATATAGAGAGTGCTAAAGCATCATGATCCTAAGCCGTCCCGGGACCCCTACTCCCTACTTAGACTGCCGTGGTGTAGTTGATTAAAGCGTCGGCTATCATCCTGACGGTCGGTGGTTCGAACCCCACTGAGAGATTAGAAACATTTAGTGGCTCACGTGTATTTGTGATATATACTCAATATATATATATATATATATATATATATATATATATATATATATATATATATATATATGCTGTATATGAAATCTTCTATAGGTCCCATAAAAAGGGCTTATTTAATAATGTGGACTACCTCTATCAGTCACTCCTATCTGTAATTACATACATGTATGGACAAATTCATGCTTTATTTCAAAACAATTCGTCGTGGTACAAACACTTTTTCTAAAGCATTGCACATGTGTGTTCGAATATAAAGGAACATTTCCTGGGGCTATTACCAGTGAAAAAAATTACATGGCAATTGGTTCGGCTTTCAAATTAGTAACCCGGCAGCTGCAATTCTTTCCGGAATGTTTTACTGAGCGAATGTGACGTTCCTTTCGTTCCTTTCGGAAGGTGACACTGAAGAAAAAAAAAAAAAAAAAAAAGGCACCAGCACCGGGGAAATGGAAGCAACATGTGATTAGGTGGGATGTCTCCTTACCACCACCTTCTCTCTTCCTCTCACATGTTTTTCCCCCTCCCTCCCTCCTTCTCCTCGCTCCCTCTTTCTCCCTCATATTCCTCCCTCCTTTATACTACCTTCTCCCTCCCCCACTCCCTATACTTCCTCCCTCTTATCTCAAACACGTTCAGTTAACCTCCTCCCTCCTTCATACATGCTCAAGACTACAGCTGAGCCCGTTAGTGTCTCAAAAGGCTCTAGGAGAGCACAGCTATGTTGCTCTGCCTCTTATGCACTCCCTACCCTTCTGTCACAAAAATATGTTTTTTCACTGGATATTTGCTTTTTACATCTATTTTTTGGCTCTTCAATATTCATGTGTTCATTATAAAAGTAAAATATGTGCATATGGTGCAGTATTATTGCTCTACATGGTAAAAACAAAAAAAAACAAAAAAAAAACATGAGGGTAAATCTTTCACACTGGTGGACCTGTAAGAATCAGGTATAATTCACATGTCATGTTAAGGAGAATACTCTTACTATGGTAATGTAAGAAACGTTATGATGATGTACAATCTATAATTTTCTATAATGCTTATACTTCTCATTTTTTAACTGCATGAATTATGAAATCTATACAACAGCCATATTCACGAATGTGAATTGTTTATTGTTTAGGTTACTTATAGTCTGCAAATACTCTGTTTACACCCCCAACAAATTCATTCCTACCCACCTTTACTCTGTCGTCCTCCCTGACTGGGTAACCGCCCTTGAACCACTCGACCTCCGGTGGCTGTTCGTCGGCGGGGAAGAGCATGTTGCAGGAGAGCCTCACCCTCGTGCCCTTCACTGTCTGCCGGTCCTGGAGCTTTGTGCTGAACTTTGGCCGTCGCTTGCCGTCACGTCGCCCAATGTCATACTGGGGAGGCATGAAGGCAGTTATATTAGGAAGGTGTACAGAATATAATGAGAAGAAAATGGCATTCTCGGGAGGTACACAATTATTATAGTGTGGTATCAATGGTAAATAATATTATATAGAGGGTAGAAGTTTCTCGGCAGGTTGAGATAGATGGTCATGATGCAGCCCTTTGGGAAAAAAATCGAGTAATCTAACCTCCTTTTGTTGTGGTCTCGTTCTCCACAAACACACTCTTGGTCTCATTATGGCACACAATTCACTTACATCCAGACTCCAGGGTACGAGTGAGAGATCTCCTAATGATTCAGCCATATTTGGCCCAAGCTACCAGCTCCTTCTCGGTGTACTCCGCTTTCTTCCTCTAGTGGTTTCTCTCTACAGTATATCCCCCTCCGTCTGGCCCCACTTTCTCTCTCTCTCTGTTCCTCACACATACATACTTACGTCAGGAGTGCGAGTGCGAGATCTCCGCCTGGTGATGGAACTATATCTATCCCCTGGCACCAGTTCTTTCTCGGTGTACTCCAACTTCCTTCTGCTGTGGTCTCTTCGCCGTTCCTCAAAGTCCTCCCGCTGCTGCTCCTCCCGCCTCCTTTCCTCTTGGCGTCGCCGGTGCCATTCCTCCTCCTTAAGAGGAAATGGGTTAGAACGGTATCACAAGAGTACTTTTATCCTCAACTATTATCGTCATCACTGGTGTGGCAGCTTATGAGGTAAATATATAAATAATTGTCATGTTAATTCATCTACCTTCAATCTGGTTTCCGATACAAGGGAAACATATACCTAAAATATTTAGGACATTTTTGATATGGAATTGACAATGGAAATTCTCCTGTGAATCCCCTATTAGGGCGTAGGAATCATAAGAACACATATTTCCACCAATTGTCTAAGTAGTTTTGCTATAACTAAAATATTAGAATTAAACTATTTCTGTAAAATATTTATCTGTTGACGGCTGTACTTCTCTTACATTAACATTTTCTATTTCATACATCATAATTCATATTACTGTAAAACATTGATTAGTACCAAATCATGCTAAAACTTCATATATACACTTTTTGTTTAATGATAATATAAATCCTACATGACTAACAATAACACTGTAAAAGAGAGCATGTTGATACAGAATAGTGTCTTTTTAAAAAGGCTATAGCTTAGTAATACAGACTGTGCTCTAATTGTATACAAACAACAACTATTATCTCTTTGGAGCTATAGGAAGGGATATTTCATTATCAAATAGTCAGCTTGAAACGCCCAAAACTTTGAAGCACGATAGTATTTTCGTAGTATAGTATTTGGTCCCATAGCCGTCCGGGTGGCTCAGTTGATAGCGTGCCTGCTTCCCATCTTACAGGCCTCGCGTTCAATCCCCACTCAGATTGAACAGTTTTTCTGAGATATAGCCGGCGGTTACTATCTTCCCATGAGCAAGGGAGATGAGTAATGGTCTCTGGTTGATTAAAGAAGTGTGAAGCGCTTGAGAATCCTCGAAGGAGGAGAAATAGGCTCTATGGGCGCTATATAAGTAACCAGACGATTATTATTATTATTATTATTATTTTAAGGGGTAGGTAGTTGCTTTCTCAGGACTCCTTCTCCCTCATTTTTAGCCCCATTAGTTATGAGATTTTAAGATGTTCGCCTCATTAGTTTGTCAAAATTAAGACCTTTCGTCCCATTTCTTTATCAATATCAAGACCTTTCGTGTCATTTACTGTAGGTGTCGATTATTTCCTGACGAGCGATAGTGAGCCTGTAATTTTGGAGGAACTGGCCTTTGGCCGGGAAATTTTTATACCAAAAAATGTAAAAATGTATCTAGAAGGGAGATCTTGAGGATATTTATTATGCTTGATGGAGGTCTAGGGAGGAAACTAAGACAAGAGTAAATAAATATATAAACAACCCAATAAACAAACCCTACCCCCTTAAGAGGAGGTATTTATTTTGCTCCGTAGGAGGTACCTCTATCAAGCCCAATTAGTTTTGAGATCTTAAGACGCTTGCCTAATTAGTTTGGCATTTTTAAGACCTTTCATTCCATTTCTTTGCCAATTTTAAGAATTTTCGTGCCATTTGGTGCAGCCCCCGTCACCTGACGGAGACCGAAATCCGCCTAATATGTGACCTGGGAACGAGGTGTGTTTTTTAAGCTTGATAGAGGCCTAGGGAGCAAACTACCCCCCCCCCCTTAAATTTAGAGGGACTGAAGGAAGATAGAATGGATAGTGTGGCAAGAGAACACTCTCCTCCATTCTCACCACCCGATTGCTTCAGATGATGGGCTTTGTTGTTCTGTCACTCTTCTTGGGAGAGTATGAATTTTTCAATCCTTCTGCTCTGGCTCTCAACATTTATCTTTATGTAACACAATAACCTTTGTGAATAAAATATACCTAAATAGAACATTTTAGGCTTAGACTACTTTAATTCATCAATTTCTATAGTTATGTCTTTTGCTCCTGGGAGACCCGATAGTCCATTCATGGACAAAGTTGTGCATCCTTCTTAGTCCTAAACCAAAACCAAAATCAATGGATGATAATGCAATGAACCAGGTAAGTATGGTACAGTTTGAACTATAGGAACTTAATTCACTGCTTCATTGACATTGTTGGACCTCGGTGAGCGAACTAGAAAAAGTAAAATCCCAGACCTGAAGGACCTAAATGTAGAGGCGTCCCACGGCACACCTAAAGAGGACCAGCACCGTCTGGGCCCGACGGGAACACAACCCTGGCATGCTCGCCAGGACCATTGGCCAAAGCAAGAGAGAGGACACACCCCAAGGACATATAATTGGCAGACAAGCCGAGAGGGAGTTACCACAGACAAACAGAAGTGATAAAAGGCGAAGACGACGAGCGAGCGAACATTCAGAAGCGAGTTCCCATAGTTCCCCCTCTACCTCCTCTGCAAACAGGCAGCCTCCCACGACCCTTCCTCGCGTACCGAGCATTCCCATAGAAGAAGACTTAATTAATCTACACTCCCCAAGTCTTACCGTGGAGTGAGACCTCTTAGATCTGCATTCCCGAAGTCTTTCACCCCCTAATCCCACAGCATTCCCCTTCCCCGCCTTTCACCACTAAGGTTGGACCCTACATGAGGAGGAGGCCTGCCCCTGCCCTGCCACACTCCCGTCTCCCGACCCCGCTAGAAGCATCCTGTCCAGACCCCACGCCAATCCCCAGGAGAGGAAGACACCCCCGAGACCCTCCAGGCCCTGTGGAGACTACGCCTGCTGGTACAGAGAGCGCCAGTCGACAGCGAAGTCCAGGTGGCAACCCCCGAAAAACAGACAAGGAAGGCAGTAATTGCAAGAGAAGTTAATCAGGCAGTAAATCGACTCGACTTCCGGCGGCCCCGGCCGTGTTTGAGTGACGATAGTGAGGAGTACAAAGGAAATTATGCAACAACAGGTCTAGTGACCCTTCTAGGCTGCTTGTCCTCCAAAACACTGAGGATCAAGTGTCCAAACAGTTGTTTAGAGTGGGTAAGGGAACATTGGAAAGGGAACTACTGCCCTGGAACTAATGTCCGTGGCAGGATTAGGAAGTTAGTAGGGGACAGATGGGTTAGTAACTGAGGGGAGGATAAAATAAAGTTATTCATTTACAAACGCAGTCAGTCGCGGGTTTGATGCGAGATATTTGTCTAGGCGAAGTTTAAATGAATCAACGGTGCTGCAAGAGAGAGAAGAGCAACGATGAGTAGGACATCCCCCTAGGCAGTGAGGCCACGACCCCAGCTCTGTCTACCACAAAGTGCCACAGAGACGTGCAGCAGTGCCAGACCCATTTAGAAGAAAAAGTAGCAGAGCCCAGCAGTTCGACATACGTAAGTAACCCCCTTTGACTCAGTTGATAATTGCCCCCCGCAGGTAAAGATGGGAGTAACCTTCACAGCTGAACAGTGACATAATTCATAAACCAAAGTCAAAGTGCCCCGACTTGGGGAGCCCCAGTAAGTCACTTTCCCTTTCGTGTTAATTCACTAGCTCAGGCCCCCCTCCCCCCCCCCCCCCGCACGCGCCCTCTATAGGTTGCCGTGAAGGTATTTCCTGTCCTGAAAGATTGTATATTAATCCCTTGCCTATAATGTAAGACACGCCCGGAGTGCCATTGAACCAAGGCTAGAATTAAGCATCTTCCCACTTCGTTGCATATCCCTCCGCGAGGCACGAGTGCAGGAGTGGTACTAGGCATGACCGTAAGTTGTCTGGTGAGTATAAGAATATTTCATTCTCTGCAACTCGAGCTGTAAATCACTGTATAACAAATCATCTAAAACCAGGAAATGCAGTAGGTCAGTCTGAGAGAGAGAGAGAGATTGCCCCATGTTAGAGGTAAGAATTGAAGCCCGGACGAGGGAGACCGGAATTGCATAGGGATTGCGTATCCAGAATCAATCCCCTTGGCGGGACGCATAAATAAGTTAATTGCAAGATGATTGATTAGAGTAACATGGGGTAGGTTGTCCAGACGTAGAGAGATGAGGATATAGAATGGATGTGTGATTGAATATTTGTTGAAGTTGAAAATCTATAGAAGTAGAGACTAAGTAATATAACAGCAGTTGATTAATGTTGATACAGTAGGGAGCTGCAGTAAACCCTGACTGTGATTGAGTAATCCTACGAGAGGATATACAGTAAGACTTAAATTTGTGCATTTAGTACCCAGGTATTTTGTTATAGTGTAAATCATGCGAATTGTTTATTTGTGTTATTGCCTTAGTACCCAGTTGTGCCTATATTAATTCAGAATTCATCCTAAGTCTTGCTTTAAAGATACAATGTAAATTTGGCAGAGGGCAACGATATTTGAGCCTCGTTATCGCCACCTGATAAAGTCATTCGAGATGTCCTTTAACCCTTAAAAAGCGGCTCACCACATAAGTCGTTTTTAATAAAGCTGGACTATGTGGCGGCGCTCGACATAGGTCGAGTGGCAATTTCAGCACGTAATGTTGCTGAGAGAGAGAGACAAGTGGTGGCAGGAGACTAGCGAGCGTATGACTGCTCCAGACCACCGCGGCGAACCTACTGACACGAATCTCAGCTCCCTCCTCCCTCTCTCACTCGCTACATACTGAATTATATGGGGAAAGTACCGAATTACATGCTTTTTGCACTCGCGTTGCACGGTTATTGCAAGAAAACTATCCATCATACAAGGATCGTTATGGTGTCATTCGAAAGCTCTGTTTATGCCCTTTCAGGGATAGATACTTGTTTTACGTTCTGGGTCTTATTTAGGCATGAAAATGATCACGTAAACAGCCCTATTTTGGCTAAAAACACCCCGCTGGGCGGTACATATAAATAAACCGCATAGGCCGCTAAAGAAGGGTTAAGGGGGTTTCACACATTCACATATACGAATCCGCATAGTGCCGTATAAGCATGCGGGAACTATACGGGACAACATGCAGCAACTGTGCATAGGAGGTCGGGAGTAGTTGGCTACATGCGCAGATATGCGACACGCCGAGACAAAATTTTAAGCAAGGTCATCAGATAACCCCGCATGCAACGCATGCGGATTGTGGTCGTAAGTGTGCGTATGTCGGTCTGATTCATACGGATCTATTCTGATACATACGGATTTATTCGGATGTCGGTCTGGGACAGTCTTCATTAGCCTATACGTGAACACTCTGTTTGGTTGCCGACCATCAGACATAAATATTCATAACCCCGATCAACAACGCATAGGCACTCATATAGTCGGATGCATGCGGGTAAAGAACAAACAAATGGGAACAAAGGTGACTACAGGTGCACGCGGTCGTACGACTGTTGCCAACCTGGTCGCCACAGATAACTTTCCCCATACGACTGCATCCACATGTATCAGACTGTCAGACCAGATCCGTATAACAAATAATGAGATACGTATACAACCGACAACAATCGGAGGGGTATTCGGGACGTGATTCGTATATAGTCTGGTTCAGTCGTATTTAGTCGGTTCTCGGTCTGATACTGTCATGAATATACAGGGTTGGTTGGTTCAAGAAAATAACCGTTCAATTTAAAAAAAATCCCATGCGGATTGTGGTCGGTAATAATTATGCAGATAATATGTCAGGTGGTTCTCGTTTGGATATATGCGGTTCAGTTCTATGGTATGCGTATCGAAAATGCATTCGGGGCTAATTTCCCATGACTAGTGCCGCATGCTTATACGGCGCTATGCGGAGTCGCATGTGTGGATGTGTGAAACCCCCTTTAGGCCGGTATTCCGTGTGAAATTGAACCACATGTGAATCCAAAGCCCCAGACCTAACTTTTCTATTTTTAGGCGACTTGGTAGTCACATACGGTATTATATTTCTGTCTATGCTTGTGTATATATTGTGAGGCGAAACAAAGTCCCTTACTCGTTGTATATGTACTATCCACGTTCCATGATTGCACATGTAGTTTCAAAAGTAACGTAACCGCTTATACTCGTATTTACGAATCTAACTCAGGCCGTCATCCGCGCTACTAAACTTTCTAGCACCAAGGATATAACTTGGAGTTTTAAACGAATTGGATTTTGTTACCTCTCGCGATTGAGGAACCCCTACAAGATTATTCCTATAATTGTTCCTCTTGTTCTGTGTGTTTCTTTATTCTTTCTTTTATCATAATCGACTCCCCTTGTACAAGTTTCGTATGGTAAATCTATTCTTAAAGTAACGTGCTTTAGTAATATCTAATACGTACCCCTAGTCCAATATTCTTCTAACTTTCTTAACGTAACGAACCTTCCCTTGCTTTAGTTATATGTAATATGTAAATATCATACCCCTAGTCCTATATTCTTCTAACTTTATTAACGTAACTTCGTTCGTTCACTTTGAACTAAATAGATTTGACTATTTTCCTATCCTTTTCTATCCCCGAGCCGACTCCACGTGGTGGTTAGTACACGGCCCCCTTTGAGAAACTTTGCACTTTTTTATAAGTCGGAGAGATTAAAAAGTAACCTTTCTCATATTCACTGCCCCTTCCCCCCAATACTGAGACTTAGGTTTCAACTGACATTGTTTGTACGAGCCGCCTCCTACATTTTCCCATGAGCGTATTTTTTTTGTATTATCTTCATATTTGTGTGTATAACTATTTTGTATAACCTTTTATTGCATATTGAATCTGTTGTGCATGTTTTCAGGGATTCGTAACGTGGACTTAGGCATATTTTGTCTATAGGTATAAAACCTCAATATATGTGTTACAGTGTACTGTCTAACAACGCGGATTATAGTGCGATTGTATAATTACGGGTGTGGATTAGTGATTAGTGAGAATCGCAGTATCACTGCAATTAGGTGTGATATAGAAATTGGTGACTTAGTGAAACGAGATGAACATTGTTGAAGGAATTATCGAATAAGATTGACTTAGTGACATCAATGCCACTTAAGGGATTTTGATAACTCTTCAAAAAGCGCCCAACTTTCATGCAAAACTGGGATCCCTCTGTAGTAGTCGTAGTATATAATTATAATATACCCATTGATCGACATTTGTTGTATTTAGTCCCTGGCTCTCTACTGCTGCCTTAGTATTTTTCACCAATTCTACTACACCAATTAAATCAACATAAAGGGCTAAATTCAGGTAAAGTAGAGTGGAAAAGTAGAGTCATGCTAGCATTAAGAAAAACAGTGGATTTTCTGTAAGAATCTGTACAGAACCTTATACGAGTTGCTACGTAATTTAAAACTATGTTTGTCATTAAGTCTTGTGTTTATTAAACTGCACAAGAGTATGGCTTGCCAAATTCAAAATTTTGTAATAAGTAAATTTAAAATAACCGGATAATTCATATTGCAAGAACATAATTAGATATATTTGTTATCAGTTTCTGTGATTCTAAGAATATTCAACCGATATTCTGTGGGTGACATAATTTTGTATCACTTTTCCTTATACAATCTATATAGGTTATCACAAGTGATAATTGGTAACATAGAATAAGCTAAATGCGATGTTTAGAAATAATTACTAAACATATCTACACATTAACACAATCTAAACCACACATGTCTACGGAAAACAATTACAATGGCAGTTTACCACTTGCGCAAGATCTACGTACAGTACACATGCTATTGTCTCATGCTAAAGTACAATCGCCGACAACTATATTTCAGAGGAATTTTGAAACTACCGAACACAGGCGATACAAAGAAGCTTATTGTAATTAGTTTAATGCTTATGCGACCAATGAAATTGGAAAAAATACAGTTGTCGGTGGCTGTACATTCTATATTATGCTAATGTTTTATGAAAAAGCATATATTAGTTCTAGATGTGAAACAATAAGTTATAAAATAGTTCCCAAAATTACTTAGCAATTAGCAGGTTCCTCGGTTAGAAGTGGAGCTGCAGCAGCAGCCAAGAAATGGAGATGGCTTGCAAAATAAAAAGAAGAAGATAGTTTGGAAAATAATGGTTTAGAGATAGGTTTCAATTTAAAGATGTAGTAGCAGGATAAGAAGCAGTATTTTCTTTGTGCACTGTGGTAAGGGAATGGAAACCTTACCTTTAACATGAACTCTTGTCCTTGTTGTTTAAGTTCCTCCTCCCTCTTTCTCTTGGTTTCCTCTCTCCCTCTGAGCTCCTCCTCTAGTTTCTTCTTCTCCTCTTCAACTCTCTTCCTGGCCTCCGCCTCCCTCCTTGCGTCCTCCTCGGCCATTAGTTTGTCGTGCTCCTCCCTCCTTCTCCTCCTTTCTTTCCTGCGCTCCTCCTCCTGTTCCAAACGGCGCTCCTCTTCCTCCTCCTCCCTCCTCAGTTTCTCCCTCCTCTCCTCGTTCTCTCTCTCATGCCTTTTTCGTCGCTCCTCCTCTCTTTTCCTAAGCATTTTGTCTTCCTCTTCTCTCTGCAGTTGCCTTCTTTTCCTGCTCTCCTCCTCCTGCTGAGCGTACTTTTCCTCCTGGGCCTTCAGAGCCTTTTCTTCCTCCATCATTCTTTGTTTTCGTCTCTCTCTTTTCTCGGCGTCCTCGTGTAACATACGCTCTTCTTCTTCCTTCATAATTTTCTTGTGCTCTTCTCTCCTCTGTTCCTGCCTTTTCACTCTCTCCTGTTCTTCCTTCCTCGCCTTCTCCTGTTCTGCCTTTCTCTGCTCCTTTCTTCTTTTCCTATCATCCTCGTCGTTTTCCTTTCGTTCTTCCTCTTCTTTTTTCAGCCTATCTTGTTCTTCCTTTCTCCTTCTCCTCCTTGCCTCTCTATCCTCCTCCTCTTTCTTGGCCCGTTCGATTTCTTCTCTTTTTTCCCTCTCCAAGTCCTCCCTCCGTCGCCTATCTGCTTTCTCCCTTTCCCTCTCTTTCTCCTCCCTCTCCATTCTCTCTAACTCGACTCTCTTTTCCTTCTTCCGACGTTCCTCTTCCTCCTGTGCTGCTCTGTCTTGGGATTCTCTTCTCGCTTTCTGGTCTTTCTTTCTCAAAATCTCTTCTTGCTGTCTCAATTCCGCAGTGCGATTGGCTGTCTTGTCGTCATCGGTCTTTGGTTCTTCATCCTTCGCACTCGGTCTCTTTTTATCCCTCTTTTCAACTGCCTTTGCATCGTTTTCCTTGATGCTGGATCGCTTGCGCTCTCTCTTTTCTGGCTCCTTGCCATCTTTAACTGTCTTCGCATCTTTATCTTTAATGCTAGATCGCTTGCCTTCCCTTTTCTCGGGTTCATTGACATCCTTAGCATCTTTGTCGAGCTTCTGTTCCTGATTTCCAATTACCTTGTCCTTTTCCTTGGAATCCTTCTTTTCCTTAGCTTCATCTTTCTTGTCCTTAGTTTCATCTTTCTTGTCCTTTGCTTTGTCCTCCTTAGCTTTAGCTTCTTCAATTTTGTCTTTAATTTCATCTTTCTCGTTCTTCATGTTATCCTTCTTGTCCTTACCTTCATCCTTCTTGTCCTTAACTTCATCCTTCTTGTCCTTAGTTTTATCTTTCTTGTCCTTAACTTCATCCTTCTTGTCCTTAGCTTCATCTTTGTTGTCTTTAACTTCACCCTTCTTGACTGTAGCTTCATCCTTCTTGACTTTAGCTTCATCCTTCTTGACTTTAGCTTCATCCTTCTTGACTTTTGCTTCATCCCTTTTGTCCTTACCTTCACTCTCTTTGTCCTTAGCTTCATCTTTCTTGTCTTTGGCTTCATCTTTCTTGTCCTTAGCTTCATCCTTCTTGTTCTTATCCTCATCATTCTTAACTGTAGCACCTTCCTTCTTCTCCTTAACTTTATTTTTCATATCCTTAGCTTCATCCTTCTTGCCCTTAGCTTCATCGATTTTTACTTTAGCCTCTTCCTTTTTGTCTTTTGTTTCACCCTTCTTGTCCTTAGCTTCATCGTTCTTGCCCTTAGCTTTATCCTCCTCGTCCTTAGCTTCAGCTTGCTTGTGTTTAGCATCATCCTTCTTAACTTTAGCCTCCTCCTTCTTGTCCTTACCTTCGACCTTCTTGTCCTTAGCTTCATTCTTTTCATCTTTAGCTTTATCCTTCTTGTTCTTGGCTTCATCCTTCTTGTCCTTAGCTTCATCCTTCTTTCCTGTAGCTTCATCCTTCTTGTCCTGTGGTTTATCCTTTTTGTCTTTAACTTCATCTTGTTTGTCCTTGACTTCATCCTTCTTGTCCTTAACTTCATCCTTCTTGTCCTTCACTTCATCCTTCTTGACCTTTACTTCATCCTTCTTGTCCTTTACTTCATCCTTCTTGTCCTTTACTTCATCCTTCTTGTCCTTTACTTCATCCTTCTTGTCCTTTACTTCATCCTTCTTGTCCTTTACTTCATCCTTCTTGTCCTTTACTTCATCCTTCTTGTCCTTTACTTCATCCTTCTTGTCCTTCACTTCATTCTTCTTGTCCTTCACTTCATCTTTTTTGTCCTTCACTTCATCCTTCTTGTCCTTCACTCCATCCTTCTTGTCCTTCACTTCATCCTTCTTGTCCTTAACTTCATCCTTCTTGTCCTTAGCTTCATCCTTCTTGTCTTTAACTTTATCTTTCCTGCTTTTAACTTCATCCTTCTTGTCCTTTACTTCATCCTTCTTGGCCTTTACTTCATCCTTCTTGTCCTTCACTTCATCCTTCTTGTCCTTCACTTCATCCTTCTTGTCCTTCACTTCATCCTTCTTGTCCTTCACTTCATCCTTCTTGTCCTTCACTTCATCCTTCTTGTCCTTCACTTCATCCTTCTTGTCCTTCACTTCATCCTTCTTGTCCTTCACTTCATCCTTCTTGTCCTTAACTTCATCCTTCTTGTCCTTAGCTTCATCCTTCTTGTCCTTAGCTTTATCTTTCCTGTTTTTAACTGCATCCTTCTTGTCCTTTACTTCATCCTTCTTGTCCTTCACTTCATCCTTCTTGTCCTTCACTTCATCCTTCTTGTCCTTTACGTCATCCTTCTTGTCCTTCACTTCATCCTTCACTTCATCCTTCTTGCCCTTCACTTCATCCTTCTTGTCCTTCACTTCACCCTTCTTGTCCTTTACTTCATCCTTCTTGTCCTTTACTTCATCCTTCTTGTCCTTCACTTCACCCTTCTTGTCCTTCACCTCATCCTTCTTGTCCTTCACTTCATCCTTCTTGTCCTTTACTTCATCCTTCTTGTCCTTTACTTCATCCTTCTTGTCCTGCACTTCATCCTTCTTGTCCTTCACTTCATCCTTCTTAACCTTTACTTCATCCTTCTTGTCCTTAACTTCATCCTTCTTGTCCTTCACTTCATCCTTCTTGTCCTTCACTTCATCCTTCTTGTCCTTCACTTCATCCTTCTTGTCCTTCACTTCATCCTTCTTTCCCCTTACTTCATCGTTCTTGTCCTTCACTTCGTCCTTCTTAACCTTTACTTCATCCTTCTTGTCCTTCACTTCGTCCTTCTTAACCTTTACTTCATCCTTCTTGTCCTTCACTTCATCCTTCTTGTCCTTGACTTCATCCTTCTTGTCCTTGACTTCATTCTTCTTGTCCTTCACTTCATCCTTCTTGCCCTTTACTTCATCCTTCTTGTCCTTCACTTCATCCTTCTTGTCCTTCACTTCATCCTTCTTGTCCTTCACTTCATCCTTCTTGTCCTTCACTTCATTCTTCTTGTCCTTCACTTCGTCCTTCTTAACCTTTACTTCATCCTTCTTGTCCTTCACTTCATCCTTCTTGTCCTTTACTTCATCCTTCTTGTCCTTTACTTCATCCTTCTTGTCCTTTACTTCATCCTTCTTGTCCTTTACTTCATCCTTCTTGTCCTTTACTTCATCCTTCTTGTTCTTTACTTCATCCTTCTTGTCCTTCACTTCATCCTTCTTGTCCTTCACTTCATCCTTCTTGTCCTTCACTTCATCCTTCTTGTCCTTCACTTCATCCTTCTTGTCCTTCACTTCATCCTTCTTGTCCTTCACTTCATCCTTCTTGTCCTTCACTTCATCCTTCTTGTCCTTCACTTCATCCTTCTTGTCCTTCACTTCATCCTTCTTGTCCTTCACATCACCCTTCTTGTCCTTTACTTCATCCTTCTTGTCCTTCACTTCATCCTTCTTGTCCTTCACTTCATCCTTCTTAACCTTTACTTCATCCTTCTTGTCCTTCACTTCATCCTTCCTGTCCTTCACTTCATCCTTCTTGTCCTTCACTTCACCCTTCTTGTCCTTTACTTCATCCTTCTTGTCCTTTACTTCACCCTTCTTGTCCTTCACTTCACCCTTCTTGTCCTTCACCTCATCCTTCTTGTCCTTTACTTCATCCTTCTTGTCCTTTACTTCATCCTTCTTGTCCTTCACTTCATCCTTCTTGTCCTTCACTTCATCCTTCTTAACCTTTACTTCATTCTTCTTGTCCTTCACTTCATCCTTCTTGCCCTTCACTTCATCCTTCTTGTCCTTCACTTCACCCTTCTTGTCCTTAACTTCATCCTTCTTGTCCTTTACTTCATCCTTCTTGTCCTTCACTTCATCCTTCTTGTCCTTTACTTCATCCTTCTTCTCCTTCACTTCATCCTTCTTGTCCTTCACTTCATCCTTCACCTCATCCTTCTTGTCCTTCACTTCATCCTTCTTGTCCTTCACTTCATCCTTCTTGTCCTTCACTTCATCCTTCTTGACCTTCACTTCATCCTTCTTGACCTTTACTTCATCCTTCTTGTCCTTCACTTCATCCCTCTTGACCTTTACTTCATCCTTCTTGTCCTTCACTTCATCCTTCTTAACCTTTACATCATCCTTCTTGTCCTTCACTTCATCCTTCTTGTCCTTACCTTCATCCTGCTTGACTTTAGGTTCTTCCTTTTCGTCCTTAATTTCATCCTTCTTGACTTTAGTTTTATCTTTCTTGTCCTTACCTACGGCTTTCTTATCCTTAGTTTCATCCTTTGTGTCCTTAGCTTTACCCTTATTGACCTTAGCTTCATCCTCCTCATCCTTAGCTTCAGCTTGCTTGTGCTTAGCCTCCTCCTTCTTATCCTTGGCTTCAGCCTTCTTGTCCTTAGCTTCATTATTTGTATCTTTAGCTTCATCCTTTCTGTCCATAGCTTCATCCTTCTTGTCCTGTGGTTCATCCTTTTTATCTTTAACTGTATCTATTTTGTCCTTAGCTTCATTCTTCTTGTCCTTAGCTTCATCCTTTTTATCCTTACCTTCATTCTTCTTGACATTAGGTTCTTCCTTAACTTCATCCTCCTTGACTTTAGCTTCATCTTTCTTGTCCTTATCTTCAGCTTTCTTGTCCTTAACCTCATTCCTTTTGTCCTTAGTTCCATCCTCCTCGTCCTTAACTTCAGCTTGCTTGTGTTTAGCATCATCCTTCTTAAGCTTAGCCTCCTCCTTGTCCTTACCTTCAACCTTCTTGTCCTTAGCTTCATTCTTTTTATCTTTAGCTTCATCCTTCTTGTCCTTGGCTTCATCCTTCTTGTCCTTAGCTTCATCTTTCTTTCCTTTAGCTTCATCCTTCTTGTCCTGTGGTTCATCCTTTTTGTCCTTAACTTCACCCTTCTTGTCTTTAGCTTGATCTTTCTTATCTTTAACTTCATCTTTCTTGTCCTTACCTTCATCCTTTTTGTCCTTAACTTCATCCTTCTTGTCCTTAGTTTCATCCTTCTTGACCTTAGCTTCATCTTTCTTGTCCTTAACTTCATCCTTCTTGTCTTTTGCTTGATCTTTCTTGTCCTTAACTTCATCTTTCTTGTCCTTAACTTCATCCTTCTTGTCCTTAGTTTCATCCTTCTTGACTTTAGCTTCTTCCTTTTTGTCCTTAGTTTCATCCTTCTTGTCCTTACCTTCATCCTTCTTGTCCTTTCCTTCATCCTTCTTGACTTTAGGTTCTTTTTCGTCCTTAGTTTCATCCTTCTTGACCTTAGCTTCATCTTTCTTGTCCTTAACTTCATACTTCTTGTCTTTAGTTTCATCCTTCTTGTCTTTAGCTTCATCCTTCTTGTCTTTAGCTTCATCTTTCTTGTCTTTAACTTCATCTTTCTTGTCCTTAACTTCATCTTTCTTGTCCTTAACTTCATCCTTCTTGTCCTTAGTTTCATCCTTCTTGACCTTAGCTTCATCTTTCTTGTCCTTAACTTCATCCTTCTTGTCTTTAGCTTGATCTTTCTTGTCCTTAACTTCATCTTTCTTGTCCTTAACTTCATCTTTCTTGTCCTTAACTTCATCCTTCTTGTCCTTAGTTTCATCCTTCTTGACTTTAGCTTCTTCCTTTTTGTCCTTAGTTTCATCCTTCTTGTCCTTACCTTCTTTCTTCTTGTCCTTTCCTTCATCCTTCTTGACTTTAGGTTCTTTTTCGTCCTTAGTTTCATCTTTCTTGACCTTAGCTTCAGCTTTCTTGTCCTTATCTTCAGCTTTCTTGTCCTTAACCTCATCGTTTTTGTCCTTCGTTTCATCCTGTGAGTCTTTAGCTTCACCCTTTTTTACCTTAGCTTCATCATTCTTGTATTTAGCTTCATCCTTCTTGCCTGTAGCGTCTTCCTTTTTGTCATTAGTTTTATCCTTCTTGTTCTTAACCTCGTCTTTCTTGTCCTTAGCTTCATCCTCCTTAACTTCTTTCTCTTTGTCTATAGTTTCATCTTTCTTGTCCTTTTCCTCATCCTTTTTGTCCTTAGCTTCAGCCTTTTTGTCCTTAGCTTCATCTTCCTTGATTTTGGCTTTATCCTTTTCATGTTTAGCTTCATTCTTCTTTACTTCATCTTCTGCGTTTTTGTCATCAACTTCATTTTTCTTGGTCTTAGCTTCCTCTTTCTTGTCTTTAGCTTCATCCTTCTTCAATTTAGCTTCATCCTTCTTCAATTTAGCTTCATCCTTTTTGTCTTTAGCTTCATCCTTGTTGTCCTTAGCTTCCTCTTTCTCTTCTTTAGCCTCAAATTTCTTGAGTTTAGCATCTTCCGCTTTGTCCTTTTTGTCTTTAGCTTCATCTTTTTTATCCTTAGTTTCATCCATTTTGTCTTTAACTCCATCCTTCTTAACCTTAGTTTCATCCTTCTTATCTACAGCTTCGTCCTTTTTATCCTTGTCTTCATCTTTCGTATCTTCATCCTTCTTGACTTTAGTTGCTTCCGGCTTGTCTTTAGTTTCATCTTTTTTGTTCTGAGTTTTATCCTTCTTGACTTTAGCTTCTTCCTTTTTGTCCTTGCCTTCCTCTTTCTTGTCCTTAGCCTCATTCTTCTTAAGATTTGCAACTTCTTTTTCGTCTTTAGCTTCTTCCTGATTGTCTTTAACTTCATCCTTCTTGTCCTTAATATTATCCTTCTTGATCTTAGCTTTATCCTTTTTGTCCTTAGCTTCATCTTCTTTATCCTTAGCCTCATCCTTCTTGACTTTTTTGTTGTCTGTAGCATCATCCTTCTTTTCCTTAGCTTCATCCTTTTTCCTGTTTGCTTTATCATTTTCATATTTTGTATCCTTCTTATTGTTTTCACCCTCATCCTTCTTTATTTTAACTTCTTCCTTTTTATCCTTTGCGTCATCCTCTTTGTCCTTAGCTTCCTCTTTCTTGTTTTTGGCCTCGTCCTTCTTGAACTTAGAATCTAGGACTTCATCCTTAGTTTCATCCATCTTGTCTTTAGTTACATCCTTCTTTTCCTTAGCTTCATCCTTCTTTTCCTTAGCCTCATCCTTCTTGACTTTAGCTTCATCCTTTTCCATTTTGTCTTTAGCCTCTTCATATTTTCCTTTAGTTTCATCGTTCTTGTCTTTTGTTTCACTTTTCTTTCCCTTAGCTTCACCCCTCTTGGTTTTAGTATCTTGTTCTTTGTCCTTAGCTTCATCTGTTTTTTCCTTTGCTTTATCCGTCATGTCTTTAGCTTCATCTTTCTTCACCTTATCTTTATCCATCTTATCTTTAGCCTCTTCTTTCTCATCCTTAGCTTCATCTGTCTTGTTTTTATCTTCATCCTGTTTGTCTTTTGCCTCATCCTTCTTGACTTTAGCTCCCTCCTTTGTATCCTTAGCTTCATCCTGTTTGTCCTTACCTTCATTCTTCTTGCCCTTAGCTTCTTCCTTCTTTTCCTTGGTTTCGTCCTTCTTTTCCTTAGATTTGTCCTTCATCTTAGCTTCATCCTGCTTATCATCAGCATCATCCTTGTTGTCTTTTACTTCATCCTTTGTGTCTTTAGCTTCATCTTTCTTGTGTTTAGCTTCATCTTTCTTGTGTTTAGCTTCATCCTTCACGTCCTTAACTTCATTTTTCTTGTCCTTAGCTTCTTTTTTGTCCTTAACTCTTACTTCTTCAGCTTTCTTATCTTTGGTTTCGGTCTTCTTGTCCTTAGTTTCTGTCTGTTCTTCCACTGCATTTTTATCCTTGGCTTCAGCTTTATTAACCTCTTCTGTAGCCTTCTTGTCTTTAGCATCTTCTTTCAAGTCAAGCAATAGATCAGCTGATGCTTCATCCTTTGCATAACCCTTTCTCTTTTTCAGAGACACTGTAGCCTCATTTTCTACTTCCGTGGTTTCCTGTGGTGACTTTGACCTTTCTTTTCCCTTTGTTTCATATGTTTCTTCCTTTGCCTTCGTATCTTCGTCCATTGTATCCTTATCTATATCCTTATTAACCTTGGGTTCGACCTTTTTGTCCTTAATTTCAGCCTTTTCGTCTTTCTTATCTTTAGACTCTGCCTTTTCATTTGTCTTTTTCTCATCTTCAGCCCCTTTATCCTTCCTATCCTTAGTTTCTATCTTTTCCTCCTTCTTGTCCTTAGCCTTTTCATCCTGCTTGTCTTTAGCTTTAGCTTTTTCATCCATCTTTTCCTTAGCGTCAGTCTTTTTCTTCTTCTTTTCATCTTCAACCTTTTCATCCTTCTTGTCCATAGCTTCATCCTTTTCATCCTTCTTGTCTTTAGCTTTAGCTTGTTCTTGCTTCTTATTTTCAGCATCATTTTTTCCATTCTTCTTGTTTTTATCTTTTGCTTCTTCATCCTTCTTGGCCATAGCTTTAGTTTTATCCTCTTTTTTGTTGTTAGCTTCAGTATTTTCATCGTTCTTGTCTTTAGCTTCAGCCTTTTCATCCTTCTTGCATCTAGCTTCAGCCTTTTCATCCTTCTTGTCCTTACCTTCAGCCTTTATATCCTTATTTTTATCAGATTCAGCCTTTTCATCCTTCTTTTTGGCTTCAGCCTCTTCATCCTTCTTATCCTTTATCTTAATCTTTGAATCCATTTTGTCCTTAGCTTCCTCCTGTTCATCCTCTTTGTCTTTAACTCCAGATTTGTCATCATTCCTGTCCTTAGCTTTAGCCTTTTCATCTTTTTTGTCCTTAGTTTTAGCCTTATCATCCTTCTTGTCCTCAATTTCATCCTTCTCATCTTTAGCTTCAGCCTTTTCATCCGTCGTGTCCTTAGCTTTAGGTTTTTCATTCTTCTCGTCTGTAGCTTCAGCTTGTTCGTCCTTCTTGTCCTTAGCCACAGCCTTTTCATCTTTCTTGTCCTTAGCCACAGCCTTTTCATCTTTCTTGTCCTTGATTTTAGCCTTTTCATCCTTTTTGTCCTTCATTTCAGCTTCCTTATCCTTGGTTTCGGTCACCTTGTCCTTAGCTTTTGTCTTTTCTTCCTCTGTCTTTTTGTCTTTGGCTTCAGCTTTCTTATTCTGTTCTGCAGCTTCCTGCTCTTTCAAGTCAAGTGATAGATCAGCTGATGCTTCATCCTTTGCATAACCCTTTCCTTTCTTCAGAGACACTGTAGCATCGGTTTCTACTTCGGACGTTTCCTCTGTTGACTTGGTGCTATCCACATCTTTACCTCCTGACTTTTGATCCTTAGCATCTATCTTCTCGTTCTTGGCTTCAGCCTTCTTCTCTATAATTTCATCCTTTTCGTCTTTAGGCTTGATTTTCTCATCCTTATCTTCAGTTTTCTTATCTTTGTCATCAACCTTTATATCTTTGGCTGCTGATGTATTGTCTTCTTCATATTTTTCTTTCCTAGTTTTATCGTCTTCCAGATCAAGTGAAAGATCAGCTGAAGCTTCATCCTTTGCATAAGTTTTTTCTTTCTTTAGCGACACTGTAGCATCACTCTCTACTTCAGATGCTTCTTCTGGTGATTTTGAACTCTTCTCATCCTTAGCCTCTGTTTCCTTGTCCTTAGCTTCAGCCTTCTTGTCCTTGGCTTCAGTCTTTGCATCCTTCTTGTCCTTAATTTTAGCTTTTACATCCTTCTTGTCCCTAGATTCATCCTTTTCATCCTTCTTTTCCTTAGCTTCATTTTGTTTATCTTTAGGCTTAATATTCTTTTCCTTATCTTCAATTTTCTTATCTTTGTCATGAACATTTTTATCTTCCGCTGCTGATTTCTTGTCTTTCTCCCTATCTCCTTTCTCTTCCAAAGTTTTATCTTCCTTGAGGTCAAGTGAAAGATCAACTGATGCCTCATCTTTTGTGAAAGCTTTTCCTTTCTTCAGTGACACGGTAGCATCACTCTCCACTTCAGAGTTTTCTTTTGCAGCCTTTTCTTCAGCTGTCAGTGGCTTGCTTTTCTCATCTGATAAATTATTTGCAAAAGTCTCTTCCTTTTGTGCTTCAGAGTCTTTGTTAATTTCAGACATTTTACCTTCATTTTTCATAACAGCATCTGTCAGTTGTTGCTGCACTTTGTTTTCACTTACCTTTCCTTCTTGAGCGGCTTTTTCCTTTTGGACAGCTGATTTGCTTGCTTTACCTTTTTGCATTTCTTCTTGCTGTATATCCGTAGTTCCTAACTTTTTGGATGCATCAGTAATGTTCGTTTCATCTGATCCCTCATGAAGCTTTTGGTCTGGTAACTTACCCTTTTCCTTTAGGTCAATAGACAATTCAGCTGATATGTCATCATCCTTTATAGTTTTCTTTTTCTTCTTTAGCAAAAATTCGACATCAACTGATTCAGATTCCGTTGTCTCTGCCTTTTTATCTTTATTATCTTTCATGTCATTCATTTCACCCATAGACTCTGAACTAATTTCACTCATACTAGAAAGCTCTTCACTTGCATCCCTACCTTGCATGGCTGCCTCTTTTCTTGCTAGTATCTCCTGCTTCTTTGCTAAGATTTCTTCCTTCTTAGCAGTCAGGGCATCGTTAGTTACTTCCTCGGCACCTTTTTCCTTAGAAGACTCTTCTAAATGACTAATATCTGCTACTTTCTTCTGTGACTCGACTACGCTTTCCTCTAATAGGGCTTTCTGGTCCTTTTCAGATTCTACTTCAACTCCTACTTCTAATGACTTGCTATCCTTCTTCTTGGACTTACTATCTTTACCTACCTTGACTGGAACTTCTTTTGGACTATCAGGAAGCTGTAAGTCATCAACCGTTTCATCAGGAGAACCTACTTCTTCAGCGTTTCCTGATTTCATTCCAAACATAGAAGCTATGCCTGATTTAACTTCTGAAACCTTAGATGTTATCGCCGATTTCATGTCAGACACAAGACTGGACTTGCGTTTTTCAGTGTTTTCCTCAGTTGTATCACAATCATCAGTCTCACCATCCCTTTGCTTCTTCTCCTTCTTTTTCACCGAAACAGTTTCATCAGCTATTTCAGATTCTTCATACACCTCTAAATTAGCTTTCAGTCTGGAATCTTTAGCTTCCTTTTCCTGGGACTCATCTTTTTGAGAAAAGTCTTCTTTATTTTCAACATCTTCAGAAGTTTGGTCTTTTTTCTCAGCAACGTCTTCTTGAGCTTCCCCTTGTTTTTGCTTTTTCCTCTTTACGGAAATTGTGGCATCTGCTAACTCAGATTCTTCATACACTTCTGATTTAACCTTTAGTGAAGGATCCTTTGCTTCAACCATTTCATCTTTCTTGTCCTTGATGTTAGCCTTTTCGTCTTTCTTGTCCTTGTTGTCCTTGATTTCAGTCTTTTCGTCGTTCTTGTCCTTGATTTCAGCTATGTTGACCTTCACTTCAACCTTTTTGTCCTTAGAATCAACAATGTTGTCCTTAGAATCAACCATTTTGTCCTTAGATTCAGCCTTCTTGTCCTTTGTCTCAACCTTCTTGTCCTTAGTTTCAGCCTTTTTGTCCTTAGTTTCAGCCTGTTTATCCATTTTGTCTTTAATTTCAGCTTGCTCAGCTTTTGCATCGTCTTCTTTAGTTAATACGTCTTTCTCCTGGCCCCCTTCGTCCTTCTTTATCTTTTTCACTGAAACAGAAGACTCTGCTAATTCAGTTTCTTCGTACACCTCTGATGTTGCCTTTAGCTCACCATCTTTAGATGGTTCTTGTTCGTCTTCTTGACTAACATCTGCTTTCTTCTTTTTCTTCAATGAAACCGTGCTATCTGCTAATTCAGATTCTTCATAAACTTCGGATGTAGCTTTTAGACTTGGACCTCTTTCTGCTGCATCATCTTCTTTCTGAACTCCCTCTTCCTCAACCAATTCTTCTTCTCGAGTCTCCCCTTCCTTCCTTTCCTTCTTCACCGAAACCTTAGTTTCAGCTATTTCAGATTCTTCATACAGCTCTGACTTCACTTTAAGAGTGGGGTCCTTTGTTTTAACTTTGTCTTGTTGGCCTTCAGTTTCACCTTTTACTTCAGGTGTACCTTCATCTTCAGTTACACCTTCGACTTCTTCAGTAACACTGTCCTTTTGTTTCTTCTTTTTTACCGAAAACGTAGTGTCAGCTATTTTTGCTTCTTCATAAACTTCGGCTTTAGCATTAAGGGTGGGGTCCTTTGCCTCTTCTTGTTCTTCTTCTTGTTCTTCTTCTTGAGTCTGACCCTCCTTTTGAGCTTTCTTCTTCTTCTTTACCGTGACATTGGTGTCGGCAATAACCGTTTCTTCGTATACTTCGGATTGAGCTTTTAATCCTGGTTCACCTTTAGCAGCATCTTCTTGGCCGGTCTTTTCTTGATCTGCATCTACTGGTTTCTTTTGTTTCTGAGCTCCAGGTTCTTGTTCTTCACAAACATCCTTGGCAATAACTTTTACAGACTTTGGTTTCTTCGTCTTACATATAGAAATTTCTTCAGCTGCTTGTTCTTCTTCTACAACCTCGGCTTGGTTGTAGCTTTGCTCTGAACTATGTTTACGCTTCTTTTGTGTTTTATCATCTGCCTTACTGTCAGGTACCTCAGAACTTTCTTTTGCTACTATATTCTTGTCTGTAGATTTATCAATGATTTGTACAACTTTGGGCTCCTCTAATTCAAGTGTATCTGAAGTAAGAGATTCTGTACTGGGAGTTTTAGTAAGGGTAGCTTCTTCCTTTCGTTGTCGGAGTGTTTCCATTTTCGCTTTAAGTTCTTCCTTCTTGGCATGAATTTCCTCAGGTGTCATAGCTGTTTGTGCTGCTGCATTATCTTCTTTTACTACACCATCTTGGTCAAGCTTAGCCTTCTTTGCAACCTCTTCCTTCTCATGTGGTGGAGTAGAGACCTCTCCATTTCCAGAAGCTAACTCTGCAGCACCACGCTTCTCTGCAGTTGTCATGCCTTCTTTAGATGCTGATTTATCTTTGCCCATTTCTGATATCACTGGTGGTACGCCAACTGTAGCAGATTCTGCTGCTCCTTCAACAATTCCAGCAACAGCTCTTTCAGGATGAGCCTCTGGTCGCTGAGATACGATTGCAGCCTCTGACTGTAAGTCAGCCTCTTGCACAACTATACATTCTGCCAAGGATCCACTTGTTTCTTCTGCAACAGTTAACATTTGTGACATATCTTGCTTGTTAAAAATATTCAAATTAGCATAGTCTACATCAGCTTCTTGAACCATAACTGCTTCTTTTGTTGTTTCTGTTAAAACTTGAGCTCGGTCACTGACTGCTTGCATGTATTCTGACATTTCTCTAATATCACCTGATAGTCCTGTTTGTTCGTAGCTCTCAATTGCTTCATGAAGGACTTGATGAGCATAAGCTTGAGTTTCTTGTGGACTCAATTGTGATAGGTCACCAATTTGCGAGAGGCCCTCTCTAATAGCCACTGCTACTGCTTCTTGATAACTTGGATCTAACTGTAAAGCCATTTGTTGTTCAGGTGTGAGAGCTTCTATAGCCTGAGCAAATTCAAAACCATACTGCTCTAACTGCTGCACTGGCTCTAACATGGAATGGAATTCGCTTACATCAGCCTCCGTTTCTTCAACTCTCATAGTTTCAGGCATATCCTGAACAGCAGAAAGAAACTCTTGTTCTTGCTGTTGGGCCACACCTGTTGGAGATACTTGACCAACCTTTGCCTTTTGAGATTTTGCAGCTTCAAGTGTGAGTGTCTTTGCCTCTTGATCACTTAAAACCTGGGCTTCCTCGATCATCAATGCTGCTTGCTGTGATCCTTCTTGAATCAGGGCATGCTGTGCACTCATCTCAGGTGTAAGTGAACTGGCTTCTTCCATCACCTCATCTCCTGTGACTGCTTGTTTGGCTTGTTTGGCTTTCTTTTGTTTTTGTAGCTCCTTCATTTCCCCAGTCTGAGCTTCAGGATGTTTGACACTAGTTACTTCCTCACTATCTTCTTCTTTCTTGACAGAAGATGTTCTTGCTTTCTTGGCAGGTCTATCTTCAGGTGTCATTTCAGAAGCTTGTTCTAATGACGTCTGAGAGTCAACCGTTACGCCTTCTTGCGGTACAAAACTTGCATATTTCTCTTCAGCTTTCTTCATATCCTCTACAACTATTGCAGTTTCTTCCCCTGGAGAGAGTGTTTGCTCTTCAGCTATCATTGCTTCATGAGCTTGTCTTTTCTTGCCACCTTGTTCTTTTACCTGAGCATTTATCTTGTCTGATGATTGTTGAACTTCTGCAGCTGCTTCAAGTTTTTCCGTAGCACCTTTCTTTGCTGTTTTTCCCTTATCCAGTTGTATTTCTTGTGTAACAGCAGCTTTTGCTTTAGAACCACCTTGTTGTACTTCACCTTCATCTTGAAGTAAGCTCATGCCCTTTTCACTGAGAGATTTGAGATCATGTTCAAGAACCTCCTTTTCGCTAAGATGAGCAATACCTTTGTCTTCTGCTACGACAGTGTGTGCAGACAAATATTCCTCTTCCCAATCTTCCATATCAGGAAGATCTGCAATGTCTGATCGCATTACTTCTCGTTCCTCAACTACAATTGCCTCCAGAGCTGACAGTTCTTCTACGTCAGCCTCTGTGCGGGCATCATCAAATGGAACATCTGCCATGCTCATGTATTCATCAAATGCTTCATTTTCAACGTCGATAACCATAGCTTCCATGAGGAGAGGGCCCTTGCGAGAGGTTTCACGAGTAAAACGAAGAGGAGGAAGTTCAGCTTGAACAGTTTCGTGAGCTGCAACCAAAAATATGTACTTTATTATAAATAGACACTATTTAATTTTCTAATTATTAACAGCATAAAATATCTTGTAAAAGTACATTTAATACCTTGATAAGCATCTTAATGTAATTTACATTCTTTCATTTTAAATAATCTAACCATTAAAATATATCAAAACCTTGCAATTACCATTTAAAAAATAACACTACTGTATAGAATTAAGGAATATAATAGACAGAAGACTCACCTGACAAGTGATCAGATATTTCTTCAGCATAAATTTCGGCAATTTGCTTGGCCTCTGCTTCTGAGATATCTGGAGTTTCATAGAGGGAGAGCGACACCTCCTTCCCGTCGATGCTTACCGAGATGTCCGCTTTCTCGTCATCCATCCCTGAAGCCTCCGATACTGCAGACTCATACATTGAGATCTGTGACGACCGCTCTTCGTTAATAGTGGAGAGAGATGGATTGCGTACGATCCCTCGAGGATCCACCAGTGGAGGAGGCAGAGGAGGAGGCTTGTCTTTTTCCTTCTCTAGCATTTTATCTGAAAAAGAAAACGGTACAAAGACTCAATATTACAGGACATACCTGAAAAGCCAGAAACCATGACTGTATGTATCAATATTAAAGTATTTTCAAATTTGGAAGTAATGACATTGAGAAACATTGCAAACTGTATTTCTATTGTTGTGCAACATAGTGTCAATGACAGCGACAAACAGACAGTAAGATAAGCATTACACTTCAAGTATATATATTTAACAATTAAATATTTGTCATTATTTACAGGGCTACATTGAAGTGCTTGAAATGTATCCTACTGTACGTGTATCTCACTATAAACGTTCATAAATACATGCTAAAACATAACTTGTGTAACCTATATTTTTGCCTCCTACAAATATTATCCTTATACTGTAAATTTTTGTAGTTGTAAGTCTTTAGCCTTTTAATTTCTTACTGTACAGGAAATGTATCAACCTTCTCGTTCCATCGTTATGTATTATCTTTCATTTCCACACTTATTCACCTTCAAAGCCAGGATAACTCCAAGGGCAAAGCCAAGCCCACGACATTGAAGGCCTTTCAGTCATTATGAAGACAATATATATAATTATTATTCATACTTATAGATGGGGATCTGTACCTTGTGTTTGTAGACCTGGAGAAGGCCTTTGACAGTGTACCCATAGATGTTATAGCCTACAATGGGCTATAAGAAAACTTGGCATAGAGGAGTGGCTGGTGCGTGTGACAGTATTTATCGCAGATAGTGTACGGGATGCCAAGGCCAAGTTCAGATGATGGAGAGAGGGCATGGCCAGTAACAGATCAAGAGTTAATATATATAAAACCAAGGTTTTACTCAGTATATCAGGGCTTGGAAAAGTAGAAAAAATGTTGTATACCCATGCACAGTATGCAGGAAAGGGGTGGGCGCGAACTCAAATCAATGTAACATCTGCCAATGCTGAGTACATCACAGGAAGAAGCCCTGCACTAGAATAAAGGGACCTCTACCGAAGAAGAATTCCGAAGTTGAGAAATTTGTATGCATTGTATGCAAAGGTGAGCTTGCATTCAATTACTGGCTCAAGACTGTTAACCCGGCAGCTGCGGGGAGACTCTTAAGAGGTTTTACTGGGCGACTGTGGGGAGACTCCTAAGATCCTAGGCCTATAAAAAAACTTTTGAAAGGCCCCAGTAGCACTTAAACCCTTTTTTTTTTTTTCCTCCATACCTCATATCACTCCTTCACATCTGTCAAAATCCCCCCCTTTCCCCCCTTCAATTATCACCTATTTTTCCTCTTATTACCATCTTTATTGGTGTATTTATCATGCCAATATCTGCAACCCGGTTCAAGAGTGTGGTGTTGTTGCTACCGAGTGTGTTGGGCAAGGTAGGGTGAGGGTGAATGAGTCAGTCAAGCTTGAAGCCTCGCGAGGGGAGGGTCTGGCTCGCTCTGCTCCACAATTCATGAATGGACCGGCCGACTATAATTCGCGATTTTGACCATACAAACACTATTCCCACTTGTTTTATTGCTGTTACATGTTACTATCTTCATATTAAACGTAAAATAGGCGCATATGAATAAGTATTACTTATATTTATGGTAAATTAGGGATTTTAGTGAGGAATGAATCAAAATACCTACGCACAGGGGTATGGTGTATACTACAGGGGCTGCGCAGCTGAGAGGTTAACTTTAGCAATGAGACACTGGAGATGGTGGACAAGCTTTGCTATTTGGGAGATACCATCTCTGTTGGTAGTGGGACCGAGGCCACCACTATATCCAGAATTAGATTCGGCTGGGGAAAGTTCAGACAACTGTTGCCACTACTTACTATGAGAAGACTCCCTCTCCCCTTGAAAGGAAAGGTGTACGCTTCATGTGCTAGAAGCGCAATGCCATATGTTTCAGAAACATAACCTGTCAAAGGGTAGATGTGTGGGGCCAAACTGCAAGATAGGATATCTAGTGAAAACCTGAAGAGACAATTAGGTATCAAAAGTATCAGTGATGAGATGCGTACTAGTAGGTTTGGATGGTTTGGACATGTGGAGAGGATGGATGAACCAAGTTGGGTGAAAAGATGCAGGTCCGTGAAGATGGGGAAAGCTGCACCAAGGGGCAGACCAAGAAAGACATGAGTTCATGATCTTGAATAAAAATATAACCTGACAAGTGAGGCAGCTATGTACAGGATTGCCTGGCTGCTGACCTTCGAAACCAAGGAGCGACGCCGAGGAAGAGGCCGAGCCCATGATATTAAAGGCCTCGCAGGTGTAGGTCCCTAAACAGCAGGTACCGTCCTCCCCGCTGATGATTCTGTGGATGTCTCCGGGCTGCAACTCTGTCCCGTCTTTGTACCACTTGAGCACGGGCTGGGGCACGCCGATCACCTACGCAGATACGGGTGGTCAGAATCAGGGTTAGGAAAACAAATTATTTCAAGATCAATCAGATCTTTTCATTCAAGATATTTGGATGGAAGGGATTTTTGTAAGTTGATTTTAATATGTTTCAAACCAGTATTAGGGGATCCATCATAATTTGTCAGTACCAGCTTGGTCCATCAACCGGAAAAAAATAATTTGAGATAACAAGATTGAATTATTTATTTGAAGATGAAATGTAATTTTCTCATTTGAACCTATCAACAATATGATGCATTTTAAACAGATCAGGAATGAGCTATGGAATTAAACACTGTAAATACTACCTTAAATTACTCTATGCCTCCCTCAGTTTCTTTCTAAGCTGAATACAATCGTCCAATGATGGCCAAAGTAAAAGATGAACAAAGTTTCATCATATACAGCATATCTACCTCTGCATATTTCGAACGCCACTTACTGCTCCCATTCTCTCTCAGTCTTACCTTACACTCGAGGTTGACGGTTCCCTCCTGAGACAAGACAGCCCTCAAAGGTTCGAGGAAGACTGGTTTCTTGTAATGCCTAGGAATGACTAGTTTAACAGAGGAAGCCGTGACGCTGTGGCCATAGTCGTTGTTGGCCACGCACTTCCACTCGCCCTGCAAGAAATGCAAAATAATACCGATACATAGGCCAGTCCCATAGAATAATCGAGGACAAGTTCAAAATATATAAAACCAGGTTACAAGGTGGTTGAAATTAATATTCAGAACTCCCTCCCTATTCACTGGTATGCTGTATTAACAAGCATATGATACAACAATTTGTTTCCATGACTACACTGATATATTAACATATTTAATATAGTGTTTAAGAAGTATTGGCGAGGAGGAATTTTAGACTTACTATGATAATATTCTCCTATTAAAATAATTTGCAACCCCTTCAAAATAGTAAGGCAATTTAAAAAAGTTACTTCAAATTTGTATGATAAGTTATTCAATGAAGCCTCGACGTACAACAATACCCTGGTGGCTTCTTGTAGAATTTGATTTAAGCCATCTAAGATAAGTAATATTTCATTCTATTCACAGGATTGTCTGGATTGTTTTCCAACCTTGATGCAGTGGACCTATTCAAGCTATTACCTATCATCCTATCCTATACAAAATGAAGAAGGAGAACATGACAAAGAAAATCTTTGATGCCACTAAATTTCTTAGGTAAAATGTATTTATTAACAAATTCAGTATCCACGGTGTATGTATTCGTTATGTTAAGTTATAAGAATATCACTCTCCGATTGCCAAGACATAAACCTGAGACAAGTGTGTGAATGATTAACAGGATTTAAAGCTCTCAAAGGTATATATACAGTATACTGTACCTTACAGTTGAATTTATGAACAAATCCGTTTAACAAAATATTAATTTTACGCATTACTTGTTAATGGTGAGAGGTACATTTAGTTCTCTTGAGCATTTGTCCCAGGTTGATATCTTGGCAACTGTACACCTGTTTTCATGATAACATCCTTAAAACCTAACCTGATCTGACATTTCCAGGCCCGCCACATCTAGATGGAAGGTGCCGGGCTCCTGGTGGGTGAGGTGGTACTTGGAGGAGTCCAGTATGACCTCATCCTCGTGGTACCAGGTCACCGTGGGGGCAGGGGTCACGGTCACTGGCATAGTGGAAGGGGAGAGTTACAAGTTGGTCTGAGAGTACAGTACGTGTTCTCCATAATTACACAACGAATATCGATTGTTGTCTATGTGAATGAAGGAGACAAAAGACAAAGTTGCCTGTAACAGTTGTCTCCCCTAAAGTTGAAAGAGTGACAGAGCCAAATTCAAGGTACTGTACGTTAAGAGTCAACATGTCTGGACACATGGAGCACGATGCAGTTTAAGTCATAGGAAGAGGGAATGACAGATTGAGGGAGAAGGTTCCATAGCTTGCTTGTTGAGTAGAAGAAAGACTGGGAAAATCGGTCCAATCTAGGGTTAGAGAGTTGGACAGAATAGGGGTGGGAGGGAGTTGAGAGGCAGGTGCCCCCCCACTCTCCATAAGGGAGGAGGTGTACACTCAGAAAGCTCTGAAGAACACTGATAATTATTGTAATAGCCTTAGACGAGTGAGAGATATGCAATATTATGGCGTGCAGAGAGACCTTGTAGGGAATTAGTAAGAGGAGGTGAGTTGATGAGACGAAATGCTTTTGACCAGACCTTCTCGAGAAGTGTGGTATGGGTTGAACCTCTCCATACATGCGAACATTACTCGATACATGGGCGCATTGCGCACTTATACAGAACAAGAAGATGTGAGAGGGAGAAAAACTCACAAAGACGGTTGAGCACACCTAACTTCTGGGAAGCTGTTTTAGCAAGAGTGGTAATATGATCTTTCATAGAGAGGCCAGAAAAATAAGAAACACCAAGAATACTGAGAGAAGATGAAGGATTGATTTGTGTATTGTAGAAGTATATGGAATATACGTGTGGAAGTTCTTGACGGGTAGATAAATGGAAAAATTGGGTTTTAGAAGCATTGAAAATAACAAGATTCTCTCTGCCCCAATCGGAAATAGTTGATAGATTAGAAGACAGGTATGTTATGGCCTCATCACGTGAGTTTTGAAGTGATTGCATGCTGGGTCGTTGTGGAAAACTAGTTGATAGTGTAAGGTTTGAGTCATAGCATATAAGTGGATAGGATTAGAGGTACAGTTGAGATCATTAATGATTACTAGAAAGATAACTGGAGACAGGACAGAACCCTGAGGAACACCGGAGTTGAAAGGTTGAGGAAGTAAGCGATGGCCATCAACAACTACAGCTATGGAACGGCCAGAAAGGAAATTAGAGATAAAGGCACGGATAGAGGGATAGACACCGAAAGAGGGTAACTTAGACATTAGAGATTTGTGCCAGACTCTTTGGAAGGTTTTTGATATGATAGAGAAAGTCTCACCGAAGTCCGGAAAGGAGGATGACCAAGATTTAGTAAGATAAGAACAAAGATCACCGGTAGGGCGGCCTTTAAGGAAGCCATACTGGCGATCTGAAAGTAGATTATGGGAAGATAAATGCTTAAGAAATTTTGAATTAATAATAGCACGTAAGAAAAGTTTTTGAGTACAATAGGAGGAACACCATCCGGTCCGTGCGCCTTCAAAGTATTATGCCGAAAGAGGGCAGAAAGTACTGTATAACCTTAGAAGAGATTATGATATTTGGAATAAGTAAGAGAGAGGGGAGTGGAGAGGGAGGAGCAGCACCGGAATCATCGAAGGTGGAGTTTTTAGCGAAAGTTTGAGCAAAGAGTTTAGCTTTGTCAGAGGAAGACATGGTGGTGGTGCCGTCAGAGTATAGAATAGAATAGAATAGAATATTTTATTTAGCCAAAACATGCATACACAAATGGATTATAAACCAATATTGATTACATTACACTTACCCACTTGAACACCTCTATCATATCCCCTTTAATCCTGCATCTCTCTAATGAATGTAAGCCTAGTTTCTTCAACCTTTCTTCATATGGAATATTCTAATATTATGCATAATTTTTGTCATTCTTCATTGTACTCTCTCCAAGGAATCTATGTCCATTATGTAATAAGGACCCCAAAATTGAACAGCATAATCCATATGTGGCCTCACTAACGCTAGCTAAAGTTTCAGGAATACGTCTGCTGTTCTGTTACTCACACTCTTAGATATAAGTCTCCGAATATAAAAATGTTTTCACATACTTTCTCCTAGCTTTGTGATATAATATATGTGAATATTGTCTATGAATACACAGTGTGTAAATAGGAATATGAACAGGCATCTTTGTAGTATACAGTATATATATATATATATATATATATATATATATATATATTTAGGGGAGGTGTGGTGGAGTGGTCTTGCCTCTGGCCTGGTAATCCAAAGGTCCCGGGTTCAAATCCCGATGTATCAATGGGCAGATATTATTGGGATGGAATTTGTGCTGTACCTAGAGTATCAGTGCATTACCACAAGCCCACCGAAACGTCAATAAAATACCCTCATTGTTCCCTGATTAAATAGCACTGTATGAATATTCCCATATTAAAAATATGCTATAGGGGTGCAATGCCTGGTGAGTTATCTGCTCAACAGGTGGCGTTGTGTGTGTGTAAGTGTGAGAGTCCGAGTGTAGGGGGTAAGACAGTGAAGCATGGGAACGAGGTGGCTTCAGAGATGGGGTCGTTTCGGGCCATGAGTGAGCACCGTGCCTCATGTGAAGGCAAGATGGCAGGTGCTCGTTGTACTCTACGTGCTTCACATGTCTCACTCCCTAGACTGGAACAAGACCTCACGGGCTTCACTGTTCATTGTAAAGCGGTGAATGTTAAGGCTCTCAGCCTATGCCCGAGAGGAAGTAAGTTGGAATATAGGGAAAAAAAAAAAAAAAAAAAAAAAATATATATATATATATATATATATATATATATATATATATATATATATATATATAGTATATGTTTTCCCTGAATAAGCAATGTACATGTATATTTTTGAGCAGACATGTTCGTATGTTCCATAATTGTTTGTGTATGTATGCAATATGTGGGCATGAATCTGAATACAGTTATGTATGTGTGTAGTTATGTGAGTATTTATATAGCTAGTTATGTTTGTACTTTATGTCTGGCACGTATATATGTATCCATGTGTCTATTATGCCGGAAGGCATATGTATATTAGTACGTGTTTATATACAGAATTTAATTTTCTTGATACGCATGTTTGAATTTTCTCACTTTAGTATGTATTTCCGTTCATATTTGTATACTCTTTGTTGTGAATGTATCTGTATGTAAGAAGAGATGTGTGTGACGTTTGTACGTATGAATAAGTAAACATAGTGATATCTCTATATACACGTTATATTCCGGGTACACGTTGTATAGGCATATGTGCCAGTATGTGTGCATATGGATTTGATCATGTATATCATTGTATTATGTACATATGTTTGTATACGTGTAAATTAGTGTAAACTGATATGCTACACTTGCACTCAGTATTTTTAATGTAATTATTCTTTTAACATAATCTTATACTTGAACACTGTAAGCTATTTCCATACTAATTCCATACTAATATGAATGTACGTCATCCTTTCCTCATGGTCATCCTATCCACTAGATTATATGATATGGATTATATTATCAGCTCTTCAGGTTGCCATTCTTTAAATAAACCGTTATTATTATTCTATAATTATTATTATTATTATTATTATTATCATTATTATTAAATATATACAGAATACATTATGTGTTCTTACAAAATCTAGAGTGGAAAATAGGAGGGAAAGATGAGGTAGTAAAGTTGTTGGAGATTTTTTTTTGGCTAGATGTCGGAAAGCTTGGGAAAAACTAGAGCTTGAAAGTTCAGAGCATTATTTATTGATGAAAGAGTTTTTAGCGGAGTCGAAGAACAGATCTGGCTTGATTCTGGGCAGAAACACAAAACATACGTGATTCTTGAGTTTGACAGTGATGGTATTATTTGAATGCTTCCTCCTTACTGCGGACAGCAGTAGAATAAGCGTGAGTAAACCAAGATTGTGAGTTAGTTTGAGAGAAAGAAAAGGGGATGTATGCTTCCATGCCCGAGAGGAATACCTCAGTAATGCGCTTGTTACTCTCTGAGGGTTCCCGGCCAAGAGACCAAAAATCGTTTCCGGGAAAATCAAAGAAGTACTGCCGAAGAGCCTCCCAATCGGCAGTGCTAAAATGCCACAAGCGTCGCCGGCTTTGGGGGGTCTGAAGGCCGTACTGAAGTGACAGGACAGATAACAGATCGAAGGAGCACAACAGAGGGAGAAGATTTACAATGTAAGTAGAAGGATTATAGGTTAGAAATATGTCAAGGATGTTGATCCGATCTTCAAGGTGGTCCAGGGTACGGGTAGAGTGCTAAACTAACTGCTCTAGGTCATTTAGAATAGAAAAGATGTAGGCTTGTTCACCAGGGTGGTCAGTTAAATGAGACGAAAGCCATTGGTGTTGGAGGATAATAAGTATGTGTCAAATTATTCAAAAACTGGTCAAAATGTAAAGAAACGGTAATTTGCATAATTGTGCATTTTTTTATTTTTAGTATTGTTTTTTTGTGACTTACACATTTTTCCATACTTTTTCTTCTCATTTGTTATACTTATTCTTTCATATGATCATTTGTAATTATATTTCTACTATCTGGCGACTCACCGTGTATTGTTAGTCTGAGGGGGTCACCAATCTTTACATCACGGCTTCTTAGTCCCTGGATGAACCTGCAATAAAATGTGAAATAAAACATCTTTTCAAGTTTTCAATCTTAATGTTATCTCTTCCTACTTGGATAAAATGTGATGAAAAACGGCATAAAGTGCAATTCTTATACGTATATGAAATATTCCATCCAATTTAACAATTCTCACACATTTAAGTTTGACATTCAACAAAAAGCAGTGAGCAATTATATGTGAATGAAAAATGTCTATATGTAGCATATAGCAGCCCAGCCAGTGCTGCACACATATAGACTCCAGTGCTGCCCCACATTCAAACAGTGCTGCACACTTATAACAATATAACCATGTATTACCACATAACCATATAGAACTCTAAGGATATTTCACAATTATTTCTATACTCCAAAGTAGTTTAATAACAGTTTGCCATGCAAATCCACCCATAGAGAGTTTGAAATGTATCAGGCCAGTCTCAACTTCCAATTTTACTTAGTAAACACTCGTTCCTGTGATCCTGGAAAATAAAAGGATATTGCTGGCAATGGGTGGTGGGCGTTGCCAGGTGGATTTGGCCAAAATATCGTACCAAACATGTCAAAATGATCGTATTTGCATCAATATTATCGTACCAAGTTTTCATCATACAGTATCATGGATTCACCAATATAGGCCTATTTCTATAACTAGTTATCAAAGCTTAAATGAAAAACACAGTAATACAGTTATTTTTTTACAGTTATTTTGAATGGTAGTGAAACAAAATAATATTTGGGCACTAATATCAGTAGCATAATTTCTGTACAAGTTTAATCAAATCAAATAT
The DNA here is from genome assembly GCA_032716605.1 of Paralithodes platypus. Classification (NCBI taxonomy): domain Eukaryota; kingdom Metazoa; phylum Arthropoda; class Malacostraca; order Decapoda; family Lithodidae; genus Paralithodes; species Paralithodes platypus. The sequence goes on from CM064556.1 coordinate 6,812,421, forward strand.
ACTGAGGAAGTAAACTCTATAATGTACCATAAAGGGGGGCAAATCAAATATACTGAGGAAGTAAACTCTATAATGTACCATAAAGGGGGGCAAATCAAATATACTGAGGAAGTAAACTCTATAATGTACCATAAAGGGGGGCAAATCAAATATACTGAGGAAGTAAACTCTATAATGTACCATAAAGGGGGGTAAATCAAATATACTGAGGAAGTAAACTCTATAATGTACCATAAAGGGGGGCAAATCAAATATACTGAGGAAGTAAACTCTATAATGTACCATAAAGTGGGGCAAATCAAATACTGAGGAAGTAAACTCTATAATGTACCATAAAGTGGGGCAAATCAAATATACTGAGGAAGTAAACTCTATAATGTACCATAAAGTGGGGCAAATCAAATATACTGAGGAAGTAAACTCTATAATGTACCATAAAGGGGGGCAAATCAAATATACTGAGGAAGTAAACTCTATCATGTACCATAAAGGGGGGCAAATCGTCTCAGAATTGAAGGGATAGTTTGAGATATTCTAAAAAAAAAATCATATACATAAATATACACAGTAAGAGTGTAGCTTACTTATTGTAGAGATACTTTATGCAAGTTTGTATGTATGTAAGTGTGTCCTTTGTATACTGTATGTATGCATAGCCTACATGTGTCATGACTGTGTATATGAATATTGTGAAAATCAGGTGTGTATGTTGGTTTCAACTTAAATAGGTACCGGTAATGGGGAGATGCCTCTTTTCTAAATTTGTTTTACCATTTGTTCAACAGTTTTCAAATTATTGTATATTTGCACTGAATTATTGTACCCATTTCTTAATTATCGCATTATAGTACACCCGGAATTGTACATTGTACAAATGGTCAAATTATTGTATTGCACGATAATTATCGTACGCCTGGCAACTGGTATCACACTACAGTGTCATACTAACACTCAGTCAGCCAAGCCCTACACAACTTGTCACTGAGAGGCAGTAGTAGCATAATCCTCACACAATGAGAGTCTCCTGACCATCTTTCAAAAGGTGATTAAGGATTAAGTAATTTAGAGTCTCTACTCAAAATACTAATGTTACTATAATTCAATATATTCCAAAGTAATTCTAGAATTATTGTGATATTATTTACCTTAGTATTTTCTTTACTTCATATTAACTAGTTTTACAGGAATAACCCCTTCCTAAGCTTAACTAAATTGGCTTTTTTCAGTATACAGAGAACTGCATTTTCCTGGTAAATAACTGTAGATAAACCTAACCAAAGTGTTTACTAAAAATCATTAATTGTTAGGCTGAAACAAATGGTGGCAGCGGTGGGGTACGACTACCCACAAGAAATAGTAAGCAAAGAATCCTCCGAAGAAACAAGTCCAACAACTCTAATCCAGACCAGGAAAATAAAATAACAAGGAAACTTAGACAAAAAAACAGAACCGGTTTGTACAAAAAAAACAGAGCTGCTAAAGTGGGATGTAGCTGTGACTCCACTGCACCGTCATTGGGCAGTGGTGTCTCGACTCTCATCTCCAACAATCTTCCTCACCAACTCTCTCCCTCATCTCCCTCAAACAATAGTCCCCGCCCAGGCATAGAGGACAACATCGTTGGGACGGAGCTGTGGCCGTGACATCATCTCATACGACGTCACACCTTCTGTCTACTGAAAACCTTTGCCTGACGGATATCGGATAAACTCTACGGTCCTTACACCCACATTTTCGCCTGTTTTTATCAAAGATTGGATCTCTTCTGCAACAGAACGTCTCGAAACAGGCCAGACAGATTATAATCAAGACCTTAGAAGACCTCTAATTGGTTAGTTTAGGTAATCAACTACAAATAACCAATTTTATAACACTATTAACTCCTTGCGACTCATATGACGCGAAAGCGTCATATGGAACTTATGACCAAAAACTCATATGACGCGATCGCGTCGTATGGACTTATCTACATGCCTCTCTAATAAGTTTATGACGCGATTGAGCGTCATAGGAGCTCAGTAAGTCCGGTAAGTTAGATGAAGATCTGTCGGTTGGTGGCAACCCCAAGTTCCTCCGACAATTCTAACGGCCAGCAGTGTGGTTTTGACAGTTGTGTGGTGCAGTGGCAATGATACCGGGCACCCGCCTCCGTATACTTACTGGAACATAATATGTCTGAAGGAGTTCAAAACACACACAGCAATAACCATTTTAAGTTAAAAATTTTGAGACTTATAATTTATTTATTTTGTATGTGTAGGCTTGTAATATATAATGACATCAAAATATACTTATTAGGAATGGTAATTCAAATGTTAATTCGCTCCTCAAGTATTAACCACACAATGAAGCAACTGCCAACAACCCCTTCTATGTATCCTCCTACTTTCTCTATCCTAGTTTCCAAGCCAAAGGTGGATGTTGTGTGTATGTGCACGGCAAACTCACTTGCTTTCATGTTCCCAACTTCGATTCCTCTGAATTCTCAACTTTATAGCTCAAACCTTTCCTGTTACTCTCATGCTGAATATTTCTATACTGTCTATCTTTCCCCTAATTCTAATGACTTTGCCAAATTCTTGAACCATCTAAACTCTAAAGTGGAACACATCCTATCCATCTCTCCTTTCGCTGAAATCTCCATCTAAGGAGATTTCAACGATCACCATCGCCAATGGCTCTCCTCTCTTTCCACTGACCAACCTGGTGAACAAGCCTACATCTTTGCTGTCCTAAATGACCTAGAGCAGTTAGTTCAGCATCCCACCCGTATCTCCGGAGATTGGCCCAACATTCTTGATTTATTTCTAACCTCTAAACCTTCTGCTTATACTGTAAATGTTTTCTGTCCTTTGGGTTTCTCCGACCATAAACTTATCTCTGTCACCTGTCCTGTCCCTCCGGTATGACCACCCGATCCTCCCAGCCAGCACTTTGGCACTTTGGCATTGCCGACTGGGAGGGTCTTCGGCAGAACTTTTTTGATTTCGCAGGGAATGACTTTTGCTTCCGTGGCCGGGGGCCCTCGAAGTGCTGAACACATTACTGAGGTAATCCTCTCGGGCTTGGAGGCGTACATTCCATTTTCTTTCTCTGAGTCTAATGAAAAAAAATCTTGGTTTCTAATGCTGTCCGCAATAAGGGGTAAGCATTCAAACGGTACCGTCGCCTTCAAACTAAAAAAATCTCATTCTTCCTATGTTTCTACCCGGTATCAAGCAAAATCTGTTCTTCGATCGCCAAACATTCTTTCATCAATAATAAATACACTGAACTATCCAACTATGGCTCTTCCCAAGCTTTCTAGGATCTAACCTAAAACCTCCTCAACAATTTTTCTGCTTCATATTTCCTTCCTCTTCTGCACCCTGACGGCACTACCATTATTACTTCTTCCTCTGACAAAACTGATCACTTCCTTCAAACTTTCGCTAAAAAATCCACTTTGGATTGTTCTCCACCACCTCTCTTCTACTTATGCCTAACATCATAATCTCTTCTAGGGAGATACTGTTTACCTTCTCTGTGCTAAATGCTAAGAAGATGTACGGACTGGATAGTGTTCCTCCTTTTGTACTAAAAACCTGTGCTTCCGTGCTGACTTCCTGCCTAGGCAAACTTTTCTGTCTCTGTCTCTCCTCTAACGTCTTCCCTTCTTGCTGAAAGTTTGCTCTAATGCAACCTGTCCCAAAGAAGGGTGATCGCTCTCAACCCTCCAATTGCTCTTGTTTCTTGCATCTCTAAAGTTTTAAAAACTATTCTTACTTCAAAATGTCTTAAGTATTTATCTTCCCATAATCTACTCTCAGATTGCCAGTATGGCTTCCTTATGGGCTGCTCTACTGCTGATCTTCTTTCTTATCTTACTTACTCTTGGTCGTCCTCCTTTCGGGACTTCGGTGAGACTTTTTCTATTGTGATAGACATATGGAAAGCCTTCAATAGAGTCTGGCACAAATATCTGATTTCCAAACTACCCTCTTTCGGTCTCTATCCCTCCATCTGTGCCTAATTTTCTTTCTGGCCGTTCCATAGCTGCAGGTGTGGACGGCCATCGTTCACTTCCTCAACCTATCAACATCGGTGTTCCTCAGGGATCTGTCCTATCTCCAATTTTCTTCCTGATATTCATTAACGATTTTCTCAATTACACCTTCAGCCTCATTCATCATATGCTGATGACTCTACATTCCAGTATTCAACTAACTTTCCACAACATTTCCACAACATCCCTCCGTGGCATAACAGAATCTTGGCTCAATACACAAGATAGAGACTTTTTAGCAGAGTATTCACTTCCCGGTTATGTAATGTTTGAGAACAGCCGAATAAATAAAAATGGAGGTGGCGTTTTATTTTATATCAAAGAAAGTCTTAACCCGACCCTCGTGTCAAAACCTCAAATTGTGAACGTCGACACATCTTTTGTGCTAATAAAGAATAATAAAGGTACAAAAATAATACTTGCGTTAATATACAGACCTCCAGCTCAATCAGTGCAAACTGACCGAGAAATTTACGAACAAATTGCAGATGTAAGTAACTCACAAGATACCGTAATTTTTGGCGACTTTAATTTACCTGTGACCAAGTGGGGCGATACTCTTACTTCACACTCCGGACATGACTTGTATACGAACTTGCAAGAGAGTTCGCTTTATCAATTTGTTCGAATGCCGACCCGTGGTAATAACGTTCTTGACATTGTACTTGCAACAAAAGAAGAATTGATAGAGAATTTGAATGTTGGTGATGAATTCAGTAACAGCGACCATCGTACGATAACTTTCACTTTAAAGTTTACTAGTAACGAACCAAATAGTAGCATCGAAAAAGTCCCTAATTTCAAGAAAGCAAACTTCCATAAACTTAGAGCTATGTTTAAAGAACTGACTGGAGCTTTTTAATTAACAATAACGACATAAATACATCCTGGAAGTTATTCGAAATCACTTACCTAAAAGCAGTGCAAGACTGCATACCATCGAAAATACGGCGTCCAGGCCATAATAATAAGCCCAAATGGTGGAATAAAGATATTTCAAACTGCCTGCTTGCTAAAAAATGTGCTAATGATAGATTAAAATCCTCACAAAATGACGAAGAACGGGTGAAATTTGTAGAGCTACGACGCAAAGCCAAAAAGTTAATTAAGCAAAGTAAAAAGACCTTAGAGTTACATATTGCGAATCAAAGTAAAACAAACCCGAAAGAATTCTATAGTTATATCAGAAAGAAAAAAGTAGTTACTTCAACTGTTGGACCGTTAGTCGATGAAAAAGGAGAATACACCAAAGACGAAGTACAAATGAGTAATGCCCTCAATACCTTCTTTGCATCAGTTTTTACAACAGAAGACCTCAGTGATATCCCTACACCATCGCCGATTCAGATTGATAATTCAGATGTTCTAAGCAATATCACCGTTACAGAGAGAGAAGTATTGAATTGTTTAGATAAACTCAAGGTAAATAAAACGCCAGGACCTGATACAATCTCGCCTAGAGTTCTAAAGGAAGCTAAGAATGAGCTCTCCAAACCACTGACATTACTATTCAATAAATCCTTGCAGTCTGGAACTATGCCTGATCAGTGGAAGCTAGCCAACGTAACACCGATATTCAAAAAAGGCAGCAAATCCCTACCCAGTAACTATCGTCCAATTAGCTTAACCTCAGTTGTATGTAAAATGCTAGAAACGGTCATACGAGACAGACTCGTAAATCACTTGGAGGAAAATAACATACTTAAAGATACTCAACACGGCTTCCGTAAAAAACGTTCCTGTTTAACAAACCTCTTAGACTTCTTCCACGATATCCTCAACCTCTACGATGAGAGTAAAGCTGTAGATTGTCGCTGAGATGATAAAAGCCTCAGGGGAGATTGGTGTAAACTTAGTCACTGAGTTGATAAACACCATTATTAAAGATGAGAAAATCCCAGAGGATTGGCTCAAAAGTGTAATAGTAAATATATACAAAGGAAAAGGGGATGCGCTAGATAGAGGAAATTATAGGGGCCTGAAAATGCTTGACCAAATCATGAAGGTCTGTGAGAGAGTCCTTGAGGGTTTGATCAGGCAAAGCATCTCTATTGATGATATGCAGTTTGGTTTTATGCCAGGACGTGGTACAACCGATGCTATCTTCATAGTCAGACAGATACAGGAAAGATACTTACTAAAAGGCAGGGATCTTTACTTTGTGTTTGTGGACCTGGAGAAGGCCTTTGATAGGGTACCTAGAGATGTTGTACAGTGGGCTATGAGGAAACTTGGTGTGGAAGAGTGGCTGGTGCGTGTGATAATGAAGATGTATGAGGATTCGCGAAGTTCGGTGAGGGTGAAGGGTGTACTGAGTGATGAGTTCGCAGTCCGTGTTGGAGTCCATCAGGGTTCAGTGTTAAGCCCCCTCCTCTTTATTATGGTCTTGGAGGCGCTGTCTAGAATTTTTAGAGGCGGACTCCCGTTGGAACTGTTTTATGCAGACGATTTAGTCCTAATAGCTGACAGTATGCAGGATGCTGAAGCCAAATTCAGAGAGTGGAGAGAGGGCATGGTGAGCAAGGGTTTAAGAGTCAATATTAACAAAACCAAGGTTATGCATTGTAGTTTGAGACGAGGCAATGTGGAAAAGAGCGGTGCATACCCATGTGCAGTGTGTGGAAAGGGAGTGGGCGTTAACTCAATTCAATGTAGCATCTGTCGATGTTGGGTACACCATGGGAGTAAGCGCTGTAGTAGAATAAAGGGGCCCCTGCCGAAGGATAAGTCAGAAATAGAGAAATTTGAGTGCGTAGTGTGCAAAGGCGAGCTTGTGTTAAGTGATGATCCTGTGGCTGTGAATTTTGGAAATGAGTCTTTGGAGCTGGTGAACAAGTTTTGTTACCTAGGAGATACCATCTCTGCCGGTGGTGGGGCCGAGGCTGCCACTGTTGCTAGAATTAGGTGTGGCTGGGGGAAGTTCAGAGAATTGATGCCAATCCTGACCATGAAAAGAATGCCTCTCCCCCTGAAGGGAAAGGTGTATGCCTCATGTGTTAGAAGTGCAATGACGTATGCCTCAGAAACATGGGCCGTTAAAGTAGAGGATGTCAACAGAATGGAGCGTAATGAGATGAGAATGGTGAGATGGATGTGTGGGGCCAGGCTACAGGATAGAATAACAAATGTTGAGCTGAGGAGACGTTTAGGTATAAAGAGTATTAGCGAGGTGATGCGTACAAGTAGACTGGGATGGTATGGACATGTGGAGAGAATGGATGAACAAAATTGGGTGAAAAAATGCAGGTCTGTGATTGTGGAGGGAGCTGCACCAAGGGGTGGACCGAGGAAGACCTGGGATCGGACTATACGCGCCGATCTCAAATCCAAGAACTTGACAAGTGAAGCAGCCCTTAACAGGGTTGCCTGGAATGCCGCCATTAGGACAAGAGACTGAAACTGCACTTATGTGTGGAACACTCAGTCTTAAAATTTTATGTATGTATTATATACCTTGATTTTCAAAAGGCCTTTGACAAAGTTCCCCACAAACGTTTACTGCTAAAACTAAAAGCGCATGGAATACAAGACGGTGTGTTGAAATGGATAGAAAATTGGCTCAGCAACAGAAAGCAAAGGGTAGTCATAAACGGTAAGGCATCTAAATGGACCAATGTAAGTAGCGGGGTACCCCAGGGATCGGTACTAGGACCAATTCTCTTTCTAATTTACATCAACGACATAGATGAGGGTCTCACCTGCACAATCTCAAAATTTGCTGACGATACAAAAATTGCAAATAGCGTACTCTCAAAAGAACAAGTTGACGATATGCAACACAATCTAGATAAATTGTCATGTTGGGCCCAAATTTGGCAAATGAGTTTCAATGCGGATAAATGTAAAGTACTACATGTCGGATACCTAAATGAGAAAGCAAACTATTCGATGAATGGCACTCAGCTTAAGAATGTAAACAGAGAAACTGATCTGGGAGTAACAATATCGAGTAACCTAAAACCGAGTCAACAATGTTCAGAAGTTGTTAAGAAGGCAAACAAAATAATTGGCTTTATAGGCAGGTCATTTGAGCATAAATCCAAAGAAGTTATCCTAACCCTTTACAATTCCTTAGTCCGCCCTCTTCTGGAATACTGCGTTCAATCCTGGTGCCCTTATTACCAAAAAGATATAAACAAGCTAGAACGAGTTCAACGTAGAGTTACCAAAATGATACCTAGCCTAAAGAACAAACCATACGAAGAGCGTCTTAGAGAATTAAATCTATTTCCTTTAACCCAGCGCAGATTAAGAGGCGACTTAATTCAAGTGTTCAAAATCATCAAAGGCATCGACAATATGAACTGTAGTAAGTACTTCACTATCGACCAATCTAATTACACGCGGGGAAACGGTTGCAAAATTATTGGTAAATCTTTTAACTCGCACGAATCTAAGAATTTCTTCTTCAATCGAGTTGTCAACTTGTGGAATGGGCTTCCCCGAGACGTTATAGACTGCAGCACCGTTGATTCATTTAAATTCCGCCTAGACAAATATCTCGCATCAAACCCGCGACTGACTGCGTTTGTAAATGAATAACTTTATCCTCCCCTCAGTTACTAACCCATATGTCCCCTACTAACTTCCTAGTCCTGCCACGTTAGTGGCAGGGCAGTAGTTCCCTTTCCAATGTTCCCTTACCCACTCTAAACCACTGTTTGGTCACTTGATCCTCAGTGTTTTGGAGGACAAGCAACCTAGAAGGGTCACTAGACCTGTTGTTGCTTGATTTCCTTTGTACTCCTTTGTACCCTTTGTACTCTCCCACCAATTACTTCAAAACTCACATTAGGAGGCCATAGCTCACCTATCTTCTGATCCTTCTACTGTCTCTGATTGGGGCAAAGGAAACCTTGTTACTTTCAATACCTCCAAAACTCAATTTCTCCATGTGTCTACTTGTCACAACCTTCCACAAGTCTATCCCTTACTCTTCAACAACATACAAATTGACATATTGGAAAGATCATATTACCACTTCTGCTAAAACAGCTCCCCAGAAGCTAGGTGGGCTCAACCGCCTTTACCCCTGCACAGCTTCTTGCTCTTTACAGGGACACAGTGCGCCCCTGTATTAATTGTTCACACATGTGAGGAGGCTCCTCTCACACAGCACTTTAGATGAAGTAGAAAAGAAAGTCTTTCGCACCATTAACTCACGTTTAATCACCAATTGTTTGCAGTCTCTCTCGTTTTGCCGCAATGTTTCATCTCTTTCACTAATCTACAGCTATTACATTAATTAGTGTTCCTCAGAGCTTTCTCAGTGTATACCACCCCCTCTACGTAGAGCACGTAGCACCTGTCATGCAACACAATCCCACGCCTATTCTGTGCAACACTCCAACTCAAGAGTGAACCGATATTCCCAGTCTTTCTTCTACTGGACCCCAAGAGATGAAGAGATAGTCAAAGTAGTCATACAAAATTGTTTCGGAGGGAAGGATGGTAGAAGGCCGAAGCAGGAGATGGGCCATTTGATGATCTCGGAAATTGGGAAAGAAACATTATATCCTATCTTGTGTGGATATGTTCTCTAGTTATAACATAGCTTGTCCTTTTCCTGATAAAAAGGCTGAGACTATAGGTCAAAATCTCTTGAAAAATTTGATTTTTATCTACGGAATTCTAGACAATATCCTGAATGATAGTGGGATAAAATTTACGAACAAAAATAGGAAACTCTTTAGGATACCAAATTCGTCACAAGTCTCCCTACTGGACTCGAGGTAATGCTGTCTGTGAACAAAACCAACGGTCTTGGAGAATTGTTTAAGAGCAAACTTAACCTTTCAACGAGGGAATAGTAAACGAGAATGGCCAGAATTGGTACCAGAGATAGTCTGATGGTTGAACACATCTGTGTGTAGAATGATTCAAGTCATGTTTGGCAAATTATCTAGATTTCCCCAAGAGCAAATACTGAGGCGATGAAGAGAGAGCTCACCTTGTCAAAATGAAGCCGACCATAATATTATAATGAAGAGAAGTTGGTCAAGGAATGATTTGGACTAAGATACAGGGAGCCAACCAAAGAAGAAGGCCTTGAGGAATCCTTATTGTGTAGGATAATTCAAAATGGTGAGACAATAATTATAACCTAAAGAAGATAGGAAAGTTAGAAGGGAAGTACGATGACACAGAATAATGAGACCAGTGGTCCATGTCAGGTTTGGTATAAAGACGAATGGAAAATGATCAGAGCCACCCACATTCGACACAAAAAGCAATATTAAAGATGCTGTCCGTCCAATAGTGATGATTTCTCGGAAGTCAGGGAAGTATCAACAGAGAATGATGATGATGAGCTGGGAATTATAGACCGCCAGTGACGTTATCTTCGAGAGTCTAAACTTGGGGCTTCAATCAGGTTTGAAGGGCCCGGAAAGTGAAAATGGGGGAATCCTAGGCAGGGAATGTGAGTTGTGCCAGGTAATAGAAGTGAGCTTCCGACATGGATATATTAGTTCGCCTCTGATTGGTTCATGAGGAAAGGTGGAGAGCGGAGCATTTCTGGAGTCCGAGAGCGAGGCTTTCTCCCAATCGTTTATCAAAAGAGGTCAAACCTTGGGTGAAAGGCCCCTGGTCGAGACAGTTAATGGCCCAGAGACCAACAAAAACCAAAAGAAAGAAGAAAAAGGGAATCCCACCCACCAAAGACCTGAATATGTCACAAAGAGTGAACGGATTAGTCGTCCATCAATCAGATTCACTGCAGAGGATATAAAAGGAATAGTTCAGACCAAAGATTATTTGTCTCACCTTTACTATATTCCCTGCCTGTCCAAGTACGTCAGACGGAAGACAACATGTCTTGACCCAACAGCCCCAGTTACCCGCTCCGGAGATTAATTGTTGTGGTCAACGGAAGAGGATACCGGGTTAGTAGCGTAAAAACTTTACACGATAGAATGGATTTTGGGCGAAGACATTATCCTGTGCACCTGGACTGCCCTACCCCACCAGATTCAAGCTCTCCAATTGAAAAATCATTTGATCAAATTTAGAGATGAGATAGTATGGGAAGTGAAAGAAAGGGGGTATAAAGGTAAGTTCAACAGTCAGGAGCCCGCCAGAGTATGAGAGGGGGTGATGTAGTATCAAGCATTTTCGCCATTCAGAAACGAGAATCCACGACCCAAAACCACATAAGAACAAGATAATTGATTGGGTGAAAACTGTACACCTCTCAGCCAATCACGAGAGAGTACTGAAGACACAAAAATAAAGATGTGACACCTGCCATCCGAGTATCTGGCCAGCAAGATGAAAGGAGTATCAAACACCTCGCCACAGGTCAGCTCCTTATCCTACCACGTTTCCTGCTCGTTCCAGCTATTATTTCTACAATAATCAACTTTAGCGAAAGAAAAAATACTGCCTGGACCTTATAATGGGTTGCCGTTCACCAGAGTAAAACGAGAAGCAGAAGAGAAGAGAATGCAGCAAAGAAGAAAGTCCAGTCTCGCTATGGGAGAAGAAGCAAATACAGTCTTCCAACATCCATCTCCGATATCCATAGGTGTGTTTATTCATCGCAAAGCTACACACACAATCCAGAGAGCGGCATGGTTGTGGGCAGAAGGCATACATGGAGGCAGAGCTTCACGCAGTTTGGCTTCCGTAGACGACGATCATAGGGAGATTGTGCAGCAGGGAAAGGACGCAAAAGGTGAAGGGGGATATAGAGAAATATACCATGAACCAAATATTTGTGTTCAGGGATCTTCGGGCCCTGCAGCTGACTTGAGGGCAAAAGCACGAAACGATAAACAAATCCAGTAAATAATAAAGCAACTATATATGCTGAAAATATAGAAAGAACATACGTTCCCATACGTTCCATATGGCCGAACCATCTCAAGTTTTTCCTTTTCACACTTTCCAGCACATCTACCTCCACACCACACCTCCTTCTTACTTCCTCATTCGTCTGTTTATCCCTCCATGTAACTCCGCACTCACTTCTCAAGTAACTCATTTCCACCGCTCTCACTCTTGGTCTGAGTCTCTTCCCGAACGTCCATGCTTCGCTTCCGTAAGTTAGTGTCGGGATTACCACACTGTCATGCAAGGACTTCTTCACTTCCATACTGACCACTCTATTTCTTGTTACTGCTTTCAACGTTCCTACAAACCTCTTCCCCTGTTGCACCCTCTGCCGCACTTCTTCATCCATAGTCCCATCTTTACTCAACACACTGCCCAGATACTTAAAAGAGCTGACGATCTCCATAGCCTGACCGTTCAACTTCACCTCACACTCTGTGACTTCACCCCTTTCGAAGACCATAACCTTGCTCTTCCCCGCATTTACCTTCAAATTCCGTTTGTCGCACACTGTTCCAAACTCATTTACCAGACCCTGCAACTCCCATTCATTATCGCTCATCAGAACTGTATCATCCGCAAACAGCAGCATAGGCAGCTTCCACTCATTTCCCTCCCTTTTCAGTGATACACCAACATCCACTGCTCTTCCTAGTATTTCTTTCATGACTCCATCCATATATACAGTAAACAACCACAGGGAAATCACACACCCCTATTTCAACCCAACACTCAGGTAAAAGAACTCGCTCTGCTCATTCTCCACACGTACTGCCGCCTTTGCACCCTAATACATGCTCTTCAGTGCTTTCAGCAACTTGCCATCTACTCTGTATATTCTAAGTACTTTCCACATGCCTTCGAAGATACCACAAAGGATGCAAACGAAAATACCCTTTTTGTCATCCATGCTGGTTCAAATGACATCATGCGCACCAGATCCGAAGATGGAGAAATATCGCAAGATGATCCAGCACTACAAAAACAAGTCAAGGAATATCATCATTTCAGGCATTCTCACCAAGATCGACGCACCTGACAAATTCTACGACAAGGCCTTCAGCACAAATAGCCGACTAAAATATTTGTGTCTGAAGGAAGAAGTTGAATTCATCAACCTCTGGGATAATTTCTATAACCAGCCTACTCTGTTCCGCAAGGATGGCACTCATCTAAACCCTGTGGGTTCAGCACGCATGGGTCGTCTCCTACATGAAGCAGTCCGCAGCCATGGATCAAAAAACGCCATCCGAGAAGAAGCAGCAGTGACATAAATCATCCAATGCCAAGCAAAAAACAGAGGCAACCGAGGACCACCAGCGATTAGGACCGAAGACAGCGAGGACCGAGGACAGCCATTAACATACATGTAGATCCGACAAGAACCAACAATATTATTAAAGAGCGTTCCGTGAGTTCTAAAATAACAAATTTAAAGGTTTTCTATGCAAACGCTTGTAGCATACGCAATAAATTTTCAGATTTAGAGAAGCTAGTGTTTACAGAAAATGATGATGTGATTGGCATAACAGAATCGTGGGTCAATACAGAAGATAGAGACTTTTTAGCAGAGTATTCACTTCCCGGTTATGTAATGTTTGAGAAAAGCCGAATAAATCGAAATGGAGGTGGCGTTTTACTTTATATCAAAGAAAGTCTTAACCCTACCCTCTTGTTAAAACCTCAAATTGTGAATGTCGACACATCTTTTGTGCTAATAAAGAATAATAAAGGTACAAAAATAATACTTGCGTTAATATACAGACCTCCAGCTCAATCAGTGCAAACTGACCGAGAAATTTACGAACAAATTGCAGATGTAAGTAACTCACAAAATACCGTAATTTTTGGCGACTTTAATTTACCTGTGACCAAGTGGGGCGATACTCTTACTTCACACTCCGGACATGACTTGTATACGAACTTGCAAAAGAGTTCGCTTTATCAATTTGTTCGAACACCGACCCGTGGTAATAACGTTCTTGACATTGTACTTGCAACAAAAGAAGAATTAATAGAGAATTTGAATGTTGGTGATGAATTCAGTAACAGCGACCATCGTACGATAACTTTCACTTTAAAGTTTACTAGTAAAGAACCAAATAGTAGCATCGAAAAAGTCCCTAATTTCAAGAAAGCAAACTTTCGTAAACTTAGAACTATGTTTAAAGAAACTGACTGGAGCTTTTTAATTAACAATAACGACATAAATACATCTTGGAAATTATTCGAAACCACTTCCCTAAAAGCAGTGCAAGACTGCATACCAATGAAAATACGGCGTCCAGGCCATAATAATAAGCCCAAATGGTGGAATAAAGATTTTCAAACTGCCTGCTTGCTAAAAAATTTGCTAATGATAGATTAAAATCCTCACAAAATGACGAAGAACGGGTGAAATTTGTAGAGCTACGACGCAAAGCCAAAAAGTTAATTAAGCAAAGTAAAAAGACCCTAGAGTTACATATTGCGAATCAAAGTAAAACAAACCCGAAAGAATTCTATAGTTATATCAGAAAGAAAAAAGTAGTTACTTCAACTGTTGGACTGTTAGTCGATGAAAATGGAGAATTCACCAAAGACGAAGTACAAATGAGTAATACCCTCAATACCTTCTTTGCATCAGTTTTTACAACAGAAGACCTCAGTGATATCCCTACACCATCACCGATTCAGATTGATAATTCAGACGTTCTAAGCAATATCACCGTTACAGAGAGAGAAGTATTGAATTGTTTAGATAAACTCAAGGTAAATAAAACGCCTGGACCTGATACAATCTTGCCTAGAGTTCTAAAGGAAGCTAAGGATGAGCTCTCCAAACCACTGACATTACTATTCAATAAATCCTTGCAGTCTGGAACTATGCCTGATCAGTGGAAGCTAGCCAACGTAACACCGATATTTAAAAAAGGCAGCAAATCCCTACCCAGTAACTATCGTCCAATTAGCTTAACCTCAGTTGTATGTAAAATGCTAGAAACGGTCATAAGAGACAGACTCGTAAATCACTTAGAGGAAAATAACATACTTAAATATACTCAACACGGCTTTCGTAAAAAACGTTCCTGTTTAACAAACCTCTTAGACTTCTTCCACGATATCCCAACCTCTACGATGAGAGTAAAGCTGTAGATATTATATACCTTGATTTTCAAAAGGCCTTTGACAAATTTCCCCACAAACGTTTACTGCTAAAACTAAAAGCGCATGGAATACAAGATGGTGTGTTGAAATGGATAGAAAATTGGTTCAGCGACAGAAAGCAAAGAGTAGTCATAAACGGTATGGCATCTAAATGGACCAATGTAAGTAGCGGGGTACCCCAGGGATCGGTACTAGGACCAATTCTCTTTCTAATTTACATCAACGACATAGATGAGGGTCTCAGCTGTACAATCTCAAAATTTGCTGACGATACAAAAATTGCAAATAGCGTACTCTCAAAAGAACAAGTTGACGATATGCAACACAATCTAGATAAATTGTCATGTTGGGCCCAAGTTTGGCAAATGAGTTTCAATGCGGATAAATGTAAAATACTACATATCGGATACCTAAATGAGAAAGCAAACTATTCGATGAATGGCACTCAGCTTAAGAATGTAAACAGAGAAACCGATCTGGGAATAACAATATCGAGTAACCTAAAACCGAGTCAACAATGTTCAGAAGTTGTTAAGAAGGCAAACAAAATAATTGGCTTTATAGGCAGGTCATTTGAGCATAAATCCAAAGAAGTTATCCTAACCATTTACAATTCCTTAGTCCGCCCTCTTCTGGAATACTGCGTTCAATCCTGGTGCCCTTATTACCAAAAAGATATAAAGAAGCTAGAACAAGTTCAACGTAGAGTTACCAAAATGATACCTAGCCTAAAGAACAAACCATACGAAGAGTGTCTTAGAGAATTACATCTATTTCCTTTAACCCAGCACAGATTAGGAGGTGACTTAATTCAAGTGTTCAAAATCATCAAAGGCATCGACAATATGAACTGTAGTAAGTACTTCACTATCGGCCAATCTAATTACACGCGGGGAAACGGTTGCAAAATTATTGGTAAATCATTTAACTCACACGAATCTAAGAATTTCTTCTTCAATCGAATTGTCAACTTGTGGAATGGGCTTCCCCGAGACGTTATAGACTGCAGCACCGTTGATTCATTTAAACTCCGCCCAGACAAATATCTTGCATCAAACCCGCGACTGACTGCGTTTGTAAATGAATAACTTTATTTTATCCTCCCCTCAGTTACTAACCCATCTGTCCCCTACTAACTTCCTAATCCTGCCACGGACATTAGTTCTAGGGCAGTAGTTCCCTTTCCAATGTTCCCTTACCCACTCTAAACCACTGTTTGGACACTTGATCCTCAGTGTTTTGGAGGACAAGCAGCCTAGAAGGGTCACTAGACCTGTTGTTGCTTATTTTCCTTTGTACTCCTTTGTACTCCTTTGTACACTCTGTCATTGGCCTTCTCCAAGTCCATAAAGGCAACACACACCTTTTGTTGCTTCTCCAGATATTTCTCCACAACACAATTCAGGGTAAAAATTTGATCTACACATCCTCTTCCTTTCCTAAAACCTCCCTGCTCGTTGCCTATCCATTTCTCCGTTCTCACTCTCACTCTCTCAATCACTACCCTACTGTACACCTTCCCTACTAAGCTTAAAAGACATACTCCTCGGTGGTTACCACACACTCCTCTTTTCCCTTTGCCCTTATATAGGGGGACTATTATGCCAGTCTTCCAGTCATCGGGTGCATTCCCCTTTTCCCAAGCTAGTTTGCACATTTTCCATACCCATTCGATCACTATCTCATCACCATACCTCAACATTTCCCCACACACTCTATCTGTTCCTGGTGCTTTCCCCAACTTCACTCTCTTCATAGCTTACCACACTTCTGACCTCCTGATCCCCACCTCCTCCTCCACTACTTCTCTTCTCCCTCCCATACCATATCCAACTATGTTTGCTGGCTCTTCGTTCCTTTCATTTAGCAACTCATTGAAGTACTCCCTCCATCTTTCGACTCTCTCTTACTTCTCGGCTACCATTCTCCCAGTCTTATCTTTCACACCCTTACCATTTCCCTTGCTACCTTCCCTAACTTTCTTGACTTCTTTCCAGAACAGTTTCTTACACTCCCTCCATTTTACACTCAGATTCCTTCCAAATTCCTCATCTACTCTATTCTTACTTTCCTTCACTACTCTCTTCACCACTCTCTTTCTCTCCACGTACCTCGCTCGTTTCTGCCTCTCCAAATCTTCATTCCCTCTACTACCCAACCACTCTCTATACGCTTTCTTCTTTTCTTCCACAGCTATTTTTACCTCTTCTGTCCACCATGCTGTACCTTTCACTCCCCTCCCTCTTCCCCTCACTCCACACACCTCCTCACATGCTGCACAGACCTCTTCCTTAAACACCTTGCTTATATCCTCCACTTCTTCCATATCTTCCAGGTCGATCCCACCTAGTCGTCTTTCTACTGCTCTCCTGTACTCTTCTCTGATTTCCTCCTCCTGTAGCCTCTCCACCCTCCTCACCATTCCACCTTCCTCTCGCCTCCCTCCAGCTCTCCTCACCCACTTCTTTTGTATCCTAACCTTAGCTACTACTACATAATGATCAGACAAACCCCCTCAAATACCCCTATACACCCTAGCATCCATCACATATTTCTTCATTCTTTCATCCACACATATATAATCAATCAGTGACTTTCGTTCCACCACTGTCTTATCCTTCCTCATCCACACCACTTTCCATCTGTACCTGTGTATCATTCTGTGTCGGAAGAAGGTGTTGGCTATCCATAACCTCCTCCCCATACATATGTCCACAAGTGCACTACCATTCCCATTCACCTCTGACGGTACCTCCCACCCTCCCACCACTCCATCAACTTTCCTATCACCCACCTTACCATTCATATCCCCAATCAGAAATATTCTTTCGTTCTTGTCAAACTTATCCAGACACGCCTCCACATTCACCCAGAAATCCTCTTTCTCTCTTACAAGTTTATCCTCTGTCGGAGCATACACACACACAATCACCCCCGTTTCTATTCCTACTTTCATTCTCACCCACACAATCCTTAAACCCACAGACCCATATTCTCTTACACACTCCTTCCATTTGTTACTTACTAACAAACATGCACCTTCTCTCGCTGCTCCCTCACTCACTCCAGAACACACACCCCTTCCACACTCCCACTCTCTCATATCTGTACCCTTCCATTTGGTCTCAGTCATATAATAATAATAATAATAATAATAATAATAATAATAATAATAATAATAATAATAATAATAATGCAAATAATAATAATACAAATAATAATCATATACAAACTATACTTTGCCCTGACCTAGGTGGAACGTTAGTAGCCAGAAGCTGCTCCTTCTCCTCCTCGTTAAGATGAGCCTTGATGTCCTCTAGGGTGAGCTCTGCCGACGATTGAGCTTTTCCCATGCAGTTCTTGGCGATGCATGAATATTTACCTGAACGAAAATATTGTTATCAAGCAGTAGAAGAAGTATAGTCCATTTATTAAAAAAAGGCCAAAACGTTTAACTACTCACATCTAGAAATAAAATATGACTAGAGTAATCAAGGTAAAATGTTTACCATTTGGAAAGAGTTTGCCAGGGAGGCGTGGGAGTTTACAGTCCTTGGCTCTAGGCCTTTTTTAGATACAGAGGTTGGGAGTCATAATTTATGGCCTACGTATAATGAATGTACTGTACTATACTCTAGTGACACTGGTTGTAAGTGAGAAAGTATAATTATCTATTGTATATATACACATCAAACAGTAAATAACACATATTGATAATATAGAAACGTAGCCACCCTATTGCATAATGGGATAAACGTGTAAGCGGTAATATTTATTGAAGATTGACTTGTTGACGGATTGTCCTAAGTAATTACTACACATACATACCAAATATCAATGGATAACACTGTTACAAATGATTAACATCGGACCATTCTTGAACCACTGGAGGGTAGGAGTCGAGCACTCCACCATTTTACACTTGTGTGTGTTAGTGCAGCTGAACAATACATGCTGAAATGTTATCCTGCTTCTTATTTTTCAGTGGAATATCGCTCAAGGGTCCTGAATAGTTGGTACCATATAACAGGTATACATAATCTGTATCTGAAGCAAACAGTACTCTGACAATACATTTTGTTGTGACTTGCTGTTGTTAAGATTTCATTGAACCTCTAGCCCTATGTACCTAAAAAACTGGTGCCTGACAACTGAAAAATATGGCCCGATTTGAGCTTTTATCCATCTAATAATAATACATTTCAAAAGTTTCCATACAGTAGGTATGGATGCAAATGCAGAAACAGAATCATCTTAAAGTTTTTTTTGTGTGGTATATTTATCATCCTTTTCCATCTCAAATGACCTGAATTTATTCCTGAAACAATATCTCGGACCGCCTAGGAGATCAACCCTTCATCCTTGGCATATTTCTAACTTCTAACCCCTCTGCTTATACTGTAAGCCTTCTGTCTCCGTTGGGCTCCGATCACAACCTTATCTCTGTTACCTGTCCTATCTCTCTAGTACAGCCATCTGATCCTCCTAGTCGGCGGCACTTGCACCATTTTGGCCCCGCCGACTGGGAGGCTCTACGGTAGTCCTTTTTTTATTTACCCTGGAATGATTTTTGCTTCCGTGGTTGGGGACCCTCAGAGAGTGCCAAGGTGCCAGGTGATCCTGTCAGGCATGGAAGCATACCTTTTATTTGATTTAACTCAGACTAACGCACATAAGCCTTGGCTTACTTACGCTTGTTATATTGCTGTCCATAATAAGGAGGAAACATACAGACAGTACCATCACCTTTGCACTCCAGAATCTGGAACTCTTTATATTTCTGGCCAGAAACAGGCCAAATCTGTTCTTCGACTTGCCAAAAACTCTTTCATCTATAGTAAATGTAACAAACTTTCAAATTCTAGCTCTTCCCAAGCTTTCTGGCACCTAGCCAACAACTTTTCTTCCTCGTCTTTCGCCCCTCTTTTCCGCTCAGATGGCACCACCATCTCTTCTTCTTCTAACAAAGCTGAACTCTTTACTCCAACTTTTGCTAAAACCTCAACCTTGGACGACTCTGGTGCTATTCTTCCTTCTCCACCACCCTCGTATTTACTTATACCTAATGTTTTAATCTCTTCCAAAGATGTACTTTCTGTCCTCTCTGGCCTAATACTAACAAGACACACGGGTCAGATGGTGTCCTTCTTGTTGTACCCCAGAACTGTGCTTCTGTGCTGACCCATTGCCTAGGTAAACTCTTCCGCCTCATCTAACACCTTTCCTTCTTCCTGGAAGTTTGTTCTCATTCAACTTGTCCCAAAGAAAGGTGACTGCTCACAATTCTCCAACTATCGTCCAATTTCCCTCACATCTTGTATCTCTAAATTTTTCGAATCTACTCTTTATTCAAAATTTCTTAAACATCTCACTTCCCATAACCTCCTTTCAGATCACCAGTATGGCTTCCTCGAAGCCCGCTATACTGGTGATCTACTTTCCTACTTTACTAAATCTTCGTCATCCTCCCTTTGGAACTTTGGTGAAACTTTGTCTTATGCGCTAGACATATCAACAGTTTTTGATAGAGTCTGGCACAAATAACTTATTTCTAAACTATCATCTTTTGGTTTCTATCCCTCTATCTGTGCCTTCATCGCTAATTTCCTTTCTGGGCGTTCCATAGCTGCAGTTGTGGATGGCCATCGTTCACTTCCTCACCTATTAAGGGATATGTTTTATCCCCGGTCCTATTTCAAATTTTCATCAATGATCTGCTCAACTTTACCTCTAGTCCTATCCGCTCATATGCGGATGACTCTACCATACACTATTCAACTAGTTGTCCACAACCTCCCTCCTCAAAGTAACTCCAAAACTCACATGATGAGGCCATGGTACGCCTAACCTCTGATCTTCCAATAATTTCTGATTGGGCAGAGAAAATCTTGTTACTTTCAATGCTTCCAAAACTCAATTTCTCCATCTGTCTACCCTATCACAATCTTTCACACACCTATCCCTTATTATTCAACCATACACAAATCCACCCTTCATCTTCTCTCAATATCCTTGGTGTCTTTTTTCATCTAAATTTTCTGTGAAAGACCATATCACCACTCATGCTAAAGTGGCTTCCCAGAGGTTGAGTGTGCTCGACTGTCTCTGTGGGTTCTTTACCCTTGCACAGCTTCTTGTTCTATAAAGGCGCACCATGTGCTCATGTATCTATTATTACTCACATATTACCCCATACCACACTTCTTGAATGAGTAGAGTTCAAAACATCCCGTCTTATCAACTCACCTCCTCTTACAAATTCCCTACAATATCATTCTAAACGCAGCAATGTTGCATCTCTTTTACTCTTCTACCACTATTATATTAATCAGTGTTCTTTAAAGCTCTCTCAGTGCATACCCTCTCCCATACGGCGAGTGGGTGGCATCCATCTTTCAACACAATTTCAGCCCTATTCTGTCCAGCCCTCCAACCCAAGAAATTGCAAATGTTCTGTCTTTCCTCTACTTAACAAGTAAACTCTGGAATTCTCTCCCTCAATCAATCTGTCCTCTATCCTATGACTTAGACTGCTTTAAATCTATCATGTCCAGGCATTATGACCCCAACGTACATTGGATTTGGCTCTCTGTCACTCATTTAGCTTTGGGGGAGATGTTCAGTACAGGTAGACTACCTTTCGTCTCTTTCATATATATACAGTATATACTGTATATATAATATATATATAATATATATATATATATATATAATATATATATATATATATATATATATGTATATATATATATGTATATATATAATATATATATATATATATATATATATATATATATACAGTATATATATATATATATATATATATATATACATATATATAATACATATATATATATATATATATATATATATATATATATATATATATATATATATACAGTATAAACAGCATATATACAAAAATAACTTACCTAAAGAGTTGGTGCCTGACAACTGGTAAACATCGCCAGGCTTGAGCTCCTGTCCGTCCTTGAACCATTGGAGGGTCGGGGTCGGGTAGCCCACCACTTTACACTCGAAGGACACAAGCCCCTCCTCCGTCAGTAGTGCCCGAAGCTTGTCTAGGAAACGAGGAGTCCGGTAGTTGCGAGGTACTGAAAAGAATCACAGCACGAACAGTGGAATTTAGTCATCATTTATGGAGAAATTTGTATATGTATATTTATTTATTTAATGTAATTTGGTTTTGTTATTATCCGTATTATTATTATTATTATACGTATTATTATTATTATTATTATTTTTTTTTTTTTTTTTTTTTTTTTTTTTTTAGTTTCCTTCCTCGGCCTCCATCAAGCTTAAAAACAATATTTCGAAGATCCCCTTTCGAGATGAATGTGTGCATTTTGCGGTAGAACATTTCGAAGCTTGCTATCGCTTGCCAGGAAAACAAATTACACTTAAAAGGCACGAAAAGCCTTAAAATCATCAAACTAATGGGGCGAATGTCTTAAAATGTCAAAACTAATGGGGCTAAACATGAGGAAGAAGGGGGTCCACAAAATCTCCCCTTTAAAAAGAGTATCTGTTATTTCATCAGTGTAACTAGTTCCTTTTGACCGTGTAACTGTGACGAGATGTCAGAACAAATATCGGATTACAGAGGAATAGTGAAGACATAGTAGTGACAGTTTCCACAGAATTTAGTAAAGTTTTACATATTATAGTAACAAATATTTTAGTTTATAAAATATAAATAATGATCTCTAACATACTGAAGCACACATAGTTTTCTTTCACATTTCAGGAAATTATACGTTGTGCAGTAGGAGGAATAAGATCACATATTCATAAGTTATACTTTATACTTCACGTTGCAAATAAGTATTTAATCTAGAACACGAAATTGAAATAGCCTTTCTCTAACACTTTTTATGCACACATTCATATCAAGACCAAAGTAAATTTGAAGTACAACTAACCTGTTAATGTCATTTTACAATGCGAGGTAGTATAGCCTCCCTCGGACTTGACGACGGCCTTCCACTCGCCATCGTCTCCTAACTCGGTGGGACTGATCTCCAGCATGTGCCGCCCCCCGCCCTCATCACTCAGGCGGTACTTGTCACTCGCTTCGATCTTTCGGCTATTGTTGTACCACGTCACGGACATTACCTCGGGCGGGGTCTCCACTGTAAACATAAATATGTCTTTAATACTTAGTTTCAATATAACCCATTCTTTTGAAAAATGTACATTCAGGATTCCAAGTATGGGCACAATCGGCTTAAATAACATTTCGGCACATATTAATCTAAGTAGACTGATAAACTGTCTTCGTGGTGCGATGCATACGGTGTTGATTTTCGGTGTGAGCGTCCTGGGTTCGAATCCACGGACTGCCACATGTGTTTGTAAATTTTATTAATCGATTTTAGGAGTATAGTTGGTTGTTGGAAGGAACATAATAATTGTAAGGTAATTATTATACTGTTGAAAGTTGTATTTTACACTACAAGTACAAACATGACTGTATTCGGCTTAGAAGATCTCACTAAGTTGTGGATGTAGGTGAGCTTGTTTTATTTAGACAATGTTGCAGACAATCATTTTCTAAATAGGCAATTTTAGTACATGGTATGTTAGTGACATTAAAATACTTGCCCTTGACGCTGAGCCTGGCTTTGTCGCCGACCTTCACCTTCCGATCTGTTAGCTGGTCGAGCAATACTGGAGGAGGTCCGGCGGGAGTAGGTGAACGCTGCTCCAACCTCAATATGCAAACACAATATATACATGTACTTAGTTCTTAATATATATTATTATTTTTTTCAAACAGATGAATCATTAATTATATTCTTGCTACCTTTAGACGAATTTATCTCTGCTGAAGGAATACCTCTTTTTAGCATCAAAATGGGTTAAAAATTGAGATATTTTGTAATCAAAGGAACACAAAGAAAGACAAACAACAACACACCTAATGGGCGTCAATAGGCTGCTTGTAAAACAAAAAATAAACAAAATAATTATATATATATATATATATATATTTTTTTTTTTTTTAATTTATGTATCAATTTATTTATATTGCCGTGGGAACGCTTTACCTCCAGGAAAAACCCTGTGGACCAAAGCAAAACATTATAACACTATGAACAATATTGATACATTACTCGGGCACAAACGCATTCAATCGGGGATTTATGGCACAATATGTATCAAAGATATATATAAATGCCTGGAATGTTTGGCACTCTAAAACATTTCTAGCAAATTGTTTAATAAATTGACTACTCTGTTGAAAATTAAATGCTTCACATCATGTGAATGAAATGTCGCTCCGACAATTTTGTAACCATTATGTCTTGTGTAAGTTGTGTTATCTAATGTGAAGTAATTACTTGCGTCCATTATATCATGGCCTTTATATAGGCCTATATATATATATATATATATATATATATATATATATATATATATATATATATATATATATATATATATATATAACTTGGATTAGGTCCCCTCTTATCCTCCGGTTTTCAAGGTAATCAGGTTTAACACTTTTAGTTGTTTGTCATAGGGTATATTTATTAGTCAGGGAATCACATTAGTTACTGTCCATTGTATTCTCTACTTTCTCAATGTTCATTTTATAGTATGGCGATACAAACTGGACACAATATTCCAAATGAGGATGAACCAATGAATTATATATAGTGTGCACAATGTTTTCGGATATTTAGTCAAAGGATCTCTCAATGATTTCAGTAATTATTATTTTTTTTTTCAACTTCAGCGCATTGTTGGGCAGGTTATAAATCGCTCGTTTTAGTGACTCCAAGATCAGTTTCTATAATAGCGATCATGAATATAATTCCATCTATCGAATAGCTTGCTCTTGCATTGTTATTACCAATGTGGAGCACATTGCATTTATCTATAATAAAATTAATCTGCCATGACAGAGCCCAGTTTGGCAGCTTGTCTAGATCATTCTGAAACTCTTGTGTGTGCGATAGAGAATTTACTTTGCCATTTTTGTGTCGTCAGCAAATATGGAGATTCTGCATGATAGTCCGTCATCAATATCGAAAATAGAATTAAGAAATAAAATTAGACCAAGAACTGAGCCCTGTGGTACACCACATGTAACAGTTATCCAATTTGAAGCTTTGCCAATTATTACTGCTCGTTGCTTTCACTCAGTTAGTCAATCTTGAATCCAATATTTATATGCCCTTAGCTGAATAAAATCGTCAGGTAGCAGCATGAAGAATAAATAATTGTGAATTTCATTAACCCCTTCGACCCCAGGGATGCACGTTAGCGTCGCCTATGTATGTAACCCACAGTACAAGCGATGCAACGGTTGCATCTGCCATATTTACTCTTGTCCTATGGCACCTAGACTCTAGAGGGTTTAGATTTGTATGGGAACTGCTTTAGGATCCCACGGAACAAAAACGATGGTTGGCAACCCCCCCAAGTCCAGCCGTGTGCGTGTGGCCGCGCGCTGGAGTGATTTTCCAGTATTTTGCCTACCCATCACCCCTTGTTAATTGTGACTTTCCCCAACCCTCCAGGACCCCCAAATGACCTACAGTAGGTGAGCGGTTTTATGTTGGTTTTCCTTCATTACTAACCCATCCCATGTGTTTTCAGGAAAACAAAATTGACAAGTGGCTGGTCCTGGAGTGTACTTTTTTATTAAATCGCGTGGGGTTCAGTGGATTAAAGTGCTAAAAGTTCAGTGGCAGTCATATAACAGCTCTTAACAAAAAGCTGTGCATGCTAAGCAGATCAGCCCAATAACTTATAACGTATTAGTGGAAGGGGAAGACCAACTATATTTTTATTTGAGCAAACATATAGACTCGTAGCATGGATTAGTAATTAGTATGAATATAATAACGGTCGCCAAGAAGTTAATGGAAAGGGGTGTGGTCTTTATGACAAATATGCCTGGATGAAAATATGTTTGATTTGACTTATAATAATTGCATCTAATATAAAAATGTAAACATTTATAGACAGTTTTAATTGCATTAGACAAATATACCCACGGGAGAACATATATATACAGTACAATGGTTAGCATAAATAATGACGACACTGTGTGTCCTGTGTTTTTTAAGTTATTAATATTGTTGTGTGTCCAATGCCACTTTGTTTTCTAGTGCGGTAAACGTTTTGGAGTACCAAATAAGTGGCCCGAGATTGATCCCAACTCAGGGCATATATGTTGTTGACATAACAGAAACTTGTTACACACTAGAAGGGTGGATCGGCTATTAGTTCATCTGACTGACGTGACCATAGCTCGGTGGTCTAACCATTGCCATTCTCACTTGTGCACTCCTCTCAGTGATAATATTTAGACCTTGGTCTCTGTCTTAGTATTCTACATATTAACAAACTGGATTCAGGGTGGCGCAGAATTCGGTTACTCAGTTCGAGCCTTCATTAAGGTGAGATTTATATTTATTTCTTATTTATTTTATTTATTTATAATTTAGTTTAGTTTTATCCCTAGACCTCCATCAAACTTAAAACAAATTTCCCCAATATCTGACTTTCAAGATAAATTTGTGCATTTTGCGGTAGAAATATTTCCCGGCTGAAGGCCGTTTCCTCCTAAATTGCAGGCTCGCTGTAGCTCACCAGGAAAAAATCAACATCTAAGTGGCACGAAAGTTCTTAAAATTGCCAAACTAATAGAGAAATGTCTTAACATTTCAAAACTTATGGGGCTAAGCATGAGGGAGAATGAAGTCCAACTGGGTAACCGAAATATGCGCCACCCTGTACTGTATATCAATGAAGCTGCCTTTTCGCTCTACTTATTATGCCATATATCTACCTGGATGAAGGTCGTACTGAGGACTCCCTAGACACCACCCTGACCCTAGAAGAGGATGCAGCCCGGCTCATACAGTTGATGGCCTCGCAGGTGTAGGTCCCCAGGGAGGTCGGGTCGTTGGCGTTGGCAGTCAGAGCAAACACATCTCCTGGTGGCAGAAATTAGGGAAAACAAATGTTGAGTAACTAAATGAATTGATATGATGCAATATATTTGCTATCATGTACAGTGTATGTCTTCATAAACATACCAACACTATTGCTGTAACCTTCACAGAAAAATCATGCAGAGGCTTTTCATGGATCTAGTGGTCAGCAATGGCAAATTAGACCTTGAATAAGGACAATATTAAACAACGGAAACATATACCATAGTAAAGAACACCTACAAACGTAATAGGCCTAAATGTGTAATATAAATCAACTCAATTCATAAAAGAATGCACATACTTATGGCTAGTCATCCTTCTATCTATCTATCTATTGCCTGACGCCGTGATCCCCGAAGGGGTGGCCACGAACGAACCGCCCCCATGCACCTCTGTCCCCAGTCAGTCGACGCCCCTCCCCCCAACCAGCACCGCCTTCGTTCATGTAGTTCCTCACTCCATCCTTCCACCTCATATTCGGTCTACCTCTCCCCCTCTGTCCCTCCACCTCGCTCTCGTACACCCTCTTAGTCATTCTCTCGCTTTCCATACGTTCCATATGGCCGAACCATCTCAAGTTGTTCCTTTTCACACTTTCCAGCACATCTACCTGCACACCACACCTCCTTCTTACTTCCTCATTAGTCTGTCTATCCCTCCATGTAACTCCGCACGCACTCCTTAAGTAATTAATTTCCACTGCTCTCACTCTTGGTCTGAGTCTCTCAACCAACGTCCATGCTTCGCTTCCGTAAGTCAGTGTCGGGATTACCACACTGTCATGCAAGGACTTCTTCACTTCCATACTGACCACCCTATTTATTTCCACTGCTTTCAGCATTCCTACAACCCTCTTCCCCTTTTGTACCCTCTCTCGCACTTCTTCATCCATAGTCCCATCTTTACTCAACACACTGCCCAGATACTTAAAAGAGTTGACGATCTCCATAGCCTGACCGTTCAGCTTCACCTCACACTCTGTGACTTCACCCCTTTCAAAGACCATAACCTTGCTCTTCCCCGTATTTACCTTCAAATTCCGTTTTTCGCACACTGTTCCAAACTCATTTACCAGACCCTGCAACTCCCATTCATTATCACTCATCAGAACTGTATCATCCGCAAACAGCAGTATAGGTAGCTTCCACTCAATTCCCTCCCTTTTCAGCAATACACCAACATCCACTGCTCTTGATAGTATTTCTTTCATAACTCCATCCATATATACAGTAAACAACCACGGGGACATCACACACCCCTGTTTCAAACCAACATTCAGGTCAAAGAACTCGCTATGCTCACTCTCCACACGTACTGCCGCCTTTGCACCCTCATACATGCTCTTCACTGCTTTCAGCAACTTGCCCTCTACTCCGTATATTCTAAGTACTTTCCACAAACCTTCTCTATCCACTCTGTCATAGGCCTTCTCCAAGTCCATAAAGGCAACATACACCTTTTGTTTCTTCTCCAGATACTTCTCCACACCACAATTCAGGGTAAAAATCTGATCTACACATCCTCTTCCCTTCCTAAAACCTCCCTGCTCGTCGCCTATCCATTTTTCCATTCTCACTCTCACTCTCTCAATCACTACCCTACTGTATACCTTCCCTACTACGCTTAGAAGACATATTCCTCGGTGGTTACCACACACTCCTCTCTCCCCTTTGCCCTTATATAGGGGGACTATTATGCCAGTCTTCCAGTCATCGGGTGCACTCCCCTTCTCCCATGCTAGTTTGCACATTTTCCATACCCATTCTATCACTATCTCACCACCATACCTCAACATTTCCCCACACACTCCATCTCAAAACAAAACATAAACCTTATTTGTATGTAACATGTGTGATGCACATTAATAAAAGGGGATGTGTCGGATGGATGAAAGCCACAGTTGCTCGCGCGTTTGGGGCTAGCAACACGTATTATGAAAAACATGCATCCTCCTTCATTCACTGTCCCCCCCCCTTCACTCACTCAACCCCACAATTTGCCGGAGGATAACAGGTTTTTCACAATACGTAGACGGAGGTCTTTTTAAAAAAAAAAAACTTCTTTTGTATCCTAACCTTAGCTACCACTACATAATGATCAGACAGACCCCCTCCAATACCCCTATACACCCTAGCATCCATCACAGATTTCTTCATTCGTTCATCCACACATACATAATCAATCAATGACTTTCGTTCCACCACTGTCTTATCCTTCATCGTCAACATCCGTTTCCACGTGTACCTGTGGATCATTCTGTGTCGGAAGAAGGTGATGGCTATCCACAGCCTCCTCCCCACACATACGTCCACAAGTGCACTACCATTCCCATTCACCTCTGATGGTACCCCCCACCCTCCCACCACTCCCTCAACTTTCCTATCACCCACCTTACCATTCATATCCCCAATCAGAAATATTCTTTCGTTCTTGTCAAACTTCTCCAGGCACGCCTCCACATTCATCCAGAACTCCTCTTTCTTTCTTTCAAGTATATCCTCTGTCGGGACATACACGCATACAATCACCCACGTTTGTATTCCTACTTTCATTCTCACCCACACAATCCTTGAACCCACAGACCCATACTCTCTTACACATTCCTTCCATTTGCTACTTACAAACAAACATGCACCTTCTCTCGCTGTTCCTTCACTCACTCCAGCACACACACCCATTCCACACTCCCACTCTCTCACATCTGAACCTTTCCATTTGGTCTCTGTCATTCCACATACATCCAGCCTGGCATTCACTAACACTTCCAGAACCTCTCTCTCTTTTGTGCCATCATTTGTGTCATCCTTACCGGCCTTAATCTCGACGCCATCCTTGTACCACTTGAGAACGGGCGTGGGTACCCCAACCACCTTACACTCCAGACTGACGGTGCCCTCGGCTGTCAGGACGGCTTCTAGCTCCTCCAGGAATACGGGGCCACGGTATCCCTTTGGAACTACAAAGGAAAACATTGTATACTTAATCAAAATATGGTGTGCAGAAACGAATCTAAAGACCAATTCATATCCTTTACATAACAAAAATATGTCTCCAAGAACTTGTGGCTTCAATAGCCCTTAGAATCTCTATGAAGGATCAATATACAGTACATATAAATATAAATATAATTATATATATAATTATATATATAAATATATATATATATATATATATATATATATATATATATATATATATATATATATATATATATATATATATATACAGTATATAGTTTATTTTGTTATGTGGATGAGGGAGACATAAGGCAAAACTAGCTGTGACGAGTGCATCCCACAGAGTTGAAAGAGTGACAGGGCCAAACTCATGGAATGTCCGATCCAAAATACCTGGAAACACAGAGTTTGAAGCAATGTAAGTCACAGGATGAGAGAAAGATGGACTCAGGGAGAGAGTTCCAGAGCTCAGCTGTTGAATAGAAGAAAGATTGGGAATATTTGTTCACTCTTGGGTTGGGAGTTGCACAGAGTAAGGGTGGGATTGTGTTGCAAGATGGGTGCTACGTACTTTACGTAGAGGTGGCATACTCTCAGAGAGCTCTGACGAACACTGATGATTTTAATATCGGTAGAAGAGCGAGAGATGTACAACATTGCGGTGAAGAGCGAGGTCGAGATTGCAGAGTCAGTGAGTGGACGCGAGCTATTGAGACTAAAGGCTTTCTTTTCTACTTTGTCAAGAAGTGCAATGTGAGAGGATCTACCCAACACATGCGAACAATACTCAATACATGGAAGCACTGTGCCCTTGTACAGAGCAAGAGGCTGTGCAGGGGTAAAGAAGCCCTGGAGGCAGTTGAGTATACCCAGCTTCTGGGCAGCTGTTTTAGCGAGAGTGGTAATATGGTCTCTCCAAGAGAGATCAGAATAAAAGGAGACACTGAGAATACTGAGAGAAGATGAAGGGTTGATTTGTGTATTGTTGAAGTATAAGGGATAGACCTGTGGGAGTTCTTGACGGGTAGATAAATGAAGAATTTGGGTATTGATAGCATTGAAAGCAACAAGATTTTCTCTTCCCCAACTTGAAATGGTTGATGGATCAGAAGATAAGTGTTCTATGACTGCATCACGTGAGTTTTTGAGTGATTGCTTGCTGGGGCGTTCCTAAAAACTAGTTGAATAGTGTAAGGTAGAGTCGTCAGCATATGGATGGATAGGACTGGAGGTACAGTTCAGAAGATCATTAATGAATATTAGAAAGATAATTGGAGATAGGACAGAATCCTGAGGAACACTGGAATTGAAAGGTTGAGGAAGTGAACGATGGCTGTCCAGAACCGCAGGTATGGAACGGTCAGAAAGGAAATTATAAATAGAGACACAGATGGAGGGATAGCTACCAAAGGAGGGTAGATTAAAAACTAGAGATTTGTGCCAGACTCTATCAAAACCCTTCGATATATCTAGTGCAATAGAAAAGGTCTCATCGAAGTCTCGAAAGGAGGATGACCAAGAGTTAGAAAGGTATGAAAGAAGATCACCAGTAAAGCAACCCCTAAGGAAGCCATACTGGCGATCTGAGAGAAGATTATGAGAAGAGAGATGCTTAAGAAATTTTGAAGTAAGAATATTATTATTATTATTAATATTATTAGTATTATTAATATTATATTATTATGTTATTATTATTATTATTATTATTATTATTATTATACATATTATTAGACATACTGCACGGGAAAAAAAATAAAACAGTAAAACAATGACAAAAGATAAGATCTGAATTGATTAAACAATAAGCTTATTTATTTTAGATTTAGATTATGTATATGATATCAGAAGCTGATACATAATATTCTGGTAATTCATTCAACTCCTTGCAAATATCAGTAATGAAGCAGCTTGAAAATTGGGATATATTACATCTAACAACAGAAAATGCTTTGCTGTTTTTATGTGTAATGTTATTAGAATGTGTAAGGCGAGCAGCTGTAAAAGGCTCCGGAAGAGCAGGATGAATTGGATGTTGATTATTATTTATAATCTTAAATAGAAATGATAGTGACCCAACTAGTCTACGTTTCTGCAGGTCAATAGTAAGATTTGGCAACAATAATTGTATTTGTATTGATTGCTCTATCAAATAACTTAAGATGACAATCAGCAGCAGACTTCCACACAGTAGAGCAATATTCAAATTTTGGCAAATTAATGCAAGGAGCGAACGTAAAACAGCATCATTATTGCCAAAAGTGTTTCTGCATTTTCTAAGTAGTCCAGTCTTCTGAGCAATGGACTAAGAAGCTGAACAAAAATTAGCTTCAAAAGTAAGCTTACTATCTAAAGTAACACCAAGTAGATTACGATTATTAGAAGAATCAAGATAAATATTGTTAAGTAATAAGGGTGGATGATTGGGATTTAAAGTTCTACTACGGCTTAAGATAATTGATTGTGATATCTTAGCACTCAAAACCATGCCCTAATTATTATACCAACTAGACATTTTTGCCAAATCTCTATTTATAGATTGGCCACGTCAGCTCGATGTCTTGGTGAGGGAATAAATGCGTACAATGATGAGTCATCAACATAGGCCATCAAGTAATTCTCTAAATTCTACCACATATCAGTGGTATATAATGTAAACAAAACAGGACCGATGACACTACCCTGCGAAATACCAGAAACAAGAACCATTGAACTACATTTCCAATCAACAACCACACATTGCTTCCGATTAAATAAAAAAAATATCTAAAATGGAATAAAAAGGGCCACTTATGCCCATTAATATTAAAAAGCTTTATGGTTAACTCCAAAGGCAGAACTTAAGTCCAGTGATACTAATCTGGCTGCAAATCCTGCATCAAGATTAGACTGCAGCTGGTGAACCAAATATGACAAGGCTTCACAGGTGTCAACACCCTTCCTGAACCCAAATTGAGTGGAAGGTAGTAAATTTTGTTTTGTAATGAACTTATTAAGACGTATAGCCAATCATTTCTCAACAATCGTTGATATGACAGGTGCTATTGAGATAGGCCTATACTCAGATGGTAAATGAGAAGCAGAGGCACCTTTTGGAATAGCGGTTACGTTGGCAGTTCTCTAACAAAGCGGGAATTTACCGGGGTGAATAAGATGTCTAAATAGGTTAGCCAGTTTAGGGGCCAATAATATTATTGCACCAATGTTCTTCAAAAATAAAGGAAATATGCCAGTAGGGTCTGTACCACCATAAGCATCCAAGTCTAACTAATTGGGTGCCCCAGGGATCGGTTCTGGGGCCGGTTCTCTTCCTAGTTTATATAAATGACATAAAATAAGGCCTCACCTGTACAATCTCAAAGTTTGCAGATGATACAACAATTGCAAATACTGTACTCTCAAACGAACATGTAGAAGATATACAAAATAACATAGATAAGCTATAAAGTTGGGTTCAAATTTGGCAAATTAGTTTTAATGCGGATAAATGTACAGTACTCCATATCGGAACCCGAAATTAGAAAGCAAACTATTCCATGAATGGCACTCAGCTTAAGAGTGTAGACAGAGAAACTGATTTGGGAGTAACGATATCGAGTAACCTGAAACTCAGTCAACAATGTTTAGAAGTTGTTAAGAAGGCAAATAAAATAATTGGCTTTATAGGCAGGTCATTTGTGCATAAATCCAAAGATGTAATCCCACACTTTACAATTCCCTAGTCCGTCCTCTTCTGGAATATTGCGTTCAATGCTGGTGCCCCCACTACCAAAAAGATATCGATAAACTTGAACAAGTTCTGCGTAGAGTTAACAAAATGATACCTAATCTAAGAAACAAACCATACGAGGAGCGTCTTGGAGAATTAATTATTTTGTATTTTGTATAAAGACCACTGATGATAAGCAGCTTGCTTACGATTAAAAGCATCACGACAAGCATCATTGAACCAAACTTTATCCATCGACCTCTTTTAAATTATTTTAATTAATTAACCCACAGAACCCCAGCGACGCAGCGTTTGTGTCCAAAATGTATGTAACGCTAAACCCCAGCGATGCATAAGGTGCGTCCTGGTTAATTACTCCCGTTCTATGGCACCTAGAGGGCTCAGATTTGTATGGGAATTGTGTAAAAATCCCACGCAACAATGCCGATGGTTGAAAACTCTCAAAGTCCAACCGTGTGTGCGTGAGTGCGCAAAAACTTGTTTTTGCATGTTTTTGCCTACCCATTTCCTCTCTTGTAATTCCGACTTTCGGGTGCCCCGTAGGACCCCTTAATGACCTAGGGGATCGTTTTTTTTGTGGTTTTTCCTTCATTCCTAACTTATTTCAGGTGTTTTCTGGAAAACAAATCTTGTTTACAACCTGCTGGTCCTGGGGTGTACTTTTATTTGTAATTAGCTGGTGTTCAGTGGGTTAAGAGTACTGTAGTTTCAAAAACTTGGGAGATGCAAGAAATGAGAGCAATTGAACGATAGTTGGTGGGCTGAGAGTGGTCACCCTTCTTTGAGACAGGTTGAATGAGAGCAAACTTCATCAACAGATCAGGTGTCAAAATAATTGTACATAATAATATATACCATTTATCACTACATGCGCTTGTACCTATAACCCTGAGTGAGGCGCTGCTGGAGGCCTGCCCAGAAGCGTTCTCAGCCACACACTTCCATGGTCCCTCGTCGGACACGTTGAGGGGCGAGATGTCCACACAGTAGAAGTTACCCTCGTGCAGCAGACGGTAACGGGGATCTTGGGACACCTCTACGTTCTTGTGGTACCAATACACCTGTAATATGTATTTTGTTTACATCAATAAATATATCTACCTATCTAAAAACTTGAGGCTAGTTAGATAAGTTGAAGTGACAGTATTGACAATTACAAAGTTATATTTCCCGTCCAATCCAGCAATGGCTGTAGCCGTCGTAGATAAGTAACTCCCAAGTCCCAGCGACAGTTATAGCTGTCAGAAATGTACTTGTCTTGTAACTGCCTGTACAAGGCTAATTTTTTTGTTTTTTTTCTTTTAAGTCTTGTTAAAGAGAAAAACAAAAGTGATTGATCCATTCGTGCCTCATCTCTTGAGGTGAAAAGGTGGTCTCTCCTGTCATTTTGGCCACATTGCTTGGGACTGCTGGGGACTTTTATTACTGTATCCTACGGTACGGTACGGGTTAAAGGATAAAAGGTACAAATATAGCCAACAAAATTAACTCAGTCAGGTCAGGCCCGGTGAAGGTATTGAGGGATAATCCTTTATTACGGCACCTCGTAGCTACTTTATACTTTTCCTATTTTCTAAAGAGTGTAGAGAGGGGAGAAGGGGTGTTGGAGAGAGAGGAAGCTGTTGGATTGGCTTTGTTATGTGTGTTATTAGTCTGTATACGTCGTCGAGGTATCCCCCGACTGGGTGCGAGTATGTGAAACATGATAGGACGTACTACACCACCCACTAAATGTCCTCCTTGGCTGGGATCGAACCCAGGTCAAGCAGATTCACACATGAGGATGCTCTCCACACGACCGCCGCAGCTCGGGTTAATTATTTCGGAATGCAATAAATACAATATAATCAGAATATTTTTGTTTGATATGAAGTATGACAAGCATAAGCAATATTATTTTTCTGCACAGTTAAAATAATAAATCACAGAGAGATTAAGAGTTCAAGATACGTGTCTCACCTTTGTATCGGGTGCCTGCTTAAGCTCCACCAGGAACCTGACACGGGTGCCTACTTTAGCTGCCAGGTCACTCAGAGTCCTGGCGAAGGTAAGCGCCTCCGTCTTGGGAGGAGCACTCTCACCACCCACCTGCAGGGACACCGCCGCCCTTGCCTGAAACACAAACATTACACAATACACATCCTCACTACACAGACACTCCATCATCATTGCTGTTATGTGTGTGCCCCTATAAAGCACATGCACACAGAAACGCGACACACACAGAGAGAAAGACAGATATGGTGATTAAAATACTGCGCCTACCCTACGTAACAAGGCAATCAAAGATGGCAGACTTCGCCCCCTCCATGCTGTCGGGGACTGCTACAAAATGTTTGGGGATTTTTAAGACAATCACTACTAGTAGATGGAATGAAGATTTGGAGAGACAGAAAAGAGCGAGGTACTTGGAGAAAAAGAGAGTAGTGTAGGAAAGTAAGAGAAGAGTAGATGAGGAATTTGGAAGGAATCTGAATGTAAAACGGAGGGAGTGTAAGAAACTGTTCTGGAAAGAAGTCAAGAACGTTAGGGAAGGTAGCAAGGGAAACAGTAAGTGTATGAAAGATAAGAATGGGCGAGTGCTAGCTGAGAAGCAAGAGAGCATCGAAAGATGGAGGGAGCACTTCAACGAATTGCTGAATGTAAGGAATGAAGCGCCACCAAACATAGGTGGATGGGGTATGGGAGGGAGAAGAAGAGAAGTAGTGGAGGAGGAGGTGGGGATTAGGAGGTCAGAAGTGTGTGAAGCCATGAAAAGAGTGAAGTTGGGGAAAGCACCAGGAATATATGGAGTGTGTGGGGAAATGCTGAGTATGGTGGTGAGATAATAATCCAATGGGTATGGAAAATGTGCAAACTAGCATGGGAGAAGGGGAGTGCACCTGATGACTGGAAGGCAGGCATAATAGTCCCTCCAATCACAACCAATATCCCATCTAGCCTGTAAATTAAAACTATATCTCAAAAGTTCAATGGGAAAACTATATATAATTGTTCTTAATTTCAAATTTATCGTACACTGCCACTACCATAATCATCACTACTGTGATATGTGTACCTCTTTGGGGGTCACACACACACACAGCATTACCACCAGCATAATTACTACCACAATTACCACCACCACCACAACTACTACCATAACAAAACATTTCTTCACTACACCCCCCAGGGGTGTAGTGGTTCATCCATGGTGGAGGAATAAAATGGAATATGCACCTCGCATCCCACTGCACTTCGTACGAGGCGTCTAATAGGGGGAATGGCGCTAGACTTGTGGATCAACAGCCATTACCTTATAATGAAGCCTTTTCCATCAGCCACTACCGTCAGTACTGCCAAAGCTGGTGAGGAGCAGATAGGTGCCACAGGGGACTCTACTAGTCCTACCTGGATGCTGTTTTGGTGCCACACCAGAGTCGGCCACAGTGTTTACATGTGGGGCAGCATTGTGGTAGGACTTCATTATTCTTTAGTTCATGTTGCCTAATGTCGGCACACTGGCATTGAATGTTGGCCCCTCCGGGCCTAGATCTGGCGCCTTGGGGTCAACCCGGCCGAAGGTATCCAGAGGATAAAGCGTATAGTGCTCCCCAGGCTGACATTTTCCCCGCCTAACAGTATAGGAACCCGTACCTGGTGGTAGCACTTCAGGAGGCTGCTCTGTCATTAGGCGAATAATACCAGGCCAGCTGTAGTGCCGTGTACGCGCACAGGGTGCGTCCCTGTGGCTGGTTCTGGTGGGGTGCACCGGGGCCACCCTTGGATTAAGGTGCTGGGAACAGCCTCCGGGGCAGTCTGGAGTCTACGTCCTGAGGACGGTAATTTTTACTTGCCAGCTCCATATCTTACCAATTATGACATAACCAAACGAAAAAAAACATAAGTCTGATGTTAATAAACCGCACAAGAGACGAAATGTAGCTTCCTGCACGTTCAGCTTTGCAAGCACGTATGTAGGTAGTATGAGTGGCAGAGCAAATGAAGTTGTGAAAGTACTGGAACGCAGAAGAGTGGATTTGTGCTGCGCCCAGCAAACCCGTTGGAAGGGGTGTGGTATGCAGTGAATAGTTAGAAAAAAAACAGGGATGCCAAATCTATTGGAAGGGGGATGCATCTGAAAAAGCGAAAGGTGGAGTGGTTGTCCTAGTGGTTGTTCAACTACTCCATCTCAGGCATTGGCTGAGAGCCTGTACATTCAACCGTACATTGAATGGCGAAGCCCGTGAGATCTTGTTCCAGTCTAGGGAGTGAGACATGTGAAGCACTTTGGGATACAACCAGTCCCCCATATCTTGCCTTCCCAAGATGCACGGTTGCCCACCCACGGCTTGAAGCAGCCACATCTCTGAAACTGCTTCGCTCCAGTGCTTCAATGTCTCACCACCTAGACTCTGACCCTCACTCTCAGAACGCCACCTATGGAGCAATGAACTCACTAGGCATTATCCCCCTGTAGCATATTTTGAATATGGGAATATTCATACAATGCTATTTAATCAGGGAATAATGAGGGTATTTTGTTAGCGTTTTGGTGGGCTTTGTATCCGAGGAGTGGGAGAAGAGTGTAATTGAAATCAAAAGCGTAAATGGAAGATTGATTGTATTGAAGCTGAAAGTTGGTGGAAGAATTATGAATGTGATATCGACATATGCCCCACAGGTTGGCTGTGAGTATCCTAGGTTCAAGTCCTTGGAGTACCACATGTATTCATTACTTTCATTGATTTCACTAGTTAGGTTTATTTGTAAATTAATTGAGTTTGTGAAAACAAATATGAATTAAGCAGAGAGTGAAAAGAGGCCTTTTGGAACAACCTCATTGGGGTCGTTTCGGGCCTCTTGGAAAAGGATATCATAGTAGT
This sequence comes from Paralithodes platypus, assembly GCA_032716605.1. Taxonomy (NCBI): domain Eukaryota; kingdom Metazoa; phylum Arthropoda; class Malacostraca; order Decapoda; family Lithodidae; genus Paralithodes; species Paralithodes platypus. Next base: position 6,850,970 of record CM064556.1, read on the forward strand.
AGGAGGAGACCTCAACGGTCATGTGGGAGCATGTGTTGAAGATTACGAGGGTGTGCATGGTGGAAATGGATATGGAAGAAGAAATCTAGATGGCCAATACATACTGGAGCCCGGTGTTGCACACAACATGGTCGTTTGCAACATTAAGTTCAAGAAAAGGTTGATCCATTTGATCACATATAATTCTGGAGGCACTTGTAGCCAGATAGATTACTTCTTAGTGATTAGGGAAGACTGGAAGTTTGTTTGGGATGTAAAGGTCATCCCGAGAAAAAAAATGTATCTCCCAACATAAGCTTCTAGTCTGTGACCTGAGCTTAAGGCGAGATCCTGTACGCAAGAAGGTATAAATGCCAAAATGGAAAGTATGGTTATTGAATAATTCTGAATACAAAGATAATTTTTGCAGCAAAATGGAGGAAATGTTTAGGGATAGGGGCGGTAAGCCAAATTATGTAAATAGCCAATGAAACTTCCTTGAGTGTAGCCTTCTTGCTGCCACTGACAAAGTCTGTGGTAAAACTAAGGGTCCCTTTAGGTATAAGATTTCCTGTTGGTGGAATTACGAGGTTGACAATGCATTAAAGGAGAAGAGAAGATGTTTCAAAGCATGCAAGAAAGGAGGCAGCAAGGAGGAATATCTGGCTGCTAAGCGAATTGCAAAATAGGCGATAATTATACAAGGCAAAGAAAATAATACAGGACACGGTCATAGACCAAGTGCAAGCAATGCAGAAAATCCCAATGGGATCTTCAACTTGGCTAGGCGAGTTAAGGATAGTAGAGATGTTGGAGAACGGTGTGTCAGAAATAATACTGGTACAATTGTTTACACTGACAAGGTAATCAGGGATGCTTGGAAGGTACACTACGAACGATTACTCAGCATGGAGTTTAAGGGGAATAGAGAACTGCTTAGTAACGAAAAGCCAATATTTGCCGGCCTCTCCCCCCCCCCCCCTTTGATAGCGCCAGATGCAATCAATATAATGAAGGATGGAAAAGCTTCAGGGTGCTCTGGCATTGTTGCTGAGATGATAAAACCCTCAGGTGACATAGGAGTGAGATTGGTCACTTAGAGTGGAGAGAATCACGAATGAATGGCATAAAAGTGTTATAGTAAACATATAAATGGGTAAGGGGTATTCGTTAGAATGAGGAAATTACAGTGGCCTGAAAATGCTTGATCAAGTCATGAAGGTCTGTGTGAGAGTCTTTGAAGGCATGATCAGGGAAAGCAGTACCATCGACGATAAGCAGTTTGGTTTTATGCCAGGAAGTGGTACATTCGATGATATCTTCAGTCAGGCACCTGCAGGAAAGATATTTACTTAAAGATAGTTCTACCTTGTGGTTGTAGACCTAGAGAAGGCCTTTGATATGGTGCCCAGATATGTTGTACAGTGGGCTATGAGAAAACTTGGCGTAGAGGAGTGGTTGGTGCATGTGGTAATGAAGATGTACGAGGACTCGCAAACGGCAGTAAGGGTGAAAGATGTACTAAATGAAGAGTTCACAGTGCGAGTTGGAGTCTACCAGGGCTTTGTGTTAAGCTCCCTCCTCTTTGTTATGGTTCTGGAGGGACTATCTGGACATTTTAGAGTTGGCCTCCCTGGGAACTGCTATACGCAGATGACTTGGTACTTATCGCAGATAGTGTGCAGGATGGCGAGGCCAAGTTTAAAAGATGGAGAGGGGGTATGGCAAGTAAAGGATAAAGAGTTGATATATATAATACCAAGGTTTACACAGTAGATTAGGGCTTGGAAAGATAGAAAAAAGTGGTGCATAACGATGCACGGTATGCAGAAAAGGGGTGGGCGCGAACTAAATTCAGTGTAGCGTCTGCCGCTGCTGGGTACACCATGGGAAGCGCTGCTCCAGAATAAATGGACCCCTACCGAGGAAGACGTCCGAAGTTGAGAAATTTGTATGCATACTATGCAAAGGTGAGCTTGTGATCAATGATCAGCTCGAGAGTGTTAATTTTGGCAATGAGCCACTAGAAATGGTGGACCAGTTTTGCTACTTGGGAGATACCGTTTCCGCCGGTGGAGGGGCCGAGGCCACCACTATCACCAGAATTAGATGCGGCTTGGGAAACAGTTGCCACTACTCACTATGAGAAAAATCCATCTCCCCTTGAAGGGAAAGGTATACACTTCATGTGTTAGAAGCACAATAACATATGCTTTAAAAACGTGGCCTGTCAAAGTGGATGATATCTACAGAATGGAACACAACAAGATGAGATTGGTGAGATGGATGTGTGAAGCCAAACTGAAAGATAGGATATCTAATGAGGAGTTAAGGATATGGGTATATGTGATGAGATGCATACTAGTAGGCTTGGATGGTTCGGTCATGTGGAGAGAATGGATGAACTAAGTTGGGTGAAAAGTTGCAAGTCTGTGATCGTAGGAAAAACTGCACCAATGGGAAGACCAAGAAAGTTGTGGGATCCGACCTTACGGTCTGATCTTGAAACAAAGATCCTGACAAGTGTGGCAGCTCTGAATAGGGCTGCCTGGAGCGCTGCCATCAAGGTATGAGACTGGAACCACACTCTGTGTGGAGCACTCAGTCTATTAATATATGTACAGATCCCCGCTACGTGGACACACCTTCATCATCCCTGATGTGATGTTTAGTGCCGTTTTATATAAATTCCAGGTTGGATATAATCAGAGATAATCTAATTGTATTTTATGCAGTTTTATATATATTCTGGGTATAGTAAAATTTGTATTTGAAATTAATTATCTGGATTTATACAAAACACTTAAGCACATCCTGTGATGTGTGTGCCTCTGCGGGGCACATACACACACAAACAGAGAGGGTGATTAAAATACTACGCCACCCCTATGTGGGGCTAAGTCATTACTACCACAATCAATACCACTATCACTATCACTACCACAATCGCCATCAAGTTCACTACTGTGATGTGTGTGACCACATACAGATCCTCACTACACGGACACCACCATCATCACTGCTGTGATATGCGTGCCCCCACAGGGCACACACACACACAAAAGTGCACAGGCAGACAGACAGACATACAAACACAATTAGGGAAGGATGTAGTATCCGGGTGTACGGTTGTCATGTTGTGCGTTCGCACCTACGTTCCGGTCTATTTCGACGCTATATTTTCTGCTATTTGCCCCCTGTCATTACTGCATGAATACTAGGTTAGGTTAGGTTAGGTTGTTTGGTTAGGCTAATGTATTTTTATATCCAAAGGCATCCGCATAGTGTAAACAAGGTGGGCGGTACACCCGGTAACTACATTCTTGCCCACAATTATTGTAATACTACCCCTACGGGGTCTAGGTAATTAAATTGCGGGTAAAAATTGAAGATACCCCGGACAGCCTTTTTACTAGTTAATTCTAGTTTTTTGTTTATTTTTCTTTGATATACAGTGTTGTTTAATACCGAGGACCGTCGCATTTTAGTATTTTCAACATTAGCCTAACCTAACCTAACTTAACCTAACCTAACCGAAAACTAAATAGGGAACGTAAGCTGGGTTTAGACCGTCGCGTACCCATAAACAAGGAACGTGAGCTGGGTGTAGACCGTCGGTTAGTTTTCGGTTAGGTTAGGTTAAGTTAGGATAGGTTAGGCTAATGTTGAAAATACTAAAATGCGACGGTCCTTGGTATTGAGCAACACTGTATATCAAATAAAAATAAACAAAAACATAGAATTAACTAGTAAAAAGGCTGTCCGGGGTCTCTTCAATTTTTACCAAATTGCGTACTAATATCTATACAGACATGGCCAAGATCGCAGTGCCCTTACTTGAGTGCCATCAAGCTTGGTGACGACGGCGGTGTAGGTGCCAGTGTCTGTAGTGGTGGCCCCGTGGATGGTGAGCTGGGCAGAGTCAGGGCCCTGGGTCGTGCTGTAGTGCGTTCCTGGGGCCACCTCGCGACCTCCTTTCTGCCTGTGTAGAGGAAGAAAATATGATTTATTTAGTGTTTTATATCAACGTAGCACATAATACAATAGCAAGTCAGTAATTCTAATGTACTCCTTCCATCAATTTACGCATTTATGTCCCCCATTCTGCTTGCGTGGGAGAGAATGTTTCCTAGTTAATACGTAGATTGTATCATTAATGAAAAGATAGTTTTCTTAGCACACTTTATCTCTGTCTAATTTAATATTTTAGGGTCCTAGTTGATACTGTATGCACCCCTTCAACCACCTTGCGATCTCCCTCCTGCCTGTGAGGAGATATATAATATTGTATGTAAATGTGCTCGATATATATCAATTAATGAAATATCTTAAGCTACTGCAATACCATGCTATGCATGTTCATTTATTAAGCATTGACTTTTTAGTGGATTCCACCTTAGTCTGTAAAAACTACAAGTCAGTACCTCTAATTTATTCATTACCATTAACGTAAAACTTATTTTGAGTAATTTTGTCTTTATTAATATAGCTGAATAATACTACATCTGATCTATCCCTTCTCATAACTAATGTGAATTTATATTGAGACTACAAATAAGAGTAAAAGTATTTAAAGTATGTACATCTCTCAGCAGGTGGAAGTCAGAGCGGGGATGGGGGAGGGACGGAGTAGAAAAACAAGAATAGGAGAGTGTACAAAAGTAAGGGGGCTTGAGTGGGACATGACTACAATGGTCAGTGTCTGTGTTAAGTAAAATAGCGGGATGGATGTAGTGATCGGGCGTACGGTCGTCATGTTGTGTGCTCGCAGTTACGTTCCCATCTATTTCGACGCTATATTTTCTGCTATTTGCTCCCTGTCATTACTACATGAATACTAGGTTAGGTTAGTGTCATGAATCCTAGCTGGTATATATACCGTAGTTTGAATTTCCCGGGTTCACGACAGCTGGTTCCTTTTTGTTTAAACGCATTACTTTATTTATCTTTGTGGATAGATATTACTGTGGTTGCACCAATTATATCTTTGTTTATTTTCCCTTATTATTTAATCACGGGGGACGATATAGAACCTTTAAATATATTTTATATTGTTACGATAAAAGGGAATCTCAGTACACTTCACACAGAGACTTCGTCCCGCTCAAATCAAACCACCAGTTGCTGCCACATAACAACAGTACTTCACTGATCTACACCTAGCGACATGTCCATCACCTAACCTACACTCTGTGCATCACAGCTAAGTTCCTTTAACCCTTAACTAGCGGCGCGCAACATAAGTCGAGTATAATAAATTTGGACTATCTGGCGGCGCGCGACATAGGTCGTGTGGCAATTTCAGCACGTAATGTTGCTGAGAGAGAGAGACAAGTGGTGGCAGGAGAGTAGCGAGCGTATGACTGCTCCAGACCACCGCGGCGAACCTACTGACACGAATCCCACCTCCTCCCTCCCTCTCTCACTCGCTACATACTGAATTGTATGGGGAAAGTACCGAATTACATGCTTTTTGCACTCGTGTTACGCGGTTGTTGCAAGAAAACTAGCCGTCATAAAAGGATCGTTATGGTGTCATTGGAAAGCTCTGTTTATGCCCTTTCAGGGATAGATACTTGTTTTATGCTCTGGGTCTTATTTAGGCATGAAAATGATCACGTAAATAGCCCTATTTTGGCTAAAAACACCCCGCTGGGCGGTACATATAAATAGACCGCTAGCCCGCTAATAAGGTGTTAATACTAGAAGTACTTCATAGATATTACTGGAACTACCACAGATAGCCTACATATGCAATCTAACACGTAAGTCCAACGCCGACCGGTATCATATTTATAGCCTGGGCCAATTCATCTTCCCAGGTCTAATTATTTACTTTATATCCATTTCTCCTCTACACCCTAGGTATAATATTCAGGATAGTTAGGTTAGGTTGTTTGGTTAGGCTAATGTATTTTTATATCCAAAGGCAGTCAAAATAGACGGAAACATGATGGGAAAGGCCTGACGCCACTACTCGTAGTGTAAACAAGGCTGGCGTACGCCCGCACTTAACATTCTTGCCAAAATAGCTAAGTGTGGCAATATTGTAGTACCATCAGTTTCGTAAGGAAATATATTTTGAGTGTTAAACATTGAAGTGCCTAAGAAAATTATGATGTAAAATATGAAATATGAAACAACAATTATAACTAAAGATAGATGGTTTGGCAGAGTGAGGAATTCAAGTGTAAGAGTCTGGGAACAACCGGCTGTAAGAAGAAATATAAGTGGTCCAAAAGTGCCATGGACACCTGGAGAATGAATACCTAGAGATAAATAAATTACCATATGTTCATCTTGATTACATAGTTATTACAACAATTTTGCTGCAATTTTGTTATATTATTATTATTGTAAACTTATCATTAATGTGAGATAGAGACCTAATCATTTTGATATGCCAAAATGCAGCATTGCAACGATTGCCACCAAACAACTCGGCCCACAACTACCAGTATTGCCTGCATCCTTGTCATTTAATACACCCTTGGTGGACACCCTGCCCCTATTATCTTCCCTGCCAGATACACAAAGAAAGAAGAAGGGTGTATGTCATGCCAGGAATATAACAGTATCCCCTAATCACTCTCATCAAAGATAATGGAAGAAGACAGTCTCCTCTCCACAGCCAGACAATAGAAAACAAGAGTCTCCCCTACCTGGCCTTTCTCACACTAGACCTACAATTAACACTTCCATAATAGAGGGGCTTACCTTTGGCCCTATCATAAGGACCACCCTTGCCCTTCTTCCCTAAAAGCCAGCCTCTACTGACCAGCACCAAAATAAGGTAGAGGCCAGGATGCGGAAATTATTTAGCAGCACCTCCAACACATACCCAAGCTGGAAATGGTTTTCAGTGATCTGGATAGAACAAAACCAATCAGAGACCAAAATGCGTTCTTCATGGAAAACCCCCCCTCTACGAAAACTCCACAGATTCTTGATATTTGATTCGGGTCAAAAGATGTAGAAGAAGCTATTGCCAATATTCCAGCCCACTCAGCAGCAGGTCCAGACTAATGGAACTCAATCCTAATAAAGACATGTAAAGAAAACCTCTGGCTATACTGAGGAGAAGGAGTCTTGACACAGGATAGACAATGATAGTTTAAAAAAAATAATAATTGCCACTCTACATATAGAAGGAAATAAAGTACTACTCAAAAATCATCGTCCGGTAGCCCTAACTTCTCACATCATTATGATTTTTGAAAGAGTCCTGCGAAACAACATTGTCTCTCTCTCTCTCCTATATATATATATTTTAAATTTAGGAAGCAGATTTTCTTTAACACATATTGAATTGAATACGACAGCATAATTACAGTTATTGATTTTCTTGCTTATATTTTCTAATTTTCTTAATGCTTTTCTACCTTGTATCGAGTGTTCAAACACCAACTGTCCAAAATTTGCCATTTTATTTATATTGTTCTTAGTTTACATTTGTTCAATTGTAACGTTTCGCCATCATAGCGACATCTTCAGGCTCTAAAAGAAATGAACAAATATATTAATAATTTAAATGTACACATTGTATTCACATATAATTAAATTTGCGATAAAAACACTGTCTAATCATTTAAACAACAATATAGAAAGTAATAATTGACAATAATTATTACAGCTAAAAGAGATCGTCACGCCTCGGGTTCCTCAGCCGTACTGATCGTCTGAGTTGTTGTGGTTCATGAAATAAAACAACATCATCAACAGCATCAACGTGCAAATATAACTCGAGACCTCATCGAAAATAACACAAGTAGCATTGCCCGAGAAAGTGACCGTAGAAGACTACAAATACTCGAAGCAGTGAATATACGCGAACATACGCCAGTAATAAACACTCAAGCCAACATGAACACAACGATCAAACTATATGACGGTCCTCGTACTAGCTCGAGACTATCTAATAAACAAATAATTCCTGTGACTCAAGGAGTTCGAACCCCGACACTGACGTAAGATACGGACGCCACGCCTCCACAACAACTCAGACGATCAGTACGGCTGAGGAACCCGAGGCGTGACGATCTCTTTTAGCTGTAACAATTCTTTTCAATTATTATTTTCTATATTGTTGTTTAAATGATTAGACAGTGTTTTTATCGCAAATTTAATTATATGTGAATACAATGTGTAAATTTAAATTATTAATATATTTTTTCATTTCTTTTAGAGCCTGAAGATGTCGCTATGATGGCGAAACGTTGCAATTGAACAAATGTAAACTAAGAACAATATAAATAAAATGGCAAATTTTGGACAATTGGTGTTTGAACACTCCATACAAGGTAGAAAAGCATTAAGAAAATTAGAAAATATAAGCGAGCAAATCAATAACTGTAATTATGCTGTCGTATTCAATTCAATATATATATATATATATATATATATATATATAGGAGAGAGAGAGAGAGAGAGTATGTTTCGGCTTACACACAAGCCATCTTCAGCCTAAAGTAAAGACAACAAGGGCCTACATAAATATTTGCGTATTAATAATGATCAGTATTAAAAACGTGTAGACAAATTATGATTTTAATTAAGGATGGGAACTCAAAAAGAAATAAAATAATCACAGGAATCGTAGGATTACTAAGTATAAAATTATATACTAAAATTAAGTAGGTTGATAATACAAAATACAAGCAAATTGTACGAAAGGTGGCGAGACTATATTGAAACACAAGAACAGTGTAGAACGGGTTCGCTCTAGAGTGAAAGGGGGTCGCGGAAATAACATTAGAATCACCGAAGATTATTGAAAAGACGGAAAATGCATGGTATGTACAAAATACATTAAATTAGTATGAGAGACGGACACTATATAAGAAAACCACTAGAGTATCGTTATTAACAGTTGGAATTGAAAGATGAAAAACTGATTAAAAAATTCAGAGAATCAGAGAAAAACACAAAGTATTAAAATATATAAAAGTGTTAAAGATTAAGTTTAAAATAAAATACAAAACCCAATCAGATAGTAGAAGGGGGGGGGGCATAGGAAGACATTGCACTAAAAGTAGAGTGTGGTTACGGAATTAATATAGAATGTGGACATATGCAATAATAAAATAAAACTAACGGAAGAGAGCATACATAATGCAATTGGAAAACATACCACATAATACTTAGAAGCAAAGTAAGGGGGTGGAAGTCTCGTGTGTGCCCAGGATTTGGCGTAGTTTTTGGAATAAAAGAGACTCAGATAAAAGGCGTGTGGTGTCGTCTACGGCTGTGTGAAGAATGGAGAAATCTGAAGTATGTATTGGGTGCCCTGAAGCTTCAAAGTGTTCTCTTATGGCCGAATGAGAAGGTTTTGATAGAGGGAAGACAGTTCTAAATGACTTGCGAATTGGACTGATCAGTCGAAACGGGCTTTAGTAGCCATTTGGGTTGAGTGGTCAAATTGGGTGAATGGTACTCATCAGTTGTCCAAGGCAACAGACAGCAAACCCTTCTCTATATCCTCATATTATCTCTATACTCAACTCAAAGACAAAGGTGGATGTTGTGTGTACGTATGCAACAATCTTACTTGCTCTCGTGTTTCCAACTTTGACTCTTCTGAATTCTCAACTCTCTGGCTTAAGCTATCTTGTCACCTTCTCACTAAATATATCTGCGCTGTTTATCTCTCCCCTAATTCTACTGGCTATTCAAAATTCTTTGACTATCTTACTTCTAAAGTGCAACACATTCTATCCATCTCTCCCTTCTCTAAAATCTCCATCTTAGGAGATTTCAACGTTCACCACCGCCAATGGCTCTCCTCTCAATTCACTAACCAACCTGGTGAACAAGCCTACATCTTTGTTATCCTAAATGACCTAGAGCAGTTAGTTCAACACCCCACCCATATCCTGGACCACCCTGGAGATCGGCCCAACATTCTTGACTTATTTCTAACTTCTAATCCTTCTGCTTACACTATAAATCTTCTCCCTCTGTTGCGCTCCTCCGATCATAACCTTATCTTTGTCACGCGTCCTGTTTCTCCAGTACGCCCTCTGACCACCTTAGCCGGCGGCACTTGTGGCATTATGGTGCTGCCGACTGGGAGGCTCTTCAGCAGTACTTCTTTGATTTCCCATGGAATGATTTTTGCTTCCATGACCGGGGATCCTCAGAGTGTGCGAAGCGCATTACTGAGGTAATCCTTTCAGGTATGAAAGCATTCATCCCATTCTCTTTCTCTAAACCTAACTCACTAAAATCTTGGTTTACTCACGCTTATTCTACTGCTGTCCGCAATAAGGAGGAAGCATTTAAACAGTACCGTCGACTTCAAACTCAAGAATCCCGTACTTTGTATGATTCTGCATAAAATTTGCTTTGAAATTTTACAACTATACCTCTTTCCAAGCTTTTTGGCATCAAGTCAAAAACCTCTCCAACAATTTAACTTCTCATCTTTCCCTTCTCTTTTCCATTCTGACGGTACCACTGTCACCTCTTCCTCTGAGAAAGTTGAACTCTTTGCTCAAACTTTCGCTAAAAACTCCACCTTGGATGATTCTGGCACTACTCGTTTCTCCGGCCCCCTCTCACTTACTTATGACCAATATCATAATCTCTTCTTAGGATGTACTTTCTGCCCTCTCTGAGCTTAACTCCCAACTACCGGGGGGTTGGGGGAGTATCATGGTAACACCTGGCGGGTATTTATACCGAAAATGCGCATCATTCCATGCTCTTTTTCATGCATAAGCAAGAGCCAGAGCGTAATACAATTATATATCCATGAAAGAACTAAAAACGAGCTTTCCAATGACATCTGAATCATCCATGTACGACAAAGGGTTCTAGTGTAACTGGAAGTGAAAATACCCTAAAATTAGGTCATATCCCCAGATTTATCCTTATTTTGAGAGCTACGTAGGTTGTGAATCGATACAGTAGGCCCTAGTGCCCGTCCCACCGCTGTCGCGAGTGGACCGAGCCCGCCTGTTGTCCTTGCAATGCTCGCGCTCTCTCTCATCGCTCATAATGGCCTCAAAAAGGCAAGTGTCCTATGGCGGGCACCGCAGGGGTGGCCAATATTCTCTCTCCCGTCATATGACAGTCACCGTCGGTTGACGGTTAATATTAAGAAGGCGTACAGACCGGATGGTGTTCCTCCTGTTGTACTCAAAAACTGTTCTTCTGTGCTGACTCCCTGCCTAGGCAAACTCCTTTATCTCTGTCTTTCCTCTAACGTCTTTCCTTCTTGCTGGAAGTTTGCTCTCATTCAATCTGTCCCTAAGAAGGGTAACCGCTCTCAAACCTCCAACTATCATCCAATTGCTCTCATCTCTTGCATCTCTAAAGTTTTTAAAGCTATTCTTAATTCAACATTTCTTAATCATTTATCTTCCCATAATATACTGGTGATCTTCTTACTTATCTTACTAACTCTTGGTCATCCTCCTTTCGGGACATCGGTGAGACTTTGTCTGTTGCAGTAGACATATCGAAAGCTTTCGATAAAGTCTGGCACAATTCTTTAATTTTCAAACTACCCTCCTACGGTTTCTATCCCTCTGTCTGTGCCTTTGTCTCTAATTTCCTTTCTGACTTCTCCATAGCTTCAGTTGTGGACAGCCTTCGCTAACTTCGTCAACCTATCAACTCCGGTGTTCCTCAGGGTTCTGTTCTATCTCCAGTTCTCTTTCTAATATTCATTAATGATCTCCTCAAATGTACCTCTAGTCCAATCCACTCATATGCTGATGACTCTACTATACACTATTTAATTTGTTTTTCACATCAACCCAGCATGCAATCACTACAAAACTCACGTGACAGGGCCATGGCACGCCTAGCATTTGATCTATCAAATATTTCCGAATGTGGCAGATAAAATTGTGTTATTTTCAATGCCTCCAAGACCCAATTTCTCCGTCTATCTACCCGTCAAAATCCTCCGCAACACTATCAATTACTCTTCAATAATACACAAATCAAGCTTTCATCTTCTCTCAATATTGTAGGTGTATCTTTTTCATTCGACTTTTCTTGGAAAGATCAAGCTACCACTCTTGCTAAAACAGCTCCCCAAAAGTTAGGTGTGCTAAACCACCTCCCTGGGTTCTTCACCCCGCACAGTCTCTTGCTCTGTATCAGGGCACAGTGCCCACATGTATCGAGTATTGCTCGCATGTATGGGGAGGTTCCACCCATACCGTACTCCTCAGAAGAGTAGAGTCAATAGCATTTCGCCTCATCAACTCACTTCCTCTTACTAGTTTCCTACAATCTCTTTCTACACGCCACATTATTGCATCTCTTTCTACACGCCACATTATTGCATCTCTTTCTACACACCACATTATTGCATCTCTTTCTACACGCCACATTATTGCATCTCTTTCTACACGCCACATTATTGCATCTCTTTCTACACGCCACATTATTGCATCTCTTTCTACACGCCACATTATTGCATCTCTTTCTACACGCCACATTATTGCATCTCTTTCTACACGCCACATTATTGCATCTCTTTCTACACGCCACATTATTGCATCTCTTTCTACACGCCACATTATTGCATCTCTTTCTACACGCCACATTATTGCATCTCTTCTACACGCCACATTATTGCATCTCTTTCTACACGCCACATTATTGCATCTCTTTCTACACGCCACATTATTGCATCTCTTTCTACACGCCACATTATTGCATCTCTTTCTACACGCCACATTATTGCATCTCTTTCTACACGCCACATTATTGCATCTCTTTCTACACGCCACATTATTGCATCTCTTTCTACACACCACATTATTGCATCTCTTTCTACACGCCACATTATTGCATCTCTTTCACTCTTCTAACGCTATTACAACAATCAGTGTTCTTCAGAGCTCTCTCAGTGCATACTGTTTGGAATGCATATGTAGGAATCTTGAATAAGACAATAAGGGAATAAATGTTAACGAAGAATGCCTAGCAACTTCAGATTCGCTGATGACATACCTCTATTCAGCGACTCAGGAGAAGAGTTACAATAAAGGATGGGAGATTTAAACCAAGAAAGCCTTAAGGTGGGATTGAACATTAATAGGAAGAAAACTAATATTATGCAATCATCTTGTCCGACCAAAATAAATAAAGATAGAATGTGAAGTGATAGAAGCAGTTGAAGAATACATATAGAGTATAGGATCATTTGCTTTCATTAATTTATTCCAGGTTTGTAAATTCAGGAACTAATGTCTAGTGAGGCCGGTCCTAGTGATCTTGGCCCCATTCATTGTTCTTTCCTCTCACTAAAACATTGGGCTGTCCATAATGCAGTTGGGTCTAAGTACATGATTAGATTGATATCCAGAATAGGAAAATGGATATTAATCGTGATGGTGTACTTAGTCTTTAACTGTGTTGGTGGTGTAATGGTTTAGATACTTATGTTTTGGGTGTGGTATCCCGAATTCGAATCCCGGGAGGATCATATGCTTTCATTAATGTATTCAATTGCATTGGGGTTTGTAATGGAGGATTAATGTTGGGTAAACAAAAAAAACATCTGAGGAAGAGCACTTTATTGACAACGTTTCGTTTCGCAGATAGCTTCATCAGGTAGTGATGTCTACTTTCCAAGTACCGCTCAACAGGATTATTTCACTCTAGAGTCTAGAGAAATCAAGTGAAGGATAGGCGTGGGATTGAGTTCATTTGGTAAACTGAGCTCTATTGCAACAAGAAAGTTAGCCCTTTCATTAAATAGGAAACTATTCAACCAATTTGTCCTCCCTGTACTAATTTATGGATCAGAAACTTGTAGTGTCTAGAACGTATCTTAGGAGTGCCCAAAGAGGAATGGAGGAATGGCATAACTTGGAGAGACAAGACGAGTGCCTCTTAGAAAGAGAATATACGAATGTAGATTTTTTTTTCATTAATATAAAAAAGGGGAAATGATAACAAATGGACAAGTATACCAACAGCATGGCAACCTAGAGATGGAGCTAGATAAAAGGGTAGACAGAGAACCAGATGGAGAGATGAGATCCGAAAGTTTTCTGGAGTGTGATGGAATAGGCTAACGTCTGACCGGTTAGAGTGGAAAGGTTTAGGATAGGCCTTTGTCTTGGTGTGGACTAATTCAGGCTACTGCTGCTGATGATGGTGGTCGATTAGGCATAGCAGTCGAATTAGACTGGGTCGAGTGGTTGAACTAAGCTAACAGTAAAACTACAGTAATATATACGGTCAATTTGGTCTAAGGTGTTCGAATTTGGCCAAAACGGTAGAACTGGGCTGAGTTATCAGTTGTGTCGAATAGATAGAATGGACAGAGTGGTAGAATTGCAGTCAATTTGTACTGATTGGTCGATATGGCCGAATAGTATCTTGGTACAGTCGGCCAAGTAAATGATGTCGCGGCACCAAGTATATTTTGATCAATAATAATTGGTATCAACACTATCTAAGGTTTAATTCATCGTTTCGAGTGAGATATATAAACATGTTCCTATTTTTACACACCCTATTCAACATCTGACAGACATTAATACAGCACACCGCGAGAAAAACGTAATGACAGCGGAGACACGACTTATTTGGCCACAAACTGAAGAGATAAATTGGATCAAGCAAACGAACTGGGTGGCGAGGGGTCGCATTGGTCAATAATATAGTATGTTGGCATTCACTGACTTCAGTCACCAATTTCTAATCGATTCTGTTTATGAGTGTTCGAGACAATAACAAGGGGGATTAAGGCCATAAACCCCGAACTTGGGTCATTCAATCACCACGCATTTGTCCGACACGTGAAGTCCTCAGGTATCACGTATGTAAAATAATCAGTGTTGAAATAATCGATCCAATTAATTATGTTCAAGTTAGGAGATTTTATGTAGTGGGGCGCAAGGGTGGGGGGGGGGGGGGGATTATTGGATGTTGGACAAAAATGAATCTTTTTCATTTGGCTATCAAGTGATGGCACTAACAAAAGGTCAATGATCTCTGCGAGTTTGCGGAGATTGTGAGACCGTCGTTGCCGTTTTTTTTTTTTTTTTTTGCCGGATTGAAATGATTAAGAGGAGGTTTTTAGTTTGTTCTCTAGACCATCATCAGGCTTAAATAAATACACCCAAGACCCCCCTTCGAGATAAATGTGCACATATTTCGGTATAAAAGTGTTCTGCCCGATGCTGGTTTCTCCAAAATTGCAGGCTCGCTGTCGCTCTCCTGGAAATATCGATCCCTAAATGGCACGAAAGGTTTTTAAATTGACAAAGACATGGGGGAAAGGTCTTAAATTGCCGGACTAATAGGGCTAAGCATGAGGGAGAAGGGGTTCCAGAAAAAACACCCGTTCAGTGAAAATATACGCTTAACATAAATCCAAGAACTGGGCTCCCACAACAACAACTTTATTGTTGAGCCACACCACCACTATTGTCAACCCCAACAGAAGTGTTGCCAATGACACAGACACAAAGGACACTCTCGAAATAAAACTACCACCATTGAGAGAGCATTATGCTCGAGACTTGTCCCATTCCTACTTGGTAATAACCGCCTGGATTTCTACCAAATAAATCAAGAGATGCAGCTTTAGTTAGTTCTATGAAGTTAATCAATGAATCATTGGAAAGAAAGGAACATGTTGGGTTTTAATAGATTTTGCGAAAGCTTTCGTCTCTTTAGATCACGATATTTACTTGAGAAATTGAAATATAACGGTATAACTGTTTTCCTCCTATTTAATTTGCTTAATAGGATACAGTATATCTTTTATAACCAGGAATGTTCAAGTCACTTAAGTACATCAACAAGAGTTCCACAGGGGTCAATTTTAGGTCGATTGTTGTTTTTAGTCTATATTTATTATATTGTCAATGCTAGTGACAAATACAAATGTTATGTATGGTGATCAGACCCACTTCTTTTGTATTTCTTCATTTTTAGGAAAACTGTGCAAATATATATGTCCCTTGTGCCTGTAGGTTGAAAAACAACCATACACTGAACAATTGTTTGGCAGATTGAACACAGTTAAAATATCTTAGCATTCATATTTCCAAATCATTATTACACCACACTAGAGGTGGACCGGATATCCGTATCCGCATTCGCATCCGCGGATATCAGCATAATTTTGTACATTCGCATCCGCATCCAATAATGCGGATATAGTGCGGATATTTTCGTAACTAATAAGTTATAAAAACTTATTATATTTACTCTTTTACAGAATAACTAATTAACTATTAACCCCTTGAAGCTCTGACACGTTTTAGCAGTTTATTTTTGCTATCATTAGACGATTTTATGCTGCTTAGGAAGGATATGTGGGTATTAAAAGGGTAAAGAACTAAAGACTATCCCAATCAACCCTCTGACTTCCATATACCCTTCCTAATCTGAAAAAAATCGTCTAATAATAGTCAGAGACCAAACAAAAGAAGTGCATCATGGTCCTTTTCATGGATCCTCAGAGGGTTAAGAAGTAAATAGGACTATCCGCATCTGCATCCGCATCCGCAAATACTGAAAATAAATATCCGCATCTACATCCGCATCCGCAAATATCAAGAAATCAATATCGGGTCCACCTCTACACCACACACAAGCTAAATTACAAAACACTCTATTTATTTCACCTCATACCGGTATGTTCATGATCGAGTACTCAAAGTGAATGAACTGATTGACCTCCCACTGACCCCTTGCATCTGTCCCCAATTGACGTCATGCGCAGAAGATGGCGCGGTTTCTCTCGACCATGGGTAGACCCTATATTCTCTGGACCCTGGAGGGGTCACTGTTTGAATCAGAGGTTTGATCCCCGAAGGGATGAAAGAAAACCTAATATCTATAAATTACCCTGGAATCAATGACACAATTACCCTCCCTCCAACCCCTTCCCATCCCTCTGCATCTCCAGTCGTGAGATATCGTACGCAGGAATTAATACCGGGAATCTGGCAATGAGGAGAGCTTGTACTGGATGGCAAGCATAAAACAGAGCTTAATATTATTCTAAATTGTCGACTGCCTGACCTCAGCAGTGAGGAAAACGTTGGATTCATCAATACCTTGGATGCCTTCTAGCATGAAGATCATCTGTTTGTAGCGGATGGAGTCCATCTGAACCAGGTGGGACCAGCAAGATTTGGCCGCCTGCTTCGCGACGCAGTAAAGGATTTTCGGAAAAGAAGCAGAGCCAACCAAGGACCACCAGGGACGAGGATCGAGTACAGCGAGGCCCGAAGACCACCAGGGACGAGGATAGACGACCGTGGACCACCAGGGACGATGATCGAGGACCGAGGACTACCAGGGAAGACGAACGAGGAAAGCGAGGACCGAGGACCTCCAGAGACGATGATCGAGGACAGCGAGGACCGAGGACCATCAGGGACGATGATCGAGGACAGCGAGGACTGAGAAAAACCAGGGACGGGGATCGAGGACAGCGAGGACCGAGGACCACCAGGGACGAGGATCGAGGACCGTGGACCACCAGGGACAATGATCGAGGACCGAGGACTATCAGGGACGACGATCGAGGAAAGCGAGGACCGAGGACCTCCAGAGACGATGATCGAGGACAGCGAGGACTGAGGATCATCAGGGACGATGATCGAGGACAGCGACGACCGAGGAAAACCAGGGACGAGGATCGAGGAGAGCGAGGACCGAGGACAGACAAGTACATAGATGTAGATCCGACCAGAACCAAGAATTTGATTAAAGAACATTCTGTGAATTCTAAATCCAGAACTTTAAAGGTTTTCTATGCAAACACTCGTAGCATATGCAATACATTTACAGATTTAGAGGAACTAGTGTTTACATAAAATTACGATGTTATTGGCATAACAGAATCTGGGCTTAATACAGAAGACAGAGACTTTTTAGCAGAGTATTCACTTCCCGGTTATGTAATGCTTGAGAAAAGCCGAATAAATATAAATGGAGGTGGCGTTTTACTTTTTATCAAATAAAGTCTTGACCCAACCGTTGTGTCAAAACCTCAAATTGATAAAGTCGACACATCGTTTGTGCTGATAAAGAATAATAAAGGTACACAAATAACACTTGCATTAATATATCCAGCTCAATCAGTGCAAATTGACCAAGAAATTTATGAGCCAATTGCGGACGTACCAGTAAGTAACTCGTAAGATACCGTATTTTTTGGCGACTTCAATTTAACTGTGACCAAGTGGACAAGACCTGGATGCAAACTTGCAAGAGAGTTTTCTATATCAATTTGCTAGATCTCCAACCCGTGGAAATAATGTCCTTGACCTTGTACTTTCATCAAAAGAAGAATTGATAAAGAATTTGAATGTCGGAGATTAATTCAGTAACTGTGACCATCGTACGATAACTTTCAGTTTAAAGTTTACTAGTAACGAACCAAATATCATCATCGAGAAAGTCCCTAATTTCAAGAAAGCAAACTTTCGTAAACTTAGAGTAATTTTTAAAGAAACTGACTGGAGCTTTCTAATTAACAATAACGACATAAATACATCTTGGGATTTATTGGCAAACACTAACCTAAAGGCAGTGCAAGACTGCATACCATCGAAACTACGGCGTACAGGCCATAATGATAAGCCCAAATGGTGGAATAAAGATATTTCAGACTGTTTGATTGCTAAAAAGTTTGCTAATGATATAAATCCTTCCAAATGACGAAGAACAGCTGAAATTTGTATAACTAAGACGCAAAGCCAAAATATTAATTAGGCAAAGTAAAACACCCTGGAGTTACATGTTGCGAATCAAAGTAAAACAAACCCAAACATTTCTATAGTTATATCAGACAGAAGAAAATAGTTATTTCAACTGTTGGACCGTTAGTCAATGAAAATGGGGAATACACCAAAGACGAAGTACAAAATATGAGTAATGCCCTCAATACCTTCTTTGCATCAGTTTTTTCAACAGAAGACCTCAGTGATATTCCTACAGCATCGCCGATTCAGATTGATAATTCTGATGTTCTAAGCAATATTACCATTACAGAGAGAGAAGTATTGAAATGTTTAGATAACCTCAAGGTAAATAAATCGCCCATACCTGATACAATCTCACCTAGAGTTCTAAAGGAAGCTAAGGATGAGCTCTCCAAACACTGACATTGCTATTCAATAAATCCTTGCAGTCTGGAACTATGCCTGATCAGTGGAAGCTAGCCAACATAACACCGATGTTAAAAAAAGGCAGCAAATCCATACCCAGTAACTATCGTCCAATTAGCTTAACCTCAGTTGTATGTAAAATGCTAGAAACAATCATAAGAGACAGACTCGTAAATCACTTAAAAGAAAATAACATACTTAAAGATACTCAACACGACTTTCGTAACAAACGTTCATGCTTAACAAAACTCTTAGACTTCTTCCACGATATCCTCAACCTCTATGATGAGAGTAAAGCTGTAGATATTATATACCTTGATTTTCCAAAGGCCTTTGACAAAGTTCCCCACAAACGTTTACTGCTAAAACTAAAAGCGCATGGAATACAAGACGGTGTGTTGAAATGGATAGGAAATTGGCTCCGCGACAGAAAGCGAAGAGTAGTCATATACGGTAAGGCATCTAAATGGACCAATGTAAGTAGTGGGGTACCCCAGGGATCGGTACTAGGACCAATTATCTTTCTAATTTACATCAACGACATAGATGAGGGTCTTACCTGTACAATCTCAAAGTTTGCTGACGATACAAAAATTGCAAATAGCGTACTCTCAAAAGAACAAGTTGACGATAAGCAACACAATCTAGATAAGTTGTCATGTTGGGCCCAAATTTGGCCAATGAGTTTCAATGTGGATAAATGTAAAGTACTACATATCAGATACCAAAATGAGAAAGCAAACTATTCGATGAATGGCAGTCAGCTTAAGAGTGTAGACAGAGAAACCGATCTGGGAGTAACAATATCGAGTAACCTATAACCGAGTCAACAATGTTCAGAAGTTTTTAATAAGGCAAACACAACAATTGGCTATATAGGCAGGTCATTTGAGCATAAATCCAAAGAAGTTATCCTAACTCTTTACGATTCCTTAGTCCGCCCTCTTCTGGAATACTGCATTCAATCCTGGTGCCCTTATTACCAAAAAGATATAAACAAGCTAGAACGAGTTCAACATAGAGTTATCAAAATGATACCTAGCCTAAAGAACAAACCATACACAGAGCGTCTTAGATAATTAAATTTATTTCCTTTAACCCAGCGCAGATTAAGAGGCGACTTAATTCGAGTGTTCAAAATCATCAAAGGCATCGACAATATGAACTGTAATAAGTACTTCACTATCGACCAATCTAATTACACGTGGGCAAACAGTTAAAACATTATTGGTAAATCTTTTAACTCACACGAATCTAAGAATTTCTTCTTCAATCGAGTTGTCAACATGTGGAATGGGCTTCTCCGAGACGTTATAGACTGCAACACCGTTGATTCTTTAAAACTTCGCCTAGACAAATATCTTGCATCAAACCCGCAACTAACAGCGTTTGTAAAATTAATAACTTTATTATATTCCCCCCTCAGATTCATCAAGGATTATTGCGTATGTATATTATTAAAACTTTACTCTCTTTTTTCTCAGATATACGAAAGATCACTTATAACTGTGTTATGTTTCTAACCCATCTGTCCCCTACTAAAGTTCTAATCCTGCCACTGACATTAGTTCCAGGGCAGTAGTTCCCATTCCAATTTTCCCTTCCCCACTCTAAACTACTGTTTGGCCACTTGATCATCAGTGTTTTGGAGGACAAGCAGCCTAGAGGGGGTCACTAGATCTGTTGTTGCTTGATTTCCGTTGTACTCCTTAACTCATTTATATTTTATCTGTTCAAGTTTCATCCAATTCAACTGACGTCCCATAGGCAATTAATCATGCCAAGTATGATGTTTAATATTTGGATAGTTATAGTGACCGGAGGTCCCTATACTATAGACGGCTGGTATGCCTGCCAGGGCGCCAAGTATGAATATTGGCAGTACGTCATTGATGAAGGGGTTACTTGTAAATATTAGGTTTTCTCTCATCCCTTCGGGGATCAAACCTATAATGCGTCCTTCACCCCACATGTATTCCCGGTCTGGCGACACATAAAGAGCTATGTGTCTTTCACCCCACATGTATTCCCGATCTGGCAACACGTAATTAGCTATGTGTCCTCTACCCCATATGTATTCCCGATCTGGCAACACGTAAATAGCTATGTGTCCTCTACCCCACATGTATTCCCGATCTGGCGACACGTAAATAGCTACGTGTCCTTTGTAAGTAAAACCACCTTTAATACAAACATATATAACAATTGTTCTTGGATATGTACTGTTAATAAAATGAAACATATATTAGGAATCGAGTATTATCAAAATATAGTGTGAACATTCAAGTCATTCATTTAATTAAAGACGTTATGTATCAATGAAATGTGGATTTAAGTAAATACGTATATATCTACCTATATATCGATCTATCTATCTATCTATCTAGCTATTTATTTATATATATACAGAGCTTATATATATATATATATATATATATATATATATATATATATATATATATATATATATATATATATATATATACCGGTATATATATATATATATATATATATATATATATATATATATATATATATATATATATATATACCAGTATATAAATATGTATATATACAGTATATATATATATACTGTGTATATATATATATATATATATATATATATACAGTATATAATATAATTATACTGTATATATGTATATGTATAGTATCAGTGCAATACCACAAAGCCCACCTAAACGTAAACATAATACCCTCATTGTTACCCGATAAACTAGCACTGTATGCATATTCCCATATTCAAAATATGCTACAGGGGGGGGGCAATGCCTAGTGAGTACATTGCTCAATAGGTGGCATTCTGAGAGTGAGGGTCCGAGTCTACGGAGTGAGACAATAAATCGCGGGGACGAAGCAGCTTCAGAGAAGGGGCTACTTCAAGCCGTGAGAGGGTGCTTCACGTTTCTCACTCCCTAGACTGGAACGAGACCTTACGGGCTTCACCGCATTTAGCGATATAATGTACAGGCTCTCAGCCTATGCCCAAGAGGGAATATATGGACTATATAAAACAAATAATATATATGTATATATATATATACTGTATATATATTTATATACTGTATATATACTCCCAGCACGGATTCGAACCACCGAAAGTCAGGACGAGAGTCGATGCTTTAATCCACTACACCACGGCGTGATAAAAGAAGCTTAAGCTTTTTCTATTTATATTAAGAAGGGAAATCCTATATATTTATCTATTGCCGGATGCCGTGATCCCCAAAGGGGTTGCCATGAACGAATCGCCCAATGCACCTCTGTCTCCTGTCAGTCGACGCACCTCCTCCCATCCAGCACCACCTTCGCTCATATACTTCTTAACTCCATCCTCCCATCTCTCACACGGTCTACCTCTCTCTCTCTCTGTCCTTCCACCTCACTCTCGTGCACTTTCTTATTAATTCTCTCGCTTCCCATATATTCCACAAGGCCGAACCATCTCAAGGTGTTCCATTTCACACTTTCCAGCACATCTACATCCACACCACACCTACTTCCTCAATCGTCTGTCTATCCCTCCATGTAACTCAGCACGCACTTCTAAGGTAACTCATTTCCACCCCTCTCACTCTTGGTTTGAGTCTTTTCACCAACGTCCATGCTTCACTCCCGTAGGTCAATGTCGGGATTACCACACTGTCATGCAAGGACTTCTTTACTTCCATGCTGACCACCCTATTACTTGTTACTGCTTTCAGCATTCCTACAACCCTCTCCCCTGTTGCACCCTCTCCCCGACTTCTTCATCCATACTCCCATCTTTACTCAACACACTGTCCAAATACTTAAATGAGCTGACATTCTCCATTGACTGTTCAACCTCACCTAACACTCTGTGGCTGCACCCCTTTCAAAGACCATAACCTTGCTCTTTCCCACATTTACCTTCAGATTCCTTTTTTCACACACTGTTTCAAACATATTTACCAGACCATGCAACTCCCATTCACCATCGCTCATCAGAACTGTATCATCGGCAAACAGCAGTACAGGCAACTTCCACTTGTTTCACTCCCTTTTCAGCAGTATACAAACATCCACTGCTCTTCCATATTCCAGGATACCATACAGAGATTTTACTAGTTTCCCCATGCAACTCGGGTTATAGATATTTAATACAATTTTTGTTCAGCCAAACACGAGAATCATTAACCCCCTTCGTCATATATGACGCGATCGCGTCATATGGCGGTTTCGCCTAAAAGTATCATATGACGTGATTGCGTCATATGAACTTAGTGAAATAGCTTAATATTAAGTTTATGCGTCATATTGAGCTCAGTAAGTTAGGTAGGTTAGATCATAATCTGTCGGTTGGTGGCAACCCGAAATTCCTCCGACTTCTAACAGTCCCTCAGTGTGAGAAAGAGTATTGTGGGGGAAATACCGTGCGCTCGGGCAACCCCTAACTTTCGTAAGTTAATATGTCGGGGGGGGGGGGGCGGGGAATATCAAGTATATCTCACAAATACACATGAGCTACAAAATGTTTATATACTCCCAGCCGGACTTGAACCACCGAAAGCCGGAAAGAGAGTCAATGCTTTAATCCACTACACCACGGCGTGATAAAGGAAGCTTAACCTTTTCCTCTTTATATATTCTCCAAGTAGGAGTTCCCTTCTCCATAATATAAATAAGAAAATGTTAAGCTTCCTTTATCATGCCGTGGTGTACTGAAAAATTATCTCACAAATATATGTGAGCTACTGCATTTAGTTGCACACGTGTATTTGTGAGATATACTTGATATATATACAGTATATAGATTCAGTATACATATATATATATTTTGGTACGAGTGGGAGCTTCGGGGAAAGCAGATGCTCCAATAGCCTAGCCCACAGCACTGCCCAAAAGAAACGCCATAGCAAAAAGACAACAATGCTGTAGTCATGCACCCAACACTGCCCACCGTACTACACTAACCCTGCAACAGACACGCTCTTAACCTTCTGACGTTCTTGACGCAATTTTGAGCCTATTAGGGATACTTTAAATCCTTTGTTACCATCAGGGCTATTTAGAAACCTTTAGTTTAGTTACTTTAACCTCTGCAGTTGTCTTTGAGTTAGCTGTGGGCAGAAAACTAATTTTGGAGAGGTAATTATAAGAGTGAGAGAACTCTATTTCTTATTGCTAATCTGGCAACCTCTGCGTCATATGGTCGTGAGAGGGTTAATATCTGACTCAAACACCAAGACATGCAAGTTCTCTAGAAAAAGGGGTTATTTTCCTCTTTGCTCTATTAACCCTTAACTGGCGGCGCCCGGCTATAGCCGGGTGAGAGAACCAAGGACTATGTGGCGGGGCCCGGCTATAGTCGCATGCAATTTTGAGCACGTAATGTGCTCTGAGAGAGCGCGGAGCGGTGGGAGGAGCGTAGGTTACCTCATGACCGCTCGTCACGGTGGCCGTGGAGCTACTGAGATGTACTCCGCCTACTCCACCCTCCCTCACTCGTTTCACACGTAATTATGTAAGGAAATGACCGTATTTTACCGATTTTGCCCTTCGGTTGCACGATTGTTGCAAGACAATCAGTGATCGTAGAACGATGGTTCTGGTGTCATTGGAAAGCTCATTTGACGCCTTTTCAGGGATACATACTTGTATTACGCTCTGGCTCTTGTTTATGCATGAAAACGAGCACGGAAACAAGCTCGTTCATGGTAAAAAAAAAACGCTGGGCGGCACTGTCAAATATACTCCACCACCCGCTCTTTGAGTGTTAAAGCAGTAATAAAAGGAGACACAAAAATATCTACTGTCTGAGAGTCGGGGCCTATCCGACTCGGGTTGATAGTGCTATTAGTATGTCAAGAGTACTTCTAAGATTATTCTAAACTGCGCAAAAGTGCCAAACTAAAATACTGCTAGACTCCAAGAACAATCCATATCATGCCCAGTCGCTCAGGAACCGAGAATAATACGAAACAAAAACAATGGGAAGAGTCCAATGCAGTAGCCTAACACATGAGACACAAGGGTTGATATCTCAGTAGGTTGGTGCTGGCTGTTAAAACGCTGGTCCAAACAAGCAAGTCATCAAACCACTGAAGATATCAACCTAAATAATATACACAATATAAACATACAATAATAATTCACAATGCAGTAGAATAAAGGAAAAGAAATGGAAGCTTACATCTAAGAATGCCAAAAGGCTGCAGTAATAATAACAAAAATGCAGAAAACTTTAGTAGGCAAACTAATAAGGTTAAGATAAAATATCTAAGCTTAGGATGACTCCAGACCTGCCTTGGTACTATACAATAAGAAACAAATTATAATGAGCGGTTATTTAAAGGAGCTATAGGGAAAGCCGACCAAACACTGGACAGTACATGTGGTCGCTACAATGTCTGTACCTGGAGTGAGGGGCAACGTCGGGCCAGCCTCGGGAAAAGAAAGGAGAGCTCCAAGCATCGCCAGACCACACAATTATATCAGGCACCTGGGCTCTCATTAACAACACAGAAATACCCCAATAAATAAAAGACATCATTGTGCAACTTATAATAAACTGATACAACCTCAACAGGGTCAAACAATGCAAAGTAATTACACTCTTAGCAGAACGACAGTGTTGCACTGTATGGTACACTAGTGATGGCAACACCTCGCCCCTCGTGGCAACAGAGGGAAGAAAAACATAAAGAAAAAAAGGCAGGCCTCCCTGACTAGGCTATGTGCAAATGATACACACTTGCAACTGTAACAGCTATAAGTTCAATTGGAAGTGACAATATATATATATATATATTTATAGATACTGTATATATATATATATATATATATATACTGTTAGAACTGTTAGAACTATCACACCATATTCAAATCCCTCGTATAGCACCATACGTCAACATGCCCGGGACTCAAATCACCCCCTCCTCCAGGATAATTTCTCAGTCCTCCAGTCGTGTCGGTACAGAGAGGAGCTCACCATAATGGAGTCTCTAATATCAGTGAAACTAAAGCCGTCATTAGGCAGTAATGAGAAATCAACCGACCACTTGTGTTTTTAACATTTTCTTAAAACTCATGAAATCCGGGGGGCCTTATATGATCCCGATCTTTGTGCCCAGGGTCCTTTTGGTACAGGCAAACTTCATAATTCAGTAGCTATTGATTGAGACCATTTAGAGCAGTCAATTTTTTGAAAATTGTAGAACCTTTTGTTGTCTGCAGAATGCTGTTAACCCTTCTTTGGCGGCGCCCAGCTATAGCCGGGCGAGAGAACCAAGGACAATGTGGCGGGGCCCGGCTATAGTTGCATGCAATTTTTAGCTCCTAATGTGCTCTGAGAGAGAGCGGAGCGGTGGGAGGAGCGTAGGTTACCTCATGACCGCTCGCCACGGTGGCCGTGGAGCTACTGAGATGTACTCCGCCCTACTCCACCCTCCTTTACTCGTTTCACACGTAATAATGTAAGGAAATGACCGTATTTTACCGATTTTGCCCTTCGGTTGCACGATCGTTGCAAGACAACCAGTGATCGTAGAAGGATGGTTCTGGTGTCATTGGAAAGCTCATCTAACGGCCTTTCAGGGATACATACTTGTATTACGCTCTGGCTCTTGTTTATGCATGAAAACGAGCACGGAATCTAGCTCGTTTACGTTAAAACCCCCCGCTGGGCGGCACAGTCAAATATACTCCACCACCCGCTCTTTGAGTGTTAAGATGACATCGCTACGACGCGTGGTTGCCGTGTTATGTTGATTATAGCCTCGTTTTTTACCTCAAATGAGGCCTCCCGGATTCCTGCCAATATTTGTTGTTTTTGTCTCATATGAGGCCTCCCGGATTCCGAGGGATAAGTGATGTTTTCGTATGTATAGTGTTTAGAAGTGTTGTGATTAACTTATAATGTTTGTGGTATTTCTTATGTTATTTATTTATCATTGTGTTTTTATGTCATCCATTTATAATACGTAATTGGTTTACCAATAGTCTTTCTTCATATTCTCATACCATGTCATTTTCCTTAGACTTTATGAAATTATTGTAATGCATTATGCTGCTAGTGTTTTCTTACAAGTATGTGTATCTGTTATTTTTAGAATGTCCGAACGATGGAGTAAGTGTCTCCGAAACGTTTCAATAAATATAGACAAGATGAATGTGTTCTTCTTCATTATATATATATATAATATATATATATAATATATATATATACAGTATACATATATATATATATATATATATATATATATATATATATATATATATGTATATATATATATACAGGTATATATATATATATATATGCATATAAATTTATATATATATACATAATAAATATATATATATATATATATATATATATATATATATATATAAGTTTATATTCATATACACTGGCCAAAAATTATCTTTCCCATGATATGCGAACCTAAACTCCATTTAAAAAATTAAATATAAACACTCATAAGTAAATCCCACAGATTAATGACTTCATAAGCTCGTCTTTATTTCATAGGAAAATCCCAGAATATTCTTAAACAAAGAGCCTAAATTATACTGCATAATATAAAACAATCCAAGAATGTACATGTATTACATCCCAGAGCATTGATGTAAGAGTTCATAGTTTTGTCGTAAGTGTCTCAATTATTTCCTGTAGCTAATAACGCATTGGAACCTGATAAATGGAGTCATGTAATTTGTATAATTATGACGTTATATATGCGAAAATGTTTATAAAACACCTATAACCCTGATATGAAAACCCTAAGAATTTTGCTATATGTTCCATCTCTAAACAAGAATAAATTGTCCTTGTAATATGCACGCCGGCAAAACTTCAAAAGCAAGGGTGTACGTGGATCCTCATGCATACACACATGATTATACACGCACTGGCACACGCCCAAAAACACACCTCAACACACACACACACACACACATAGGTAGTAGGGTGCGAAAAAAGCGGCTCCAGGGTAAACAGACGGTGTTGCATAAACACTGTTTTCGGCATTTACGGGGCCAACTGTGGTCTGGGACCTTTAACATTTAAGGGGGTAGGTGTCATATATTTGTTTATATATTTATTTATTTGTTATTGTAGTTTCCTCCTTAGGCCTCCATCAAGGTTTAAATAATAACATTATCAAAATCTCCCTTCGAGATTAATTTGCAGCAAAAATATCCTGGTCGAAAGCCAATTCCTCCAAAATTAGTCTCTCAATCTCTCACCATGAATAAATCTACACCTTAGTGGCACGAAAAGTCTTGATATTGAGAAAGAAATGTATCGAAAGGTCTTAAAATCGACAAACTAATTGTCGGAAAAAGCGCTCGTGTGACATTAAAGCAAGACCCTCCAAGGCGAACAAAAATAAAGAGGTGACGACACGCCTTCGTCAAGACAGAAAACAAAAAGTAAAACAAATCAGTGGATGAGGTCACAGGTGGCTTCTTTAGTGGTGAATGAAACTGCTAGAACTAGTATAAAGGCGGTGTCACACGAACGAGTTTTCCGTCAATTATTAAGGACAATTGTAGTCTGGTAGCTTCAAAATGTTAGCTTTATAAAAATGTAACTACCTAACATAATCCACCTTCGATCTAGTTTCCGATTCCATTGTGTAAGAACCTCAAATTAGTACGAGAAAAAAAAACCTTCCTCATCGAAAATAGCCGGAAAATGTGCTCGTGTGACACCACCTTTAACCCCTTCTGTACCGGTGATGTACTTTTCATTATATTCTGGCAACCATTAGACGATTGTGTACAGCTTAGGAAGGACGTCTACTCATTAAAAGGGTACAGACTCTCTCAAGTAATCCTTTTAGCTACCATATACCCTTCCCAAGCTTCATAAACTCGTCTAAATGTAGCTGAAATACAATACAAAAAAATGTCGCCGGTACAGAAAGGGTTAACATTGCTCTATCATGTACAGTTGCCCTCATGTCCAGCTGTTGCATACCCAATTATAATTGTTATTTTAGCTATATATTTACTTAGATATGGAAAACATAAACAAACACAACAATATTAAAATACTAGTCGATTGCTGTATATTTTGTTAGCCATTATATATCCAATATTTAAAAAAAAAAAACACATTACAAAATAATAGCTCTGTGGCAGTTGATATGGCGGCAGCTGTACACTAAATAATAGCTCTGTGGCAGTTGATATGGCGGCAGCTGTACACTAAATAATAGCTCTGTGGCAGTTGATATGGCGGCAGCTGTACACTAAATAATAGCTCTGTGGCAGTTGATATGGCGGCAGCTGTACACTAAATAATAGCTCTGTGGCAGTTGATATGGCGGCAGCTGTACACTAAATAATAGCTCTGTGGCAGTTGATATGGCGGCAGCTGTACACTAAATAATAGCTCTGTGGCAGTTGATATGGCGGCAGCTGTACACTAAATAATAGCTCTGTGGCAGTTGATATGGCGGCAGCTGTACACTAAATAATAGCTCTGTGGCAGTTGATATGGCGGCAGCTGTACACTAAATAATAGCTCTGTGGCAGTTGATATGGCGGCAGCTGTACACTAAATAATAATAATTCTTGAGACTCCTAATGTTTTCAGTATGCAGGTGGGACCACTGTGATTGATTGATAGAAGTAATTGTCTAAGTATTAAACGTAAACATATATACCTTTTTGAATGTATAGTACATTTTACCAAATGCCTTGTATTAATTAACAATATATTCGTATTATGGAACAAACATACGAAGTCTATACATATATACAAGTGTCGGGATAAAAGAGTTTAGGACGAGATGTATATAATGAGCCATTTTATTACTCATTGGCAACTATAGTTAAAAATATATGGCAATAAAGGTAAATGTCTTAAGATTGTGTGTAGTGTAGTGGATACCTTGACAATACAGTGGATACGGCAATTAAATGCAACATATATCTGGAAATGAGAGAGAGAGAGAGAGAGAGAGAGAGAGAGAGAGAGAGAGAGAGAGAGAGAGAGAGAGAGAGAGAGAGAGAGAGAGAGAGAGAGAGAGAGGTTACCATAAACAGAAACTAAAGATACCGGCATGTCTGGCATATCTCAACTACCTCTCCCCTATGAGGTGCGCCTCCTGGGACTACCTGGATGCAGCGGGATTCCCATAAGGGGCATCTTGAGGCTGCTACAACAACACCAACAATCTCAAATACGAACAATATCTCCTCAGTTGGCCTTTTTATAAAATGGGAAGTAAATGAGCAAGTGTCTGGTGAAAATTGCAACAAAACTATAAAAATAACAGCAAGAATACAATGATTGATCAATGAACTACAACGATGATTTATATATACATTATATACATAAGCTTTACTTATCACATTCGAAAAACAAAACTAGAAAACGATCATACTGACAAACTGTACCTGAACATTGCGCAAAAGTGATGGGGTCCTTTTGAGTCAGACGCTTATAAGCACGGAAGGACAATCTGTTTATATCAACAATGTTCCTGACACAATACTTGGTCATCTATTTGTGCCTTGTTGACCTTGTTGCTATTTGTTGCACATGCTTGGTTGGCTGAGCTGATAAGGTGGATATTTTGGAACAGAGACATTTACTTTGTCTACATACATTATTATGATTGTAAAATGTCATTAAATTAACTATATTTATCCCATATCGAAACCCATTCAGTACCGGTGACATCATTAGTATTACATTCTGGCAATTATTAACGATTTTATTCAGCTTAGGAAGGAATTCTACATATTAAAAAGGCTACAGACTATCTCAATTAATTCTTTTAGCTACCTCATATCCTTCCTAAGCTATATATAATAGTCTAAATGTAGCTGAAATCAAATTATAAAGACTTTGCCGGTACAGAAGGGGTTACAAAGACTGTGGAATCGAATGTTGATATACAAAACAGTACTTAAACGCCATTTCATATAAATAAACAAATGTTCCCAAACACCTGAGTATTATTTTATTATGAACGAAAATTAAGGAACTAAGCATATAATGTTATGAAAGAGTACTAGATATTACTCATTTCTAAACAACTAGTACATTATTTATACTGGTATCTTTCAATAAATCCTTTTGGCACCTGAAGGAAGCGTTTAATTCCCATTCAATTATAGGGTTGGCAATGGTGTTGAGCATTCCCTGCGTCCCCCAGCTCGATCATAAACGTATATGTTACCAAAGTTCCTATTGGATTTCTTAATTTTTAGATCTAGAAAATCAACTATCTAGTACAGCTAAAACAAAAAGTCAGGCTTTAGGCTTCTTGGTTATTCTATCCGTTTTTAAAGTGGAGGATAGTGGAAATGAACACAAATATGTTTGTAAACAAGATGCTTTAGGCCGTATAATATAATTAATGTCCGTATCGATATTCTCGCCTATTAAATAACATCTATATTCTATGTTCAACTGCTATCGAACATTTTGGTTTACCATAATTACAATTGCTTGTAAAATACAATAAATTACCATCCTCGTATTTCTTTATGCAATAGTAACCATTATAATAAATGTATATATACTGATATATATATATATATATATATATATATACTGTATTTTTTTTTCTATGTGATTGAGGGAGGCAAAAGGCAGAACTGCCTATAACGAGTGCCTCCCCCATAGTTGAAAGAGTGACAGGGCCAAAATCAAGGGACGTTCGAGCCAAAATGCCTGGGCACACAGAGTTTGAAGCAATTTAAGTCATAGGAAGAGGGAAAGACTGATTCTGGGGGAGCGTTCCAGAGTTCAACTGTTGAGTAGAAGAAAGACTGAGAGTAACGTTTCACTCTCGGGTTGGAGAGTTGCACAGAGTAAGGGTGGGATTGAGTTGCAAGTCGGGTACCACGTGCCCTACGTAAAGGAGGTGGTATACACTGGGAAAGCTCTGAGGAACACTGATTATTATAGTGGCGATAGAATAGCGAGAGAGATGCAACATTGCGGTGGAGAGAGAGAGATTGCAGAGAGTTGGTGAGTGGACGGGAGTTAATGATACGAAAGGCCTTCCTTTCAACTTTGTCTAGGAGAGCGGTGTGAGAAGAACCTCCCCACACATGTGAACAATACTCAATACAAGGACGCACTATGCCCCTGTACAGAGCAAGAAGCTGTGCAGGGGAAAAGAACCCCCTAAGGCGGTTGAGCACACCCAGCTTCTGGGAGGCTGCCTTAGCAAGACTGGTAATATGGTCCTTCCAACTGAGAGCAGAAGAAAAGGAGACACCAAGCATATTGAGAGAAGATGAAGGATTGATTTTTGTATTGTTGAAGAATAAGGGATAGTCCGCTGGGAGTTCTTTACGGGTAGATAGATGGAGAAATTGGGTTTTGGAAGCATTAAAGGTAACAAGGTTTTCTCTGCCCCAATTGGAGATAGTATTTAGATCAGAATTTAAGAGTTCTATGGCTTCATTAGGTTTGTCGTTGAGGGATTGTTGGCTGGGGCGTTCTGAAAAACTAATGGAGTAGTGTAAGGCTGAGTCGTCTGCGTATGAATGGATGGGAATTGAGGTACAGTTGAGGAGATCATTTATAAAAATTAGAAAGAGAATAGGAGATAGGACAGAGCCCTGAGGAACACCGGAGTTTATAGGGTGAGGAAGTGAACAATGGCCGTCCACAACCACGGCTATGGAACGGCCGGCAAGGAAATTAGAGACAAAGGCACAGATGGAGGGATAGAAACCGAAAGAGGGTAGTTTAGAAATTAAAGATTTGTACCAGACTCTATCGAAAGCCTTTGATATGTCTAGTGCAATAGAAAATGTCTCACCGAAGTTCCGAAAGGAGGATGACCAAGAGTTAGTAAGGTATGAAAGAAGATCACCAGTAGAGAGACCCTTAAGGAAGCCATACTGGCGATCTGAGAGCAGATTATGAGAAGAGAAATGCTTAAGAAATTTGGAAGCAAGAATAGTTTCAAAAACTTTAGAAAGACAAGAGATGAGAGCAATTGGACGATAGTTGGAGGGTTGAGAGCGGTCACCCTTCTTTGGGACAGGTTGAATGTGAGCAAACTTCCAGCATGAAGGGAAGACGTTAGAGGATAGACAGAGACGAAAGAGTTTGCCTAGGCAGGGAGTCAGCATGGAAGCACAGTTTTTGAGAACAACAGGAGGAACATCGTCCGGACCATACGCCTTATTAGTATTAAGCCCAGAGAGGGTAGAAAGTACATCTTTAGAAGAGATTAGGATATTAGGCATAAGTAAGAGAGAGGAGGGTGGAGAGGGAGGAATAGCACCGGAATCATCCAAGGTGGATTTCTAGCAAAAGTTTGAGAGAAGAATTTAGCTTTGTCAGAGGAAGAAGTGATGGTTGTGCCATCAGAATGGGAAAGGGGAGGGAAAGACGAGGAAGAGAAATTGTTAGAGGTTTTTGGCTAGATGACAGAAAGCTTGGGAAGAGCTAGAGTTGGATAGTTCAGTGCATTTATTATTGATGAAAGAGTGTTTAGCAAGTCGAAGAACAGATTTGGCTTGATTCCGGGCAGAAACATAGGAAGAATGAGAGTCTTGAGTTTTAAGGCGTCGGTACCGTTTGAATGCTTCCTCCTTATTGCGGACAGCAGTAGAACAGGCGTGAGCAAACCAAGATTTTTTAGCATTAGTCTGAGAGAAAGAGAATGGAATGTATGCTTCCATGCCCGATAGGATTACCTCGGTAATGGGTTCAGCACTCTCCGAGGGTCCCCGGCCACGGAAGCAGAAATTATTCCATGGGAAATCAAAGAAGTACTGCCAGAGAGCCTCCCAGTCGGCAGCGCCAAAGTGCCACAAGCGCCGCCGGCTCAGAGGATCGGGTGGCCGTACTGGAGAGATAGGACAGTTGACAGAGATATGTTTATGGTCGGAGGAGCCCAAAGGAGAGAAAAGATCGACAGTATAAGAAGAAGGGTTAGAAGTTAGAAAAAAGTCAAGAATGTTGGGCCAATCTCCGATGCGATTCGGGATGCGGGTTGGTTGCTGAACTAACTGCTCTAGGTCATTTATGATAGAAAAGACGTAGGCTTGTTCACCAGGTGGGTCAGTAGTAGTGAGAGTATACTGTATACTGTATCTATCTATCTATCTATATATATATATATATATATATATATATATATATATATATATATATATACACGATTCATATACATCTGAACCTTAGTGTTTTATATACTGTAAATACTACATATATATATATATATATACAGTATGTATATATATATATTCTTTTTCCCTTTAAATGCCTAAACATTAATTTCGTCAATTAATTTCATTACATATACTTACACAATAAAACATATAAAGGTTCGACGATTCTTGTGTTTGACTGTACCAGATTGTATAGGCTTGTTCATTATTTCAATAATACTTTTAACATTTCCAAACACAAAACAAATCTCTAAAGCATATGAACATAATTATAAATCGTATATGACAGACAGGTGGCAATTAAAGTTAGGTATAAAAATGTCCTGAATTTTACTCTATGAATCAACGGCTGCAAAATATATGACAAACAGGTAAAAAGCAAGCCAAAGTAAAGTTGCCACAACGTCAAAAACCTGTCAAATCAACAACAAATGTCGGGGAGTCAGAATGAAAACACTCCCAGCTTCGACTGTCCCCGTGCCAAGAATGCCAAAGAATGGAGTGCCACATGTCTTCAAGGGTACACAAATTTATTCTTGACGCGAAAAAAATAAATAGCTTTCTTGTTTATATTTGATTAACCCTTTTACTCCCATAACTTTTCTTTAACCTTAAACCTTTCGGTATATCATGGCGCATTATTTAATTATATTCTGGATATTATTAAACACATTTATTAAGCTTAGAAAGGAATTGTGTAAGTGTTAATGAAAACAACTGTTCTGCTTTGATTCACAGACGGCATTTCTAATCTGAGTAAAATCGTCTAATGTTAACCATAATATAGTGAAATACGGGTCATGGTATATAGACAACGTTATTATAATTGTTTTGGGGGTAACACATACAATAATTAAGTCATCGTCAGAAGTGATGGGATACACTATTATAGTTTGTTGACAGCGAATGAGATCATCTCCGGATCTCGAAGTGTTAATAACATAAAACAAAAAATACATCAAAGAGCTTCCACGACGCATTTCTAAAAACATATCCATTTATTTTCATTACATCCGTTTTCTATAAGGACTGATCCACACCACTGGATTTCAACCCCGACCTCGCTTATTATAAAGTGCTTAATTAGTCGAGCAATTTCTCTGATAATCATGTTTAGCACTTCCGAACTTAACTTATGCGAGAATTGTATTGCCTGTACTAATCTATCTTCCGATTAGCTACTAATACCAATGCAAAATGGTTTCCGGCCATCTCAACCAACAAACACTTGTCTACCAGTACATCTCAACCAGTGCCAATTCAACCATTGAATCATGTCAACCACCAGATCTCAACCACTAGTAACTCTTAGTAAATTAACTTAATCTTATGTTTTCAATGACTGAGTTGTC
The DNA here is from genome assembly GCA_032716605.1 of Paralithodes platypus. Taxonomy (NCBI): domain Eukaryota; kingdom Metazoa; phylum Arthropoda; class Malacostraca; order Decapoda; family Lithodidae; genus Paralithodes; species Paralithodes platypus. The sequence goes on from CM064556.1 coordinate 6,886,545, forward strand.
CTTGCAAAATAGTCCTGACAAATAAGCCAATTTTTGTTTAGGCCAAACACATTTGCAGCATGAAAGGGTCGACCCAAACCGCCTCTACCCTCTCAAGGAGCGGATATCCCCAAGGTAAAACTATTATATTTCGGTGTCAAGCTGGGGTATTCTAGGCAAACCGAGACATCACAGGAGGAAGTGCTTGAGTCTGCAGGCACACAGTCAAGGAGAGCTTACTAGAATAGACCCAAAAGTTAAAAAAAAACAAAAAAAAGGACTGGTAATATGGCTCGTGTGAGGGTAGGTATAGGGAACAGCTCAAGGGGAGAATTGAATATTATGGATTCAAGCCTACGGCGGGGAAATCCTATTGGAATCGTTCAGATGATTATTATTTTGTTTTCTTATTCTTCCATATTATTCGTGTGCACCAGATATTGCGCAATATCTCCGGAACCGCTTGTCGGATCACTACTAGACTTTAACAATAGGTGCATTTTTATATTGGGCAACTTTTGATATACTAAACATCCAAAATGGCGCCCAGACACGTCCGTGTCGGACGCATTTCCGAAAATTTTCAGACGTAAATACCGTCTGGAAACGTATGGAAAGCGAGAGAATGACTAAGAGGGTGTACGAGAGCGAGGTGGAGGGACAGAGGGGGAGAGGTAGACCGAATATGAGGTGGAAGGATGGAGTGAGGAAGTACATGAACGAGGGCGGTGCTGGTTGGGGGGAGGGGCGTCGACTGACTTGGGACAGAGGTGCATGGGGGCGGTTCGTTCGTGGCCACCCCTTCGGGGATCACGGCGTCAGGCAATAGATAGATAGAAATACCGTCTCTCCCACTAATAGTAAATTATTGTTCTTTGGTGTATGGACTCCTCTAGCAATTCCCCACAAATGTTATGAGAAAAGTTTTGCCCTACCCATCGTTTTGTGATGGCCATCTTGAAAAAAAAAAAATCAAATTAATTCAACAATCCATATCTTGAAAACTATAATTATAGATTATCAACGCCATGTATGTGCAGTTGGGTGAGGCTTGTAATTCCAAACGTTTTGGTACCAAATACATAGAAATTGGTGGAATAGTTTGGCTGCAGTATTGACAAAACTACCTATTCAGTATTGACTTTTAATATCTTTTCGAATTTCCACACAACGTTTTCAGTCTTCAGATTAAGTCTCCCCTCGAATACCCTATCTATCTATCTATCTATTATCTATTGCCTGACGCCGTGATCCCCGAAGGGGATCATGCATTTTTCTTGTTTGTCTTAGATGTCTCTAAAATGTTGAGTCCATAAAAAAATCACTAATGTTTATCCCCTTCTGTACCATTGACATTCTTTATATATTTTGTTCAGGATACTACTAATCAATTTGATTCAGTTTATGAAGGATCTCTATAAGGCTTCTACTAACTCAATCAACATAGTCTTGTTGAAAATGGACCAACCTCACTCCAAATGGCTCTTGGCAAAAATCATAGAAGTCTATCCTGATTCAGGAGTTATCAGAACAGTCAAGGTTTTATCTCGAGGACAGACAACTCTCTGAACTGTTGATCGGCTCATTCCTATGGAGCTCGCCATCCCACTAGAGGAAGAACAGCAATCCATAGTATGAGGGAGACCTAGACCACAACGAGCAGCTGCTGCTGGATCTCGAAGAAATATGCGTGATTTGTTAGCCGTAGGTCACATAACATGATGCAATACGTAATACTTCGCCGGGCCCCAATCTGTGAGAAATCATTTGACTAAACCAGCATCTGGGAAGAGCTAGCAACATCCTTCATTTAGGGTAACCTCAATAGAGTGAACTCTTTCCTACCAGCGTCTGGAGATTGTATATATTGTAAAAAATTATAAATATTAAGTAATTTAGAACTGTATAATATTACCTTGGCCAAGTTAGTTTAGTTATAAAACCTTGTAAGAATAAACTAAGAGGTACTGTATTTGGGATTAGGTTTGAAGTTCCCGCGATCGCGGGACTCCTTGAGAATGATCCACAGGTTGCTGTAATATCATGAACTCCTGGATAATATGTTTACTTTATCGTTTTAAAACAATATTAACATTTATATTCATAAGGGAAAAAGGTATTTTATTTTTGTATGATTAAATGAAGAGGGAATGAACCCTTCGTTATGAAGCTAGTATATATTTTCCTTAGGGTCGGAAATTATTGTTCCGACAGACGCCTTGTAGACTTGAACAGTATTGGACTCCCCTCACGTCTCTGCAACTCTATATATATCAACGTCAAGGACTCGACCTTGATCTCCATTAAGCTAAGTCTTGTTATATTTGGCCATGTATACAATTCTTAGGGTAGTTCTAGTGTTAAGATGCGGCTAGCCGCTAGGGGTATACTTCGTCTAGCCTAGACAGACATATAATATTGAGGCGATAGGTTAGTTACCCTATAATTTTGGCATTTGTTAATGTGGGTTACTAGCCTAACCTTACCTTACTTTTTATTCCATGATTAATTTTGTCTTGGTGGCTCCCCGAACATAATTTGTTTTGATTACATTTGTATTTAACCCTTGATGGTATACCAACGTTGTAGGCTATAGTATAACTAATTCACCACACGGATCGACCTATTCTCAGACGACTTGGACAAAAAAAATATATATATAATACATAAATAAATAAAACGGCATTGGTGACGGTGATGGTACTGTAGCTAATACCACCACAGCTTTGCAAAGATCCGCTTAGTACATTGTTATCGCGTTACAAACTCTAAGTAAAGACTTCTTCGACAGGCTTCTCTTGTGTTGAGCCGCCCCACACACACACACGTGACACACACACACAATCAATCACGCCTTCTCTTCTGTGCAAACATTTCCTTCCACTTCTCCTTGAGGATCTGTTATCTATTATTATGTTTTTTTCCACCAACCAACTTCACCTCTAAAACTCAATTAATGAAATAAAAAAATACATGTGGCACTCCAAGGACTCGAACCTAGGATACTCACATTGAAATTCCGCGCACTATGTCAGATTTAAGTTCTGGCCATCTCACTTGGATCGTAAGGTCTGTGTGGTCAATGTCTTTATTTGAAAATGTATGTAAATCTCTCAAAAGAGGAAGAAAACAAATAATAACCGACAGAACCGACAGAATCTCACTGACTCCCATATATTTTTTAATGATGTAAATATTCCCACTTCCCCTAGTATTGACATTCTCGGTGTAACATTAACTACTAACTTGAGCTGGACACATTATGTTAGAAGCATTGCTAAGAATGCCTCTAAAAAACTGGGACTCCTGTACAGAGTTCGAGAATTCTTCACTGACGAGCAGTTGGCCGTAATATATAAAAGTCATGTGCGTTCTCAGATGGATTACTGTTCACCTCTGTGGAGTGGAAGTGGAGTGGTTGCATTGAGGCAGTTGGACAAAATTCAAAATAAAGCTATTAGATTAATCAATAACCCTGAACTCACACAGGACCTTCCTACATTATCCATACGAAGAAACGTTGCATCCCTTGCATTATTCTACAGATATTTTCACAGCAATTGTTCCAAGGAACTTGCTTCAATTGTGCCGCCTCTCCACATAGAACTAGGGCAGCTGAGAGCGCCCATGAATTTACACTTTCTCCTCCACAATGCAGAACTTCTGCTTATCAAAATTCATTTATCCCTAGAACTACTACTCTTTGGAATTCACTTCCCTTGAATTGCTTTCCACAAACTTACAATCTACAAATGTTTAAATCCAGTTGTTACAAACATTTTATGAATGTAGGATGCCTTTAGGCACATGGACCTTTTTGTTTTATCTGTGTTTTTCCTTCCTCCGTTCATGGTCTCTTAAAAAAAAAAAAACAAACATGAGACGTCTAGTGTACGCAATTAACTTATATTTTGTTATTAATGAAACCGAGGTGCACTATGTAAGCTCTTAAAACGTTTTGACATTAGTTTGAACGATGAGTGAAAGCAATGAGTCTTATACTGTATATAATCCTAATATTAAGGCTAATTATTATAATTATCATTATTTATTAGCATTGTATATATATATATATTAAAATGACAGGGCTGGATAATCTAATGCCAAAGGAGAACCCAAAGCCATTCCCATCAACGGCAGGAACCACAATTCACCACTATTGAATCACGTCCATAACCCGCCGGAAGAAAGACAGGAAACAGCCGCCCCTGGACAGTAACAACAGGGTACCACAGTCGCCCATAGCACCACGCCAGGAGAAATGCGCGGCTTACCCTACGTATAGCATACACGAGGGAGGACATCCACCATAGTTTGTTGGTTTGTGCCCCCAGGTGCCAGGTGAACAATGACCATCCGCACCTGGGCCAGACCTGGACTATACGGAGGCGGACTTTATGGTAATTAGACACCAACCTCCTTCATTCCTCTCCAACCACCCTGGCGTTTCAATGCACCACTACCACAGCTAGACGAGGCTGTGTTTGGAATGCCATGGGACAAGAAGATAAGCAGACCATTCCATACAAGCCTCTAAATAGAGAGAGGCCTCCAACCATGTAAATTATTTATCCCATGTACCATTAGACGTTAAGCTACTACCTTTTATTATTAATAAATAAAGCACACTATTCCCCACCTATTCGTGTATGCATTATTTTTTTAAGGCTTTAGACAACCAAGCAATAAATAAACAAATATATTTCCCATGTCTCTTATGTTCCGGAAACCGGCGACTTGTCACTCTCCGTAAAATCAAATACTACCTGGCCGAAATCAGGGTTGAGTTAGGCAAGTCGAGGCACTGTGTCCCATGGAGTTTCTGTGGGAGAGTATACGTGATTAACTCGACCGGATAGCACCATCTGAATGAGGCTAACCAAAATCCTCTAAATCATGCCCTGCAAGCAGAGATTGTGACCAGACAAGAGTGTGTGGGTGGAGGTCGTCCCGGAAGTGACCCGCGTTAGTGCTACCAGTGTGAAGGTACCCCTGGACCTTCCCCCTTGGCAACCTGGCCAAGACGGACCCCGCACGTGTGTCAGATCTCTACAAGGCTAACCTCTGCTATACTATCTATCTATCTATCTATTGCCGGACGCCTTACTCCCCTTAGGAGGGTGGCCATACACCTAATCAAAAGAACAGTAAAAAAGAACCTCAGATTAACGAACCTCATCTAACCTCCGAATGCCACCTTCAAGTTAACCCTAACCAGGCCATCCGCACTATCAAAACCGCTCAGGCTGTTACCTCCAAAGCCGTAACGCTACCCCCTCACCATGAAAAATGAATTCCCATTTTACCTACTTACCTGGTGACGTCGTAATTACCCCGAACCTTCAAAGTTTGTTCGATCATAACTGTCCTATCGCCCCAGCCATTATGCCCCATAAACTCAGCTATATCAAAATAGCAAATATCTCAGATCAACCCCATACCTTACCAAAAGGATTAGCTATCGGGGAGCTAGAGTTCCACGATGAGGAATTAACCCTAGCTAATGAACAAGACCCACCCACCTCCCTCCAATTCCCAGACATACCTCCTCACTTGACCCCCCAACAACAACTTGACTTGAGTGATTTGATGACTTCGTTCCAAGAACTCTTCGCGACATCCAACCGAGACATCAGGAAAACTAACGTACTCCACCACCCCATTGATACGATAGGGCACCCAATTAGACAACCGATTCGTAGAAAAAACCCATACAAAGACAAGAGGAAGACTCTCAAGTGAAAGAAATGTTAGATACAGGCGTAATAGAAAGTTCTACCAGCCCGTGGTCCTCCCCTGTAGTATTAGTCCGCAAGAAAGATGGCTCCACTAGGTTTTGTATAGATTATCGCCAACTCAATGATGTAACAATCAAAGATGACACCCCCCTTCCTCGCATTGATGACTCTCTAGATTCCTTGCTAGGCGCCAAATGGTTCACAACCCTTGACCTTCAGGCCGGATATTTGCAAGTCCCCGTACTTCCGGAACACCAACAGAAAACAGCTTTTGCAACCAGTCAAGGGAGACTCTACGAGTTTACCGTACTGCCATTTCGCCTTTGTAATGGCCCTGCCACTTTCTCCAGGCTCATGGAATCTGTGTTACAAGGATTGACATGGGAAACCTGGTTAGCCTATCTTGATGATATCATTGACTGACCTCAGACTGACCTAGCCAAGTCAAAATAGTGCAATGGGGAATCAACACTTGTCCCCGCCAGGACGGGTTTTCCCCTCACGAACGCGTTCTTGGCATACCCCCTCTCCTCCTTCCCTCACGACATTTGTCTGTCCCATACGAGCCCTCTTCCAATTTTATTCAGTCACTTGCACACTTAAAGAACTGTTTCCGCCAATTACAGTACCTGCAAGATCTCAAGCCAGACGACACCCCGAAAGTTAGCCCTCACCACGTAGGCGAGCTTGTAATGGTAGCTATTCTACCAGTACCATCTAAGCTTAAACCTAGGTATAAGGGTCCATTTGAAGTACTCACCGTTCCTAACTGCTACCAGGTCACCATCAACTACCACGGAGAATCACGTACCTACCGAAATCGATATGTACACCGGTTCCAACCTATTGATGAAAATATAATCATGCTTGCTGACCCTGACCCTATTGACCAATGCCTTGTAAATAATGACCAAACCCTAAGTACAACAGAGCCTTTGACCCCCGAAACCCCCCTCATCAATCCACCCCCAACACAATCACCTCTACCAAGACTTCCATCACCTCTTTCTTTCCCCCCCAATTCTCCATCTAACCTTCACCATCTCCATCACATCATCCCCCTTACGCCCCTTTGCCGCATCCCTCATTCTTCAATCTAGACCACCACCAATTCCACCTCACATCCCCACCCCTTCTATAGCTCCTGCATCACCCGAAGTTGACATAATTATGTCTTCTCCTTCAACAACCACTAAATAGCCAATAGCCAAAATAAGAGGTAGAAAGACGCTCATGTGCCTTTAATGGGCTAGAATTATTAAGTAGATGAGGATGGACAATTGTGCATAGTTTTCGCGAATACGGAATTAGAAAACTCTGACTGTGAGAAAGATCTATGTGTGTTTGTTAGCAATGATTTGAAACCTAGAAAACAGTGCATAAGCGTCCGTAACAAGGCAAACAGGATTCTCGGGTTCATCTCTAAGAGTGTGAGTAACAGAACTGTTGATGTTATCTTAAAACTTTACTTGTCATTAGTGAGACCCCATATGGATTATGTTACAAATGTATAATTAGGAAGACGTACTAACTGTACGATCCTATATTTATTATAACGGTTAATTTTGAACTCTTAGTAAGGATGACTAAAGGTGTCAATGTCCTTATGAGTTAATATATATATTATGTTTTAGTTATAGGTTGATTGTAGAAGTTGTAGGTTGATCTCAGCTCTCGTTCTCTGCTCGTTGATTGATAATTATATTATTTAGGTAGATAATTGTATCGCCACCATCCCACTTATACCTTATACATATTATATATATATATAGGTAAAGGGAAAACAATAATAATGTGGTATCCAACCAACTTTGATATTTATTCAAGTACCAACTGAAATAGATATATAGTACAGATGTACTAATATATAAGTATTAGAGAATTTCCTATATTGAGAGGAATCTCTGGGTTATGTTCTCGTGCCCGTTGCTAAAGTCTATCTACCAGTCCACCTTCCCACCTAGCCTCACTACACACCTCCTCCCTACCTCCCAGAGGTGAAGGAAATTTCCATTACACCCTCCGGTCATAAGATGAGGGCATGAGAGAGAGACACAAATACACGATTGCTTAAATGGCATGGGAACGGTTCCTGACTCATGAGTTTTAGAAGGGGGAAGTTACAAAGAGTTACAATGAATACCCCCTCAGAAAGTATAGTTACCTGCATAAAGATCATTCATAGCAAGTATACTATCTTAAAATTATATGAGATTTGGATATAGTGAATCCTTAATAAATGATTGAATAGTTAGATGTAATAATTATGCTGTTAAATTTTGGTGGCCTTATTACAGAATGGACATAGATTCCTTGGAGAGAGTACAACGTAGAATGACAAAAATTATCCATAATATTATTAATCTTTCATATGAAGATAGGTTGAAGAAATTAGGCTTACATTCGTTAGAGACACACAGAGTTAGAGGGGATATGATAGAGGTGTTCAAGTGGGTTTGTCTCGGGAAAGCCCATTCCACAAGTTGACAACTCGATTGAAGGATTGAAGAAGAAATTCTTAGATTTGTGTGAGTTAAAAGATTTACCAATAATTTTGCAACTGTTTCGCCGCGTGTAATTAGATTAGTCGATAGTGAAGTACTTACTACTGTTCATATTGTCGATGCCTTTGATGATTTTGAACACTTGAATTAAGTCGCCTCTTAATCTGCGCTGGTTTAAAGGAAATAGATTTAATTCTCTAAGATGCTCCTCGTATGGTTTGTTCTTTAGGCTAGGTATCATTTTGGTAACTATACGTTGAACTCGTTCTAGCTTGTCTATATCTTTTTGGTAATAAGGGCACCAGGATTGAACGCAGTATTCCAGAAGAGGGCGGACTAAGGAATTGTAAAGAGTTAGAATAACTTCTTCGGACTTCTTCGGACCTGCCTATAAAGTCAATTATTTTGTTTGCTTTCTTAACAACTTCTGAACATTGTTGACTCGGTTTTAGGTTACTTGATATTGTTGCTCCCATCTCAGTTTCTCTGTCTACACTCAAGAGGAGGCTGAACCTCAGCTGAGCCCAGAAATCAAAATTAAATTTTGTTTTCTTCTTGTTCTATAATGCTTCTTTCAACATAGGAGAATAGCGTAGGAGGGAACAAAAAAACATATCGCATCCATAACCCCCCGGGGCGGGGGTTCGCCCACGACCCCAAAAAACAAAATATTTTGCCTTCAGCCACCAGAATTTTTGTTTTGTCTTTTGTCTAAAGGGCTTCTGTAAGCAATATAAATGATCATATGAGGGCATAAACACCCATATGACATCCTTAGCACCCCCACTCTGCAGGCCCCAATATCATGGGTTTTGGTAAAAATTGGTGTGAAATTATTTACTCAAGCTTGGTCCTGACGAAATTTTAGTTTAGTTTGTCATAAAACTCCATCCTCTATGAGCGCGCCATCATAGAAAACGTTCTCTAAGGAGGCCTAACTAATATATCTCCCCCAAAATGTTTTTTGTCTGCTGAAAATCTAAGAATTTCAGTGGCCAGCGATCATATATTGGCACTTACGAGTGCATCTATATGTTTTTGTATTGCTCAAATGCATTCCCCTTCTAAACACTATAAATAGGGGTATATATAGGAATGCCTGTACGTTTTGATAATGAACGTTTTGCAGAAGAAATCTGAGTTTTGACCATTTCGGTGTCAAAACCAGCTGTACCCCAAAAATAATTATACATATTTTTTTCAGCACCTTCTATTATTCAATATGGGTAAACGAAAACGCTACGTTGTAGGGGATGCTTGTAGGATACGCCATGCAAAAATTGCGGGAAATTTGAACAATTTTCAGTGACTAGATGATTTTAAAAATAGTGCAATAAAATTCTGCGCTCGCGCGCGCACGCACATAGAGAGCTGATTTTTGTCAGCGAGTCTTAGTATTTCCATTGGTATTAAGATGGTATAATGCCAGAAACACAATCTCTTATACAGGCTGACTTGGGGGTCAAAGGTTCAGCCTCCCCTTAGCTGAGTGCCATTCATCGAATAGCTTGCTTTCTCATTTCGGTTTCTGATATGTAGTACTTTACATTTATCTGCATTGAAACTCATTTGCCAAATTTAAGCCCAACATGACAACTTATCTAGATTATGTTGCATATCGTCAACTTGTTCTTTTGAGAGTACGCTATTTGCAATTAATGTATCGTCAGCAAACTTTGAGATTGTACAGGTGAGACCCTCATCTATGTCGTTGATGTAAATTAGAAAGATAATTGGTCCTAGTCCCGATCCCTGGTGTACCTCGCTAGTTACATTGATCCATTTAGATGCCTTACCGTTTATGACTACTCTTTGCTTGCTGTCGTGGAGCCAATAGGAGCGTTCAATCTGTAGACAAGCTTGCCAGATGTCACCAGATTCGCCAATTATCGTAATAAAATGTGAACAAGACTAAGAAAGTTGTCAGTTTCTAAATTATTTGTCGATTTTTCCTGAAGTTAATAGTCTTATGACAAGCGGTTTTAATCTTATATATTCTTCACATATATTATAATAATCTCTTATATATTATACCTCACTACTTTATTGTATATTTAAAATAAGAGAGCAGGAAAAAATATTGTGTTGTGAAAATATATCCATTGCAAAATGGTAAATACTGGTTGGAAATATTATATAGTATATGATTTACCTTCTTTTGTATGCTAATGATATATTTATAATAGTGGTATCTAAATTAAACAACGTTTTTATGATTAAAATTACATTTAATTCAGTTACAAATTTTTCTCTGAACAGGACTGCCGGACTTGAGAAGCAGCTCATTTTTTATAGACGCTGTTAATTGGCTAATGGATAGGAGTATGATTAGTAAATCAAGATATCTTCATTATTTCATATCTACTTTTTAAATATTTTAATTACGAGAAATTTCAACAATTGAGTCATGTTCTAGAGAGATATCCGACCACTGTGGTATAACATATGTCACATAAAATACACTATTAACGTCAATATTATAAAGTGAACACAGGCAAAATAAAAAAAATATGAGAAAAATCACTAAGCGAGAGAGGAGACTGCCTAGTGAGACGGCTGAGTTCTCGAGCCTATTAGCCAATCAGGGGCTGACATCCTTGCTTACCAACACTGTATTGACTTACCCTGGTGTTAAGGAAGCCACTGCATAATATGTTAAAAATGCAGAGGCTTGTGCTAAGCTAAGGCGGTGAGATGTAAGCCGAGACTCAGTCAGTCTACAAATCTCGCTTACTTTTTGGCTTTATAAATTTTTATTTCGCTTGTGTTCACTTTATAATATCTATGTTATTAATGTGTTATATGTGATATATTTTAGCTCTCAGGGTTCGTATATAACTTTAGATTATCATATTATCATTAAAATTGCTTAACATTTTAGAGTTTCAATAATATATATGGAATAATGAAGATATCTCAACTTTATCAACTATCATCAATCAACAACCAATCAGCATCTTCTGTATACAATATTCTACTCAACAATGAAAAATAGAAATGCACTTAATAAAATATATATCCATTAGATGTATCTGTTGAACACCATAATGTAGGAAAAATAAATCTAAAATTATTCTTGATATTTTGAAATCACAACAAAAGAGATATAGTAAATATTAGCAATGTTCACATTTTATAATATTCGTGATAAATTAAAGAATCTGGTGACATCTGGCAAGAGTGTCCACATATTGAATGCTATTATTTTCTATCCACTCCAACACACCGTCTTGTATTCCATGCCCTTTTAGTTTTAGCAGTAAACGTTTGTGTGGAACTTTTTCAAAGGCCTTTTTAAAATCAAGGTATATCATATCTACAGCTTTACTCTCATCATAGAGGTTGAGGATATCATGGAAGAAGTCTAAGACGTTTGTTAAGCGGGAACGTTTGTTACGAAAGCCGTGTTGAGTATCTTTAACACCTAACCGACGGTGCCCGTCATATGACGGGCGAGAGAATATTGGCCACCCCTGCGGTGCCCATCATATGACGGAGCGATTCTGAGCACATTATGAGCTCTGAGAGAGAGTCCGTGCACTGGGAGGACAACAGCTGGGCTTGGACCAGTCTGGCTCTTGTTTATGCATGAAAAAGAACATGGATTGAAGCTCGTTTTCGGTAAATATACCCGCCTGGCAGCATGGTCATGTCAACAAATATTAAGGGGTTAAGTATGTTATTTCCCTCTAAGTAATTTACGAGTCTGTCTCTTATGAGAGTTTCTAGCATTTTACATACAACTGAGGTTAAGCTAATTGGACGATAGTTATTAGGTAAAGATTTGCTGCCTTTTTTAATATTGGTGTTATGTTGGCGAGCTTCCACTGATCAGGCATCTTCCTTCTATTATCCTTAACAGCCTGTCATGTGGAACTCTATCAAAGGCCTTACTGAAGGCTAAGTAAACTATATTATATGACTTGTCGTTATCTACCGCTTCATATACCTCGGAGAAAAAACTGAGTAAATTTGTTAGGCAGGATCGTCCTGGAGTGAATCCATGTTGAGAGGGCTTAATGAACTTGAACATTTCTAAGTTATTTCTTATTTTCCTGGCAATAATTGATTTTCGTAAATTTCCCTATAATTGGTGTGAGACTAATGGGACGGTAATTTGATGCTATGGAGTTATCACTTTTTTTTAAATATCAGAATTATATTTGCAAGGGGAGTGCACCCGATGACTGGAAGACTGGCATAATAGTCCCCCTATATAAGGGCAAAGGGGAAAGAGGAGTGTGTGGTAACCACCGAGGAATATGTCTTCTAAGCGTAGTAGGGAAGGTATACAGTAGGGTAGTGATTGAGAGAGTGAGAGTGAGAACGGAGAAATGGATAGGCGACGAGCAGGGAGGTTTTAGGAAGGGAAGAGGATGTGTAGATCAGATTTTTACCCTGAATTGTGTTGTGGAGAAGTATCTGGAGAAGAAACAAAAGGTGTATGTTGCCTTTATGGACTTGGAGAAGGCCTATGACAGAGTGGATAGAGAAGGTTTGTGGAAAGTACTTAGAATATACGGAGTAGAGGGCAAGTTGCTGAAAGCAGTGAAGAGCATGTATGAGGGTGCAAAGGCGGCAGTACGTGTGGAGAGTGAGCAGAGCGAGTTCTTTGACCTGAATGTTGGTTTGAAACAGGGGTGTGTGATGTCCCCGTGGTTGTTTACTGTATATATGGATGGAGTTATGAAAGAAATACTATCAAGAGCATTGGATGTTGGTGTATCGCTGAAAAGGGAGGGAATTGAGTGGAAGCTACCTATGCTGTTTGCGGATGATACAGTTCTGATGAGTGATAATGAATGGGAGTTGCAGGGTCTGGTAAATGAGTTTGGAACAGTGTGCGAAAAACGGAATTTGAAGGTAAATACGGGGAAGAGCAAGGTTATGGTCTTCGAAAGGGGTGAAGTCACAGAGTGTGAGGTGAAGCTGAACGGTCAGGCTATGGAGATCGTCAACTCTTTTAAGTATCTGGGCAGTGTGTTGAGTAAAGATGGGACTATGGATGAAGAGGTGCGGGAGAGGGTACAACAGGGGAAGAGGGTTGTAGGAACGCTAAAAGCAGTAACAAGAAATAGGGTGGTCAGTATGGAAGTGAAGAAGTCCTTGCATGACAGTGTGGTAATCCCGACACTGACTTAAGGAAGCGAAGCATGGACGTTGGTTGAGAGACTCAGACCAAGAGTGAGAGCAGTGGAAATGAATTACTTAAGGAGTGCGTGCGGAGTTACATGGAGGGATAGACAGACTAATGAGGAAGTAAGAAGGAGGTGTGGTGTGGAGGTAGATGTGCTGGAAAGTGTGAAAAGGAACAACTTGAGATGGTTCGGCCATATGGAACGTATGGAAAGCGAGAGAATGACTAAGAGGGTGTACGAGAGCGAGGTGGAGGGACAGAGGGGGAGAGGTAGACCGAATATGAGGTGGAAGGATGGAGTGAGGAACTACATGAACGAAGGCGGTGCTGGTTGGGGGGAGGGGCGTCGACTGACTGGGGACAGAGGTGCATGGGGGCGGTTCGTTCGTGGCCACCCCTTCGGGGATCACGGCGTCAGGCAATAAATAGATAGATAGATATTTGCAAGCTTCCATGAATCAGGAACTAAGCCTAAATCTAGTGAATTATTAAATAGGTGAGTTAATGAGTAACTTAATTCGTCCTTGCATTCCTTTAATACCCTAGCATACACCTCATCTGGACCTGGAGATTTCTGAGGTTTTTGTCTATCTATATCCTTGATTACTTCGTCACTAGTGACCTGAACTGTGCTTAATATGTCGTCTATACTACCGTTAAAAACTTGGTTGACTACTGGAACTTGATCTAAATGTTCGTTTGTAAAAACAGAAAGGAAATGACAATTTAGAGTATTGCAAATTTTTAACTAATCATCTGTAATCTCACCTATCACATTCTTTACCTTAGATTTAAACAATTGATAATATGCTTTAGGGTTGTTTTTGGATTAATTTGCTACCTTGATTTCGTAGTTTCTTTTTTAATTCCTAATTTCCTTTCTTACATGCCTCTACAAGTTATTATGGTATCCTATTTGGTTGATTTCGCCTTTCTGCATTTTTCTGTTTACACCTCTCTTTCTACCTATAAGATCTAATAATTTATTTGCCATCCATTTTGGCTGGTTTGTATGTGATCTAAATTGTCTTTTTGGTATATATTTATCTTGTTCTGATTGATGAACTGATTATACACACTATTTAAATTTTCAGTTGGTTGTCTACCTATCTCAGCTGTGTGACCTACCTGGCCTTGACCTCTCTGGTCTGCTGGAACTAATTGGCGTACCTGAACTAAACTTTCTGCCTCACCTTTAATTTTGAGTGACCTTTTTAATCCCCTAAAATTCACCTTTCTAAAGTCAGGGATAAGAACCTTATTTTCCTTTGGTTTAACATTTAATTCTATTGAGAAGTATATTGATTTATGGTCATTGTTCTCTAGCTGGTCACCCGCTTCTAAATTTTGTATCCAATGTTCTTTGTTGCTAAGAACTAGGCCCAGATTAGTATATCCTCTAGTTGGCGAATTTACAAATTGAAAGAGAAAGTTGTCTAGTACTACTTCAAGAAAATCTTCGGATTCGTTATTGCTAGTTTGATTAACCCAATCTGTACCTGAAAGATTAAAGTTGCCCAAAATGCAAACATTATTATTCTGAGATGCCCTACTGATTTCTTCCCATAATAATTTGCCTAAATTTAGACAAAGAGAGGGTGTCCTATAAATGGTTCCCAAAATAATTGCCTCACCTTCCCCACTAATCTCTACCCACACACTTTCATTATCGCTATTTGTTTTAATATCTGATATAAGGCAACATTTTAAAATATCTCTGACATACTGTATATTGCAACTCCACCTTCCCTTCTGTCTGTTCTGTCATACGTAAATAAATTGTATCCTGGCATATGAAATTCTGCTAATAGATGCCTAAAGTCAGTATTTATCCAGGTTTCTGTAATTGCTACAATGTCTATATTATCCTTGCTAACTATTGCCCTAAGCTGATCCATTTTGTTACATAAACATATATAATTTGTATAATATACCCTCAACCTATTACTTTTATTTGCAACTAATGTTCAATATTATTTCCTGTTGAACTACTAGACGGAAATTCTACTCTATCAGTATTCTCGTCATTACTATCAGTTACATGTAGCTGGAATTGTATTTTATTATGGCATGAAGTACCATATGCTGCTCCATCTGGAGACAGTATTTTACTTACACACCCAGGTTTTCTTAACAAAACCCCGCAAAAATCTTGTCAAGTGAGCTGGCTAAGGTCGAAACTTCTAGTCGAGAGAGATGTACAGTCAGAAACCGCAATTTCTGAGACACGTTGATAGGGCCCGGACATGTGAAGCGAATCGTTTCTGGATGGCAGCCCTCTTTAACTATCACAAGGCCGCATACCTATGAACAAACGTTTCGAACCAATAGATGCTTCACTCAGTCAGCCATGTAAAATGATAATGCTGCTGCTATGCTATGATCCGTATTCATATATTTACGGATATACAACATAATAATAATAATAAATAAATTAATAAATAATAATCGACAAAAATACCTTTATTACATTCCCATACGTTTCTACAATAAATACGGACACGAATATTAGCACAGGTTTTATGAAATTCAAAATTAAAAAAAATACCTGTACTTCCAAATTGCTGCCCCACGAGAATGGCTCGGTTTCAACCTAAAACGTTGCATTGGCTGTTACAAAATTTGGTAGCTTAGGCTCTCTCGTCCCCCACCCTCCAGAGAGCTGTCTTCATGTGCAAAGTTCCCAGTGACCACGTTATGCATACTTGTATTAATTTCGAAGAGGAGGACGTTCAGTATTACAGTGTAAATGTTGACCTTGCATTGGTGTGTAATAAAAAGTTGTGTTAAGTAACGATTGCAATTGTGACGTGAATTGCTAATTCGATAAGTCGAATGTGTGTGCGCGCACGGTAGTGTGTGTGTGTGCATAAGTGAACCGATGTGTGTTGAAACAGACACAATGCTCTACAGTAGGTGACAAACACTGAAAACAGAAGGGTCTGCTTCATGACATACAACACAACGAACTATGCAATGTAATATTACATGTTATCATCTGGTTATGTAATTCAGGTGTGAAACGGTAATGAGTTATCAGTAGTGTATATTAGGGTATTATATAGTACCACACACAGTTAAGCTTCGGACGCTGATAGGTTTATATATTCGGTATTAATTTAGTAACAACAAAATATATAACACTCTAGAGAGGTAAAGGCTATAATTATAAGCATCGCATCGTGATATTACGCTTAGCAATGGCTATAGATACCTTTTCGATGTTAGTATTATAGTATCATATATATTGCAATGTTTACACAGTGCAATCAGATTAATAGCATGATATAAAGTGGATGAATTATATGTGAGTAGCCTACCGGTATGTGTTTAATAGTAACTACTATGGATGACGTCTCGTGAATCTCTCTCTCTCACACACACACACACACACACAACGAAAGCCTGTCCATTATCTGCGGTTTGGTAGTGTTTCTTTACACTCTTAATTTTTAATAGCTATCCGTGTTTAATGTAGATACAGGAGGGATTAACAAACAATAGTATTTTTGTCATTTTTATATCAGATGCTGTATAATGAATCGTATCGTAGCATAATAACGGCACAATCATTTTACATGGCAGACTAAGTGAAACATCTATTGGTTCGAAACGTGTGTTCGTACGTGTGCGACCTTACGATAGTAAACGTGGGCTGTCGTCCAGAAACAATACGCTCCCAATGTCCGGGCCCTATCCAGGTAGTCTCAGAAACTGCGGTTTCTGACTGTACTCCATCCTGGGCATACAGTTCATCCTTACCATAGAAGTGGGTCCAGTTATCCAGGAATGGATTAGTATATCCATTGTTATATTAACAGTACAGAATAGTATCAAAACGTATCTCGAATTTCGTATGTATATACACGGTCTTTACTAAAACAAAGTAAACGACAAGCTGGATAATACAATAATGTTTAATCAAGTGAATATAAACCCTCGTTCTGGGCTAGTCTGTACACTCTAAGAGAAAAATCATGACCTTACCATTTCGAGGCTATCCCGAACTGAATTGGATCTTCTCATTAATGTTTGACCTAATATTTACATTTCGGAGGTTCGTTTAATTGTTCGTAGATTTATATTGGGCCAAGATCTATGACTTCGAGTGTAAAATTGGTTTGCAACTAAGCAGAAAGCTCAATACGAAACTTGTCCCCCAAAAAAGTGACTGCTCTCAACCGTCCAACTATCGTCCAATTGCTCATATTTCTAGCATCTCTCTTAATTTTCAAAATCTATTTTTAATTCAAAATTTCTTCCCATAATCTTTTTTCAGATCGTCTGTATGGCTTCCTTAAGGGCCGCTTTACTGGTGATTTCCTAACTTATCTTACTAACTCTTGGTCATCGTCTCTTCGGGACTTCGGTGAGACTTTTTCTATTGCGTTAGACATATCAAAAGCATTCGATAGAGTCTGGCATCAATCTCTAATTTCCAAACTACCCTATTTCGGTTTCTATCCCTCTATCTGTGCCTAAACCTTAAATTTCCTTTCTAGCCGTTCCATTGTTGCGTTGCTGCAGTTGTGGACGGACATCGCTCAGTTCCTCAACCTATGAACCCCGGTGGTTCTTAGGGTTCTGTTCTGTCTGCCGTTCTCTTTCTAATATTCATTAATGATCTTCTCGACTGTACGTACCTCTAGCCCTATTCACTCACATGCTGATGACTCTACCTACCTTACATTATTCAACTAGTTTTCCACAACGACCCACCACTCAATCACTCCAAAACTCATATTCTGTTCTATCAACTATAGCTGATTGTGGCACAGAGAATCTTGTTACTTTCAATGCTTCCGAGACCCAATTTCTCCACCTACCTACCCGCCGTATCTTCCAGAAGACTATCCCTTACTCTTCAACAATATATAAGTCAACCCTTCATTTCCTTCAATATTCTTGGTGTATCTTTTTCTGCTGACCTTTCTTTTTTTCTTTTTCTTTTTTCTCTCTATGTGCATGAAGGAGACAAAAGGCAAAGCTGCCTGTAACAAGTGTCCCCTCCAGGTTGAAAGAGTGATATAGAACCAAAATCAAGGTGCCTTAAAGGTAAAAACAGTGTGGTATACTTGTTAAGTGCAGTGAAATGAATAGGATGAGGAGGTGTTTGAGAGAGTTAGCTGGATTACTCTTTGTGTGGGTGAGGTTGGCAAGATCATATAATCACTCTTGCTTCCTAGAAGTTAGGTGTGCTCAACTGTCTCTATGGGTTCCTCACCCCCACACTTCTTTTTCTGTACAGGGGCACTGTGTGCCTATGCATTGAGTATTGTTCGCATGTGTGGGGAGGTACAACCCATACCGCACTTCTCGAAAGTCTAAGACTCAAAAGTATTTTGTCTCATTTATTCACTTCCTCTTACTAATTCCCTACAATCTCTCTCTACACGCCCCAAGGTTGCATCTCTCTCGCTCTTCTCCCGCTTTTACAATAACCAATGTTCTTCAGAGCTACCTCAGTGTATACCTCCGCCCGTACGGAGAGTGGAGGGCGCCCGCCTTTCAACACATTCCCACCCCTATTCTGTCCAATTATCTGACCCAAGAGTGAACCGATTTTCCTAGTCTTTCTTCTACTCAACAAG
Organism: Paralithodes platypus; assembly: GCA_032716605.1. NCBI lineage: Eukaryota > Metazoa > Arthropoda > Malacostraca > Decapoda > Lithodidae > Paralithodes > Paralithodes platypus. Next base: position 6,905,494 of record CM064556.1, read on the forward strand.
TAAGCTCTGGAACTCTTTCCCTCATCCTATGACTTAAACTGCTTCAAGCTCCGTGTGTCCAGACATTTAGACTCTAACGTACCACAGGTAACGTTCACAGGTAGTAGGGGTAGGCAGCCCCGCCCAGGGAAGTACTACCGCCAAGGTTTCGGGAGACTCAGGGAATAGCCTGAATTCCATTTTCTCTCCCAGGCCTTGGTAGCTGGATACATATCTTTCTGCCTCACACATCAGGGGTATCAGGAAAACCCTCTTTATATAACATACACATCCAACTTCACGACATTGCCCTACATCGCTATCCTCTATCCATAAAACACTACTCTTCCCACTACATATCATACATGTAACACCATACACTTACCTTATAAATATGGCAGTACAATTGTTAAGAGCAAACCTGGTGGTCCCTCGGGTATCCACCCCCGGCAGGGTTGGGTCATTGACACAGGGCCCTCCCGGTCGTCATCATGCGACTGTGTCAAGAGCATTGCAACGTCCCAAAGCTGCTCGTCAGTGCAGCTTTTTCTTTAGTAATATAAGGGGACTTCACTCTAACATCAATTCTGTACACCAATTTCTTCAAGCAGAATCCCCTACTCTCCTTTTTTTGACAGAGACTCAAGTAACATCCACATCTGACACGTCTAGATTTAATTTTCCAGGTTATCAACGGCTCCAAAATTTCAGACCTAAAGGAGGTGTATGTTGCTTCGCAAAATCTGAAATTGCTCTGGAGGAGATTACTAGTTTCAATTGTCCCTATTTTGATTATTCTATATACAAATTAATTTCTGCTGGTAAATTTAAATACATATGTTGCATCTACCGTTCCCCAAATACTCCTCCAGAGCAAAGTCTTTTTGATTCACTGTCCTCACAACTCAGTGTCCTCAACTTAAATGCTTCTTCTGAAATCACTGTGTTGGGTGATTTTAATGTCCATAATGTTGAATGGCTCACTCATTCAGCCAGGACTGATGATGCTGGTCTTGAATGTGAGCTATTTGCAGACTCATTTAATCTCACTCAACTAGTCAACCAACCCACCCGTGTACCAGATAATCCTAATCATAATTCCCACCTACTGGACTTATTTTTAACAACCAATTCAGAAAATTATGATGTTACAGTGAGGTCCCCGCTTGGATCTTCTGATCACTGTCTGATACAGGCCACCTGTCTATCACCTACCACACCTTCCCACTCTGAACCTGTTTTGGTGACTAAATGGCATTACGATAGGGCAGACTGGGAGGGTCTTCAAGGTTTCTTTTTTGATATTCCCTGGACCTCTTTCTTTTCTAATGATGCACACTCCACCTTGAGCCACATACAAGATTTTGTAAAAATTGGAATGGAAACTTTTATTCCTCATCAAAAGTACAGTAAAAGATCTAATTCACCTAAATGGTTTGACCATAATTGTGCTAGAGTAACTGAACAAAAAGCAATAGCCTACAATGCATACACAAGATCAAAACACATGAAGCCTTTAATTACTTTAGAAACATCAGAAATCATGCCAAAACTGTATTAAACCTAACTAAATCAAACTTTCTCCATAAGCAGGCAAATAAACTTCTAAATAATCCAAATGATAACAAAATACTTTGGTCTACTCTTAACTCATTAAAATCCAACTTCACTACTGCTTCATCCATTCCACCATTAAAATCTCCGACTGGCAATCTTGTAAGTGACCCACGAGGTAAAGCTAACCTTCTTGCGGATATTTTCTCCACCAACTCAACCTTAGATGAAATAAATCAAGATGTCCCTGTACTTAATTTTAATTCACCTGAAATTCCCTCACTTAAGATCCACACCAGACATGTCAAAACTATTTTGCAGAATCTCTCAGTAGATAAGGCTCCTGGTCCAGATGAAATTCCTCCAATAGTACTTAAGAATTGCTCTTTGGTGCTCGCTCCTGTATTGGCAAAATTGTTTCCGTCTGTGTACTCATACCTCATGCTTCCCAGTATCCTGGAAAGAAGCAAACATCCATCCAGTTCCTAAAAAAGGTGCCTCTTCAGATCCATCAAACTACTGACCAATAGCTATAACTTCCACTCTTGGCAAAGTCTTTGAAACTATATTAAATAATCACATAATTAAGCATCTGGAGAATAATAAATTAATCAGTGATAGGCAATATGGTTTTAGACGATGTCGATCAACTGCAGACATTCTTTGCCTTCTTACGCATCAAATCAACCAAGCTACAGACCAACATGGTGAAACACATACAATAGCACGCCCTAGTTCTACGGGGAACGATGTGGAGAGGTGGCACAATTGAAGCAAGTTCCTCGGAACAATTGCTGTGAAAATATCTGTAGAATAATGCAAGGGATGCAACGTTTCTTCGTATGGATAATGTAGGAAGGTCCTGTGTGATTGCAGGGTTATTGATTAATCTAATAGCTTTATTTTGAATTTTCTCCAACTGCCTCAATGCAACCACTCCACTTCCACCCCACAGAGGTGAACAGTAATCCATCTGAGAACGCACACATGACTTATATATTACGGCCAACTGCTCGTCAGTGAAGAATTCTCGAACTCTGTACAGGAGTCCCAGTTTTTTAGAGGCATTCTTAGCAATGCTTCTAACATAATGTGTCCAGCTCAAGTTAGTAGTTAATGTTACACCGAGAATTCATATACTAGGGGAAGTGGGAATATTTACATCATTAAAAAATATATGGGAGTCAGTGAGATTCTGTCGGTTAGAAAATTGAATGTACTTGGTTTTCTGTGCATTAAAAGAAACTAGATTCTCTTGTCCCCATTCATTAATTCTAGAAAGGTCCTGGTTCAGAGAAATTGCAGTGTTTATTTTTGAATTTATATAAGATCGGGTTGGGTGACAGAATGGTAAATGTGAAGGAACTGTGGAGTGTTGCATCTGCGTAGGAATGTATTGGATTATGAGTGGTAGATAATTATGAGATCATTGATATGAATGAGGAAACAGAGTTGGGGCCAAACTGATCCCTGGGGAACACCAGCATTTATTGAGTGAAATTGAGAATAAAGGCCATCTACCATACACTCTTTCTCCGTAGAACTAGGGCTGAGAGTACCCATGAATTTACACTTTCTCCTCCACAATGCAGAACTTCTGCTTATCAGAATTAATTTATCCCCAGAGCTACTACTCTTTGGAATTCACTTCCCTCGAATTGCTTTCCACAAACTTACAATCTACAAATGTTTAAATCCAGTTGTTACAAACATTTTATGAATGGAGGATGCCTTTAGGCACATGGACCTTTTTGTTTGATCTGTGTTTTTCCTTCCTCCGTTCATTGTCTCTTTAAAAAAGAAAAAAAGATATATATTTCAATATCCATCACTCCTTCAACTTGGGGGGGGGGGGGAGACACTTGTTACAGACAGCTTTGCCTTTGTCTCCTGTATACACATAGACAAAACAAAACAAAAACAAAACACACACACAGTATCCTGTAATATTATGCCTGCAGCCTTACTCTGTTTTCCCAAGCAAGGTACACAAGATCACGGTTAATGCAGCCTATGCTGCATTAATGTACATTAATGATCGTTTTGAAGTTTAACAAATTCATCACATAATTAGAGAAAAACAAAATGCTAAATCTTAAGGCAGCTTTTTCGATCACGTTAGTATCTGTGCACATTGAATACAAAAGCAAGGCATATAATATAATGAGAGTAAACCAGCACCTTATTAGCGGGTGAATAAAAAGACTCGTTCTTGTATATTAAGTAAAGTTAGCAAGTATTTAGTGAACACTATAGCTAAAGATATTTCACGATGTTTGCATGTTTTTCTACTTGCAGGTATCCAGGGCAAGGTATGCAAGATGGCGACCAATGTAAACAGGTTGGTTATGTTGACAGTGTCGGAGTGGCAGTGACGCAGCTATCTGAGTGTCGTGAATGTAAACAAGAGAGGAGCTGGTGCCAAGAGCAGGCCTCTTAGTAAACAGGGGCACAACATTTTCAGATTTATATAACATAATGTTGTTCAATGTTTAGTATTATATTTTGTTCTATTTAATTATATCATACTGAACGAACTATAACCATCATTATAGAGAGTTTGATCAATTGTTATTATTTTGTGCCTCAGTCATTACATACAAGTAACATCGATGTTCGAAGACCTATTAGTGTATCAATATACAGTATATATACACATTCTTCAAAACACGCGTACCAGACAACTGGCTCAACAATGTGCCTTTATACTTATTAATCACTTTCAGCTATGAGTTGAGTGTATGCTAATACATTTAACTATTGACGTTTCTTCCTACCAGGGATTTGAACCCTAGAGTCTGTCAGTTGAACACAACTGACAGACCCCGGGAATCCACGGATGGGCAATAGTTATCTGAAGAATGATATCATTATATAGGCTTTTTGAAGGGATGAACATTTGCCCGATCCGATGTGGCGCCAAGGAAAGGTGTTGGTTTAATTCTAAAGCTGGTCTCTTCTGCATCCACGGGATTATCTCTGGCTCGGCTCTGATGCCGACAGCGTAACTGGGGAGGAATGCGTGTTTGCTACTGAAACTAATGCCTTTGCTATGTGTGTATGTATATATGTGTGTGTGTGTGTGTGTGTGTGTGTAAAAGAGAGAGTGTATGTGGTATGTTAGCCGTACCTCTGTATCCCCTTCTGTACCGGTGACCTCCTTTTCACTTTATTTTGACTGCTATTAGACGATTTTATTCAGCTTAGGAAGGACGTCTACCATTTATAAAGGTACAGACTATCTTGATTAATCCTTTTAGCTACCATATATCCTTCCTAAGCTATATAAAAAACGTCTAAATGTAGCTGAAATCATATACTAAAGACGTCATCGGTACAGAAGGGGTAATTTACACATATCATTAGTGCTCACAATAATTCTGCGTGATGGTAGAAGCTACACAAGGGGTCACTGTGATGGTTCGCGAATATTAAAGTTGTAAACAATAGTATAGTTTACCTATGTCTTCGAGGGGTCTTTCTAACCTGATCTAATGTTGTTGAAATACTTTAATACACTGCATTGGGCACTGATGATACGGTAAGAGTTCAGTAGTGACATGCCCCAGCGGGTATCAAACGAATTACTAATATTACTACTATATTGTGTAGCTCGCCCCATTTTATTATACAAATATATTTTTGGAAAGACAAGTAATTATTCTACTTGTGCCACCTAGTTGAAATCGAACTCGACCCAGTGAATTCTCAGTAAGACATAAACCGTTACCATAATATGAAAATGTTTTCAGAGCAAATAGCACAAAAATAAAAGTCAACCGTTTCAGCTGTTGCTGAGCTACTTTTAGTTATGCAATCTTATCGAAGGAAATTCATAATGCAAAGAACACTTGAATGGAGAAATTATATCCTCATATTGGAAAGTACAAACCGTTTTCGCTGTAGTGGGTATAATTATTTTTCTATGCCATCTTAGTTGTATAATTATGACCATAGTAATATCATGAATAAAACTAGACTTTATGCTGATTAGGTGACGTCTGTATATTGCGGCTCTTTTATAATATTAGTATTAGTACAACTATCATATTGGTATAAATAATATCAGCTCTATAACAGCTGATACTGTTCGTGTGTGTCAATTTGCATGCAAATTGTTATCACAACAGTGTCAAAAGTAAGATGAGAGGTGTCATACTGTGCCTCCATAGTTTTTATTGACGTTTCCTAATATTAATATGAATTATCCCATAATCCACGAAGTAAACCATTAGTACCTTAGCCCGTTATGGATATACAAACGAATTTTGGTTGTAAGCCGATGGGGTAGTATAGGGAAGTGAGGGGGGTGCTGGACCACCTTCTCCAGCATGTTTAGCTATATTAGTTTTGAGATTTTAAGACATTTGTCCGATTAGTTTTTTTCAATTTCAAGAACTTTTGTGCCATTTAGGTGTCGATATTATTCCTGACGAGCGATAGCGAACCTGAAATTTAGGAGGCCGGGACAATATTCTACTGAACCATGTACTAATTCATCTCCATGGGGGTCTTGGGGGTATTTTTAAAAGTTTGATGGGGGTGTAGGGAGCAAATTAAAAACTTCCCCTTAAGGCGAAGGAGCAAGGGAAGTGATTGATTAACCCCTTCCGTACCGGCAATATCTTTTGTATTTTATTCTATCTATATTTAAACGAATTTGTGCAGTATAAGAAGGATCAGTTGTAGGAAAATGGTTTAAGTGAGAGATAGTTCGGAGCTTGTTAATTGCTGGAGGCCCTTTTTATACTGAATAAAATCGTCTAATAGTAGCCAGAATAAAGTAAAAAAGACGTTGCCGGTATAGGAGGGGTTAATGTGGCGGGAACACAGAGCAATGTGAAGAGGATTGAAGGGAAGAAGATTGGGGTGAACATAGACATGGGTGATGGTGAGGGAGTTAAGTATGAATGGATGGGAATTAATTGAAAGAGAGAGAGAGAGAGTGTGTGAGTGTGTGTGTGTGTGTGTGTGTGTGTGTTGTTGTTGTTGTTGTTGTTCCCACAGCTGCCTGGCCGAACCGCCCCAAGGCCCCGAGCAAGGCCAAGGCCATAACAGAGCGCCCCCACAGAACCCTCCCAGCCAACCAAAATATGACCGAAGCCACTCCATGGCGGGGAGCTGAGGAGGGTGCGGAAACGTCCGGGAAACCAAAGCCCCACTCAGGGCCCTGTGTCCCTCAGCAATTATGAAAAGAAAGTTGAGGGGCAAAGGAAAAATGTGGCGCTTTGGCTTTCAATCTTGGTAAATTGGGAGGTCCCTCCACGGAAGAGATCTAGAAAATATATAAGTAAAAGGAACAGTCAGAGTAAGCTACGGGTATTGGGTATGGCAGAGATCGCTCAGTTTTCACTCGGATAGACCAGCCCATCACGACATGTGTGTGTGTGTAGTTGATGATGTTGGAGGGTGGTACACTACTCATAGAAAGCAATTTAGACGCGCCACGGACAAGCTTCTTGGGGTGACCACCAGATGGAGAATGGTCGGTTTGGGGACGAACCACAATATTGTTTAGGTCAAAAAGAAATATACCAAGATTATGCGTTATATACTATTAGCAGCCATTAGTATGATTTTTGAAGCAGTTTTCGTGTGTTTAATTTGTATCATATTCGCTCTTTGTAAATAAAAAACTATATTTCTCTGAATGTCTCAAACCTTTGTACAAAATATGTTATCGCTTCAGTTCCTCTATTCAGAGGTTTATGAAGTAAATAATTCATCCAATGTAAGTTTCTTAGAAGTGTTTGACATTATATAGCGCTTAAACCTCACGTGGAGTAGAATATTATAATAGTCCATGAAATAAGACGGCATGCGTGACAATCAGGCCCCTTGGCCCCGTCCCTCACCTCCCTTGGCCCGCCCCGCGTTTAAATATAGCCTTTAAACCGTTATTGACAGATCGCCCCATAGCTTAATCGGTATAGCTCCCGCCTTCCACTCAGAAAACCAGTGTTCGATCGATCCCACTCGAATTTAGTGTATTTTATATTTTTTATTTTGTTATATTTTTTATTTTGGTTATTTTTATAATATTTTAGGGTTAGGTTAGGTTAGGTTAGGTTAGGTTAATCTAATTTAATCTAATATAATAATTGTACATTTGAGGGGCGGGGCCAAGGACAGGTTTTAGAACTACCTCCATGGCCTCCCTCCTGCCATATCCTCATATAAATTCGCGTCCATACGTTTAGTGAGTTTTAACGATATTTAAACTTACTGACAGTAGCTTATTCCACTGTAAACAATTCTACTATAACATGTGTTTATTATATATACTATTTCTATAAGGATTTGTTGCTTAGCAAGTTAACATTCATACTCTGCAAGCAATTTGTGGATACTCATATTTTTTTTGTTTTCGCCATGTGTAATGATTATAGGGTTATAGTTGATACATATATTAATTGTGTGTGCACAAATAGATATGTTACTACCAAAAAAATACCATTTGTGAATGGAGTGTCTTTTAAACGAAGCATATTATATTGTTGAGTTACCAAGTAAATTACCACTTGTCCTAGGGTCCTGCGATATGCGACAATTTTCCGACGGTGGTCACCACAAGAAGCTTGTGCGTGGCGCGTCTAAAGTGATAGTTGGGTGGTGAAGCATGAACGGATGGGCATACCAAGTGATCATAAGGGTATTAAGGAGGTAATAGAAAGGAGATCATGGGAGTTATAAGCTTACTGTAGAATTGGGGAGCATTACATCTAAGGGGCGGGAATAGTAAGTTTATTGGGAATGGAGAAGGAGGAAGGGAAACGTAATGTCTTTATATTATAGACTGGTTTGCTCTGTTCTCATATTAATTTTCCTCTGTTCTAATCGTGAATTATGGTCTACTTTTGTTTTCCAGTTGACGGTAAAGTTACTTGTCCCCATCTCAATTACTCTACTATTACCAATATTGTGTAGTAATCAGTGGTTAGCAACCCTTAAAGCTAGAAGAGCCATTTGTTTTAATTTTCATAAAAAAAAATTTACTGTCGGAGCCGCAATACACAACATTAGGTCTCATAAACCGAAATCTACAATACTTCAGAAATAAGAGAATATACCCTACTTCTGAGAAGAAAGAATATATATATATATATATATATATATATATATATATATATATATATATAATATATATAGAGCATATAGTGATTTTTACTTGTATTCACAAAGCTTAGGAAATAAATGTCTCGCATTTCTAGAAACCTTAACGATTGATGCCTATAGAGCTCTTCGAAGTTGAAGAAATCAAATCAATGTTGACTATGTTGGATGATTCCTTCGTTTTGAAGGAATAATTATTATTTCTGAAACTTCAGGAGCCACACAAGTGTCCTGAAAGAGCCGCATGCGGCTCCTGAGCCGTAGGTTGCTCTACAGTAACTAGTTAAATATGTTATAAATTATTAAAACTTGACATCATTTGATACAGAGACATAGTAATCCGTATTTCTCAAAATATTATGTATCAATAAATATGCTGCTAAAGAAATTGATTTACCTTCAGCTGAAAATAAAGACTTTTAGTGTTGATTCAGATGTCGGTTCATGATTATAACCGATAAGCTCAAACAGAAGCGAAACGAAACGGAACAATAATACTAAAAGGAGTCGACATTTGTTAAATTTACCGGAATCCCATACACAGAATGCATTAACAGTACCGAAACAAAATCATTATAGTTTTCACTCGCTCCCATAATACAAACCTTTCAGCGCAGGTACAGCACTGCTGTCCCATTAGTGCTGGTAGATACTCCACAGCCTCAAAACATCAAACTGTAACACTAGTATTTTTGTTGCCACTATGAGAGAAACACTAATACTTCATATTCAGATAGCATATATAACTTCACAAACTTTGATATCTCACTTGTAGAAAAAATATATTTATATATCTAATTAGATAAAATTAGTAAGAATATTGTTTTAAATGGCTCGAAACATTTCTATAAGATAATTTGAGAGGTATAATTTCAATAATATGAACATTCTTCAGTAACTCTATTGATTTTCATATTCCAGTTCGTTTTAGGAGAGTCAATTTTAGAAACGGCGCACCAAAGTAACAACTCCTCTGATAAGCAATAATGTCTAATACTTTTATTACATCACAATCTTCAGATGTAATACATCAATTCCATATACAGTAGCTTAAGCAGAACATACGTAAACAAACTTTATAATGACAAATTTAACTAGCATTGATTTGCGTAGTGTGAAAATATATTAAATGTTGTTAAGGCATTCGCAGGTAGTTGGGTTACACACTAACGCAAATGTATCTGCATAGGTGTAATCGAATCACAACTTTCGACTTTCTACTCATAGGTAACGCGTATAGCAGAAGTATCATAATCAGTTTAAACTAATTACACCCTAAGTCATCAAAACTTCAACTTTCTGTTTTCAGGATCCCATCTCGAAGAGGGAGACCGTTTTGTGTAATACTACAAACACGTTCTTGTAATTCACTGTACAACAAACTTTGAACACTTATCATGGTCGTATATTCATAAGTGTAAACCAGCCACATCTTTCATTTTACGCTTAATACTAAAGAAAGGTGTATTGCATTATTATTTTCACTAAACCTTGTATTTTTCTCTCTTCTCACTGGTAACACGAATCACTGGGTATAAAGTGCCACTGATGCGAACTTGAGAGGAATGGCAGAACGGTGTGTATGGCAGGAGGAGTAGGAGGGAGGAGGAGGGCTCTAGATGTCAGACGAGGTGGGGGAGTAAGTGTGTGTGACGGAAAGAGAAGAGTCAGCTGACTAGGTTTATTGGAAGGAAGTAGATCAAAGGGTCGGATTTGTATTATGAGAAAGGGAGGAAGAATCAAGACATGGAAGTGTAATCAAGTTAGGTTGGCTTAATGAGAGGAATAATGGATAAAATCACCAAACAAATGAATATGCAAGCCTTTTTACTCGAGACCCTGAGAGGCCATACAATGTGGTTGACAGAAGTAACCATGTGTGAGTGTGTATGTGTGTGTGTGTCTGTGTGAGTGTGTATGTGTGTGTGTGTGTGTGTGTGTGTGTGTGTGAGGGAAAATCGGGCGAGAAAGTCAGTGTGTCTAATGACAATATTGGCAGGTGAAGGTGTGTGATGATAGGAGGGGACAGGTAGGACCGAGAGATATGAGATCAGATCCAGATGAGGGTGTTTCTAATGGAGTAAATAGGAGAGGCAGGTGATGGGAGGTGAGGAATGAAGAAAGTAAAGCCAGCTGAAGATTTTGAACCAGCTGATGAGAGGAGTCAGGTGAGGAGAGTTATGACTGTTACGTGTCAAATGAAGAAACATGGACAATTGTGATTCCAGTCATATGAATGATTATAAGAGTAAAGATGAGAGCTAAGTGAAAGTCTAATGAGAGAAAAAGTAATAGATAATCCAGGGATTTAGGATTGGGTGAGTGTGCAATGGGGGAAATTATATAGCAAACTTCGGAGAGTAGATTCAGGTGAGTGATTAATAGAGGAAAGAGGAGAGGAAAGCAAGCCGAGTAGGATCAAGTGAATGTTTATTGCTAATAAGAGGATAACCAGGTGAGAACAATATGGCCAGGTGAATGGTGTCCAATGCTGATAAGAAGAGAGCCAGGAGAGGCGGGTTGGGTCAGGTGAATGATTACTGAAATGGAGGAAAGAAGATAGCCAGGTGAGGCAAGGTGAACCGAATACCGACTACTGAAGGAAGGATGAAGAGGGAAGGCAGGTTTTGCATTTAATGGAGAGAGGAAGAGGAGAACTAGGTGTTGCTTCTGATGGAGGGAAGGTGCGGAGCGGAGCCAGGTGATATAACAAATGGAGGGAGTCAGATTATAGAAACATATATAATTTGTAATGAATGAGAAGGACAGTCATGTGTTGCATCTAATGCACGAGGAGGATAACAAACAGGTGAAGAAAGTATCTCCATGGAAAGTAGCGATTGGAGGAATTATGAGCCAGGTATGTCATATCTACTGAAGGAAGGAAGGAGAGGAGCTGTACGGTGAATAGAGGAAACCCAGCTTTACTGTCTAGTGGAGGAAGGGAGGGGGAGAGGAGATTTGAATAGACGAGAGGAGAACCAAGTTTCGTGTCTATTAAAAGCAAGGAGGAGGAGCCAGGTGATTATTTTAATCGATGGATTAGGAAGAGGAAGGGAGCCAGGCATATCGCATCTAATGGAAGGAGGAGAGGTGCTTTGAGGTGAGGTGAGGAGAAGGCAGCCAGCTGTTGTATTAAATGACGGAATTATGAGAAGAGCTTTACGGTGAGGGTAGGGGCGCAAGATATCGTATCAAATACAGGGAGAAAGGAGGAAGGAAGCTTTGAGGTGATGAGAGAGGAACCAGGTATATCGTATATAATAGAGGGAGGAGGAAAGGAGCTTTGAGGTGAGGGCGAGGAGGAACTCAACTAAACCAGCAGCTCCCCCTCCATGAATGTGTTCTTTTCCTCCTACACCACCACAGCTCCGGCACAGACTCCGATGCAGGCCAAGTTTATCATCACTGGTCACACCACCACCACCACCACCGTACTTACCAGCTGTTCGCCCCCATCAGGTGAGACTCAAACACACTCTCTATACAGGTTCGGGAGACGGGCACCAGACACGTCATTCGTCTTGCAGGGATATTCTTAACCCCCACGACATTTTAATATTTCGGTATGATGCTCGTAATAAGAAAACAAAACAAAACACATAATGTTATCTCTAAATTCTGGGTGACATGTGTCTTTTAATCTTTCGATATGGTACATTTTTTTGTAATGCTTAATTAATGAAAAAGGCAGTTCGTCACACCAACATCTTTTAACGACATTCACCTTTTTGCCTATTATGTGTTGAGAACCACCTTATCATCTATTATTCATTCATCTGTTTGCTATATCCTTATCTCTAAACAGTTAGGTGGACGAAAAATTCCAAAAGGGTATTCAAATCTGTGTGTAAAACATAATACTGGATAGTGAATTTGCCAAGGCCAGTCACCAAGAATGTAGGATTTGATTTAGTAAGAGAGAGAGAGAGAGGCTAGGATTAAAGTATGGGAAACAGAGGATAGAACAAGGCTTGACATAATATTTGAATGATTGCCAAATTTGTCCATGCAAATGAAATGCTGTATTTCGTGTATTATTTTATATTATATATCAAATATAGAAAAATACTGAAGAGAAAGTCCGTGCATAAAAGAGGGATGCAAAATGGTGTCTGTTTAAAAATATATGGTTACAAGACTCTCTCAGCAGGTAAGCTACAACCCAGCTACCTACACGTTAGAAGATGAACACTAGAAGAGTCCTTACCGCGCCCACCAGTTTATGTGGAGACCTTAGGCAAATGCCTCCATGATTCTCAATAGTTAATTCAAAGGTATTACATAATTGTAGATATATTCAATATATTTCAGTACTTTTAATTCACGCCTTCATCCTAATCATTGGTGTCTACTTTTTCACTGTTGCTCATAATTTCCGCGTTGGTTCCTTCGGGGGTAACAGGGGGCTTTAACTTGAAAAAGTATAAATCCTGAACATTTCTGTTAGAGCTATACAACTAGCTATCCAACACCCATTCATAAATCTGTAACATTTTGTTGCTGGAAACTGCTTGCATATCAGTCTATTTTTACATTCTTTCAACATGCGCGATCCCGAAAAGGTGGTGTAATGGTTAAGGTGTCTAAATATCTGTGTGTGATAACCCGGGTTCGAATCCTGGTGGATCACATATGTGCTTTCATTAATTTAATTGGAGGTGTTTGGTGTTGTGGTGAAATTAATAAAACATAGATTATCGGTAGGTTCAGAGATATTTCGTAGCAAGGCCGTTCTATATGATCTGTGCCCCATGAATATTCTTTCCTCTCACTTAAACATTGGGCTACCATAGTGCGGTGGGAATATGAACATGATTAGATTAATATCTAGTATTCGAGAATGGATAATAAGTCGTAGGCCTGTGCATAAACCTTTAACCGTCTTGGTGGTGTAATGGTTAAGGTTTCTAAATATCTGGGTGTGATAACCTGGGTTCGAATCCTGGTGGATCACATTATATGCTTTCATTAATTTCATTGGAGGTGTTTGGTGTTGTGGTGAAACTAATAAAACATAGATTAGGTGATTTTTTGTGTATCCACTTTTCGAATTTAACGCATGCTGTCCACAAACGGGTGGGGGAGTTTAGAAAATGGCTCTACCAGTTTATAGATTTTGTCAGGCGCTGTGTAATGGTCTATAAATGATCCTCCTATCACCAATAGTTATTGATCCTATTGATTTCAAAGTTTGCTAAATTATGTTTTGAGTATTTTTTCCAATGTTATGTGACTTTGACGACATGCTCTGCACGAAGGGGAGAGAGTAGAAGAAAATGGCTCACACAGTTCCAATTTCATACCATTCCAATGGTATGATATGTATATAATCCTTCTAAGATCAATAGTTAGCAAGCCTATCGATTTCAAAGTTCACTACAATTACGTTTTGATATATAATAGGATCCAAAATAAAACACTTCTCGAACTTTGCAGGTCTTCTTCTCAAAACATAAATTACCGACCTATGAAATGAAATTGGCCAGTAACTACTGATCGTACGATGTTCAATCATATACCATTGGAAGCGTGTGAGAAACTATAATCTGTACTAGCCCTTTTGTTATACTCCCTCTTGACCGGGCACAGCATGTCGTCAAAGTCTGAAAAAAGTGAAAACTAATTTCACCTAATTTTCTTATCGCCTGATTTGAAAACTAGATAAAATATAAAAAAGTACTAGACCAAATTCAAGAACAACCTTTTGTGACTTGATCAAGCACTAAAAAAGGATGATGCAGGAGATTGTGTAGGACAAGATTTATTTCTAGTAGTGGCATACATTTTATGATAATTTTTACCTAATTCAGAAACTAAAGAAAACTATTTTTAATTGGGCAGTGCCGATCTTAATCTCTTATACTCCCCTGTATGTGTGCCAAATCCCATTTAAATTGGACAAAACCCACTGGCACCTTCAGGAGTAAATGGCCTGTTCCCCCTTCAAGGATTGTATAATGGAAGTGCGCGCACTTGCTTTGCAATGGACACTTCCTGATCAAATATTACCCCCTCCCCCATCCCTACCCCACAGAAATATACAATGACCCATATCATTATCCCCATTGTTGTTTATATTATACTGTACCCGTATTTAGGTTCTCGGTAACAAATAAGCTGCTCACTTAATTGGCACGATCATCTTGCAATGTGTATCATTCTCTTTAACACCATCTCAGGATGGTATACACGAATAGAGTATGGTAAGTTGTGCTCTCCCAGTTCATCAATTATAACACTCTCTCCCTATCTATCCCAGCTTCTTTATTGCCTTTTCCAAAACACCTTTACATCAAAATCCCCGCTGTTCCCACTCAAAATATTAATCTCCCCCCCCCCCCCTCTCTCTCTCTCTCTCTCTGTAGCATCACATTCTGTACACTAGGTGAGCACTAAATACTTTGAAGTAACTATATATATATATAATTATATATAGTTCTAAAAAACATAATATATATATATATATATATATATATACTATACATATATACTGTATATATATATATATATATATATATTTATATATATATATTATGTTTGTAGAACTACTGTATAGGGTGTCCATAAAGTCTCTTTACAATTTAACATATTTATTACCAAGGCAATTGATGAGATATTTTAATCAGATTTGTTGTATGTACTCGGTGGTTATCAAAGTTTTTAATAGCATTGCATTTGTCCATTGGTCCATTTTTCTTCCACGAGAAAACAATTACTGCAAATGTTTACCTTGACCTTTTGACTGAATATGTGGCACCACAACTAGATGACCTTCAACCAACCATCATTTATCAGCAAGATGGTGCACCACCACATTGGGGACTGCGTGTTCGTGAGTTCCTAAATCAAACATTCACAGACCGGTGGATTGGAAGGGATGGCCCGATTCCCTGGCCACCTCGTTCACCAGATATTACTCCCCTGGACTTCTTTCTATGGGGTTATGTTAAAGATATCGTGTTTCGAACAGAGATACGGGACATCACTGACCTAAAGCAAAAGATCACTGATGCCATTGCGACCATTGATAAGGCTATGCTACAGCGAACATGGCAAGAAATCGAGTACCGTCTTGATGTGCTTCGTGCAACTAATGGTGCCCATGTAGAGGTGTACTAAATGAGGCAAAACAAAATCAATATCTACTCCTCATTTTGTAATAATTTCCACATATTTGTCTGTTCATTTGCTTTTGTAATAAATATTTTAAATTGTAAAGAGACTTTATGGACACCCTGTATATTCTGGTATTAAACCACAGAACCATTATTCAACGCTTTCTCTCAAAATACCTCTGTATAGTCACTGCTTGACTCCTAGCGGACACTATGAATGGTTGCTCTTACCATTTGGGTTAAGAAAGGCACCCCTCACCTTTCAAAGGTTAGTGAACAATATATTTGAAGGCCTCCTGGAGTCTTGGGTGACTCAGTCTTTGCATACCTGTACGACATAATAGTCTGTAACAAAGACATAACATTTCATCTTGAGAAACTCCAACAATTCATGGATAGACAACGAAAGGCTGGGATACACAATAAGATCAGCAAGTGTGATTTCTTCTAAGACAAAATCAAGTTCCTAGGTTACCAGGTAGATGGTGAAGGAATACACACCATGAATGATAAGATCTGTGCTGTGCAAAATTTCCTACGTCCCACTTCGGTACAGTATATTTTCAGTGATACAAAATAAATATATATATACAGGGTGTTTTATATATACCTTTCATAAATTTCAGAATGAACAGACCTAGCAATAATAAATGTACTTTACTATGTGACGGTTTTGGAAATTTCTCATATTTACCGGGATATTACACATTTTAGTTAGATAGGAAAGTCTAGGGGATGAAAACGATCAGTAGATTACCATCACCTCAATTACTTTATTTTGTCATAAATGTTTGAACATCAATGTATTTTACAGTATTTACAATAGTTGCTCGAAGTTTCTCCCACCCTCGTTGATACAGGCTTGGGCTCGGCGCATAAGAGACTGTCGCACTCTTTCAAATATCCCTGGTGTGTTTCTTACTTCTCTGCATGCCTCTTGAACTCGGTGCCACAGTTGCTGACGGGTGTTGATTTGTGTAGCATACACCCTGCTCTTCAAGTGTCCCCAAAGATAAAAGTCAAGTGGAGTTAGGTCCGGTGATCTAGGTGGCCAGGCGATGGGACCACCACGGCCTATCCACTTATCAGGGTACATAATATTAAGGAAATCCCTCGTACCTCGTGCAAAGTGAGCTGGAGCCCCATCCTTCATGAACCACATTTGTCTACGTGTTCTGAGAGGCACATCTTCAAGTAGTATGGGTAAGTCATCCTGAAGAAATCTGGTGTACACATTGCCTGTAAGTCGTTGTGGTAACAAAAGGTCCGATTGCATGGTCACCAAGAATACCTATTGTAAATACTGTAAAATACATTGATGTTCAAGCATTCATGACAAAATAAAGTAATTGAGGTGATGGTAATCTACTGATTGTGTTCATCCCCTAGACTTTCCTATTTAAACTAAAATGTATACCGGTAATATCCTGGTAAATATGAGAAATTTCCAAAACCGTCACATAGTAAAGTATATTTATTATTGCTAGGTCTATTCATTTTGAAATGTATGAAAGGTATTTATGAAACACCCTGTATAAGTGTACAACATACTAACCTAGTATTTCCCTATTTCAGAATAGAAACAAAATACAGAGAACAATATGTACCCAAGCCAAGTTGCTCTTCAGATCTTAATTCTTAATATCTTATTTCTAAGGGGAGGTGTGGTGGAGTGGTCATGCCACTGGACTGGTAATCCAATGGATCCGGGTTCGAATCCCGATATGTCAATGGGAAGATATTATTGGGATGGAATATGTGTTGTACCTAGTATTAGTGCATTACCACAAAGCCCACCAAAACGCCAAATAAATACCCTCATTGTTCCCTGATTAAATAGTACTAAATGAATATTTCCATATTCAAAATATGCTATATGGGGGCAATGCCTAGTGAGTTAATTGCTCAATAGGTGGCGTTCTGAAAGTGAGGGTCCGAGTCTAGGGGGTGAAACAGTGAAGCACTGGAGCGAGGCAGCTTCAGAGATGAAGCTGCTTCGAGCCGTGAGTGGGCAACTAAGCCCCATGCATCCTGCGAAGGCAAGGTGGCAGGGGCTGGTTGCAGCTACAAATTGCTTCACATGTCTCACCCCCTAGACTGGAACGAGACCTTACGGGCTTCACCGTTCAATGCATAACGGCTGAATGTACATTGTACAGGCTCTCAGCCTATGTCCGAGAGGAAGCAGTTAGAATATAGAAGACAACAAAAAGTACTCTTAACAGCTGCTCCAAATAGCTTGTAGAAATAATTTCTGGTATTAAAATCATAAAACCATTATTCAATGTTTTCTCTCAAGATACCTGTGTGATACCTGTATCAGAATTATTATTTCAGCCAATGGACCTAAACCATTCGACAGATAATGGTAATATACTGTATTCAGTAGTAGAGCCGCTACATCTTTCTCTCTCTGAGAGAGCATATACTTTATTTTATATAGTCTGTGTATCTATAGCTCTATGTAACTCTCTCTCTCCACAACATCCCTACTGACACTCCCTACACTTGGAAGCTCACGTGACAGCTACAGTCTAGCGGTCATGTGATAAAGTGTCAGTGGGCCCTTTGCATGCTGCCATCCCCTGACGGACAATTGGTGACGTCACAGATTTCGTGTGACCAGTGTGATGTAAGAGAACTTATTAAGCCCGACATTCTGATGACATTTTATATACTCAGACCAACACCTCAAACCAGGCGATTTTATTCAGCTAAATAATTACAGGTCTTGCGAGCCATTGTGAATTCCACATCAGGGAGACTTGGTATGCTTTGTACTTCTGAGCGATACCATGGGATTTAATGAAAGCATATCGCAACCCGCAACGCAAATGAACTGCCACCATGTTGGTATGTTTATCAATATGTATAAAAGTTTGTTGCGAAGCATGCCTTAAAAGTGCTATTTCTTAGATTATTGATCAATTTAGACAGCCAAACGCAATATTGTCACACATGGATAATCCAACGAGTTCAAGCCTCATAATCAGGCTTCCATCCCTGGGTAGGGTGTCGATACTATTTTGATCGGCCATACACCCTCACACCCCCTGACTCTTGACGGACGTGTAGCATATGCCAGGTGTATTTATAAACCCATGAATCACGTAGCCCTGTTTGAAAAAGTTCGGGCCTGTTTTGTGGGGCCATAAAAACCAGGATGATTAGAGTTTAGTATTCTAGAGGTTATTATGGTATGTTAAGATCAACACAGTATCACTAATATGCACACCATCTTTAGAAACCTATTAAATAATTGCCATCTAATTCAACATGTTTATAATCTGTCTATAATACATTTATTTAATTGTTTATAGTAGGTCCATTGCTTATAAAAATACATCTGTTTAATTTAGGATACGATTAAATTACATATACTATTACACTTTTTTAAAGGGAAAGCTGCCGTGGAAAACAAGAAGAAAATTAAATTCGATAATATAAAGGACCCTACCATATAAAAGGCTTAGGCAGAAAAAAGATACAGAAGAAAAGGGAAAAAAACTAAAATGGGAGAGACCAATCGTTGGTGATATTCTGAGAACCAACGTGACACTTACATGAAACCTAAGAAAATGAATGAAGGAGACAGGTGGCGAGGAACGCTAGGTATTCCAGTTATTTCAGTAAGGAAAGGGAACAGAATAGAAAGAAAAGAAAGGAGATAACATAGACAACTAAGAAATAGAAGGAATATACAGTATACTGTGTATTACTAGATAATAACACAATAAATGACGCTAAACTTCGTTTGCCGGGAATAATGAACAAATACGTCATGGGAAAGAGTATGCTTTATTATTATTCCTTACGTCTGTGTGTGCGTACAACACTGTTGTGTGTGCGTACAACACTGTTGTGTGTGCGTACAACACTGTTGTGTGTGCATAGAAGGCGCATGTGTAAGTGGCCGGGCATACTGGAACACCTCTTTATAGTATTTATGAGACAACAAATATTGACTATATAATTGACTATTGAACACATAATCTACAATAAAATGATTATGGTGCTATCAACTATAATAAAGCTTCGTCTATGTATTAGAAATGCTCCAAATATTGTTCGTAAATTGCTGGCCGCCATTATTCATTTGTGAATGTTTGGACACATGATGTCTCAGGCCTTGGTAAGGGTCTGCCCGTATAAATATATGAGCCTTTTGAGTAAAATGCTGAAGTATCTGAGATATAGTGGAGTATGGTGTCTTGTTTGTGTTCGATGTAGAAATCGGTGAGTGCGTCGCTGTTGGTGCTCGGGCCAGCGTTGGTTTTTACGCTATGCATGATGTATGAATGTAATTTGCCATGTGTGTGTGTGTGTGTGTGTGTGTGTGTGTGTGTGTGTGTGTGTGTGTGTGTGTGTGTGTGTGTGTGTGTGTGTGTGTGTGTGTGTGTGTGTGTGTGTGTGTGTGTGTGTGTGTGTGTGTGTGTGTGTGTGTGTGTGTGAGAAAGAGAGAGATGATTTTGTTTAGTATGCTTATGTATTGGTATGTAAAAAGTGCAGACATTAACTAATGACATATGCATCTTTGCATTTATTAGAATGCTACATTAAGGTTTTAATAATAATTTACATTATTTACTGCACAAGTTGTGATACCTCCAAATCTCGTAAAAATAGGGAACCCATAAAAATACCGCACTAAATTTTAAATGGTCAGCTGGCAACACTTTCTTATTGTAATAGATGCTAATCAGGTTCAATTTTAAGGCTAAATAAATACTTTGACTTGATTTGACTTAAATGAAGTAAGAACAAGAAGAGAGGAACACCACGGAGGAAACAAGAGGTGGCGAGGTAACCAGATGGCCCTACGTGTTGTTGTGAACGTGGGAGGGGAGGTGTATATAAAGTGACGCCACACAGATTACACACACACAAGCGCATGCGCGCGACTCTTTATTACTATAAAGTTCAAAATGTGTCAACTTTATATACCGGTACTAATTTCAACATCATCATCATCATCATTAGCCTGAGTTAGTCCACTGCAAGACAAAGGCCTCATTCACATGCTAATATACGGTATATTGAAATAGGTTATTAAGCTATAATTTGTCCTTCATTTATATTCCTTCAATGGCTACAATTGTATTGGTTATTATATGTTTGCCAGTACACATACAAGCACACAAGCTTGCTCATCATCCCCTGTTTAATTTCTACTTTTTACTCTAAACATCGTATTTATGCACATTGCACACACCCATACACACATTAATACTCTTTTTACCTTTGTTTAACATATTCTTATCACTTTAATCATAATAATTAACACTCTCACATCCTGACGCGATTTTTGAGCCTATTAGGGATACTTTAAAGCCTTTGTTACCGTCAGGGGTATCTATAAACCTTTAGGTTGTTTACTTCAACCTCTGCAGTTGTCTTTGAGTTAGCTGTGGGCAGAAAACTAATTTTGGAGAGTTAATTATAACAGTGAGAGCAATCTATTTTGTATTGCTAATCTGGCAACCTCTGCGTCCTATGTTCGTGAGAGGGTTAAGTCTATGCAAAAATACCTATTGTTTGCTAGGTTTATTATATACATTCTACTCTAACCCGGTTATTAAACTCAAACATATACAGACATCCCTTCTTCCTTCTATATAAACATCTTTCTATTCGATGTATTACCCCCACCTCCCTCCCCACCACCAACACCCACAACTGTCATAGACTCGATCACAACAACACCAATAAATATTATTATAATACATTAATTGAAAGATAAACCAAAATAATGTAATCATGTGACTTAAATGATCAAACTATGATATTGTACATTATTAAAGGTCATATCCACACAAAGGCTTAATTAGTCATAACAATGCTGAACAAACATGTTATCCTAAATCTAGAAGGTGATGCACTGTAACTAATAATAGCAGTCTGCAACATAGTTTACTAGAAAGTAAGCTAATGGAGCCCGTTGGAGGGTTACTGTAAGCACATACACCCCCGCATTTCTGGTATGTACACACACACAAACTACCAAACTCTACCTACTCTGTTTCCTACCTGTTTACCATTTTATACTCTATAATCTCGAAGGAGGGTCTTGGGGATATTTTTTAAGCTTGATGGTGGTATAGGGAGGTAAAACAAAATATATAATAATAAATAAATATATATATACATACATAAAAATCTCCCCATAACTATAGATCCCGGTCCCAGCTGTTTCATTAATTTCCACACAACCTCACAAAACACACATTCCCACTTTGTAAAACGAACAACTCATACACATCACACATATACTACAATAACTAAAAACAAACAATACAAATATAATTATACCAAAAGCATCCACTGAAAATACACGCAAAACAATCACCACAAACACACGTACACAACCACAACTTGAGAGACCTTCTTAATGCTTCTTAACCTTATGCTAAATCATGCAATTATTATACAGTACGATAATTATTATACCTCCAAACAATATATTATCATTTAACACTTTTGTAACTTAAACCAGTGTACTTTAAGGCAGAGCAATGAAGTGAAAATTATATCGTATCTATCTATCTATCTAAGTAATAAAAGTACACGAAACCAAATGTGTGTGTTTTAGTGAGAGCGAGAGAGAGAGAGAGAGAGAGAGAGAGAGAGAGAGAGAGAGAGAGAGAGAGAGAGAGAGAGAGAGAGAGAGAGAGAGAGAGAGAGAGAGAGAGAGAGAGAGAGAGAGAGAGAGAGAGAGAGAGAGAGAGAGAGAGAGAGAGAGAGAGAGAGAGAGAGAGAGAGAGAGAGAGAGAGAGAGAGAGAGAGAGAGAGAGAGAGAGAGAGAGAGAAAGAGGGTGAGGTGGGTGAGAAGGGATTATAGAGCTTTAGGTTAGCATAGAGCTATGGGGGAACTTTGTGAACTCTGCCAAGTTTACCTCCCACTCCAAATTCCCGGCATGTTACTGGCGTCTTGTCTCATCACACCCTCACCACACCCTTTACCACACCTTCAACACACTCATCACACCCTCACCACACCCTTCAACACTCATCATACCCTCACCACACCCTTTAACAACCTCACCTCAACCACCACACCTTCAACACACTCAACACACCCTCATCACAACCACCATAACATTTGTCACACCTTCAACACCCTCATCACAATCACCACACCTTTTTCATGCCTTCAACACACTCATCACATCCTCACCACAACCACCACACCTTCAACACCCTCATCACAACCACCACACCCTTTACCACACCTTCAACACACTCATCACACCCTCATCACAACCACCACACCCATTGCCACACCTTCAACACACCAATTACCATAGTCGCTACACTCTATACCAAACGCACTATAGGTTGCGTCAACGAACTTGACAATAATCTAGATCCCTTACCTCTCTGTAACTCAAAAGGGCCTAGAGCAAACTGACTGTAAATATCCACACCTATTTCCTGTTGGACTCTGCCCAAACTATAGAAACGTCAGCCAGATTGTTTTAATTTATTTCGAGCTATAAGAAGTTAAGGGGTCAACATTATTGTCAAATTCGCTGGCGCTACCTACTGTATACACACAAATAGGAGGTCTACAGGGCAAAGAATGTCATACAGGATAGTGTATTAGAACTAGCGTGTAGCACAAACAATAACAATCGGATTGTTTAACTAGCTAGGAGTGTGAAGGAGTATAGGAAGGACGTTGTGAGAGAACGTTGTATAAATTATGAATGTGGTATGACTGTTTATACAGAAAACAAAATCTTAGAGGCATGGAAGGTGCATTATGAAAGATTGCTAAGTGTGGAATTTGAATGGAAGCTCCGGCATAGGCGCTAAGATGCTAAAGGCAGCTGGAGACATCGATGCTTAAGGCTGGTAATGGAACTGTTTAATGCTATCATAAAGGAGGACAACATTGTTGATGCGTATTAGAAAAGTGTGATAGCAATTATATTTTATGCAAAACAAGGGTGATTCCTTAGGAGGAGGAAACAATAGGAGCCTGAAAATGCTTGACCAAAACATAAAAGTTTGCGAAAGAGTCTTTGAATGCATGATCAGGAAAAGTGACATGTAGTTCGGATTTATGCTCGGTCGGGGCGCTACCGATGCCATCTTCACTCATAGCAACGGCAGGAGTGGTTCTTAGAAAAAAAACAGGGAGCTATACCTAGTCTTTGTAGACCTGGAGGAAGCTTTTAATAGGGTACCCAGAGAGATTATGCAGTGAGACATGAGAAAACTTGAAGTAGAGGAATGGTTGGTGGGTGTGATAATAAAATGTATGAGGGGTCACGGGCAACAGTTAAAGTAAATTGGGGCTTGAGCAAAGAATTCCCAGTGAAAGTCAGTGTTCATTAAGGGTTGGTGCTGAGCCCACTGTCCGAGAGGTACTGTCAAGGGAATTTCGAACAGGACTTCAACAGGAGTTGTTACATGCAGATGACCTAATCCTTATCGCAGATAGCGTGTAGGAAGCAGAGGTAAAGTTTAATAGATGGAGGGAGGGTAAGGCAAACAAGGGATTAAGATTTAATATAGATAAAACGAAGGGCATAATCAGCGGAGTTGGGCGCGGAACTACGGAAAGAAGTGGAGACTTCCCCTGTGCAGTTTTCGGGAAGGGGGTGGAAAGTAACTCTATTCAATGTTCTGTCTGTAACGACTGGGTGCACAAGAGGTGTGGTGGGGTGAGAGGACCCTTGACGAGGAGCACAGACTTTGAATGTGTAGTATGCCAGGGAGAACTTGTGTTGAATTACTTGCCCGATAGTATCGATCTCGGCAGTATAATGCTGGAATGTGTGAACACATTTGTTTACTTGGGTGATACAATTTCTGCTGGAGTTGGTGCTGAAACTGCTTCCATTGCCAGAGTCAGAAGTGGTGGGTGAAGTTCAGAAAACTGTTGCTTCTCTTGACCATGAGAGGTCTCGCACTTTGCCTTAAAGAGAAGGTGTATGCCTCGTGTGTTATAAGTGTAATGATATATGTCTCGAAAACGTGGCAGGTTAAAGTGAAATATATTATTATAATGGAACGGAATTAAAAGAGAATGATGAGATGGATATAAGGGGTAAACTCCAGGGATGGGGTACCGAGTGAGAAACTAAGAAGGCGTCTGGGCATTAGAAGTATCAGTGAGGTGATGCGTACGAGTAGGTTGAGTTGGTTTGAACGATCAAAACTAGGTGAAGAAATGCCGAACTTTGAACGTGGAGGGAACTGCGCATAGGGGTAGACCTAGAAAACATGTCATCATGTGCTTCAGTCCGATCTCAATATAAGGAACCTGACCATAGAGGCAGCGCTGAACAGGGCCGCCATTAAGAACGTAATACCGTAACAACGCTCTCTGTGGACGAAGCAGTCTTAAAGCTTGTATGTTCGTACCACACCTTTATCAGAACCACCATTCCTTCACTATATCCTCACCACACCTTCAATGCGAATGATACCATAGTCACTATAAGTTCACCACACAATCAACATAACCATCATAACCTTGCCCCATCCATCACGCTCCTTACCACACCTTCAACACGCCCTTTACCATAGTCGCTATAACCTCACCACACCCTTCACCACACATTCAAAATACTCATCACACCGTTGCCACGCCCACAACCACACCCTAAACACACCCTTTACCACAGTCGCTATAACCTCACCATTTATTCAACATACTCATCATACCCTCATCACAACCACCTCACCCCTTACCATACCCTCAACACACCTCACCATACCCTTGTATCAGTCACTATACCTATAACACACATTCATAGCACCACACACCATACCACAACCACCATAAGGACCACAGAATCATCATAGTCATTCCTGCTTAACACACCTCTTAGACTTCTTCCACGATATCCTCAACCTCTATGATGAGAGTAAAGCTGTAGATATTTATACCTTGATTTTCAAAAGGCCTTTGACAAAGTTCCCCACCGATGTTTACTGCTAAAACTAAAAGCGCATGGAATACAAGACGGTGTGTTGAAATGGATAGCAAATTGGCTCTGCGACAGAAAGCCAAGTGTAGTCATAAACGGTAAGGCATCTAAATCGACCAATTTTAGTAGCGGGGTACCCCAGGGATCGATACTAGGACCAATTTTCTTTCTAATTTACATCAAAGACATACTGTAGATGAGGGTCTCACCTGTACAATCTCAAAGTTTGCTAACGATACAAAAATTGCAAATAGCGTACTCTCAAAAGAACAAGTTGACGATATGCAACACAATCTAGATAAGTTGTCATGTTGGGTTCAAATTTGGCAAATGAGTTTCAATGCGGATAAATGGAAAGTATTACATATCGGATACCGAAATGAGAAAGCAAACTATTCGATGAATGGCACTCAGCTTAAGAGTGTAGACAGAGAAACCGATCTGGGAGTAACAATATCGAGTAACCTAAAACCGAGTCAACAATGTTCAGAAATTGTTAAGAAGGCAAACAAAATAATTGGCTTTATAGGCAGGTCATTTGAGCATAAATCCAAAGAAATTATCCTAACTCTTTACAATTCCTTAGTCCGCCCTCTTCTGGAATACTGCGTTCAATCATGGTGCCCTTATTACCAAAAATATATAGACAAGCTAGAATGAGTTCAACGTAGAGTTACCAAAATGATACCTAGCCCAAAGAACAAACCATACGAGGAGCGTCTTAGATAATTAAATCTAATTCCTTTAACCCTGCACAGATTAAGAGGCAACTTAATTCAAGTGTTCAAAATCACCAAAGGCATCGACAATATGACCTGTAGTAAGTACTTCACTATTAACCAATCTAATTACACACAGGGAAACGGGTGCAAAATAATTGGTAAATAATCTAAGAATTTCTTCTTCAATCGAGTTATCAACTAGTGGAATGGGCTTCCCTGAAACGTTATAGACTGCAGCACCGTTGATTCTTTTAAACTTCGCCTAGACAAATATCTTGCATCAAACCCGCGACTGACTGCGTTTGTAAATGAATAACTTTATTGTATTCCCCCCTCAGATTCATAAGAATTATTGCGTATATATATTACTAAGACGTTACTCTCTCTTTTCCAGATATACGAAAGATCACTTATAACTGTGTTATGTTACTAACTCATCTGTCCCCTGCTAACTTCCTAATCCTGCCACGGACATTAGTTCCAGGGCAGTAGTTACCTTTCCAATTTTCCCTTACCCACTGTAAACCACTGTTTGGACACTTGATCCTCAATGTTTTGGAGGACAAGCAGCCTAGAGCAGTCATTAGATCTGTTGTTGTTTGATTTCCTTTATACTCCTTTGTACCTTCGTCAATTTCATATTACACTAAAAACACGTAAGATAACCATAACTTGAATAAACTCATCACATCCTTCACCGCAACCACCACACCCTCAACACAACCACCACACCCTCAACACAACCAACACACAATTTACTACAACCACCACATACTTCACACCCTTAAATCAACCACCACACCATTTACTACAACCACCACATTTCACACCCATAAATCAACCACCACACCCTTTACTACAACCACCACATGCTTCACACCCTTAAATCAACCAACGCACCATTTACTACAACCAACACATACTTGACACCCTCAACACAACCACCACACCATCTACTACAACCACCATATACTTCACAGCCTCACCACAACCACCACACCCTCTACTACAACCACCACATATTTCACACCCATAAATCAACCACCACACCATTTACTACAACCACCACATACTTGACACCCTCAACACAACCACCACACCATCTACTGCAACCCCGAAAAAGGTTGAAATAGGGGAGCTATCCCCCCGCCAAAGGCGGCTTTCTAGGGCCTTTCCTAGCTGATGCTGAGAGGATTGGGTTCTAGTCATGTGGTGATGGGCTGGTCTATCAGAGTGAGAACTGAGCAATCTCTGCCATACCCATAGCTTACTCTGACTGTTCCTTTTACTTATATATTTTCTAGATCTCAAGTGACGGCGTCTCTAACGTGGATTGACCTCCCAATCTACCAAGATTGGAAGCCAAAGCGTCACATTTTTCCCTTGCCCCTCAACTTTCTCTTCATAATTGCTGAGGGGCACAGGGCCCTGGGTGGGGCTTTGGTTTCCCGGGCGTTTCCGCACCCTCCTCAAGCTCCCCGCCATGGAGTGGCTTCGGTCACCCAGGCTTTATTGTGGTCGGCGGGGAGGGTTCTGTGGGGGCGCTCGGTTATGGCCTTGGCCTTGCTCGGGGCCTTGGGGCTGTTCGGCCAGGCAGCTTGGGGAACAACAACAACAACAACCACATACTTCACACCCTCACCACAACCACCACACCCTCTACTACAACCACCACATACTTCACACCCATAAATCAACCACCACACCATTTACTACAACCACCATACCTTTTACCACACTCACCATACCCATCACAACTATCATGCCTTTTTGTACACTCTCACCACAACCACCACATCTTCCAATACAATTGCATCACACCTACATTAACACCACGGCTGCCACACCCTTTACCACACTCTATTCCACCACAAACAACTCACTATCATCAATCCATCACATCAACCTCACTATAATTTCCAACCCATCATTGTAATATCACAGTATTACTTTAATCACTATATCTTCTCCACTCACCACAACAATCACTATACTCTTATCACAATCACCATACCCTTATCACTCCATCTGAACAACAATCACATCGATTACCTCAATCCCTACACCTTCATCAAACAATTCACCACACAATCACCTTAATCACTACATCTAGACTGTAACCATATTCACCAAACCATCCTTACATAGCACGACAATTTCATCACACTTCCACCACAATTAACATATACTCACCAAACTGTCAACCCAGCCATCACAGTGTCACCACAATTCTCACCCATTAACAAACTCTAAACATATTCTTTAGCCTTCATCACAAACACTACACCTGCACAATTCCCAGACACTACAACCTTGTCACACCCTTACTTTCACCACAACCATCAAACAACTAATTGCAAATTAGAAAAAAAAAAAAAAATCAACCATGTATTTTTAAGCTAAGAGTTAATTAATACATATAGCTGACTTACTGTATTACTAATTTCGCTCTACTTCCGACATTTGATTCCATTAACAACACATCTTTTATAAAGACAACTTAATAGACTTTTGAGGATGCCAAGCTTGTTCCACCAGTGTTAAAAGTGCACAGCCAGTGTATTAAAAAATAAGTACTGTATTTTACAGAACTAGAATCCAATAGTTATTAATACAATGTATATTTATTCAGCATCATCCTTGAATTAGTACAAACCATAAGCTACAAAACAATCGATATATATGTTAACATATTACCACTATTATTTACAAAGTATATCACGTGTAAAGTTTGTGCACCATATTTATCACAGATACAGTATGATTATGTTGACTGTCTATTATTGGCTCCTACTTGGGGCACCCCATTGTAACTCAGGGTAGTATGTAACAATGGCCGAAGCAAGAGCATGAAATCCTCATCCCACCTACTAACTCATTTACTGGGAGCGAAAAGAACATTATATTTTATACAATAGGCGAAAACTGCTTAGGTTATATATAAGACTTCATGTATATATACAGTTTAACTCTCTCGATTTTTAGGAAACCAACCTTCTCGGGTTTAGGCACTATTTATTTCAGTTTCTGTCATTTAAACTTTAAACTAAATAGCATCAAGACTCTCCTCCATCGAGGGTTTAGCCTCTCATCTAATTATTTTATGTTCCATAATGAAGTTAACTTTTTGAGGAAGTATTTTAGTAATAATGGATATACTGGATCATTCTTTGATAAACTACTAGGCAGACTCCTAAACAATAAATTCCAACCCAAAATGTCTATTCCCACAGCAAGTAAGGAAGTCATTTATTTTTGCATTCCTTATCTAGGTGACTGGACCAAGAAAATAGTAACGTCTCTTGAGATTACCTTACTTAAATTTTACCCAGACAAGATCTTTAAATTCATACCTGTTAATAAGTTCACAATTGGTTATTTTTTTCATTTTAAAGACCGCCTGCCAGACAACCTACGCTCGTCAATTGTTTATAGTTTTAATTGTCCCAGTTGCCAAGCGGGTTATGTGGGCAGCACTGTTCGCTCACTTAAGACTCGAGTTGATGAGCATTTAGGTCAGTCTTACAATACGGGTCAACCATTCACAAACCCTCCTCACTCTGCTGTGAGGGACCATTGCACTAAGGTATGTAAAATTCCGCTAAACAAGGACAACTTTAAAATCATTGATAGTTGCTCTTCTGTAAACTTGAGAATTTTAGAATCACTTCACATTAAGAAAATTCAACCTAAACTCAATATTTCGACTTCTGCTTTCCCCTTACGAGTTGCCTAATCCCCCATATGTTTTCAAATTTAAATGTTTAGTATCTATACCTTTTATTTTATTTAGTTTTAGGCTTTAGCGTTACTCAGATTTAAATCTACAATAAATAAATAATTTATTAATTATCAATAAATTATTGTTTTCGTTTTTGTTCACTTTTAGGTCACTGATGATGGCATACACTATATGTCGAAAGGTTTGAAAATGTGTGTAATAAAGATGTTGGTTTTTACGTCCCTCGTCATTCTTTTCCTCCTCCTATATATATATATATATATATATAATTATATGTGTGTGTGACGTCACTAGTATACCTAGGCAAGGCTCAGGCAACTCCTAAGGGCAGGTTATTCTCTATTTGTATATTTATTTACGTGTTTATTTATATATTTTTTTCCCTAGACCTCCAGCAAATTTTAAAGACATACCCTGAAGACCCTCCTTCGAGATATATTTGTACATTTTGGTAGAAAAAGACCGGTTCCTCTTAAATAGCAGGCTCGCTATCGCGCGCCAGGAAAACATCGACACCTAAATACCACGAAAGGTCTTAAAATATCTAAATTAATGGGGCGAAAGTCTTAAAGTCCAAAACATTATGAGGCTAAACATGATGGTGAAGGGGGTCCAGAAACTCCCTTTTAAACTACTGTTGACCCTCAGAGATGTACATAGGTTTACATAGATGCACTGACCACACAGACCTTACGATCCAAGCGAGGTGGTCAGGACTTACTTCTAATATAGACAGCAGAACCCCAAATACAGAATAGTGAAAGAAGAGGATAGCATAGGAGAGAGAGAGAGAGAGAGAGAGAGAGAGAGAGAGAGAGAGAGAGAGAGAGAGAGAGACAGAGAGAGAGAGAGAGACAGAGAGAGAGAGAGATAATTTTACTCAGCCCTGGAATGACCTATATCATTTAAATGGATACACGTATCATAAATGTCCATTAACTCTTTGAATATCGTTAATTATCTCCAAACAAAACATGGTCTTCAAATATTATCTAGAATCAAATTAGGAAAGGGTGAAATTAATTGTAATATAGTTAGTCCATTTTGATAGAGGGTGACAGAACTATTGAACCCGACTGTACAACCTCCCTGACGTCACTATGATAATATATGGACCAGCCAACTCCTTAAACACCTTCTCCACTCTAGACCAGGGTTTTATTGTAGGCACTGTTACATTATTGTAGTCTGGCCTACATAACACAATGTGAATCAACCTAGGAATGGCTTTTCAATTTTTATGGTGCGACAAAACTTTTGAGTGCGATTAATATACACTGAATTAAATCGGCTAATGAAAGCCAAAATTAAACGCTTAGCCATTGTAATCGTCGTAGTGAAAGGTTAAAGCTAATTGTAATGGTTACAGTTGTGAGTGGGGGTATAATCGAACTTTTGTACGTGACTGAACGCCTGAATGACGTCACCGTGATAAGACAAGGGCCAGCCAACTCGTCACACCTGGCCACCGTCGACCCTGCCAGACCAGGTGTGTCTCGCCTGCCCCAGATAACGAAGGTCAAATTTTACCCCCGTCTTATGCTTGGACCTTACTATAGTGCATCCAGACGCATTGATGACAGAATTAAATAAACATATATACTGTATATTTTGTGTTTTCCTTGTAAATAAGTTATTTCAAGTTCGTATTCATAAACCAGCAAAAGTGTGTTAATTTGTTGTTGGTGATGGTATAGACAACGCTATTTCAACATGGTTATGAGTAACAATACGATGATAGAGTTAGTAAGAGAAGGATAGTTGCTAAGACGAAATGCTCTTGACTCCATCCTTTCGAGAAGAGCTATTATGTGTGAAATCTCCCCATCCATACGAACAGTACTTGATACATTGGTATATCATATACCTGTACAAAGCCTGAAGATGCATGGGGGAGAAGAACGAGCAGAATTAGTCGACCATATTAACTCTGGGGAGCCGATTTAGCAAGAGCCTTAATAGTGTCCTTTCAAGGAATAGATATTCGGAGTATACTAAGTTTTAAGAGGAGGCGTTTTTGAGGAGCATGGTAAAGTTGTGTGTAAGATCTTGACACTGACACTGTAATTTATTCACCAAAATACTATAAAATAACCTTTGGTGGAGACCAAAAACAAGTCCTCCATATGACGTGTTTTATATGTTCACGAGTGAATGTACAATATTTTTGAGCCTATCTTTCTGTATGTGACTTGTCGGATTAAATATTCAAGAGTTCAGTCACTAATAAAAGTTTGTGGACCCATCATGCTTTTCATAATGCAAGTACAGAGTATAGTTGTGGACGTTGATTAAGGAAAATAATTTTGCTTACATCAGTTCAAAAACCATATACAGTATACTATATATTAAACATGAAAATGAATCCCAAAATCAATCCTGATTGTTATATTTGCATAAACAAAAACACCATAGGTCTACGAATTTTAAGAGTGACTATAATCACCATCACACTTCTTGAACCATCTCAACTAAAAACATAAATTGACTTAAAATTCCTTCGACATATTAACACACTAAACCATAGCGAAGATATTAAAGCTCTGTCTGGTGCGAAGAGGGTTTTGTCAATAAATGGATAGCTTGAGTGGGGGAAAGCGCAGAGCAGAGCTTTGATTCTAATATTACTAACGTTTCGGTTTATGTGTAACCCTTGATCAGTCTTTCTGAGGATGTGTTATAAATAGCCATAAGCGTTAGAGATTAAAGAAACTCTCCCACCCAATCTATCCTCTTTCCAATATGATTAACTCTAATTATGTCAATACATTTAATCCAAGAGAAAACTGAAGATGAATTTGAAGTAATCAGTCAAATTTGTTGGCTTCTGTATCTGCGAAACTAAAAGTAAGATATGACACTGCTTAGATTATGCACCGTGATACTTAATATAATCTAACTGTTGCAAGTGTTCCCTTTAAAAGCTGCTGGCCCGGTAAGAATGAGTCATCTGGTGCGTTTCGGAACCAACCAACCAACCAACCAATCACACACACACACACACATTGACTTACCCAAATATAAATAAGTTAGCCATTGCCACTCACTGCTTACTACCAACCTTACAAGGCCACTAGGACAGGACTTATTCAATGCACAAGCTTCCATTGGCATGTCTTATAACTTTGTTTATATAGCAAGAATTGTGCATAACTCACGTTGCGTTTTGATTGCTTCCTAGAATAGAACACGACCGTCAAAATTTATGAAAAATATACATCTATTCTTGAATTAATGGATTGCAAGCTTCGGCCAATAAGGAATATTTTGGAGAGATTATACGTACCAATCGAGCATGGCATAGTATATATATATATATATATATATATATATATATATATATACTGTATGTATACAGTATATATATATATATATATATATACTGTATATATATATATGCAGTATATGCTGTATATACATACATACTGTATATATATCAGAAATACCAGTGAGCAGGTATATCCCCTTGCTATCCTGCTGAACGTACACTTGCTGCTCTCTACGCCAAGTATTACTCATAAGACTAATTCTATAGTGAAGTCTGCCAAGTTTTCCTCGGCGACACACCCTCAGCGTGTCACCACGGCATACTGTTATAGTGTTTTAAGAAGTACAGGGTGAGCAAATAATGAAATTTCCAATTATTATCTAATCAACCTAGTAAATATGTATATATGATTATACATAAATATAAACCTCATACTTAAACTTTGAAAATAAACCAATTAATATGCATGCTGATTGACGTAAAACTTCTCTATAACATGTCATTATCATTATCACCATAAATTGGCTAGACGAAGAAGAAGACGGCCGTAGTGTTCAGACGTGCTGGTCTCTTGTGCATTTCTTTCCTTAATTCATGAGCTATTGCTCAGGTGGGCCATTGAGCTTGCCAGCTGGCTTTCCTGGTTAGAGTCAGTGGGACCGTGGTGGGTAGTGCTAGGGGATGAGTGTGTGTAGTGGAGGTGGTGAGGGGGATGTGGCGGGCCTGGCGGCCATGGACGATCAGTCGTCTGGTGGCCTGAAGCGGAGTCTGGTCCTTGATGAGGTCACTGATGGCCCTCCCGGGCCTCTCAATGATGGGGCCAAGGTGCAGAGGAAGTTGTCGGTGGATGGGGTGCCCGGTGTGCCGGTGGACCTGGCCCAGGGGGCCGTGGGGGGATCGGTGGGGGTGCCGGATGGATCGGACGACGCTGACTTGGTAACGTACATTATTCATTCTGTTCCTCGGTGGCGTGTCTTTGACAATTCTGCCAGGGTTACGGCAGCTGTGGGGGACGCTCCATTTGGTGAGTATGTGCGGCCACAGGGCATCAAGGTACGGGGTAGGGATGAGGCCCTGTGTGTCTCTCTTCCCCGCGGGGTTATTGGTAAGGGGATTAGGCCTCTAGAGGAGTTGACTAGTTTCGGGGACTGGACGGTGGTGTGCCGGGAGTCCATTTCCCCGGGGGATAGCAGGTATTCCTGGGGGAAGATTGGCCCTGTTGACCCTGTCATTTCTGAGAGTGCCATCATGGGGTCCCTTAGGGTCCTGTCTGATGATCATGGGGTTGCGTCAGCGGCCCTGGAGGAGGTCACGCGGCTCTCTAAACGCGTGGAGCGGGATGGTGGAGGCAAGGGGGGTGGGTCGGTTTCTCCCTCGGTGAGTTCAGGGGTCGTCCGCTTGCGTTTTCGGGGTTGCTTGCCTTCCAGGGTTGTCTTAGGCTCGGTGTGCTATCCAGTTTCGAGGTACTCTTTTCGGCTGCTCCGGTGTTTCACCTGCCATTTTTTTGGTCATGGTTCGATCACCTGTCGGAACAAGGTGCGCTGTCGGAACTGTAGTGGGTTTCATCCTATGGCGTCGGGTGACCACTCGTGCCCTAATTCCCCTAGTTGTTATTTTTGTGGTGGTGGACATAGGGTGACCTCCCGCTCCTGCCCCGTTTTCTTGAAGGCTCTAGAAATCCATGAGGACTACAAACAGGATAAGTTTGGCCTGCCTGATCTCAACCGGAAGGTTCGGGAACTTAATCCTACCCAGCGTCGGTCTCCTCCTCGTTTAGGGTCATCTCCGATTGTAAGTGGCTCTGCTGGCCCGCGTCTCCCGCCGAGGTCGGCGGCGGCGGGTGACCGGCTGTATGCTTCGGTGGTCACGGGCAACAGGTTTGAGGTGTTAGGGGATCAGGCGGATGACCTGGATGTGATTCAGCCACATGGTGTTGGCGTAGGAGTACTGGGCGAGGTGGTTTGGCGTGAGGTTCGGGTCTCAGAGGGGGCCTCCTCGGACGCTGAAGTGGTCCTTCATCGTCCGTCGTCCCCGAGGCCTCTGCGCCGTCGTAGTGGTCCTCGGCCTCGGCACAGGTTGTCGGATGCCTATCCTCCCAGGGCTCCGCCGCCAATCCCCCAGATGCTCCCTCCCCCTTGCCCGAATAATATTTCTGTCTCTCCCCGGCCTACCTCTGGTCCTTTCGCGTCTAGTGCTGGTAGTCCGACGGTGAGGCAGCAGTCTGCCCCTTCCCCCCCTGTTACTGATACATTTGGCTCGTTGGTGGCGGATTTCTGGGAGTGCATAGTGTCAGGCCGTACTCTCAAGGAAGTTTGTCTCGCATTGATACCCAGACTGTTGGCTCTGCTGGTGTCCCGTTAAGGTTGCCCAGGTTATCGGAGAAGTTTCTTTTGTGGAATGCTCGGTCAGTTCACCTTAAGACTCAGGATTTATGGTTGTTGGTGGAACGTGAAGCCCCTGTAGTGGTAGGGCTGTGCGAAACTTGGCTTTCTTCTACGTTACATTTCCGGATCCCTCATTTTCATGTGTATCGGGCGGATAGGGACTCTAGGGGTGGTGGTTTGGCTATAGCAGTGCTTGATACGGTCCCAAGCAAGTTGTTCGGTTTGCACCGGTTTGATGGTGGGGACCTGGAGGTTCTGGCGGTGAGCGTGGCCTTACGGAAGGGGTGGGCTACTGTGTTCATCTGTTATAACCCTTGTCGGAATATTGCTCTGCCGGAATTCCAACATTATTTTAATCAATTGCCGTCGCCCTGTCTGGTGATGGGGGACTTTAATGCGCGTCACCCGTACTGGGATCCGTTGGTTCTCAGGGCATCTCGGAACCGTACTGGTACCTCGCTTTTTAATGCGTTATTGGATAGCCCTTCCTTTGACCTTTTAACCCCTCCTGGTCTCCCTACCCGCGTCGATCCACATACCGCGTCCTCCTCCACCTTAGATCTCTGCTTGGGTAATGACCTGTTTTTAGGTGCTAGGGTTACGACGGGTCCATACATGGGGAGTGATCATCTGCCAGTCTTGCTTGATGTCTTTGGATTTTCCTCTCCTGCCCCTCCGCGTTCCCGCCCGAGGTGGAGGTTCGGTGCTGAGGGATGGGGACAGTTCCAACGTGGCCTCCACTTGGATCCTCCCTCTCTCGCGGAGTCGGTGGGCTCGGGCGCTGAGGCCATTTCGAGGGCGTTAACTGCTGCGGCAGGTGGGGCCTTTCGGATGACGGCCCCCTACGGACAGGCCAACTGTTCCTTGGTGGACCGAGGAATGTGCGGTCGCGGTACGGGTTCGTCATCGGGCTTGGTCTGTCTGGCGCCGTCATCCCTGTGTGGAGTTCAAGCGGGAGGCACGGAGGGTGGATGCCCGGTGCACACGCACTCTCTTGAAGGCGAAGCGTGGGTCTTGGGCTGCCTTCTGTCCTACGTTGAGGTTTGCCAGCTCCAGCAAGAGGGCGTGGCGTTTTGTTAGGCAGATGAATGGCCAGAGGGTGGACACTTCTTTCCCTCTTACTGTTGGCGGTCGGCTAGTCGGCGATGCGCAGGAGCAGGCGGATTGTTTGGCGGATCACTATCGGGTGCTGTTTGCGGCCCCACCGCCACTACCGGATGTGGATCGGCT
The DNA here is from genome assembly GCA_032716605.1 of Paralithodes platypus. Lineage (NCBI taxonomy): Eukaryota > Metazoa > Arthropoda > Malacostraca > Decapoda > Lithodidae > Paralithodes > Paralithodes platypus. Next base: position 6,942,545 of record CM064556.1, read on the forward strand.
GGAGTCAGTAATTTCGTACCATCTTGAATCTCCTGATCCTGACGGCCTTTCCGATCCGCTGACCGCCCATGAATTGCACCGCACTTTGGAATCACTCCCCAAGGGTAAGGCTGTGGGTCACGATGATGTGGCATATGAGATGCTTGCCCATCTGCCGCGGCAGGGGTTTGATGTGTTGCTGGACTTCTATAACAGGAACTGGTCTACTGGTACATATCCGGCTCTGTGGAAGTCGGCCCTCCTCCTTCCGTTCCCTAAACCGGGTAAGGATCCCTCTTTACCATCTTCACGTAGGCCCATCTGCTTGTTATCGGTGGTGGGTAAATTGATGGAGAAGATGGTTTCACAGAGGCTCACTTGGTGGCTGGAGACTAAGGCACTCCTTCCTGATGTTCTTCATGGTTTCCGCCCGGCTAGGGGCTCAGTGGATGTGCTCCTCCAGCTGGAATATCACATCCAGGATGCATATCGGAACAAGAAGGTGCTCCTCGTGGCGTTCATCGATGCTGCGAGTGCCTTTGATTCGGTTTCCCATGCCGGGGTCCTATACAAATTGGGTATGCTTGGTGTTCGTGGGAAGGTTTTATCGTGGCTCTGCAGCTACTTGCTTGAGAGGTCCCTTTCAGTTGCGGTCGGTACATGTACGTCGCGGCCTTTCCCTGTCCGTCGTGGGGTGATTCAGGGGTCGATCTTGGGACCACTGTTCCTGAATGCCATGTTGTCTGATGTCTCTAGGTCCCGTAATGCTACGACGATGGTATATGCCGACGATCTTGCCATCGTCTGCTCAGCGGACACGCTCTTACAGGCCCAGATTGCTCTGCAATTGGCGGTTGATGAGCTCTATGAGTGGGCGGGGGAATGGGGCCTACGACTCAATGCCCAAAAGAGCGCTCTCATGTGCTTCACCTTGAAGATTAAACTCCCGGGTCTGCCTACGATTTCGTGCGGGGGTAAGCCTCTCACGTATCGTACGTCACACACCTTCTTAGGTCTGTGTTGGGATGGGCCGGTATTGACTTGGAGGAATCATGTGAACTACCTGCGATCATCTTGCATGAAGCGGCTGGGTATAATGAAGTGTATAGCCGGGTCCAAGTTGGGGACATCTCGGGATGATCTGCTGTGTTTTTATGAGTCTTTCATCAGGAGTAAGGTGGCTTATGGTAATGCAGTGTATGGCTCGGCTTCGTCGTCAGTTCTTAGCCGCTTGGACCCTGTTCATAACGCGGCCCTCAGGGTGGCGTTGGAGGCTTTTTGTTCCTCCCCTACCGTGTCCCTCCTAGCGGAAACTGGGACGTTGCCTCTGTCCTGGTATCGGGTGTTGACGGATTGTAGGTGGGCGGGGCGAGTTGCTACGCTTCCTGGGAATCACCCGTTGTCGGGCCTGCATGCTTCGTCAGGGGTCTCCAGGAATGCACCATCGTTGCCTGTGAAACGGCGTCAGCCTTTCTTGGTGAGGAGCCTCCTCCACTAACGGCGGATGGCTGTGGACCCTCCCTCTCCCTCCCCGACCCCCTCTGTGTCTCCG